>OW240923.1:56555912-56599798 GCA_933207985.1 Pelobates cultripes
AGAAATTATTTCAATCTTTGGAAAAAAATTATTTTTCTACAGAAGTCATAATTGAAGATTATGCTAGCTTCAGTGTACAGATAATCTTAATTTTAATAATGACAGGAGGCGAGTATTTTGCATAATCTTTCTTTACTAACTCCATAGCAGCAAAGAAAAAAGTGACATAACTGAGAACCAATCACAATGCAGTATAGAGTATAAGAGGTGTAACGTATGACATCATTTCCTCTTTAAAGCATGCGACATCACAAGATCACAATGCAGAAACAATAAATATAACGTATAACATGAAAATAGAACATAAACGTATGAAGAATTCTTGACAGGGAAGAGTTCTTGGTGTCAAGTGACGAACTTCCATGACAAGATGATGATGATATCTTGAAGGAAGTCTTCAGTGTCCTGATTCATCTGGTTAAACTGAAACGAGAATGTAAAAGGGTATTAGATTCCGGAGATGGTTGTGTAAAACAACGAGATGTCTATCCCTTATGATTAAGTAACCATCATACTGCAATAGAGCGAATACATTCCACCCATCTATTGATGCTACCTAAGCCATCCCACCCATATGAAATATCTGTATTAATTGTAAGAAGACAACTTAGGCATTTAGCACAAAAACATGTGAATAAAGAGACAGAAATATACATGAAGACAGAGGTGGGGAAGAGCGAAAGAGAGCAGGGTGGGAAAATACTCGCCTCCTGTCATTATTAAAATTAAGATTATCTGTACACTGAAGCTAGCATAATCTTCAATTTTATCACATGACAGGAGGCTTCGTATTTTGCAATTTCAACGCTGAGTAAGTAGAGCAAAAGCTGGATTAGATGGAGGACGGAAATAGAACGTCCTAAAGGTGGATTCTCTGGTCCAGTCCGCCGCTCGTAAAATATCTGGAAGGGAGGCCCCCGCCGCGTAGGCAGAAGAGGCTGCGGCCCCTCGGACTGAGTGTGCACCAAAAGCCTGGTCTATCCCGGCGAGGGCTAATAGCCATCTAACCCATCTGGCCAACGTAGTAACCGAGACTGGAGCGTAGGGGCGGACGTAAGAGATGAGAAGTTGGCGATTGGAAGTAGGCCGCAACGTCGCGGTGGCTTCCACGTATCGACGAAGAGTAGAGACCACACAGAGTTGTGGGTCTGAGGGAAAAAAGGGGTAAAAAACAGAGGAAGAGTCAGATTTCGTGCGTCTAGAGATCTGGAAGGTTACTCCCGCTGGGCAGAAGGTAAATGCGTCGGCATCGAAAGCGCGTACATCGGACACCCGACGAAAGGAGACTAGGCACAGTAGGAAGGTGAACTTTGCCGTAAGCTGGCGGAGTGATAAGTTCTCATTAGGGGGCCAGTCCCGTAAAAACTGTAAGACTATGCCAACGTCCCAGAGTCTCGAGTATTTGGGTTCCGGGGGGCGCCGAAGGCGCATGCCACGGAGGAGTCTACAGATGAGTGGGTTCTGGCCCACTGGTGTCCCTTGAATAGGCGTATGAGCCGCTGAGATGGCTGAACATGTCACATTGATGGACTGGTATGACTTCCCGGTTGTGAACAGAGAGGTGAGGAAATTCATGATGGAGGGAATAGGTGCCGTAAAGGGATTGAGATCCCGTCCCAGACACCAAGTAGTCCAGCAGTGCCATGCTGATAAGTAGCACCTCCTTGTTCCTGGCGCCCATGAGTCCCATAGGAGCTCTCTAGTTTCCTGCGATAAATCCTCGGTTCGCCAGGAACCCCTGAAAGAGTCCAAGCCACCAGGGGCAGTCGGCCCTCTTGGACCAGCGGATGGGGAAGTCCCATCGGGTTCCTGAGAATGGATGGAGTATCTGGTAGGAGGAGGGGATCCTTGTTCGATAGTTCCAGAAGGTCCGGGAACCATGGTTGGCTTTGCCATAGAGGTGCGATGAGGGTCAGTATCACCCTCTGCCTGCGGATTCGGTGGAGAACCCTCGTAATCATCGAGAATGGAGGGAAGGCGTAAGCCCCGTGTTGTGGCCATTGTTGCAGAAACGCGTCGGTTGCTAGACTCTCCGGATCTGGGAGCCAACTGAAGAAGTCCTTCGTCTGACGGTTGTTGCGGGAGGCGAATAAGTCCAGGGAGAAGGGGCCCCTCTGTGCATCTAGCATCGTGAAAACGTGAGGGTCTAGTTGCCAGTCGCTGGCGTCCCTCCAGTGGCGTGAGTACCAATCTGCTGTCGTGTTGGTCTCTCCTGGTAAGTGTTCCGCTAATAGCGTGATGTTGCGAGGCAGACAATAATCGAAGATTTCCTTCGTGAGTTCTACTAATGCTTGGGAGCGGGTGCCTCCGAGTCGGTTGATGTATCTTACCGCCGAGACGTTGTCCATCCGGAGAAGGATGCAGCAGTTGGATCGTTCTTTTGCCAGACTGCGAATGGCGAACGATCCCGCCAGGAGCTCCAAACAGTTGATGTGCATCGAAAGTTCTTGGGGAGTCCACACTCCCCCCGTGGAGGAGGTGCCGTCTGTTGCTCCCCAGCCTGAGCGGCTGGCGTCTGACTCCAATATGAAGTCTGGTTGTTTCCGAATATCGCCCGGCCATTCCAAGCCTGCATGCAGTTCAGCCACCAGTGCAGTTCCTCCCGAACTTCGTCCGACATGGGGACCGGTTGGTCGTATGTTGGGTCTTTGCGAAGGAACTTTGTCTTGAGGCGTTGCATGGCTCTGTAATGCAGGGGTCCAGGAAAGATGGCCTGGATGGATGACGAGAGAAGGCCCACTATTCGTGCTAGTAGACGTAAAGGTATGGATGTCAGTCGAAGTACCTTCCGAATTTCTCTGCGGATGGTGGCAATTTTTGCGGCCGGGAGGCGTAGCGTGCACGATATTGAGTCTATCTCGAACCCAAGGAATTCGATCGACTGAGCAGGAGTCAGTGATGACTTGGGGCCGTTGATAACGAAACCCAGTGAGTCGAGGAGGTGTACGGCGTAGTCTGTATGTCTCTTTAGGGTCCTTGCATCCTCGTCGAATATCAAGATGTCGTCGAGGTAGACGATGCATCTTATGCCGTGGGCCCTTAGTCTCGCCATTACCGGCTTCATCATTTTGGTGAAACACCATGGGGCCGAACTGAGGCCGAACGGGAGACAGGTGAATTGCCAAGGTGTCCCGTGCCAGTAGAAGCGGAGGTATGAGCGGCTCCTTTCGTGCACCGGTATGGTAAGGTATGCGTCCTTTAGGTCTAGACGCGTGAACCAATCGTTGTCTCGCAGTAGGTCCCGGAGAAGATGGATACCCTCCATTTTGAAGTGGCGGTACACCACATAGGAATTGAGCTCCTTGAGGTTGATGACGGGACGGAATTCCCCAGTTTTCTTCCTGACTAGGAAGATATTGCTGTAGAACCCGGTTGAGTCCGGAGCTGGTTGGATGGCACCCTTGGAGTGTAAGTCCTGAAGTTCCATGTCTATCAAAGAAGCGTCTGCCCATGAAAACTGAATCGGGCGAGGTGGTGCCTGTTGGAGTGGCCTTGTCTCGAACTCTATTTGATAGCCCCGCACCGTCCGAAGTATCCATGTGTCGGAGGAGAGGTCTGCCCAATTCTGGAAAAAAAGAGAAACACGACCTGCGATATGGCAAGGGGTTAGAGGTAGTATAGAATGGTAACTTACCATTGGAGAATTTCGCTCGGGAGCGTCCTCGGCTGCCACGGCCACGTTCCGATCCCCTGAACTGATGGAATCGATGGCGTGCAGATGGATCTGTGTAGAATGGTTGCGACCTGGTTGTGCGGGGGCCGGATGGCCAGAATCAGCTGGTGGCACGGCCCCTCTGCCGACCAGCCCTCCCAAAAACAACACGGGTGTTGTGGCCGCGGAACACTTTCCGCATTGATGTTTGTGCCTTATTGAGGGAAGTGAATATGTTGACCCTCTTATTAAGCTCAGTAAGGAAGGCCTCGCCAAACAATTTGCCCTGTGCCAAAGGGCCTAATTTTCTATCCCCCAGTTCGACAAGCTTGTCATCGATTCTGAAAAGTGCTGCTCGGCGCCTCTCCGAAGAGAGGGCCACATTAGTGTTCCCGAGGAAACAGAAGCACCTTTGTGCCCACTCTCGGGTATCTCGTGCCCACTCACGCACCATATCTGGGGAGAAGTCATCAGCCCTTTCATAGGCATCGTCTGCCATATCCATGATCCTCGCCAAAGGCCCGATGGCATCTAATAGTTTGTCCTGAGCTCCCTTGAAACCACATTCCACACCCTTGCGTGGGTCCCGACCCCCGCGGGACATGAATGTGGTCATAAGCGGGTCGAATTCGGGGGTGTGTGCTACCTTATCTGGTAGGCTCGGGCGAGGACATTCAGATCTCATACGCTTTCTCACTGCTTTGTCCAGAGACTTCCGGAGCCAGAAGTGCATGAATCTGGTCAAGTGTTCGGGTGGTGTCCATTCTTCCGAACGGGGATGGCGAATGTTCCTAGGATCGAACATTCGGAGGCCAGAGTTGTCCAAAAATATTTCTGAACCCTCTTGTGGGGTGTCTAGGGATGTGGTCCCGGAGTCCTGGGGCTCACCCAGGGTCTGTTCCCCTATAAAGTCCGATTTGGCAGCGGAGTAGTCGGATTCCTCCTGGTCGGAGGCTGCCGCCTGCCATTCGTCAACCACGGCTAACGCGTGTGATGGACCTGCGTCCTCTTCCCCAGAGGAAACCTGAGCGGGTTTTTGGGATGATTTGCTTGTGTCTCGTCTGCGTTTAGCAGGGGCCTTTCCTTTGAATTTACGTGGTCCCATAGCCTCGCCTTTCCAATGGCGCTTAGGGGGGTGGGAGCGTTCCCTGGAGGAATCGGAGTCTTCCGAATCCGCCCCATAATGAGCCCGTTTGGGAATGGGCTTAGATGCGTCCTGTTCCAATTGGAACGACTTAGCCAAAGCTTTTTCCATGGATGCAGCAACCGTTGCTGCAATCATGGCCTGGAGATCTGAGGGATTTTGGGATTCTTCCATGTTGTTAATCACACCCGGGGCTCACCCGGTGAATATGCGTGAGGGCACTTGTGGTACTTGTGGCACAAAATGGGGAGGCCTGGGGACCAGGGGGTGGTGTAGAATAGGTAGTGGTTAACCTGAAAGTGCTATGCGACTGGTAGGTCAAGCGAGGGCTGTCACTGGGGCTCACCCAGGAATTTGGAATCCTGCATAAACAGGTCCTTTCAGCAGCACATAAAAGGGGGCTCACCCCTGCCAGAATAAGGGTATTCCCACTGGCTGAAACCGACCCCAAGTACAAAGCACTAACCTGATACTGGTCCCACAGTGAGCTGATAAGGCTGCAGAGTTCAAAGAGTATTCCAGAGTATTCTGGCAGTAATAATAGGCTGGAGTAGTAAGCAGGGTAGTAGTAGCCGTTTAAAATGGCCGCCGGACTGAAAGTAGTAGGAAATGGGAGGTTTTAGTACCTCCCCTAGATTTTTGAGCGGCAAAAATTACCCGAACGGCGGGCGTTCGTGCGTACGAATCAGCCGAACGGAAGCGTTCGGCTAATACGCACGAATGCAAGCGCCTAATATGAGACGTTCGCGGGAATTGCCGAACGCTAGGCGTTCGTCAAAGGGAACAAGTCTATGCGAACAGAAGTGCCGTTCGCCAAAAAACGTGCGAATGACGATAAGGCGGGAAAGAACCCGCGAATTTAACTGACACTAGGAAGTATAGGTGAAAATGGCGAAAATGCCGTTAAGACTCCCTGAAAGGGGTAAGCCAAATAAAAGCAGTGGAAAAGGTAACAATACAGAAGCACTTAAAATAACATAATGAATAAATGTAATAGTAATAGAAATATTTAGACAATAGTTCTTAGATATAGATGACAAATAGTGTAAGGACAGAGAGGAAAACCAAGTCTGTACTTATCTTCTGATGGAGCAGCAAAGAAAGAGGAAATGATGTCATACGTTACACCTCTTATACTCTATACCGCATTGTGATTGGTTCTCAGTTATGTCACTCTTTTCTTTGCTGCTATGGAGTTAGTAAAGAAAGATTATGCAAAATACGAAGCCTCCTGTCATGTGATAAAATTGTCATGAATGAATATATGGAGTAAAATTAAACCCTTCATTAAGTCCTTATGGAGACAAGGTTTTGAAGTGGTAAATCCAGCGTGACTTCGCCCTTAATAATAGTAAGTTTATATTCCCTTTTAAATGGTTTAAGTGTAGTTTTGGAATCACTTGAAACTTCAAGACACTAGGGTCGTCTGCATGGTTAAGTTGTTCATGTCTAGCTACTGGGGTGTCAATATTGAAGTTAGTAATAGAATTGACATGTTGCAGAAACATGTAGTTGTAACTAGACAAGTTGGACACACAGGAACAGAGGGGTAGAGGGCCCTGCTCAATGAGCTTACATGCTAGAGGGAGTGGGGTAAAATTACACAAAAAGGTAAGGATAGTATTAGACTAGTGACAGTTGCAGAAGAGGAATCAGTCAGGAGCTATTAACAGTTTAATTGATATGCTTTTATGAAGAAGTGTGTTTTTAACGATTTTTTGAAGGAGTGGAGACTGGGTGAGCATCTAACGGAGGAGGGAAGCTGGTTCCACAGGAACGGGGCAGCCCTCGAGAAATCTTGAAGACGAGCATCAGAGGTGGGAGTACGGACAGAAGATAGACGTAAGTCTTCAGCAGATCGTAAGGGCCTAGACGGGACATGCGTGTGTATAAGGGAGGATAGATAGGTGGGAGCAGCATTATGTAGCGATTTGAAAGCAAGAACCAGAATTTTAAATTGACTCTATATTTTATAGGAAGCCAATGTAGGGACTGACAGAAGGGTGAGACATGGTTGGTGCGGGCGGACAGGAAGATGAGTCTCGCTGCCGCATTCATTATGGACTGTAACGGCGCAAGTTGGGAGCACGTAAGACCACTGAGAAGTGGATTACAGTAGTCAAGGCGAGAAAGGACAGTGGAATGGACCAACACCTTAGTCGCATCTGGCGTTAAGTAGGGGCGGATGCGCGCAATGTTTTTGAGATGGAAATGACAGGATTTGGCGATAGATTGAACATGAGGCTTGAAGGAGAGGTCGGAGTCAAAGAGAACACCTAGGCAGCGAGCCTGCGTGGTGGAGCTGATGGTAGCACCGTTGACTTGGAGGGAGACAGACACAGGAGTAACAACACTTGAGGGAGGAAAGACCAGAATTTCAGTTTTGGTCAAGTTTAGTTTAAGGAAGTGGGCAGCCATCCAGTTAGAAAAAGCAGAGAGGCAGTCAGAGACACTAGTCAAGAGGGACGGGGAGAGATCAGGAGAGGACAGGTAGATTTGCGTGTCCTCTGCATAGAAATGATATTGGAAGCCAAAGGAGCTAATGAGTTTACCAAGGGAGGCAGTATAGATGGAGAACAGTAGGGGACCAAGGACTGAACCTTGGGGGACACCAACAGAGAGGAGTTGGGGAAAAGAAGCAGAGCCAGAGAAAGAAACACCGAAGGAGTGCTCGGAGAGGTAGGAGGAGCACCAGGAGAGAGCAATATCTTGTAGACCGATATTGTTAGTGATGGTGTGCGCCATAGTTTCTTCCCACCACCCCAGGAAGAGGTGCGCAAGACAACCCCATGGCAGTACCTTTGAGTTGGAGATAATGTTTCCCGTTAAAAGTAAAATAGGTATGTGTTAGAACAAACTTAAGAAGGGATAAGATGAAGGATTGTTCCAGGGGACTAAACTGTTCCGTTTTTGCCAAAAAGTAGGTACAGCCTTATAAGCCTTTGTCGTGAGGAATGGTGTTGAATAATGCCACAACGTCCAAACTGGCTAATGATGTGTATGGGGAACTGATAAGTCTTCCAAGACTAACAGCGTTTGTTTAGTGTCCCGTATAAAAAGAGTCCAGTTTTGATTTTAGAAAAAAAAGGTTGTAACAATTTATACAGAAATGTGCTAGCTCTCTCTTTCAATCTAAGGTTACCCCGAGACAATCGGTCTCCCCGCAGATCTTTTGAGGTCCTTTTGCACTTTTGGAAGACAAGAGAATGATGCTACTGTTAGGCTACTTTGAGACTCTATATGCATGTATACATTGTTACTAATAATTTTATCAGTCAATGCTGTTTGTATACAAATAAAAAATTAAAAAAGGTTAGCGCTAATAATAAAAAGATAAAAAGGCAGCAGCCTTATAGGGGGTCACCCTCTAACCCTCTACAATAGAAATATACAAGAAAACACAGAAAAGGCTGCGCCTAATAGAATAAAAAAAAAAAATATATAATAATGAAACAAAGTCCCAGTCAGATTAGTGACAGTAATACAAGAAAGTTCCAATATTGTCCAAACTGGTGTAGTGTCTCCTTTGTTTTCAGTTGTCCGTCTCACGATATGAAAGACACAATGGGAGAGAAAACCAATTGTGCAGATAGTATAAATAAGTGGTAGTGAATATAAAATATAGATTTTGCACTCACATTTCCATGAGCTAGGACTAGCTCTAGTTTGATGGGCATACAGCGGACAACCCTCCGCTTATAGGGGTGCTTTTCCTCCTGGGGAGTGCCGGTATCCAATTCTCAGAAAGAGAGAAAAACAGCAAATAGTGCTCTCTGATGGAATATTTGGTAAAAGGAGTTAAAAGAAAATAAAATATACTCACAAGTAGAGTGCAGTCCTTTCTGCACTCTATTTAACGCATGGGTGGTATGATCCCCACCTTAGGATATGCCAGGAACAGTGAATAAAATGGTAAAAGGAATAAGTAATATAATATATAATTTATTTGATATAGAATATAAAACCAATTGTTTTTATATTTTATATTAAACAATTGGTTTTATATTCTATATCAAATAAATTATATATTATATTACTTATTCCTTTTACCATTTTATTCACTGTTCCTGGCATATCCTAAGGTGGGGATCATACCACCCATGCGTTAAATAGAGTGCAGAAAGGACTGCACTCTACTTGTGAGTATATTTTATTTTCTTTTAACTCCTTTTACCAAATATTCCATCAGAGAGCACTATTTGCTGTTTTTCTCTCTTTCTGAGAATTGGATACCGGCACTCCCCAGGAGGAAAAGCACCCCTATAAGCGGAGGGTTGTCCGCTGTATGCCCATCAAACTAGAGCTAGTCCTAGCTCATGGAAATGTGAGTGCAAAATCTATATTTTATATTCACTTCCACTTATTTATACTATCTGCACGATTGGTTTTCTCTCCCATTGTGTCTTTCATATCGTGAGACGGACAACTGAAAACAAAGGAGACACTACACCAGTTTGGACAATATTGGAACTTTCTTGTATTACTGTCACTAATCTGACTGGGACTTTGTTTCATTATTATATATTTTTTTTTTTTATTCTATTAGGCGCAGCCTTTTCTGTGTTTTCTTGTATAATGCTGTTTGTATGATGGATTTTAAACCCATCAGATAGTCTGAAGTTGGATCCCCCTTTAGCACTTGATAACAGGATGCATCTTATAAGTGGGCCATGCATGTCTATATATTGTTTTCTGTTCATAAATACAATATTTGTTGCAAGGTTTGATGACAATGTCATACAGCTGTAATCCATATAGTGCCTGCATTTAATTATAAGTGAGATTTGATTTATATGGATGGCCACTGGAGTATTTTTACAATTCATTAGTACACATTTGTACAAATAGATCTACACTGGGGAACTCCTTAAGGTTTGGGGTAAACCAACTTAAGGGTTTAAGATCCATTAGGGAGTCAGGTGCATCTTGTTCAGAAAGCAAATCCACCAAGAGCTTAAAAAGGTTGGAATGAAGGATAGATCTTTATTTAGTAACTGTAAGTGTCTGGATTGTAAAGTGAAATTTGATAGTTTGATGACTTTGTTCCCTCTTGTAATCTACTAAAAGTTGTTTTTGTAGGTCTTGCACACTTCTGCCTCAAAGCCTCTCCCGCTGTGGATGAGGCCAGTCTTGGTCCAAAAAAGAAGAGGAGGACGAGGATTAGGACGAGACCCAATTGGTATCATGTTTGGGGGATCAAGGCCTTTGTTAGGATTAGTGATAGTGCCTGAGAAGGAAATGTTTCTTTCTACATTCTTAAGTGGACCTATTGTTTGAGATCTTGTATATTAGAATATATAAGAATATATACTCTGTTCTAAGAGCCGGTTAGTGGTGAAATGCGCGTCAGGACGTTACTGTGGGCTGGTGGCCAACGTATATGGGACGATGCTGCAGCGTGACAAGAGTTTGGAGATTCAGGCATCACACACTCTTTGATTAAAATTTAATTTTTGTCTTTTTGATTGTTCTTTAATTTTTTTATTTGACCATTTCCTTTATTTATTTTGCCTTTTCCGTTTTTCGTTGATTTGATATTTATTCAGTCACTTAGATGGTTTTTGGGATTATTCATTACAAATTGTGTGGTCACAGACCTGACAGGAAGTGCTTACTGAGAGCAACGCGCACTTGTCAGCGGTCCGCTACATAGAGATACAGAGCACGTATAGGAGGGGATGGAGTTGGGGAGTGACACATGGAGGGACTGGGCTTGGCCTCGCTACATGCCATGATTGGCAGGCAGGGGAGCACTGTGCTGTGCGCTCCCCTCCTGTCTGTCACATGGCGACTGTGCACCTTGGACAGTTGCAGCCATGCACACTGCTCACAAATGCTACCCTGCAAGTATAGGCAAAAAAGTAGATCCCCAGCTGGCAAGCATTGTGTGTGTTGCGCATCTACCTTTTCACCAGAGCCCTCTCTATATTAGTTTTACTACTGCCATGCAGACTTTGTCTGAAAATATGTTCAACCTTGGGTCCTCAGTTGCTCAAAACCACAAAGAACGAACTGTGTTCTGGCATGGAAAAAAGGAAATTGTGGGGCATACCCGGAACATGCAGTTCTCAGTAGTGGTGCTGCCATCTGCAAAATACAGATTAAGTATCGGCGCAAGCAAAAAAATTACTTTAAACTTTACAAGGCTACTTAAAATTACCTATCATAGCAAAAAATATGGGGATTCAGTTACACTGTATGGTTATATTTTGTTAAGTCCACCACTAGGTCACTGTACCCCAATATGAATGGGTCCTATACTAATTTTAACATAGGAGATATACGTGCTAACTGCAATACTTACTGCTTAAAATGTTTCCAGAGACTCTCCTTAAATTTATGCTTTCCTGTGGTCACCTCCAAAGGGCAGCAGGCTACCTTCGAAAGGCCATTTGTATTGTTTGCGTGCTCTATAATTAGGGTGTTTCACTGTTGTCTTCTTAGACCATTGTTTTTAATGATTGCCCATGGTACATCAACTCACAGACTCGAACAATACATGTACAGAGCTGTCCCTTATGTTAGCTCAGAAAAATACCAGAGATTAGGGCTCCAAATTACACAAAGGAGATTACTATTATGTGAATTATTTCACATTCAATACAGAAAACAACATAGATGGTGCCACCATTCATGCATGATCTGCTTTAGAATATAGAATATAATCATTATATTATTTATGTACTCAGGACATTGCTCATGGGTGCATATAATGATTCTGTTATTTTCTTTTTAACATACAGTTTCTCCGGAGTGATTGTCATATATAAACTATATGTACCAAAAATTCACAATTCGCATTTCTTCAAAGAAAAAGCATAGATCTGTGGAAAGGTAATATATCTACTAGAAATGTAGGCTCATTAATGAGTGAGCTATTTATGGGGGGGAAAAATGATTTTATTTTTATGAAGCATTTTCTAGACTTTTAGAGACAAATCTTTCTTTACAAAAATACATTTTGTATTTATATTTATATAAATAGATGATTTACAATTCTGTCATAGATATTATTGATTTCACTCTCTAATACATTTAGATTATGTTCATTCGTATCTCTCTCTCTCTCTCTCTCTCTCTCTCTCTCTCTCTCTCTCTCTCTATATATATATATATATATATATATATATATATATATATAGCCAAAAGTACAAGATAGCACTCCAGGGACTTCCAAGTAGAATGAATATAACTTAGCTTTTATTAGCTCAGACTGTGATACAGACTGAAACGTTGATTTTTATTTTGAGCTAATAAAAGCTTTATTCATTCTACTTGGAAGTCTCTGGACTGCTATCTTGTACTTTTGGCTGTATCTGTTTGCTGATAAGCACCGGGCAAGTACATCAAGGAAGGTGGAGTGCATTACTATTTTTGTTTTATATATATATAAGGGAGTGTGCTGGATCTCTATTGTATTGTATAAATTGGCTCCCAGCAGCACGCTATTATTTATGCATGTCCAGGTGAGTGCAGCCAGCCCCCTGGTTTCTCATATATATATTTGGGAGTCTAGCCAACTCCTTGGTTTTGCACCCCTGCCTGCCAGTCACAGGTACCTCAGCTCAGGGCCATATTTAGCCTTGTACTGCAGAGAACCCCAGATGGAATTTTTCCCCCAAGTAAGTATCCCATGAAGCAGACATTAGGTTGTTAGAGTAGGACCTGCCGACGTTGTGGAATGTTTTGAATGTTTTGCCGAACTTAACTAGCGATAAAGGTGGGAAGCATGTAGTTAGGTGTTATTACTGGTTATTACTGGTAGGTAAGGCATAGAGGGGGGAATATTATACAGATAAGTTAAGATGAAATTGAATAAAACAGTTTTATGGGAATATGGCGGCCATCTAAGTAGGGGAAAGTGAATGCTATTAGCAGGGGGAGGTGGGGCACGGCAGCCATATTTTGAGGGGAACATAAAAAATATGTAATAAAAAAGACAAATAATAATTTAAATACTCCCATTTGTCTCTTTTATTACATATGTTTTATATTTCTTTCAATTCATTATGGTTCCTAATTAACACTTAAATTGTATTCTTTGTGTAATTAATAATATCAGGAGGTTTTCTTTTAATTATATCCATACTACATACTACAGATATGCAGCTATTGAGATGTTCCCCTCAAAACATGGCCGCCGTGCCCCACCTCCCCCTGCTAATAGGTGCCCGAAGGTGGGGGCTCCGAGAGTAGCCTTGTCACAGGGGGGCCAGAAGGGGGCCATGTGGCCACCTCAGGGCTCCCCTGATGCTGTGCTATAGTAAGGCAGAGCAGGCACCTGCATACCTTGATGGCAGGTGCCTGCTCTGCCACTAAACACCGGTGACTGGAGGAGAGAGGATGGAGCAGGCAGGCATGCGGTGAGGGAGGCTGTTCTAGCAGCCTCTCACTCCTCCCTCGCTCGCCCTCTGTGGTGCCTGGAGCCGGAATATGACGTCATTCCTGCCTCGCCATACTAAACGGCGCACTGGAGAAGTGAGTAGCTGCCCCACACTGAACCCCAGGGAGGTGAGTGTTTGACTGTTAGTGAGTGAATGTGTGTGTGTGTGTGTCTCTGTCAGTGAGTGTATGTATGTCTGTCAGTGAGTGTCTGCCTCTGTGTTTGTGTGTCTGTCAGTGATTGAGTGTATGTATGTATGTCAGTGAGTGTCTGTGTGTGAGTTTGTCAGTGTGTGTGTCTGTCAGTGAATGTCTGTCAGTGTGTATGTGTGTCTGTCTGTGTAAGTCTGTCAGTTAGTGTGTGTGTGTGTGTGTGTGTGTGTCTGTCAGTGAGTGAATGTATGTATGTCAGTGAGTGTCTATGTGTGTGTCTGTCAGTGAGTGTGTGTGAGTGAGTGTGTGTCAGTCAGTGAGTAAGTGTATGTCTTTCAGTAAGTGTGTGTGTGTGTCTGTGTGTGAGTGTGTGTCTATCTGTCAGTGAGTGTGAGTGTCTGTGTGTCTCTCAGTGAGTGTATGGCTGTCAGTAAGTGTGTGTGTGTTTGTGTCTGTCACTGAGTGAGTGTATGTCTGTCAGTAAGTGTGTGTGTGTTTGTGTCTGTCACTGAGCAAGTGTATGTCTGTCAGTAAGTGTATGTCTGTCAGTAAGTGTGTGTGTGTGTGTGTCTGTCAGTGAGTGAGTGTGTGTCTGCCAGTGAGTTTCTGTGTGTGTGTGTGTGTGTGTCAGTGAGTGAGTGTGTGTGTGTGTGTCAGTAAGTGAGTGTATGTCTGTCAATGAGTGAGTGACATGAGCGGGCGGTGAAATTAATCTTTGCCTAGGGCGGCAGAAATCCTTGCACCGGTCCTGTTTGCAGAATGTTTCTGCGTAATTTAAACAATGTATATTTTTGGTGACATAGTGAAGAGCCTCATGCTGACTATCCTTGTCAATATTACAACCTAATTCTTTTTCCCATTTAGATATTGCTGAAGGAACAGGGATTGGGGTGGAGGGGGCACATCTATGAATGAAATAGATAGGCTAAGAATCATGGGAGTTGTAGCTCAGCAACATCTGGAGGGCCGGAGTTTGGGGAAGCCTGATCTACATCTTTGACAATTTTAAAACCCAAATAGTCAAAACACCTTTTTTCCCAGGAAAAGTGATATTGAAAGTGGATCTCCTCAATGTGGAGTTTATTCACATTTAATACCATCATAATAGATTTAGACATATTTAATAAAAAATTTGAAACTTGACTGAATGCATTAATTTATTTCATAAGAGCTTCCGGGGAATTTAAAGGTTCTGTCATAGTCACGAGAATATCATCAGCGTATAGGTTAATTTTAGTTTCTTTGGAATGTACTATTAGTCCCTTTATCTCTGAGCAGACTCTGATATTAGCCGCTAATGGTTCGATGGTTAAAATAAAAAGTAGGGGACAAAGGGGACACCCCTGTCATGTGCCATTAGAAAGTTTGAACCAATCTGCAGTAATAATAGGTCCAATAGTGTGAGCAGAAGGCATTTTATATAAGGAAAACATAGCTCTTAGAAAAAAACTGTTATACAATATTTCTCCAGAGAAGCCTTCATAAAATCCCACCCGAATCTGTCAAAAGCCTTCTCAGCATCCAGTGACAGAGTAAGGAGGGGAAGGCATCTCTTTTTAGCGAAATCAAAAATGGCCTCCACCCTTCGGACATTTGTTGCAGAATTTCTGCCCAGGACAAAATCTACCTGGTCCCGATGAATTAGGTATTCTATCAAAGGTTTAAGTCTATTAGATACTCCTGAGGCAAAAATCTTAACATCAACGTTTATTAATTATATTGGTCTACAGTTTACCACCTATGTTTTTTTTCCCTTGTTTTAAAATTGGTATAATATTGGCTCTGGTAATTTCAACTGGGAATTCTCCTGTTTGAATTAAGCTGTTAAAAGTTGAAGCCATAGCTCCAATGACTTTATGACTGTATAATTTATAGAATTGGTTGGTAAATCCATCGGGACCAAAGGTCTTATATTTTTCTAGCTTGGTAATTACAGCCTGTATCTCCTCATTACAAATAGGTCTATTTAAAGAATCTTTTTGATTTTCGGACAAAGAAGGGAGAGAAGATCTCTTCAAATATGCATTAATTTGTTCTTCATTTGTTTGAGGGATCAGATTATATAACTTAGAATAATAGGAATGAAAGCATTTCCCTATATCTCAGGGATTTATACACGTATTAGTTCCATCAATTAATTTAAATACTCGATTACTTGTTTGTTTCTTTCTTAAATTCTTGGTTTAGCAATGTATCTGCTTTGTTTCCTTTATAATAATAATTTAGCTTTAATTTTACAAACATTTTTATCGTTTGATCTAACAAACACTGTTTAATTTTATTCTGGACTTGAGTTATTTCAGTCAGGATTTCTTTTATAACAAGTCTTCCTCCTTTTAGATTTTTTTTTTTTAAATCTACTCTGAAACTTAATAAGATGTCCACGAATAACGGCCTTGAAAGCACACCAATTATTAATTGGCGAAGTATCCTGAAGATTGTTGTCTAAGAAGAAAAATTCTATTTTCTGTTTCAAATATTCATAATTGCTTTCATATTTCAAAAGAAAATGATTAAAGGACCACTATAGTGCCAGGAAAACAAGTGCCCTGAGGGTGCCCCCACCCTCAGGGACCCCCTCCCGCCCGGCTCTGGAAAGGGGAAAAGGGGTTAAACTTACCTTTTTCCAGCGCTGGGCAGAGAGCTCTCCTCCTCCAATCCTCCTTCTCTCCTCCCCGTCGGCTGAATGCGCACGCGCGGCAAGAGCTGCGCGCGCATTCAGCCGGTCACATAGGAAAGCATTCATAATGCTTTCCTATGGACGCTGGCGTGCTCTCACTGTCAATCAATGAGACAGCCACTAGAGGATTAGGGGGAAGGCTTAACCCATTCATAAACATAGCAGTTTCTCTTAAACTGCTATGTTTATGAAAAAATGGGTTAATCCTAGCTGGACCTGGCACCCAGACCATTTCATTAAGCTGAAGTGGTCTGGGTGCCTAGAGTGGTCCTTTAAGCTTCCAAGTAGATCTATTTAGTTGTGGGTACCTATTTTGTATTTCCATATTTATTATACTGTGATCTGACCACACATTGTCTATTATATCTTTTGCTTTAACTTCCTCTATAAGAAGTGAGTTTCCCCAGATCATATCAATCTGTGAGTAAGAAATATGATTTTGGAAAGATGGGTAAAATCCCTGTCAAAAGGGTGCATTAATCTCCATATATCAAACAAGTTGTATTGATTTAAAATGTTGTTCAAAGATTTCGCTTGTTTGATAACTAATTTATTTACTTTAATACCTTCAGGCGTATTTTTGTCTAGCGTGTGTTCTAAAATGGAATTAAAATCTCCGGAGATTATACAAATACCTTCTTTAACTTCCTCCAATTTATGTAGAATCTTTTTTTTTTTTTAAAACATCAGAAAGGTATTTATCCCATAGATTTGCGCCATTGTATCTTAGTAATATAATAAATACCAATTCATCATATGTTGTTATATATAATTAAATTTCTATTAAAATTTTACTTTATTTTATTGGATGTAAGACCGGCTATAGGGTGTCAGTATCTATCCTATTGTACCTTCGTAATCTATATTAGCCAGTATGTTGAGACCTTGCTTCCTCTATAGTCATGCCTTATAAAACATAACATATAATACATACAAGACAAACTACTCATTCAAACAGTGCACCAAAGCTATTAGAGAATATCTGATGAAAGTTTCTAACTTTAAGGACCAGTTTTTATTAGTATGCGCTACATTATTGGTTAATGGATGTCTTGGTTATCCAGTGTTCCCATATCTTGGTGTGTATATTTGTCATGTTAAGATTTCTATATATCTGTTTCTCCATTAATTGCTGGTATCCTATTTGAAATTCCACCTCTCTCCATAGGGAATATTTACTGTTTTCCAATATCTGGCTATACAAATTTTAACCGCCATTATTATATGAGTAATTAAATATTTTATAAGTTTAGTTTTAGTAGGAATATTCATATGTAACAAAAATAATTGTGGAGAGAGATTCATTGTTTTTTAAAAATATTCTTGATTTTTGTAGATGTAGCTTGCTTTAACGAGTCAAGAATATAACAATCCCACCAAATATGTTTCAGAGTTCCCTCATATCTAAGACATCTCCAGCAAACTGAGTTTGTAGGTGGATGGAATCTTGCAACTCTCGCTGGAACCATATACCACCTATGAACCAATTTGATCTGTAGTTCGTATAAACTTATACAATGTATCGCTTTTTTAAGCAAATCAAATGATTCCTTCCATTGATCCAATGAAAACTCACTTCCAATATAATTTTCCCACTTCAGTATAGATTTCATTTTATCCTTATTATACCTGCTATATAGAACCTTATTTATTTTTGAGACCATATTATTCTTCTGTTCTATCTTAAGGATATTATCTATAACTGAGTTGTTATATATTGGATTAGATTGAATAAAATGCTAATATATGTGAATTGTTCTTTATCAAGACCTTTTGTTTCTGTAAGAATTTGTTGAAACGATTTTATTTGCAGATCCGACTTTAAAATATCGGCTAATTTTACCAGACCATTCTCCTTCCACTTTTTAATATTAATATCCTCAATATATATTTGCATTATTTCAATTGGTGAATTTATAGCTAGTTGTTCAATAATCTCTAAAAAAAATTCTTCAGCATTTGCATAATAGAAAAAATATCCCAAATTATCTTATTTTTAATTTATAAAATGTTGAAGGATCAATCCAGTATAACAATTTTATGTCAGAAATATTACTCGAAATTTGTTCTTGATCTATCCACAAATTATCCTTAAAGTTATAGTTATTCCATTCTAGGATATGAGAAAGCATGATTGCGTCATGGACTTGATACACATCTGGGAATGATATTCCGCCATCTATAAATTTTCTAGTTATATATTTCAGCGCTATTCTTGATAAGTAAATTGGAATTTAGATTTTAAAGTAGAAGTTGTTGTTCACGTAGGTTGGTGTATATTGCCTGTGTTTTATTTATGTTGATTTTATAATTAGAAATAAATCTATACTTCTCAATTAATTTCAGAAATACATATAATGACTGCTCACATTCGGTTAATGTTAAAATTATATCGTCCGCATATAGTAGGACCTTGACTTGTTTGCTGGCCCTAGGAATCCCTTTAATTTTTCCCTCTAGTCTGATAGCTGAGGCAAGTGGTTCTATACTAAAGGCATATAACAATGGCACCAAGGGACATCCCTGGCGTGTCCCATTATTTACATCAAACCACTCTGATGAAACGCACCTGCCCATGACCCTGGCCATTGGATTCCTATAGAGAGACCAAATTGGATCATATATAAAATCTTGGAAACCAAATGCTTTAAGGACCCTCAACAGGAACAGCCAGTTTACCCTGTCGAAGGTCTTCTCTGCATTGAGAGCCACGAATAGTGATGGGATTTTATTATTCTCTATTACTTGAATTAGATTTAAAAGCCTGCATATATTATGGGTACCTTTTCTACCCATTATAAATCCAGCTTGATCTGGGTGAATAAAAGACAGAACAATTTTTTTAATTTTATCAGCCAATATCCTTGAAAAGATCTTTATATCAATGTTTAATAATGATATAGGTCTGTAATTCGATACAAAATGAGGATCTTTCTCTGGTTTTAGAATAGGTATAATCATTGTTTGTAACATTTCCTAGGGAGATATTTCTGAACCCTCACTTCATTATAGACTTTAAACAAAAGAGAAGAGATAGGAGTGAGGAATGTTTTGTAAAAGGCATCAGTGAGACCATTTGGTCCAGGGGCTTTCCCTTTATGGAGTGTTTTATAGCCTGGGTAATCTCTGTTATGGATATGGAAGATTCTAAATGTTTAGTCTATTCTACATTTATTTTTGGTAATTTACAGTTAGTTAGGAAGATATCTATGTCTTTGAATGTTAATGGGGTCTTTGCAAGTTTATATAATGATTTATAATATTGACTAAATGCTTCCCCTAAATCAGTTAGTGATAAATGATCTTTATTTTTATATTTTATCTTTATAATCTTTTGTTGTTGTTTTTTGAATTTTAATTTATTAGAAAATTTTTTACTCGTTCTATTTTCTCCAAAATACTACTATTTTAACCTTATAATTGCATTGTTTACTTTATTTAAAAAAATTGATTTTAATTTGAGTTTGTATTTCTTTAATTTTGTTTAATCTTAATATATTAAAAGCTTTTTTATTAATATGTTCTAATATGGCTAATTCTATATAGAGATCCGTTAGGTTTCTCCCCTGATCTTTTTTCTATTTTGGTCCAATTTTTATAAGGTTTCCCCGCATAAAACTTTTAAATGTGCACCAAAGAGTACAATTAGAAACTTCTTTATTATCGTTGAATCTTATAAATTCTTCTGCTTGCTCTTTTAAATATTTTAGACCATATTCTGAGTCTAAAATTTCCTCATTCATCCTCCAAGATGTCCTTCCCTGTGTATCTTTTTTTGTTTTATGTTAGTTGTTATCGGTCTGTGATATGACCAGCATAAATTGTCAATATTAGAATTTTCAAACCTCTGTAAACTGCAAGAATTTGTTAGATAAATGTCTATTATTGAGTACATTTTATGTACATGGGAAAAATATGAATAGTCCCTAATATTGGGATGCTGAACCCTCCAGATATCATAAAGATCATGTTCTATCATAATGTAGTAAAATGATCTAGCGTTATTGCTTACTTTCCTACTGTAGTGATTGTTCTTATTAGTTAGTGTTCTATCCATTTTTGTGTCTACTGTAACATTCATATCTCCAGCTATCAGTAGAGTTCCTTTTTTGATTTTCTCAATTTCATTGAAAACAGATTTGAAAAATTTGCTGGAATAGATCTTTGATGCATATAAGTTTACCAATGTAAATATTTCTTCATTTAATGTACAAATCACAATCAAACTTCTACCTTGATTATCTTTTTTTTCTAAAATAAGTTCAAATTTAATATGTGCTGAGATTACTATTGCAACTCCTCTCTTCTTTTTGTTATAATCTGATGTGAAGATTAATGGAAATTTGGTAAATTTCCAATAGTTGGTATTCTGATTCTGCCAATGTGTCTCCTGCACAAAATAAACATCCATTTTATTTTTTCTAATTGTGTCATCTAAATATCCTCTCTTTTGAGGGGTGTTTAAACCCTGGGCATTAATGGATAAAAACGTAACCATATTCATAGATCCTAGCTGGTCCTTTTTGATCTATACTACTAAATTTGAAAATCTCCCACCAGTTCCTTCTCCATTTGGCTTTGGTATACACATTCATACAAACCAATGAGCCTGTATCCCTAAAAGGAAGACAGGATCGCATTCTTACAATAATCCGTGAACCGTATTCCACTGGATTATGCATTGTCTAGCTACTCCAAAATTGATTTACTAGCTAGAACACAGTTGCTGACGTAGATGTGTGAAAGGGAGAGGAAAGAAGGAAAGAAAGAAAAAAATTAATAAAATAAAATAAATAAATAAAAAAGACCCTTTTTCTCCTTTTTTCCCCTTTCTTTATAATTGCTCATATTGGTCACGTAACCATTCACCCTCATTATCATTTTAAGAGTTCTTTCTATACATTCCCCCATTCACCATGATCCATGCCCTTCTCTATAATCTTACTAGTGTTTATGATCTATATTGTGTTTATATTTCTGTTGCATCATCCTATTTTCTAAGTAGACCAAAAGAAAAATTGTATTCATTCATCTTTAGAATTATGAGGTATAGAATAAAAGGTGAGTTTAAATTATCTATTATTTTCATCAAGTGATATGTGTATTAAGTCTAAATTCAATATATACTGTGACCCTAATTGAATGGGATGATTATTGGTTCAGATATGTTTAAGCCAACTCCCCTTTTGTTTAATAATTCTCCCTCTACGTGCTTCAAAGAAATCCGAAAAAAAAATCTATATCCTTCCCTACTGATTCCCTTTCTTCCTCTCTATCCCCCTTCCATTTCTTTTCCATATTTTTAATTGCGGCGTTCCAATTTAAATTAGTCCCAGTTTCCCCACATCCTCTAGTGGGTCTGAGATTATGGTGGTTTTCCCTTTTGGAAGGAAAATTAATTTTGTAGGGAAACCCCATCTATACTGTATATTATTTTTTCGTAGTTGTACTGTTATATCTTGAAATCTTTTCCTAGACATACGTGTAGCTGCTGATAAATCAGGATATATAGATAGTCCTGAGAATTTTCCTTCCTGGGGTCTCTGGTATCTAATTTTCTGTAACAGCTTGTCTTTAGTGAGGCAGTTCATAAATCGAACTATGACGTTCCTAGGTTCAGAGGAGTTAATACCTATTGGTTTTCGTAACCTGTGCCATCTTTCAAAAGGATGTAATCCTTCATGATGTTTATCGAGAGATTGACCGATAAATTCTTTGAGATAATTTTCCAAATCATCATGATTGATGTCTTCTGGTATACCTTTTATACGAATATTATTTCTTCTCGATCTATCCTCTGTGTCTGTTAATTTTTGTTCAAGAGTTACTATTTTAGTTTTCATTAGATTATTTTGTATCTGGAGCGTTTGAATTTCATCCTATAATTTTATGAAGTTTTGATTTTGCTTTTCCAGTTTCTCTTTTATTTCTCTTACTTCATTTTTAAGTTCAGATGATGTTTTTTGTTCTGTTATACTTCCTGGTTCTGTGTTAATGTTCTTTGTCAGATTTGTCTGTTTCCATATGTTTTTATTTCTTGGGGGCCATTATCTCTTACTTTTTTCACTCCTAGTTTTACCTCTTCTCTATTCCGTTTTTCCCCCTTTTGCTTCTTACCCTTTTTTTAATTTTCCTTTTTTTTTCTTTTTCCTCTATTAAGTCTTTATTATTCCACCCCTTCTTATCTCTCCCCTCTCTTCTTCCTTATACAGCTGTTCCTATTTTCGCTTTTACCTTCCTTGTGTTTTCTCTCCTCTTTAATTCCCCTTTAGTGCATCCATTCCCTACCTGTTGTATTTTCTAAGGAATTTATAATTCAGATAAAGGGTAGAGTAATAACTCCCAGTTTTCTGCAGTATCTCTAGTACAATATAAATTATTTAGTAAAGTACTTAACTTTAATCCGTTTGTTTCAGGATTATTTGAAGATTCCAAAATCCTTCTTAATTGCTCCGGTAAGGTCTTACCTTAAAGCTGTTGTTACCAAACCGTTTGCTTCGACAAAGGCACAGATGTGGTTCAGCTCCTATCTTAAATTTGATGTTACAAAGCAACCTTCGTCGGTCAATACCTCACGCGGTTTGTAAGAATGGATGGTGAATTCCTTGCATTGAAATGCCGCTTTCATCTAGTTTACGCTCCCCTCGCACCACATCTACGCTCACGCAACGCCTCACTGCTGCGTTGACAACCTACGTCATGCCTCCCCCAAAAAATCTCTAGAATCTTTTTTAATGTTCTAGTCGGAGTAATATTTGGGAGATAAACATCCACCAGTGTATATTTGATGTCATTGATTAGACATACAACAATGAGATAACGGCCCTCTACATCTATTGATAAAGTATGTCTACTTGCAGTCTTTCTGAGAAGAGGAAAGCAATTCCGCAAGACTTTTAACTTTGTTTAGAGGCCGTTATCAGCTTTGATATTTTTGAGATTTCCAATTCGTTTTATTGCATTTCCTCCAGTGAGTTTCCTGAAGGAAAGCTAAGTCTACCCTTCCTTTTGCCCGATGAGTTAAGACTATAGACCTTTTGTGAGGTGAATTTAGCCCCTGTGTATTGACCAATAAAATTTTAACCATTAAGAACAATTTTTACACTGAGCTCTGCCGCCAAACAATACAAAAACATTAAAATACATCCTGATACCACAGACAAAAAAGGAACCACATCTGATCCGCCTTACATTCAACAAATTTAAAAACTTTAGGGCGTATACCCCTAAGTTCGATCTCCGTAAGGGAAACCCATTACTAAAAAAGGATCTCATTCTAAGATGCAAAGTATGGGGCGGGACATTGACAGATACTGAGCAGGAATTAGATATACTATATACTCATAAAGATGAAGATAAAAATAAAGAAATAAATAGATTTTAAAAAATAAAAAATATAGTAAATAAATAGGAAAACAAACAAATATTGCATAAATACATAAACCTCTCTGCATATGATCTGAACTATACAGTTGAAATTAGTTAAAATGATCCTTTTCTTAAATAGGAGTTTAAAAACTATATAAATATTTTATGAATGTAAAATTAGTGCTTTAGTAGTATCTGATATATATAAACACTCATGCAGACATATACATACTAAACTCCTTAATTACTATATGAAGTGTAATAATAATAGTCATTGCAAAAACAATGATTTATAGTGCATCATATTAATTATACTGCATACATATGCATGTAAGTACCTGAAGCTCTTTATGTGTGAATTGTGCCATACTTTTAGTGTTAGATAAATTGTTCCTTTCTTAGAGAAGAATTTTATATATATATTAATAGTGCTTTATTAACAAGCTAATTTTGTGTATAACCACTAGTTCAGTGAGGTGCGTCATATTATTTACACCGTGCCTGTGTTTATATTATTAAAGCGCATTAGTATGTTTGATAAGACTCCTCTACGCATAAGGCCACCAAGAGATCACTACAACAGTCTTATACAAAACATGTTGTTCCGGGAGAGAAAAAGTGCACTGTATGCTATGTATCTTGCATACCCATTGAAAGGTATAATATGGTATTTTGTATCTACAATGCAGGGTATTTGGGGATAATTATTTGATATTGCCTGTATGTATCTCTGTGCACACAAAAATTAAGAATTTAAAAAAAAAGAAGAATTTTATAAATATATGAATAGTGCTTTAAACATAGCTTAAGAAGCTTATTTGTATATATTCGTTGGTTTGCTGTTTCATAGATAAGTGAGTTTGCTGGATCTTCTTTTGTATTATATAAATTGGCTCCCAGTAACACCCTATTTATGCATGTTCAGGTGAGTGCAGCTAGTCCCCTGGTTTTATATATATATATATATATATATATATATATATAATCTTTTATGTAAACCTTGAGTGGAAAGAATCACATCACTCTGTGAGACTGTACACTAATTGAACAGAAATAGAAATTGCCTTTCATTCTGAGAACATAATCCCTTCATATTCAATCGGGTACACTTAATTGTTAGCTTACTAGCCATGGTAACTGGTCTGATTATCCAGTGCAAAATTTTTAACTTTGGATGTAGAGATACTGGAGATCTGCATTATAATGTTATGTTACACAAAGGTACTTATGGATTAATTGCAATATGGGGGCGAATGTTCCTGACATAAAAAAATGCACTTCAAGTATAAAATAGTTTATACATGTAATAGTAATAGTATACAACTCTTGAGAAAACCCTGCAGAGTTCCAAATCTTAATCGCTGAAGTAACTGCCACACATTTCCCACAAAAAAAAGAAACTCTATAATTTTAGCATTAAAAAAGTCATATTTTTGGTATATAACAAGATTTGTTTCCAAAGAAAAAAATGTATATTCCTAAAATTAAACAATAAGTCTGGCTGCTAGATAGAATAACTATATGAGAAACAGAAAAAAAAAATCTATTGCACCAAGGCCCTTTCTACATTACTTCTGCCACTGAATACTACCTTATAAAGGATATAACATAAGAGTGAAATACCCATAGTTTAAATTTTGCAGTTGTTTAATGCAATACAAAGATCCACTTCTAACATCGTTGTCGGTAAACATAATTCCGAAATCCTCTCAAAAGGAGATGGCACAGTTACATGGGATGAATGCTATGCACTTTAAATATCAATAACAATGTATAGTGTCTCTAATCAGCTTGATACTAAGAATATTTTCTAAAGCTTAGAATACAGAACCTATTTTACTACTCCAGTGCAGAATCTACCACCAAAATGTAGAAAGTTGAAGTAGAGAGTGTGTAGAATACGTTTCAAACTGCTGCTTTATTTCGCTTAATCTATTACATCATCTCTGACATCACATAATCTCGTTTTCGTTTTGAACCCTCCAATCAGCTATGTATTATGTTTAAATATAACCATCACTTAATCACTTTACAAATTGTATTGAAAAAAGTCTGCATGGACTGAAACATTGACTATTTTCTGTATCACTGTGTTTGCGAAATAAAGCAGCAGTTTGAAACGTATTCTACACACTCCAGAGTGCTCTCTACTTCAACTTTATACATTTTGGTAGGAGATTCTGCACCAGAGCAGTAAAAAGACCGGGAACTTTGAGTGCTGAGACCAGGGAAGTTATTTTGTTTAGAAATTCTTACCAAATTTCAACCCATGCACCGGACCCTACGAGGATGAGCCTGACCCACTTTAAGAACTTAACATGAAGGACTTCCTCACCAAAGCAGGGGCTTACTTGGAACATGCCGAAATTGTACAGATTTCAGATGAACAGGCGTAAGCAATCCTATGGCCACAAACGGATGCCGATTTACCAGCATCCTCAGATGCTAAAGACTTCATACGTGAGTTACAGAGATTACGTCAAAGGGAAATTGACTTTGAACTGCATGCTATATACCTGTCAGATTATTATAGAATGAAAAAAATCCTGAGGGGCTTTAGGATTAAAAATGCCCCCACTATCTGCAGAAACAACCCTGAGGTATGCCGTAAATGGATAGGTATACTGAATAAATGTTCTCTAGACCTCATGCTAGTAGTTATTGAGGAAGTCGGCAGGGAACTTAAGATAACTAATAGTGATGTCGCGAACCGTTCGCGAACTTCCCGTGAACGGCTCGCCACGAGGGTCTGCTGGAGATTGGCCGGGATGTGTCAGCTGACCAGAGCTCGCCCGTGGCGAGCCGTTCGCGGGAAGTTCGCGAACGGTTCGCGACATCACTAATCACTAAACATATCTCAGAATATGAACTTAAACACACTGTGATGATTACCACCCCAAACTGTGATGCCTTAATACAGAAATTAGCTGAAGAGTTAAAGCTATATTATGTATTTATAAAATATTTTACCAGGAAAGATACATTGAGGTTTCTCTCATTTTCAAGTATGTCCTGGGTCCACAAATCATTGCATTGTTACATTAGGGTACAATAAAATTCAAAAACAATATTAATACACAATAAATACAACATTTAACATAGAACAGGTAGGAAATATATAATCAACCATGACAGGTGCATTCTGTTTTGAGGTATGCAGAGAGGGATCTCTGAAAGGACTTTAGGCTTAGGGAAGATTTTAAATTGTGCCGTAGGTCGTTCCACAATTGCGGCGCTCTGTAGGAGAAGGAGGATTGGGTTGCTTTCTTTTTGTATTGAGGTAGACTAAGTAAAGTGTTGGTACTGGATCGGAGGTTATAAGAACTGGGAACAGCTGGGGAAAGCATTTTGTTCAGGTAGGGTGGGAGTTTCCCAGAAAAGCTCTTAAACACAAGGCTGGAAAGATGATGGGTGCGTCTGGATTCCAGCGACAGCCAATTTAGTTATTTTAGCATGTCACAATGGTGAGTCCTGTAATTACATTGTAGCACAAATCGACAGAACGAGTTATACAATGTGTTGAGTTTATTAATGATGCATATACTACATCCCCATAATCAATGATTGGCATCAGCATTTGCAGTACAATCTTTTCCTTTACTGTAGGGCTTAGGCGGGATTTGTTTCTTTACAGGGCACCTAGTTTTGGATAAAGTTTAGATGCAAGCTTTTCTATGTGCAGGCCAAAAGATAGATTGGGGTCTAACATCATACCCAAGTATTTGAAAGAGTGGACTGCGGTCAGTGTGCCATTTGAATTTGTTTTGATGGATAGGTGGGAATTGTGTAATTTGTGTAATTTAGGTACTGTTCCAAAGATCATTGTGACAGTTTTGTCAGTGTTCAGGAAGAGTTTGTTTTTTGCGATCCACTTTTCTACCATTGTAAACTGGACTTGGAGCACAGCCTCAAGCTGCGGTAGATTGGATTTGCTTGCATAGATTACTGTGTCATCTGCGTACATGTGTACATTTGAGGATTTGCAGACATTAGGCAGATCATTTATAAATAATGTAACCAACCTGCCACAAGTGTAAGTAGATAGAATTCTTTCTTACATCAACCTCTGCACGTCACAAGACACTTGCACCAGGAATCAGCTACAGTTACTAGCCGGTTCACTCAATTTTGCGGGGAGAATAATTCCACAAGATAAGTCTTTAATTTCCAGAACCTCTCTCTCTTGCATGGTCACCCTGTTGACGACTCCACAGCTCTCTTAGACAAACCAGCTAGAGCTGATATTAAGAAGGTGGGGTCTGTTCCTGTCCTCTTTGAATGGCAGGTCACTACTTGTTCCCCCTCTTTCTTATATTTCCACTGTGGTCCGGAGTGACGCATCAGGTGCCGTAGATTATGCAGCAAATTTTGGTTACAAATGGGTACACGTCTCTTGGCCAATTGAGTCTACCTCGCTATTAAATTTCAATACCACCTCAGCAGTATTTGAATCTACCCAATTGTAGCAGCTACACATATACGGGGCAAAGAGTGGAGAGGGCAGTCGGACAGATGCTTTTCTAATATCTTGGAGACATGTAATATCGTTAACAAAGGCCGCTCTCAGTCCCTCTCGATTATGAACTTGGCAAAGAGTCTTACCTGGCTAGCGGAAAATCTTCAATTCTGCATAACTTATGTTTTACGTTCCGGGTTTTCAGGATAACACAGCTGACGCTCTCCCGCACTCTAATTTGCAGAGTTTTTTTTTCGGAGGTCATCCATCAGCAAACTTGCAGCCAAGGAGCCTCCAAGCTTCTCAGTCCTAATTATGCGTTAAATACTCTGTTGCTTCATAGTAGGACGCTCGCACAGGCTGGTTTATACCTTAATTTAAAAAAGCCTATTCCAAGAGTGAATCAGTTGTTTAAAGGTCTGTTCGTGTTTATTGTGTGATAAATGTTTCTATTTGTAACTATGGTCGCATTTACAACTTTTGCCACTTTTCTCCTAAATTAGTTTACAATACTATCAAACCTTACTTCACAGGCATACACATTTGTCTATTACTCATACCAAAACGAGTCATACTGGTCCTCCAGTAGAGATTAAAAATTATCCTACCTCTACCAAATCAGGTCCTATCCACGTTTTTGATAATCTATTGGAATCTCAACTCACTTACATCCCTGATTCCCCACTAGTAGCTTTTCAAGGGAAACCCCTAACCAATAAACGTTTTATGCTTTACATTCGTACGATATCACTCCGACTAGAACATAACCCTCATTCCTTCTCGGGCCATTTATTCCGCATTGAAGCAGCCACAGCTGCCTCCGGTAATCACATACCAACTCACATCATTAAAATATGGGTCGGGGGAAATCATCTGCATACAACAAATACATCCCCAATACTGAGAAAGAAATAAGATTGGCTTTCTGTGAAATGTCTAAATAATGATCTGCTGAATAAATGTATCTGACTTGTAAGAATCGCTTCTTATATTTTTGCCCTCTTTTACAGGTCTAACCTCACGTCAGTTTCATCACACCTCAACAGACTTTGCTCTTACTACTATTGCTTCTTTATTATTGTTCCTTGCGTCCTCGAAATGTGCCGTACACATATAGAAGGCTTGGCCTGTAATTGTGGGAGGTACATGGAACCCTACTTAAACCCAGTGAGCCCCTGCTTTCCTGTCGTCGACAATCTCGGAAGTGACCCTCCCACCGCACCCTCTATTTATTCTCAAATCACCTAGGTGGGCCCTCTTTTACAGGTCTAACCTCATGTCAGTTTCGGCATACCTCAACCGACTTTGCTCTTACTACTATTGCTTCTTTATTATTGTTCCTGACGTCCTCGAAATGTGCCGTACACAAATATAATATATTATATATATATTTTTTTATTTTTTTTATTTTTTTTAAAATCTTTTTAGCAGCCTGGGGGACTGCCTGACAGCTCAGACAGTCCCCCTGCTGGCAACTCTATAAACTCTTATTGCAGTGATGTGATCATGGTGATCACATGGCCCTGGAGGGCCAGGGTAACCAGAGCTGCTGCAGAGACCCCAGCAGTCCCCCCCGACTGTCATCGCCACGGATCGCCGGTCCAGGTAAGTCCAGGGCTCCTATTTGGTCATTAACCACCGTTTTTTGTCGGACACGGTCGTTAAGGGTATATGTATTTATAATGTCATTCTAAATGTATTTTGATTTAAATTTATATTTATATTAATATCAAAGTACAGTTAGAACAAATTTAAACCGGTATATATATTTTTTTAAATATAATTAAATTTTTATTATTTTAAATTTATGTATTGATTATTTTATATATATATATATATATAAATAATTATATAGATTAATATTAAACTTTTAAACTTTTAAACTTTTAATAATAATTTATGTGTTTGTATATAAAAGTACTTAGCTCATATATATATGAGCTAAGTACTTTTATTTACATTTTTAAACTTTTATTTAAGTTTTACAAACTATGTAAAACTTTTCTGCAGGCATTAAGGGGACTGCCTGAGAGGTCAGACGGGCCCCCTGCAGGCACTGCACAATTAGGCTATTCCAGCCATATGATCGCTAGGACCCCACGATCACATGGCACGGAAGGGCCAGATCGGGCAGTAAGGGTCTGCCTGAGCTCCCAGGCAGACCTCAGGATCGCGATCGCCGACTAGGGACAGGCACAGGTCAGAGTATTTTGTTCTGAGCAGATTTTATTCTATTCATTGAATGGTCCTTGGATTTAGTTTACTGAATTACTATTTATACCTGCTTACCCTCCTGTTCCCTCTCCTGTCATACCCCCTTTATTACTATCCTATATAATCAGGGCCAGATTAAGAGCCCGGTGGGCCTGGTGCTGACAATTATGATGGGGTCTAATTACAGAATTTTATCAACCAAAAACACTAAAACAGTCATACCTGCCAAACGTCATGTATCTGATGGAGTTGGTGTTGGAGGGAAACTCAAAGGATGCGGCTATAAGAAAACACATACTCTATGCTAATCTCTCTCTAATATATGCTTTCATCTTTCAAGTAAATCAATACCCTCTAACAGCAGTGTCCAGCGAATAAGGAAGTAAATGGACGGGGTAAAAGAGTAGGCCACTGATGCGAATCACGTGACCAGAACTGCCAAAAGGGGTTAATATGCCCAAAAAGGGGGCATGTCTGTCCAAAGAATTGGAAGGCCAGCCTGGCATCAGTGTCCCTATGTATCACAGTGTCAGTGTACCCATGTCGCCTAGTCCCCTAGTCTCCCAGTGTCTGTGTCCTCATTTCTCCCAGTGTCCCCATGTCTCAGTGTGTCCCATGTCACTAGAATACTAGGGGACACTGAGAGACATGGGGACACAGTGAGACATGGTGACACAGAGAGACCCCGGGGCATTGAGAGACATGGGGGCACTTGTGGATACAGGCATGGGGATACTGGGAGACATGAGGACACCGGGAGACATGGGGACACTGAGATATTTGGGGACACTGGGAGAAATGGTGTCACAGACACTGGGAGACATGGGGACACAGACATTTAGGGAAACTAAGACACTGGGAACACTGGGAGACATGGGGACACTGGCTGAGAGGCATGGGGACACAGACACTGGCTGAGAGACATGGGGACACAGAGACATGGGAACACAGACTCTGGGAGACTAGGGGACACTGGGAGCCATGGGGACACTGAGACACTAGGGTAAGACCCTACCTTGAATATGCTGTGCAATTTTGGGCGCCTGTTCTAAAGAAGGATATCATGACACTGGAGAGGGTCTAGAGACGAGCTACAAAATTGATAAAAGGAATGGAGCATTTTAGTTATGAAGAAAGGTTAAAAAATTAAATCTGTTTAGTTTGGAAAAACGGCGTCTGAGAGGGGATATGATAACTTTATACAAATATATTCGGGGCCAGTACAAACCTTTATCTGGAAATCTATTCATAATCAGGGTTATACATAGGACACGAGGTCACACATTTAGGCTGGAAGAAAGGAGATTTCATCTAAGGCAAAGAAAAGGTTTTTTTACAGTAAGAACAATAAGGATATGGAATTATCTGCCTGAAGAGGTGGTTTTGTCAGAGTCCATACAGATGTTTAAACTGAAATTGGATAAATACTTACAAAAACATAACATACAGGGATATAATTTCTAATTAGTGGGGTAATAGCTGCTTGATCCAAGGAGACATCTGACTGCTATTTTGGGGTCAAGAAGGAATTTTTTCCTAGTTTGTGGCAAAATTGGAAGTGCTTCAGACCAGGTTTTTTTGCCTTCTTTTGGATCAACAGCAACAACATTTGTGAGGAAGGCTGAACTTGATGGACGCAAGTCTCTTTTCAGCTATGTAACTATGTAACTATGACACTGGCTGGGAGACATGGAGTGTCCCAATGTGTCTACCTATGTCTCAGCGTCCCCATGTCTCATAGTGTCCCCTAGTGTCCCAGTATCTCTGTGTGTCTCAGTGTCCCCGTGTGTCTTAGTGTCCCCTAGTGTCTCCCTGCTGCCTTTCCACCCCTCCTTCACATACCTGAGCTGTAGTCTGTCTCTGCAGACTGGGAGCTGCTGTCTGGACTCTCTGTGCTGTGTTGCTGCTCCCCTGTGGATCATTGAGTAGAGAGAGGCATGGAGGGAGATGCTGTAACTTCCTATCCCTGCCTGTCTCCACACACAGTGAACCCTACTGACCGGTGCTGGTATTACAGAATAATCTCTGTTTATACTGAGAAAAATATTTGCATTTGTATTGCTGGTATTACTGCAATACCGGCACGGCCAGGCAGCCTCAAATACCGGCTGTGCCTTAAAAATACCAGTCAGGTGGCAAACCTAAGAGTAGTGTTTAAAAAAAAAAAAAAAAAGTAAATTTTTTTTTTTTTTAATGGGCCTATTCCATGGGCCTGGGCCTGGGCCTGGGCCTGGGCCTGGGCCTGGAGCTGCAGCTCCATCAGCCCCTATGTTAATCCAGCCCTGTATATAATGCTTGCTGGGGGCCAAATAACACAATACACAAGATCCAGCGCACTCACCTATCCACTAAACAGCAACTTCAATGTTGAAAGATTTTATTAGTTTTTTTAAAAACACCTAATCTAGGCAAAAATAATGGGGGTTTAGTTACATTATATGATCATACATTGCATAAGCCTGCCACAACGTCAATGTACCCCATTTTTGGCAGGTCCTACACTAACAGCCTAATGTCTGCTCTTATGAAATTAACCACTTACTTGAGGAAAAAAATTCCATCTGGGGCTCTCTGCAGTACAAGGCTAAATAGGGCCCTGGGATGAGGCACCTGTGACAGGGAGGGGTGCAAAACCAAGGAGCTGGCTAGACTCCCAAATATATATATATATGAAACAAGGGGGGGTTGGCTGTACAGGCCCAAAGAATGAACAGCAAGATCTGAAATGGTCAAGGGATGTTGTAGATAAGTACATTTTTGACTCCTAGGTAAGAGAACAAATTGCTGAGTTTAGCAAATTAGGTGATGGTGGAGGCTGTATACAGTTGACAATTTTTTTAAGGCCATTTATTGGCAAATGCTGTATATACAAATCAGAAGTGAGATGTCGGAGCACAGCAATGTAGACCTAATGTTGCACTACTTCTGTTGCAGGTAGTTTGAGAACACACTGTTTCCACGTGTGTAGGGAATGAGAAGTAAGCAGTAAAATAGAAACTGGTTGCTTAGAATATCTCTTAGGCAGCCATAGAAATAAAATCCATTGTGATAATGTTTGGTGATTGCTTTGTTTTAAAAACTAGCAGTTCCAGCACCAAGATAAAAATTAAAGGAGACAAGGGACTGCCCTCCTGAGTAACGTTTGTTATACTAGAAGGGGAGGTAGAAAATCCTGAGTTAAAATCTTTTGTCGTAGGACTAGAATATAGACTCCATATGGCCTTAATGAAAGGTTTAGGGAATTCAAATTTGTATAGCATTAGTTCCATAAATGTCCAATTCAGGCTATCAAATGTTTTCTCTGCATCTAATGCAAGAAGCATTCCAGATATATTTTCTCTATGCATTATGTCTAGTAAATCAGTCAGCTTGCAAGCATTATCCTATGCCTGATGATGAGGTCCATAGCCTGCTCGTTCAGCAGACATTAGAAAAGGGAGAATGGAATTTAAACACGTTGCTAGAATTTTTGCATCCAATCTGGTATCTGCATTTAGCAATGAAATGGGACAGTAATTGGCACCTGGGTTTTGCCAGGTTTGGGGATGGCCACAAAGTTAGCCTCCAACATTTCTGCCCTTATAGTGCCTTTATTCTTAATACTATTAAACAGGACCGTGAGATGTGAAGCTAGTTCCTCTACTAATGTTGTGTAATAGAAATTGAAGAATCCATCCGGCTTAGAGCGTGGATTGCGGTTAGTGTTTTTTTCAACTGTTATCAGAGCAATACATTTTTCCACTTTGTCCAGGAGAGCATTAACCTCAGCCAGTGTGGAGATATGGCTGGGGGAGTCATTGGCTAGATTATATAGCTATACGTACTCATTCACAATTTTTGTTAGATTGATGAATCTGTCACCTGACACGGTGAGTAAATATGGTCTTCTGGTTTGTAGTGTCTTTGCTTTGAGTTTCTGTGCTAACAGTTCCCAGGTTTGTTGCAAATATGTCCCGTAACATAGCCTTACACCCACAAGTGGACTCCTGGACAGGCACTTCGGCTGTCCCTAATCACACACTCCAGATGATTAGGAACCTTCTCCTCACTCACCGTTTAACTGATTGCTGGCAGGCGATGCACCCTGACAGTATGGATTATTCGCACTACTTCATTCCCCACACTAGATATTCCCACCTAGACTACTTCTTCATCCCCTACTATTATATAGTTACATAGCTGAAAAGAGACTTGCGTCCATCACTGTTACCCAAGCTTCCTTAGGAGCGACAACTTGGTCTGACCATGCCCACCTTATGCTAGGCTTGACCTCCCCACTCTCTAAACTGAAGACGGTTAGCTGAAGACTAAACGAGGCGCTTCTCAATGACCCAGTAGTCATTGAGATTTGCAGTGCTGCAAAAACAGCACTGAAAAAAACTATTTTGCAGAGAACACGACACTCGAGGTCCTGAGACGCGACTTAGCCACCATCCTCCACTGCGGATATCAACAACCCCTCCTCCACACCAAGGCGCACGTTTATCTAAATAGCCACAAATGTGGCAGACTGCTAGCCCACATTATCAACAAATGAAAAACAAAATCTCACATTGCACATCTGAGAGACCACAAGGGCCAGGTGCAATGCATGTCTGACAGTACTGCCCGGTTTGCACACTCCTACTATAAAAACTTATACGCCACAAGAGTGGCACCAAATGGGGCCCAACCGAATGGGAGAGCAGATGCCATCCAACAATACTTGGAGGCTAATGTTTACACCATGCTGGCAGTAGAGGCACAAGAGGTGCTTAAATCTCCCCTGTCCATAGAGGAACTGGCAGAAGCAGTGAAGACCACAAAACCCGGTTAAAGCCCCGGACCGGACGGCTTGCCTATTGGCTATTATAAACAGTTTGCGGACGTTCTATAACCACAGTTTCTGAAGGCATCTAACTCCCTCATGGAAGGGTGGCAGCTTGACATGCAAACTAAAACTGCCAACGTAACTCTAATCCCTAAAGAGGGCAAGGACCTGGAGCAGTGTGCCAATTACCGACCCATAACTCTTCTGAATAGTGACTTGAAATTGTTTGCAAAGATTTTGGCCACCAGACTGAACCCATACTTGCCGGGCCTAGTGAAACCAGATTAAGTTAGGTATGTCTCCCATCGAGAAGCCAGGAACAACACCATGCGTGCGCTATGATTGATACATCAAGCACAGATGGCTGACGAGGGTCTTCTCTTGCTGTCTATGCAGAGAAAGCCTTCTATATAGTGAGCTGGTATTTTCTCTTTTAAACTCTACGGGCCCTTGGTTTGGGACCCCAGATGCATGCCAGGATAGCAGCCCTGTATGATAACCCAACAGCTAGGATCTGCATCAATGGGGCATACACTGAATCCTTTCAAATTCGAAACGGCACACGCCAGGGTTGCCCACTGTTGCTGCTGCTCTTGATCCTTGTCCTCAAACTGTTCCTGTAGGTTGTGAGGAGGAATCCGGATATCCGTGGTGTTCGGGTGCGAACGGAGATTCATAAGGTAGCTGGTAACGCAGGCAATTTCCCGTTTTTTGTGTTATCCCCCAAGATTACGTTGCCGAACATCATGCGGTGGTTTGGACTCTACGGAGACCTCTCCAACTTTAAGATTAATTATTCTAAGTCGATGCTGCTCAACATCTTAGTGCCTTCGACTAGGGCTACCATCTTGTGTGGGAACTTCCAGTTCCAATGGTCAGATAGAGCAGTTATGTACTTGGGGATCTGGATAAATAAAGACCTCTCAATTGTACGCAACAAATTTTACACCGATGTTGTCTACGATATGAAAAAACATGGCAAATTGGATGATGACCAAAATAAATATTCTGCCATGCATCCTCTGTTTCAGATGCTCCCTATCAAGATTCCAGCTGCTTACTTCACATCTCTAAGAGCGTTATTGATAAAATATATTTGGGGCTGCCAAAAATCTAGAATACGATATCAGACTCTGACAAAGCCAAAGGCATAAGGTTAGATTTTAGGGCAGTCCCACCAGACATGCATGAACGTGCTCAATGCGGCCCAACAGCGCCAACAGTCACTGTCTAAGGCAGATTTTATCGTCTGGAGGAGGTGTGGTGTTTTGTACCATTGTGTTAAGACTTTATAGGCTAGAAGGGGTCTGGAAGCTAACCTGCCTGCTAGCTTTGTGATCTCACTCATCCACTGGACACATGAAGGTAGAGGACTAAGGATATGTCGCTCTAGTTTCGCTTAATTTCACATGGTTGGGGCTGGATTCGAGCTAGCTGACTTGACGTCTGGGAGAGAGACATCATCTTATACCGACTATATGATCTGTTTATAGAAGCATAATGATTATTGCTGAAGGGCTCAAGGGTCCCTGTTTACATTTTCCTTCTTCTTGACGATTATATGTCAGTCCTGCATGACTGTTTGCACTGTTAACATAACATTTTCAAAAAAAATATTGTTACTATAGATACATGTTTTCCTTGATGCCCGCAACTGATTTCTCTTTTTATTTTTATAAATTCTTTATTTTTGAAGTGCAGCTAATTACATACCAAATCGTCATGCCCCAACAGCATGTGACAAGGGAGACAAGATACACAGCATTAAACATGCTCTTTATGGCCAACAACAGGAGTCCTGGGGGGAGTTGAAATTTCCAGGTGAAGAGCTGTGGTTCGAGGGTTTACCTCTGAGGGCTCCATGCCCAGGAAGGCAGCTGTGGGTACCAGTTCTGATCTGTGGGTAAGTGGGCAGGAGCTTCTGCGGGGATCCTTCATTTGTGTGTCAAAGACAGTAGGTAGATTCAGGATGCAGTCATGCGGGCGGAGGTGCCTGCAGGTAGGCGAAGTTGTCAGCGTTGGTCGCATTGCCGCAATTTTGGTGCTCAGGCATGAAGTGCACCGTGCAGAGTAAGCCTGGTGAGGGGCCGATGATGGTAGGCGGTGATTTCCCCCAGTGGGAACTGGGATAACTCCCCCCCCCGGCCCAATTCGGGGAAGCGAGACCTGCTAGGCATGTCTCAAGGTCACCACACTGCAGCTAGGCTCACAAACAGGACAGCGGCCATCTGCCCCGCTCTTCACCAACATAGGCCGCAGGCCCAAAAGCCTTGTATCACCCCCAGGGACTCTGAAACTTCCGATCTCAGGGACGGCAGTGCCGCCGGCATCTACCCGGACACATGGGGCATCTCCTGGACTCCAATGTAGGTAAGTAATATTGCGCCCAAGGAGAACAAGTTTTGCCAGAGCCTCTCAGCCTGTGACCGGTCAGCATGGTGGTCAGACCCGGCCACCGACAAATTAAACTTTTATTCACAAAAAAAATAAAAAATATGTCCCGGTTTGTTAACCCAACATTCCATGGTACAATTACAGGTCTTGAAGGTCTCGATGGGTTGTGGAAATCTGGGACATAAGACAATTGGAAGGTCTTTTTTGTGTGTTTTTAGTTGCGACAGGGCACATAGTCATTTGCTATGGGGTTGTTTTCCGAAGTGTTCCCTGTTGAATTAAGAGCCCTCATATTGCAACTTTGTGAGCTAGCCATGTGTTGGGGATTGGCACAAATAGAATGTATGTTTTGTTCTGGAAATACCAAGGTCTTAAGAATGGACTGGGAGCAGATCTGAAACATTGATGCTACATGAATAAAAGTTTGTTACTTTTCCTATTAATTAGACCTACGAGAGCCCACTTTTTTGCATATATTTCAAGATATATATATTTTCATGGGTTCTCTAGGCTATTGTCGCCTCTCCTTCAATCCTCCACTAGTCCTGATTCCAGATGTGCTAAGTAGTGTAATAGCGCTATTGATATGTGCAGAGTTTCCCTAATATAATGGAGACATTCAGTCATATTGGGTAGAAGATGAACTGTTTTATTAAGGCAAAGTTGCCTGCTTATATACACAGACCCCCAGCATGGGGTCTCCATACAATACAATAGTAACCCCGCCCAGGCGTCTCTGTCTCGGAGATAAGTGTGTGTACTTTTGCGTAAACTAATTATCTCCCAGGCACTAGAGGTACAAGATTTTACAATAAACCCCCAAAACACACATAAAACAGATAGGAATCCCCACAAGCATGGTATCCCAGGATAGTCCAGATCTGAGCGCCCAAGTTGTCCAAATAGTGCTCTGATCCATGTAGCATAGCCGAATTGCCACCGGGGTAAAGTTTTGATAGACTGCACACGTGGCCGCTGCCAAAAATAGTTCCATGAAAAAAGAGGTAGCAGCCGGTCAACTTTCGGAAGTTCCTATTCGCTTGTAATTAAAAGTTCGTAGGGAGCAAATGGTTTCGCCGTTCAGGAGAGTATTTTTCCTGAACAGCGCTCTCCTGGCTTGTCTGGGGACGGAGTAGGCAGCGGTGCGATTTTCCCGGGGTTCGCAAGACAAAGTGTCCGAAGTATAGTTCCACAGTGGTGGAAATATCAAAGATTAGATCCTGGCTGCTGCGGAAGTACAAGAATATGCCCATACCTGTTGCACTGGAAACAGCTAAGCAAACACTGGCAACAAGACTGAGCTGTCGGGCAGATGATCAGGACAGATGTAGGCCAAATAGAAAATGTAGAGAACAGCTACAAGCAACCATGAGGAAGAGGCAAGGAGGATAGCAACATCCAAATACCTGCAGGGAGTCAGACAGGTCCTGAAGTCCCAGCTCAATGGCAAGAACAAGATCCAAGCAATCAACACATGTGCCCTACTGGTCATCAGGTACCCAGCTGGAATAAAAACCTGGCCAAGAGAAAACCTGACCTGGTCACAATGGATGTCAAGACCAGAAAACTACTCACTATCAATGAAGTATTCCATCTGAAATACAGCACCCAACCAGAAGGAGGTCAGGGAGGCCTGATGAGTGTCCAGGATGAAACACAGAGCATCCACAAGCACATCACAAAGAACTGCTAAGGGAATGCCTGAGACAACAACATACAGATGATACAGAAAAGGAGGAGGTTACCAATGAAAGGCAAACAGCTCTATGGGATGTAGCACTGACAGAATCACATAGCAAAATCAGTCATTGGAAAAGGCAGGACACAAGGCACTATTCCTAGCAGCACAGGAACAGGCATTCAGCAATAGATCAATAGAAGCTGGAGTCTACCACACCAGGCAAGACCCAAGGTGCAGACTGTGCAAAGAGGCCTCTGATACAATCCAGCACCTAGTAGCCAGATCCAAGATGTTATCAGGAACAGCATACACAGAGAGACACAACCACAAGTTGCTGGGATTGTATCCTGCAACATCTGCCCAGAGTATGGATTGGAAGCAAGTGCTGGCCAACCAACGCGATATTGTTATGGTAGACAAGCAACGGAAGACTGCAGTAGATGTGGATGTAGCAGTACCCAGTGACTATAACATCACGAAGAAGGAACATGAGAAGGTGGAGAAATACCAAGGACTCAAAGAAGAGCTAGAAAGGATATGGAAAGTGAAGACAGTAGTAGTCCCAGTTGTGATAGGAGCTGTGATGCCCAAGTTGGGGGAGTGGCTTAAACAGATTCCAGGTGGGACATCAGAGATCACTGTCCAGAAGAGTGCTGTTCTAGGAACAACTAAGATACTGTGCAGAACCCTCAAACTCTTCCAAGCCTCTGGTAGAGGACCCGAGAATGAGGAACAAACATACCACCCAGGAGGGGTGAGAAAATCTATTTAATATTATTATATATATAGTTTTTGCTCAAAAGTTTGCATAAGAAAGACTTAAGACACTCTGGGAAGCCTGCATTGGTTATGGTTTTTGGGATGCCCCTTACCTTGATGATGTAACATCTGGATCTGTCCTCGGCATCAGCCAGCCTCAGAACCTGCCTATCATACTTACCTTCAAGAAAGGTAAGTTTATCGGCTACTACCTTAAGTGGCTCCACAGATCTCCTCAGGATTTCATTGTTGTGGTCTGTGTTTTCACACAAGGCCTCCAGGTCTGCGGTAATTGCTCGAAAGTCTTCCTGCAGAGTGAATTTGAGGCTCTGGAGCATGTTGTGAATTTTTTCAGAGGCTGCGAGATGATCAGAGAGTTGTGAATATATTTCCGACTCTGCCTTAATGTCTGATTTTGTCTATGGTAGCATAGTGTGGTCGCCACTTGGTCTGCTTGTGGTAACTCTCTCTGGTCTGCTGGGGTGTTTTTTTAACTGTCCAATGGTTTGGTGTGCTTCCAAGGCTTACTGTTGAGATCTCCAGGCAAGAGGCAAGTAAGAGGCAAGAGGCAAGTGTAGGTAAGTAGACATACATTTTTTTGTACCAACACCTAGGACAGACTGTCTCCTTACAAATCTCCCACCAGCCATAAATTTCAAATCAGCACTGTGTCCTTCACAGTTATAAAACTAACAAACTAATATAGATTGTAATCTATAGACTGTAAGCACGTTTGAGCAGGCTCCTCTTCAACCTATCGTTTCTGTAAGTTTTCTTGTAATTGTCCTATTTATAGTTAAATCCCACCTCTCATAATATTGTAAAGCGCTACAGAATCTGTTGGAGCTATATAAATGGCAATAATAATAATAATAATATAACTGGTGCTTATTACTGTGAAAATGTGATTATGAAATAAAATATATAAGTGTACCTTTTAGCTGCTTCACACTTTAAAAAAAATTATTTGTTGCTCCCTACAATCAGGCACTTATATTCTCTTCTTAATGGACGGGAGCAATAAACTCCCGTTTTTTGCCATGTATATCTCTGTGATGTGAGGAGTCATTCAGCCACTAGGGGGTGTTCAAGCACAACAAGAAATTATGTTAAACAAGCAGAAGTAAGATAAAAATCATGGCATGGGGAAACCATGAAGGGAAATTATTAATTGTTGTAGCTGTGACTTTAGGTAAATATTGCACACAGAAACTTGGCTTAGTTAGACTATGAGACGCACTTAATGATCATGATTACAGTAACTGGTAATATGGCAACTCTCAATCAATCATTGATAATGACCACCAAAGGTTGCACAATAATGAAATAAAAAACTACAAAGTTTATAGGTTTCAGGATATATATAGATAAACCAAACTGAATTTCAACACAAGAATAACAATTTAAATCCAGTCTGAGGAGACATAATTGAAACCTTGTTTAGTATTTAGATGTTGCTGTAATTATATATGTAGCAACAATTGCAAGACGCACACACACAATAATCTTGTAGTGCCTTGATTGAAAGAGGAAGCAGAGAGAATATGGTGTGACAATGCACAGTGCCTTAAAACGAACAATACCAGTGAGAATTAATCAAATTAGCTTGGATTAAAGGATGCAGGTTAGGCGGGCACACCTACTGAACTTATTATAAATGGTTTTGATCCAGTCTACTTAAGCAACAGGTGAAGTTTCTTTCTTGGAAGTAAATGATTTTCACTTTGACTAAAGGATAGGCAAACCGAAATCCTCTCTTTTACATTCCTTCCAAATCACTCCTTTGTAACATTATCCACTATATCTTCCTCTTGTCTTTCTTTTTCCTTCTACAGCAATCATACCCTCTGTTTTAGCACTCCTATCCCTTCTCATTTACTTCTTGTCCTTCATTTTACTAATTGACATTCCTTTTTGATATTTATGCACAACTCCATCAAATCCTACTGATCTTACAAAGTTTAGTTGTAAGACAGCCTCGGATTGATATTTACAGGAAACAACCTGTAATTAGATTCGGCCTTTTAGCTGAAAGTAATAAGGTGAATTGTTAGTGTAGTACTTACCTAAGAGATACATGGCAGATGAACTTCAAATTAAATGGACATTGGGGTCATACTAAAACCTCCAGTTATTAAAAATGCATAGGGATTTGGCATAGAGTACAAGTAACCTTTTCATAGTTGTATTTCAAAGTTTCCAATTCAGTTATTTTGGCTTTAAGTTTCACATTCACATTTAATTCACCACATTTCTCACTTTGGTGATTTATTTTGACACCTGTGTTCAAATAAGGAAACACATTATATTAACCGTCATACACTTTAAAATGATTAAAAATGAAATATAAATTAGTTGAAGTAGGAGAGGACATAACAAGAGCAAAGGGGAACTGAGCAAAAAACAACAAGGTAGAAGCAGACAGGAACATCAACATTTTCAGGACACCATATCTCATAATCTAAATGGATGACGACCAGGGACACTTTAATTTTAGTGGTGTAAATGGAGTGTGACCAGGGGTAGGGCTGTTCTGAAAAATTTTAGGTGACTTACTAATAACAGTTTATGCAACTAAAACGTAATTTAGAAAAAGAAAAAATTACATTATTTGCAGAGACTGATTTCCACACACATTTCTTGTTGTATCAAGACTAGTGATGCACCGAACGGTTCGCCAGCGAACAGTTCCCGGCGAACATAGCGTGTTCGCGTCCGCCGTGGACGGCGAACACATGCGCGGTTCGATCCGCCCCCTATTCGTCATCATTGAGTAAACTTTGACCCTGTACCTCACAGTCAGCAGACACATTCCAGCCAATTAGCAGCACACCCTCCCTAGCAGACCCTCCCACCTACTGGAAGGCATCCATTTTACATTCATTCTCAAGCTGCATGCTTAGTGAGAGGAGGGAAAGTATAGCTGCTGTTGATTAGATAGGGAAATGCATAGCTAGGTTAGGGTATACAGTGTCCACTACAGTCCTGAAGGACTCATCTGATCTCTGCTGTAAGGACAGCACCCCAAAAAGCCCTTTTTAGGGCTAGAACATCAGTCTGCTTTTTTTTCTGTGTAATGTAATTGCAGTTGCCTGCCTGCCAGCCTGTGTGTCAGGCTCACAGCATATACTGTGCCCATTTGCCCAGTGCCACCACTCACTCATCTGGTGTCACAATAGCTTGCATTTAAAAACAAAAAACTTTTTTCACTGTTATAGATTGAATAGCAGTCAGTGTCCTTAAAGCGGGTGTGTTATGCTAACAGTGGATACGCTGACCAGTGCCACTACTTAGATCTGGTGTCACAATAGTTTGGATTTAAAAAAAAAATAATCTTTTTTCACTGTTATAGATTGAATAGCAGTCAGTGTCCTTAAAGCGGGTGTGTTAAGCTAACAGTGGATACGCTGACAAGTGCCACTAATTAGATCCTGTGTCACAATAGCTTGGATTTAAAAACAAAAAACTTTTTTTTCACTGTTATAGATTGAATAGCAGTCAGTGTCCTTAAAGCGGGTGTGTTACGCTAACAGTGGATACGCTGACAAGTGCCACTAATTAGATCTGGTGTCACAATGGCTTGGATTTAAAAAAACAAAAAACTTTTTTCACTGTTATAGATTGAATAGCAGTCAGTGTCCTTAAAGCGGGTGTGTTACGCTAACAGTGGATACGGTGACCAGTGCACCACTTAGATCTGGTGACACAAAGCTTGTATTTAAAAACAAACAAACACTTTTTTCACTGTTATAGATTGAATAGCAGTCAGTGTCCTTAAAGCGGGTGTGTTACGCTAACAGCGGATACGGTGACCAGTGCCACCACTCACTGGTGTCATAATAGCTTGCATTTAAAAACAAAAAACTTTTTTCACTGTTATAGATTGAATGGCAGTCAGTGTCCTTAAAGCGGGTGTGTTACGCTAACAGTGGATACGGTGACCAGTGCCACCACTTAGATCTGGTGACACAATAGCTTGGATTTAACACAGGACACCCAATCTTCTACAGCCTCCGCTCAGAACCTTGACGCACCATCCTCCTCCAGCTTAGCTTCAGGCACCTCTCAAGATACCACTCACCCGCCTGCCGCCACCACCAAAACTAGCACCACAGCCGCTTCAGTTGGTATGTCAGAGGAGTTATTCACACATCCGTTTGAAGAAATGAGTGATGCGCAACCATTATTGCCAG
>OW240923.1:56599898-56637919 GCA_933207985.1 Pelobates cultripes
GGAGGAGGAGGAGACGAGTTGGAAGCAGGGGGAGGTCGTCGCAAGGAGCTAGTGGCACAGTCAGACAGCATGCATCGGCACCCGGGTCAGCCCGACAACACGCCAATCAACGCATGCTGTGTCCACCACCAGAATGCTGTCATTGCAGAGCTCAGCAGTGTGGAATTTTTTGTGTGTGTCTGCCTCTGACAACAGCGATGCCATTTGCAACCTGTGCCAAAAGAAACTGAGTCGTGGGAAGTCCAGCACCCACCTAGGTACAACTGCTTTGCGTAGGCACATGATCTCACATCACAAACGCCTATGGGATCAACACATGAGTACAAGCAGCAAGCCTACTCTAAGCCGCCATCCTCCTCCTGGTCCAGCATCTTCAGCCACGTCAACCACTGCTGTCCTCCTTGCCCCCTCTCAACCATCCGCCACTCCGCCTCCCGCCTTGAGCAGTTCACGCTCATCTTCCCACAGTCATATGTCTGTCAAGGACATGTTTGAGCGTAAGAAGACAATGTCAGAAAGTCACCCCCTTGCCCAGCGTCTGACTGCTGGCTTGTCCGAACTATTAGCCCGCCAGCTTTTACCATACAAGCTGGTGGAGTCTGAGGCGTTCAAAAAATTTGTAGCTATTGGGACACCGCAGTGGAAGGTACCCGGCCGAAATTACTTTTCGCAAAAGGCAATCCCCAACCTGTACTCAATTGTGCAAAAGGAAGTAATAGCATCTCTGGCACACAGTGTTGGGGCAAGGGTCCATCTGACCACTGATACCTGGTCTGCAAAGCATGGTCAGGGCAGGTATATCACCTACACTGCGCATTGGGTAAACCTGCTGACTGCTGCCAAGCATGGAATGCATGGCTCTGCAGAGGAGTTGGTGACACCGCCACGACTTGCAGGCAGTCCTGCTGCCACCTCCTCTACTCCTCCTACTCCATCCTCTTCCATAACCTCCTCGGCTGAGTCCTCTTCTGCTGCTGCGTCTTGCTCCACATCAACGGCACCCCCCCAGCTCCCCAGGTACTATTCCACATCCCGGATACGGCAGTGTCACGCCGTCTTGGGTTTGACTTGCTTGAAAGCAGAGAGTCACACCGGACAAGCACTCCTGTCCGCCATGAACGCACAGGTGGAAAAATGGCTGACTCCGCAGCGACTGGATATCGGCAAAGTGGTTTGTGACAACGGAACAAATTTGTTAGCGGCATTGAAGTTGGGCAAGTTGACACATGTGCCGTGCATGGCACATGTGTGTAATCTGATCGTACAACGCTTTGTGCATAAGTACACAGGCTTACAGGACGTCCTGAAGCAGGCCAGGAAGGTGTGTGGCCATTTCAGGCGTTCCTACACGGCCATGGCTCACTTTGCCGATATCCAGCGGCGAAACAACATGCCAGTGAGGCGCTTGATTTGCGACAGCCCGACACGTTGGAATTCAACACTCCTAATGTTCGACCGCCTGCTCCAACAAGAAAAAGCCGTTAATGAATATTTGTATGACCGGGGTGCTAGGACAGCCTCTGGGGAGCTGGGAATTTTTTTGCCACGTTACTGGACGCTCATGCGCAATGCCTGTAGGCTCATGCGTCCTTTTGAGGAGGTGACAAATTTAGTCAGTCGCACCGAAGGCACCATCAGCGACATCATACCATTTGTTTTCTTCCTGGAGCGTGCCCTGCGAAGAGTGCTGGATCAGGCCGTAGATGAGCGTGAAGAGGAAGAGGAAGAGTTGTGGTCACCATCACCTCCAGAAACAGCCTTATCAGCATCGCTTGCTGGACCTGCGGCAACGCTGGAAGAGGATTGTGAGGAAGAGGAGTCAGAGGAGGAATGTGGCTTTGAGGAGGAGAAGAGGAGGAGCAAGACCAACCACAACAGGCATCCCAGGGTGCTCGTTGTCACCTATCTGGTACCTGTGGTGTTGTACGTGGCTGGGGGGAAGAAAATACCTTCATTGACATCAGTGAGGAGGAGGAACGGGAAATGAGTAGCTCGGCATCCAACCTTGTGCAAATGGGGTCTTTCATGCTGTCGTGCCTGTTGAGGGACCCTCGTATAAAAAGGCTGAAGGAGAACGACCTGTACTGGGTGTCCACGCTACTAGACCCCCGGTATAAGCAGAAAGTGGCGGAAATGTTACCGAATTACAACAAGTATGAAAGGATGCAGCATTTGCAAAATAAATTGAAAAGTATGCTTTACACAGCGTATAAGGGTGATGTCACAGCACAACGGGAATCTAACAGGGGGAGAGGTGGAAGTCATCCTCCTCCTCCCATGACCACGCCGGCAAGGACAGGACTTTTAGACGTGTTGTTGATGGAGGCATGCGGCTTTTTTAAGTCCTACGCATCGCCACAGCCCTTTGGGATCCACCCTCAGAGAGCGACTCGACCGACAGGTAGCAGACTACCTCGCCTTAACTGCAGATATCGACACTCTGAGGAGCGATGAACCCCTTGACTACTGGGTGTGCAGGCTTGACCTGTGGCCTGAGCTATTCCAATTTGCGATAGAACTTCTGGCCTGCCCCGCTTCAAGTGTCCTGTCAGAAAGGACCTTCAGTGCAGCAGGAGGTATTGTCACTGAGAAGAGAAGTTGCCTAGGTCAAAAAAGTCTAGATTACCTCACCTTTATTAAGATGAATGAGGGATGGATCCCGAAGGGACTGACACTGGGCGATACATTAGATTAAAAAAGGCCTGATGAGATGAGCTGCCTTGGGCTAAAAATGGTCCACACGCTGCTGTATTTTAGCTCTGAATGACGGTTGACTTGCGTGACTTATCCGCCACCAACTAGGGTTCAAGCCGCCATGTTTTAGGGCACTTTCTGCCTGTGAAACAAACATCAATTTTTCTGGCCGCTGCTACAGCAGCGGCTGCAACAATACCGAATTTTTCAGACATGTGTACATGCCTAATTTTTAGGCCCTCTGGTGCTGCACTGTGGCTTCAAAACTTTTTTCACTGTTATAGATTGAATAGCAATTAGTTGTCTGCAAGCGTCAGAAAGTCACCCCCTTGCCCGGCGTCTGACACCTGGCTTGTCTGAACTATTAGCCCGCCAGCTTTTACCATACAATCTGGTGGAATCTGAGGCGTTCAAAAAATTTGTAGCTATTGGGACACCGCAGTGGAAGGTACCCGGCCAAAATTTCTTCGCGCAAAAGGCAATCCCCAACCTGTACTCGACTGTGCAAAAGGAAGTAATGGCATGTCTGGCACACAGTGTTGGGGCAAGGGTCCATCTGACCACTGATACCTGGTCTGCAAAGCAGTGGGTACTTTATAAATGGCTCCACCTGCCACCCGTACAGCAACACAGTCTCCAGTTAGGAGGACCGACCAAGCATCTTCTTCCATCTCCCTGTTCCAAAAATCGCTGCCATATACACGTCCACTGATAGGAGACGCAATAGGTATTAAACTGATAAGAATAGTACTAAACACACCACTCCTATCTGGTGGCACATTAGATTGCACGCGCAGTGCCCCTATGTAGGGGGAACAGTCTCTATTCCGCTCTTTGTCAGTGTGTATCAGGGGCTTTGAGGACGGGGAACAGTCTCTATTCTGCTTTGTGTCAGTGTGTATCATGGTCTCTGAGGACGGGGAACAGTCTCTATTCTGCTCTTGCATTTCTATTTCTTCTTAGATAACAAAAGAATTCTGAGACGACGTTGGCAGGGCTATTCACTTGTGTGATCTGTCATGAATTGTCATTTGAATGTTAATTTGAACTGTGGGGCACAAGAACTTGAATCTGACAAAATGGCTGCCATATACACGTCCACTGATAGGAGACGCGGAAGGTATTAAACTGATCAGAACAATACTAAACACACCACTTCTATCTGGTGGCACATTAGATTGCCCACTTGTATGCTTTGTTCTGTGGACTCACGTCATCCTTAATGAGGCGTTCTCTCATTTGGTCAGTTTTAGACTCGGGATAGTAACATGTAGAGTAATCAGTCGCCAGCCATGAAAGTAGAATAATGCCTGGAGCATCATCTTCATCTATAAATTTGACGATTGCAAATGTATTTGCTTCTGCCATATCCAACTTTCACAGAAAAGTAACTCACTCTTATGAAAAAAATAAGATAAAGTATACACAAAATAAATGATGAAAGTAATATTATATATCATGTACCCTTGCCTTCATTAAAAATGCAGTTAAGAAATGAATGAAATTACATAAACTGGATAGATTAATAAAACTTGCAGATAAGCCACTTCCATGCCATGTAATGGAAGGGGTTAATGCCCCCAGAGTGTCAGGCGTGTATTTTAAACACAGGACAACCCCTTGATTGAAATGCGTCCTTCCATGTTTCCAGTCAGGCCCTGCCCCACCAGCCGTGTTGATTCTTAATGAGTTGAGGGATCTCTTCCCTTCACCTTAGCCAGACGGCTGGAGACCATACAGTGCAGCCTTATTGCGGCCAAAGGCAGGCGAAATACTGCTTAAATAGCAGTACTGAGCTTTAGTCAACCTCACCTCTGATATGGTTTAAGATCCTTTCGCCTGCCATTTGGGTGACCTTGCTCGGGTCCCAGGTGTGCGGTTCCTAAAATGGCTGCCATATACACGTCCACTGATAGGAGACGCGGAAGGTATTAAATTGATCAGAACAATACTAAACACACCACAAATAAGGTTTCTCTCCTGTATGGCTCCTCAAATGATGCTTAAGATTAGAAGCGGCTGAAAAGCATTTCTCACACTCAGAACAAAAATATATTTTTTTAACATTCTCTCCACTTCGAACGAAATTACGTTTGGGAAGAGATTTTGTATGAGTAGGTTTTTCATGTACGATACGGGAACATGATTTAGATCCTTGGTAAGTTTTGCGAGATCCAATAGTGTGTATGTAGGGGGAACAGTCAATCCATATCTGCCAAGTGACCCTATGTAGGGGGAACAGTCTCTATTCTGCTCTGTATCAGTGTGTATCATGGTCTCTGAGGACAGGTGTCAATCCATATCTGCCAAGTGACCCAATGTAGGGGGGACAGTCTCTATTCTGCTCTGTGTCAGTGTGTATCATGGTCTCTGAGGACAGGTGTCAATCCATATCTGCCAAGTGACCCGATGTAGGGGAACAGTCTCTATTCTGCTCTGTGTCAGTGTGTATCATGATCTTTGAGGACAGGTGTCAATCCATATCTGCCAAGTGACCCTATGTAGGAGGAACAGTCCCTATTCTGCTCTGTGTCAGTGTGTATCATGGTCTCTGAGGACAGGTGTCAATCCATATCTGCCAAGTGACCCTATGTAGGGGGAACAGTCTATTCTGCTCTGTGTCAGTGTGTATCATGTTCTCTGAAGACAGGTGTCAATCCATATCTGCCAAGTGACCCTATGTAGGAGGAACAGTCTCTATTCTGCTCTGTGTCGGTGTGTATCATGGTCTCTGAGGACAGGTGTCAATCCATATCTGCCAAGTGACCCTATGTAGGAGAACAGTCTCTATTCTGCTCTGTGTCGGTGTGTATCAGGGGCTCTGAGGAGAGGTGTCAATCCATATCTGCCAAGTGACCCTATGTAGGGGAAACAGTCTCTATTCTGCTCTGTGTCAGTGTGTATCATGGTCTCTGAGGACAGGTGTCAATCCATATCTGCCAAGTGACCCTATGTTGGGGTAACATTCCCTATTCTGATCTGTGTCAGTGTGTATCAGGGGCTCTGAGGACAGGTGTAAATCCATATCTGCCAAGTGACCCTATGTAGGAGGAACAGTCCCTATTCTGCTCTGTGTCAGTGTGTATCAGGATCCCTAGGACAGGTGTCAATCCAAATCTGCCAAGTGACCCTATGTAGGGGGAACAGTCTCTATTCTGCTCTGTGTCAGTGTGTATCATGGTCTCTGAGGACAGGTGTCAATCCATATCTGCCAACTGACCCTATGTAGGGGGAACAGTCTCTATTCTGCTCTGTGTCAGTGTGTATCATGGTCTCTGAGGACAGGTGTCAAACCATATCTGCCAAGTGACCCTATGTAGGGGTAACAGTCTCTATTCTGCTCTGTGTCAGTGTGTATCATGGTCTCTGAGGACAGGTGTCAATCCATATCTGCCAAGTAACCCTATGTAGGGGGAACAGTCTCTATTCTGCTCTGTGTCAGTGTGTATCATGGTCTCTGAGGACAGGTGTCAATCCATATCTGCCAAGTGACCCTATGTAGGGGAAACAGTCTCTATTCTACTCTGTGTCAGTGTGTATCATGATCTCTGAGGACAGGTGTCAATCCATATCTGCCAAGTGACCCTATGTAGGGGGAACAGTCTCTATTCTGTTCTGTGTCAGTGTGTATCATGTTCTCTGAGGACAGGTGTCAATCCATATCTGCCAAGTGACCCTATGTTGGAGGAACAGTCCCTATTCTGCTCTGTGTCAGTGTGTATCAGGGTCTCTGAGGACAGGTGTCAATCCATATCTGCCAAGTGACCCTATGTAGGAGGAACAGTCCCTATTCTGCTCTGTGCCAGTGTGTATCAGGGATCCTTAGGACAGGTGTCAATCCATATCTGCCAAGTGACCCTATGTAGGAGGAACAGTCCCTATTCTGCTCTGTGCCAGTGTGTATCAGGGATCCTTAGGAGAGGTGTCAATCCATATCTGCCAAGTAACCCTATGTAGGAGGAACAGTCCCAATTCTGCTCGGTGACAGTGTGTATCAGGGATCCTTAGGACAGGTGTCAATCCATATCTGCCAAGTGACCCTATGTAGGGGGAACAGTCTCTATTCTGCTCTGTGTCAGTGTGTATCATGGGCTCTGAGGACAGGTGTCAATCCATATCTGCCAAGTGACCCTATGTGGGGGGAACAGTCTCTATTCTGCTCTGTGTCAGTGTGTATTATGATCTCTGAGGACAGGTGTCAACCAATATCTGCCAAGTGACCCTATGTAGGAGGAACAGTCCCTATTCTGCTCTGTGTCATTGCGTATCAGGGATCCTTAGGACAGGTGTCAATCCATATCTGCCAAGTGACCCTATGTAGGGGACCAGTCTCTATTCTGCTCTGTGTCCGTGTGCATCAGGGGCTCTGAGGACAGGTGTCAATCCATATGTCAAGGTGTCAATATGTCATATGTCAGGTGTCAATCCATATTGATTGTGATTTAGGAATGTTGGGTGATTTCTGCCCTTTATGGATTAAAACCAGACTCTGTATCAACTGTGTAATTTTCCATGGGAGTTTTGCCATGGATCCCCCTCCGGCATGCCACAGTCCAGGTGTTAGTCCCCTTGAAACAACTTTTTCCATCCCTATTGTGGCCAGAAAGAGTCCCTGTGTGTTTTAAAATTCGCCTGCCCATTGAAGTCTATGGCGGTTCGCCCGGTTCGCGGGTTCGCGAACATTTGCGGAAGTTCGCGTTCGCCGTTCGCGAACCGAAAATTTGTGTTCGCGACATCACTAATCAAGACACATTACTTTAATTATTATTGCTGTAGAGCTCTGTTATACACTCAAATATACCAACAATATGGACCTCCTAGAAAAAAAGGATATATGGGTAGAAAATAAAGCACAGAGGCATTTGGGCTCAAAAAAGGGAAGGTCCCTACTATAAAGTGACATTTGGGAGGTACAGCACGCCATCTGAGTAATGCTTTGTAGATGTGGAATAAATATTTTTAAGATTCTGGAGCCAACAAAAAAGGCATGATCTAATCAAACTGTGACTTAAATATTAAAGGGATACTATAGTGCTAGGAATACACAGTTGTATTCCCCCCCCCCATGTGCCTTCCCCTCTGGCAGTGTAAAAGTGAATAACCCTTAGTGTACTTACCCAATTCCAGCGCCGATGTTTATTGGTGTTGTGTCAGCACTACACTCCCGGCAACCTCACCCGACAAGGGGGGTGGCTAATGCCTACATGCGGCAAACACATTAGGCGTCCCCTATAGGAAAGCATTGCTGCAATCAGAGCTGTATCTATCATGAGGCTAACAAGGCATTTGCCTTGGGCGGCATCTTTTAGGGGGCCACAAAATGTCTTGTTTGTCTAGTGAGCCGTGATAGATACAGCGCTGGTTTACACAACATAAAACCTTTATGGTTGTGCCCCCTCACATGTTATTTGACTCGCTCTGACTGTCTGCTGCCATGGACACAGTGGAGGGTGGCGCTGCCTAAGCCGACCGATCCCAGCCTCTCACCAGGGACGATCCTGGGCAGGTGCACAGTGCTTAGGCGCTCTGTAGCTACAGGCGCATCTCGGCGTTAGGCTCAGCCCCTCATGTAAAGCTCGCCCCCTCCACAATTGTTCCCCCCGAATTAGGCTCTGCTTTGCTCACTTGACGCCTGGGATCACCAAGGAACAGGATATGCCTCCTCTCTGGCCAATGTAAGCTTCAGGGAGGGGGGCATTGCAGTCCTTAGCCCTACTACAGCCTCCTTACCCCTTTACCCCCTACAACTACAGCCCATAATCCCCCTACTTCAGCCCGTAAACCCCCTATCTCATCCCCTTACCACTACAGCCCCTAACCCCACTACTACAGCTCCTGTTATGGGCAAATGCAAATATTGTATTTCTCAAGCTGTGTACTTTGTCTTTAAGAGATATTGCAAACTGACGAGGTGTTAGAAATGGAACATTTTGTTTTTCATTCATGTTTCTTTAAGCAATAACCTTTTACCCACTTTCAGTGCATAATATGTTTATGCCATTTTGTCCCAGATGAAATACATTAACAACAATAATGCATAAACAAGCTTCAAGGCTATGCTGCGACTATTTCAGTACATAATACACTGCGGTAACTCTAAATACATAAAGATGTTCAGACTTTAAGATGCCATCTTGTCCTAAATTACCCATGACGTATGCACCCTTACGTTTTGGTTATGGCCTAGTATTTTTTGCCAAGTTAAGGGAGGTCCCTAGAATGAACAAAAATAAAAGAAGTGTTACTTTTTCATATATGAACTACGGTAACCCTAAAATGAAGACACGTAAGGTATAAATATATGTACCTTTTAAATGTTAACACACAGAGAAGAGATTTGGAGACAGAGACACTGTCGCTCCATATTATAATGACTAAGAGATGTTTACATGTTCAAGAGGGTATGTTATTCTATTTAAAATGATATTGCAAATAGTTTAATCTTATAAACTCTGCTATAAATTATTGTAATGGATTTTATATGGCTATATTTATATTTTTATTTAATAAAATATCTAAAAAAGACAAAGCTTTATTGCTTCCAAAATTATCCTTATTTTATATTGTATTCTCAATTATTTATATATTTTAAATAGAGGATCTCTTGCTAACTATATAATATTATGGCTGAAGATATCTGTATGGTTAGCCCTGCTAAGTTCTATGCTTTAAGACGTTATAGTGGTAAATAAGGGAACCAGCTGTGGTTACACTCCTAAACCCTCTACTACAGCCCCTAAACTCCTTACTACTGCCTCTTACCCTACTAGAGCTTTGAACCCCCAATTCCTGCAACTATACTCTGCTACAGCCCCTTACCCGCAATTGCTGCCCCTATACCCTGCTACAGACCCTAACCCCCAGTTTCTGCCCCTAAACCCTACGACAGCCCTAGTTCTCCAATTGCTGCCCCTAACCCAGGGCTCGACAAATCTTAGGCATCAGGTCTGACAAATGTGTATACTAACACACCAGGCAGCTACTCCAAACACCAGCTCCTAGTGAGAGACACTGCTTTCCAGAGTCATTTGGGGAAGACCAGTTATGCACCTAACAAAAGGTAAATTTTTATTCCAGTATTCCTGACACTATAGCATTAAAAGCAATAATTAGCTCCCCCTGCCCCACTGTTAGAGGAGTAAAAGGTGATTAAAGACATATATGTCTGATGGCCACTAAAGGCAGTCTTAATCCTGAATTGCTATTATTGCAGTTTATCAGAAACTACAATAATTACATTGCAGGGTTAAGGGGACAGGGACATTGCACCTAGACCACTTCAATGAGATGAAGTTGTCTAGGTGTCTATAGTGTCTCTTTGAATGGAAATGAATTGAGTACTATGCAGCAGAATGACTGTGCCGGCATTGGGACTGAGAGCTATCCAAATGTCTCCATGTGTTACACTCTCAACTAGCTGCCTCAACTAGTCAGCAATAACATTTGACTTGAGACATACAAACAAAGCATAACACACTGGCTTTTTGGCAAAATCTGACAAAGGTAAGGTCATAAGAAAGGAAACAGATTACTTCAAAAGGATATCAGTGGGGGCGTGGCCTGACAGCAATGGTGACTGGACGTATTCCTTCCGCGCTCCTCATGAATCACTTGATTTTGTCCAGTCGCCTAAGAACTAAACTTGCAAACTCAAAATACCTGACACTCCCTGACACCCTGCATTGATTGACCGGCTCGGGGTCGCTACCAGCGGTCGTCTGCGGGTGTTCAAACAGAGACCTCGGCGGACTATGTGCGAGGCCTGGTGGGCGTTGTAGAGGGGAGAGGTGGACAATCTCCCGGTCCCACGGGAGCTGACTTGCGGCAACATGACCCAGATGCCCCACTACCCATCCCTTTAGACCATCAGGGGTGATCCCAGTCTCCACCCTGAGGACCCCCTGACTCTGATTGAGGCATGCAGGATGGCCGCGACCTCCGATGACACAGAGAGGCGCACCTAAAATGGCGGATACCATGAGTGTTCCAGCTTGCCACAAAGGAACATTATCTCTCCTAAACCGCTTGGATGAACTATTCACTATATTCTGGCAGAAGCTTTTTGCTAAGCAAAAGACACGGGTCCTGTCACTCCATGGGTGCATAATTCATTGTTCCACAACAGAATATTGCCATTTAATGTCATTTGTGTAGTGCATATATGAATTGACCACTTGGTAGAGATCAGATGACAGAAGGAGTAATGTAAATTGCATAGGAATGTGAAAGTTGTGAAAGATGTGGTCAGATGGTTTACCATATGGATTGATCCTTTGATTAAATGGTAAACCATCTAACCCCTTTCACATTCCTATGCAGCAGAATACCTTCCAGGACTGGACAATCTCGTGGCAGACTGGTTCTCCCGTCACTGGCTACATGCCAGCGAATGGATCCTGGATCTGGGCATTTTCCATCATCTACATCTAATTTGCAGGCCTCTCACTCTGGACCTGCCGACGCCATTTTTCAGTTGGCTACCAGATTTGATATCTCAAGCCGTTGACGCATTCTGACAGTGACAGTGGCAAACATCAACAGTGGCATGTATGCCTTTCCACCCTTTTAGATGATCTCTTGAACTCTTTATCATCTCAGGGTTCTTGGAGACAAAATCCTCTTAATAACTCCTCTCTGGAGGGCCCAGCCTTGGTATCCCAATCTCCTAGAAATGCCTGCAGATTACATTCTGCTTCTCCCTTCGACTCATGGCCTGGACGATTACAGGGGTTCCTGGTATGTCTCAGGACTTTCTGACTCGTCTCGAGGACTCCTCTGGGATTCATGGACCCCCAGAACTCATAGAGCATACCTTTCAGCATGGCGTTTCTGGGTTAGCTGGTGTTCAGAAAGAGATATTGGTCCATTTTCAAACTACTTTGGTGAATATTATGAACTTCCTATCTTCACCTTTTGACAAAGGAAAGTCTTACAGTACCATAAACATTCTTTGTTCTGCTATTTTGGCAGCTCATATCCCGATTGATGCATTTCTGGTTGGGAAACATCCTTCTGTTTGCAGGTTGTTACAGGGAATTTGTCTTTCTCGACCCTCAGCTCCCTAAATACACCCAATTCTGGGATGTTGCTCAGGTTTGTCGTTCCTGGAAGCATTGCCTCCTAATCCAGAACTTTCCTTGAACCAACTCTCAATCAAACTAGCCTTATTGCTTTGTTTGGTTTCTTTTCGTCGAGTTTCTGACATCATGGCCTTTGACATCCATGCTATTGTGTTCACCCTGAGGGTGTTACTTTTTATGTTTGTCGCACAACGGTTCTTTCCACCTCCATTTTTAATCCTTACTTTACGGATAGACCTTCCCTTTGTGTTGCTCGTTGCTTACGGTGATATGTCACTCTTATCTCCCCTCTTCAGGCTCCATTGGGACCTCTGTTTGTATTTTATATTTGTCCTCATAACCCTGTGTACTGTCACATAATTACTCGTTGTATTAGATGGCTTCTTCTTCTTGTGAGCATTGAAGCATCCTTTGGTGCCCATTCGGGGCGGGGCGGGGCTGTGTCCTCTGCCTTGGTGCCCAGGGGGTCTTTTTCAGACGTTCTATCTTCTGCTGATTGATCACGAGAATCCACTTTCCGTACCTTATATTTCCAACCTGGATCTCATGTTTTTTTTCCATTTATCTCCAGGCATTAAAACAGCAAATATGAAGACTCCTGTCAAAAAATTAGGGATTATTCTAGCCTCAGTGACTGAATAATCTAAATTTTTATTAAAGACTGGAGGCGAATATTTTCCCAACCGTTGGCTTCTTTAAATCTTTCAATGTCCCACCCTTTTATTTTGTTCACTTGTGGATACTCAGGTAAGGTCTTATATGCATTTTACTTGCCTCATATATCTTTTGAGCATGGTTTTATTGTAAAATGTTTAGATTACTCTAGCTTTTATAATATATATATATATATTGCATAATTATTGACACGACTTGTCACATTAGTGTTTGATTCTGTATGACTGTCAGACTGCCAGTCTACCAATCACACCATACTTTCACAAATTTTCTTTTCGTTCTAGTGTGAAGTTTCTTCTTGTCCGTCACAGCATCCTTGATTTGTCTCTTCATTGGACTCTATATGTCTCGTTTACATGGTTGACTACGCTTTGTGTTTTGGTGACTATTTTCTGGTTTACACGGTGAACTTCAGGTTTTGGCTGCATCAAGAGAATAGTTGGGAGGAGTCTCATAGCCACATATTACTGTATGGATGTCTTCTGGTTGGTTGATTTTGTTTTCAATTATTTAACTGTTGCTGCTGGGAGGATTAAGTAAAGCAAATATTCGCCTCCTGTCTTTAATAAAATTTAGAATATTCAGTCACTGAAGCTAGAATAATCCCTAATTAAACATTAATCCTATCAGGATAAGAACTAAGCCAAGGATCCTAAATTTTTTTATATGAACCAAATCTTTGAAAAGTCAAAAAATAACCTTTTTTCCATCAGACACTGAAAATTTATTTGATTCACTACCGCTATCAGAAGGATTTCTTGGTTTTTCTTCCACATTCTTGAAATAACCAATTTCAAAGCCATGAGAAACTGAATAATCAAAATTTGCCATTTTTATTAGTTATCCAAATTTAGATGTAAAATGGCTTTTTTTTGGCAATACCTTAATTTTCAGCTTTAAAATATCTGAGATTATTTTAAAGAGCTTGGACCAGGTATTATTAACAAGTTTACAAGACCACCAGATATGAACAAATGTTATTCCACATCTTCAGCATAGAGCGGAATGATTAGAATCTATTTCATGCTTTCGAGTGGGGACAAGATGCCATCTATGCATTATTTTATAATGTAATTCTTGGATATTTAAACACTGTGTAACTTTCCCAATCTATATCCAACTTTCCCCCCATGCAATAGTATCTATCTCTTTAGACCAAGTGGTTTGCAATATCGCTTTCTTTTCTTTTTCCATCATTTAAAAAAACATTGAGCTTTTTTGAAGATGTTTTTATTTGAATGTGTAGTAAAGATGTTTTCTAGTGTTTCCATAACCTTTGGATTTAATATAGTTCTAAGATGCGTTTTTATGTATTTTTTAATACGAATCAAATTATAGTAATCCTTACTAGGTATACCAAACTCCATTATTAATTGTACTTCAGCTTAGTCATATCTGGAATGTTATATTAAATTATTTCTATTTTATTATCTTATCCTTTATACCTATGTTAGTTTTCAGTTTAGACCAAAAGGAAATAATATTTTTAATAACAAAAATCCCCTTAGAATTATCTATGATTTTCTTTACTGTTGCATTATTCAACCATGGGATATTATTACAATTCTTCATATCCAAAATCTTTTGCTCAATCATATACCACTCTACTTATCTAGTCGAATGTGAATGTATAGCATGTAAATGCAATTTTGCATATGTTCGACTATAAAACCACATGTTGGGAAAACCCATTCCCCCACTAGATTTATTACCATATAGAACCTTTTTCAGAAATTCTTGGTTTCTTGTTTAACCATATACATTTTTCACTGCCATTTTAAGTTGTATATAAAAAAAAAAGGAAGTTGTAGAGGGATTAATATCAAGTTATAAAGCCATCTAGGCAATATGTAGGATTTAATAATATTGAGTTTGCCTATCCGTGATATGGGCAATTTGTTTGCATTCTCCCAGTTTAAAAAAAAAATGTAATTTAATAGATCTTGATAGTTCAATTCAATTATATGTGAAGGGTCTATTGTGATTTTAATCTCCAAGTAATCAATACACTTATCTTTCCACATAAATGGAAATCTATACCATTCTATCTTCATTGATTACTACTGCCATTGCTTGTGATTTATTCAGTGCTCAAGTCCTGGAGGCACTCAGGTTGCCGCCCCCAAATATTCCCTGTGTTCCCCTTGTCATGGGGGGGGGGCCCAAGAGGTGGCCTGATGGACACCTGATGGACCGCCACCCAATAGGCACCTGTGGGACGGGTGCCTTTCTCCCAGTCAGACGCAGCGAGGGAGCTGTGTTCTCTCTGCTCCCTCTCACCACGCGCCGTTTGCTGATGCTGGGAGCCGGAATATGACATCATATTCCGGCTCCCAGCATCAGTAGACAGCCCGTCTGACTGGGAGATAGGCGCCGCCCCACTGGACCCAAGGGACAGGTCCACGCCAGGTAGGGAGGCTGGGTGGACATTTTTTAATTTTAAAAAAATTACAATTTGTGAGTGTATGTGTGTCTGTGAGTGTGTGTATCTGTGTGTGTCTGAGTATGTATGTCAGTGTATGTGTGCATGTATGTATATATATATATATATGTGTGTGTGTGTTTGTGTGTGTGTCAGTGTGTGTGTGTGCACGTGTGTGTGTATGTGTGTGTATATATATATATATATATATATATATATAGTTAATACAATGTTAAACAAAAATCTTCACACCAGTCAAGCCATAAGACTTGCTTTTCCCACAGAAATCCCAAATCTGCAGTGATATTACTACTGCAAATGAATCTGGGTGGGCATATGCAAATTAGTTTAACAAAGAATCACATTTTATATATATATATATATATATATATATATACGAGTGTATATTCATTTGGATGGTAAGGGGAAATCTTAGGTGAGTTCCCACTCTTTATTCCCCAGAACTTGACCACTGGATTTATTGATATTTAGTTTGTAGTTAGAGTAATCCCCATATATTTTGATCTCTATTAAAAGAGCATCTACCGAGGTTTCAGGATGGGTTAATGTCACCAGAATATCACCCGCATAGAGGCAAGCTTTATTCACGTTATCACCAATAGAGATGCCCATCATATCTTTATTATTTCTGATTCTTGCTGCCGGAGGTTCTAGGGTCATGATGTAAAGAAGAGGGGCCAAGGGACAGCCCTGTCTGGTACCATTTCTAACTCTGAACCACTGGGAGGAAAAACCTTACCCCACCTTGCCTCCAAGAAAACCCAGTCTACCCGATCAAATGCCTTTTCCGCATCCAGAGAGAGAGTTACCATAGAAATATTATTAGTCATCCTACCGAAATCTGTTAGATCTATAATTTTTGTTGTGTTACCATATGGTTGACGTCCACTAACAAACCCAACTTGGTTATTATGAATTATAAATAATATTACCTTTTTAGTTCTGTTGACTGAAATTGTAGAAAATACTTTGATATCACGATTAAAGAGCTAGGTCTGTAGTTAGATTTACATAAACAATCCAACAATGTAAATTAAAAACATTTACAAAAAAGAAAAAAAAGAAATTACCTTTCTTGCTGCTTAAATCCACATCCATATGCAAAATAATACAAAGAGGTTCAGGCACTCCAATGTTCAGGAAGGCAATTTATTCAACCTGCCTATTTCCTTTGCAGCCCTACTACTAGGCAGGTATCTACCTCTGTCTACACTGTGAGTGCTCCTGTCTTTACAAAGACACTTGTGGCTCTCAGGTTTAGCTCTCTTTGTGACTTACCCAAGGCTGGAGGGATTATGCAGCCAGCCAACAGGCCCAAGGACTCTTTTTCTGGGATCCATAAAAATGCACACAGAACACACTGTTCCAAAGGGAACGAACATACCATTCTTTATTTTGGACAATGACTAGCCTTTGGGGCTAGACCTGAAGGATGTGACGACAAAAAAATTCAAATATATAGAACACTAGAAAATGAGCAATTATAATTAATGCATGAACTATTTAATACAAAATAACATTTTCAAACACAATAAAAAGCAACTATTTATAAATTTAGCTTCTTAGTTCCTGTATGTTGTATGGGATTGCCATGTTTAAGGATTTGCATACCAGCATAATGCAATATACACATTTCAATTCACTCAGCGGAGGGCACTGCAGAGTTATCAAGTATCAATGAACAGTTTGCTTTCCAATTGCTACCATCACAAGAACCTTTAGGGGCTCTTGGAACCAGGTCCATAGTCTGTGGGCAAGAAGCTGACCTACATGCCTCTCCAAAAGGCTATGGCATGGGAGCTTCTGACACAGCCCCCAATGAGATATGTACCAGTGAAAGCAAAGAGTCAAAATTATTTTCTTGAAAATTTAGATTATCTCCATCCATGTTTGGAACATCTCAACAATCCTGTGTAAAAGGGACAATGTTCTACTCAGGGGGATGTAGCTTCAATGAAATGATTTGCTATTAAATATATAAATAACAAAATGTAAATTTTAGTACACTACTGTCAGGGTTATTTACTACAGTAAGAATTGTCAGTAATTAAAAGTAAATTCAGGTTTAATTTCAAATTTGAGGCCAAAATTGTTTGAAACATTGCACAATCAGAGATAGTTACACCACCGGCTACCAAACTCAGGCAGCTTGGAACTCTGATACAGGCTACCTAATGTCAATTCTGTGCACATATTATGTCTGTAATATGGAATCACCTTCTTCAGTTGCAGTGCTGTGTACTCTTCAGATTACTTTAAACTGTGCCCTCCCTCTGCACCACCCTCCTTAAATTCCGCTTCACTTACAAGTGTTCCTATAGCTCTATTCTGTGCCCCCTTCCTTCCATGGAGCTCTCCCTCTGTACAGTCCTGTCCATATTTCAGTGGACCACGAACACCGAATGCTGATGTCAGAGGCGGTGTGGAACTGATTGTGCATGGCACTGAATTCAAGGTAATTTTTTGTCTTTGTTACCAGGTTTTTACAGAAAAAAAGTGCAGAGGGACAATTGCCAAGTAGGGCAGTATACAAAAAGTTCATAAAGGTTCATAAACCTTTTTATAAATGAGAAGCTATGATATCAAAAGAAAGAGTAATCTGTCCTATAAAAAAATCTAGATTTTTTATCTGTTAATTGTATATAGGAATCTGTGTGGTTAAAAATAGGTCTTTCTTCCTTCAAGGAAAACAATGCACAAATGTCTGTGTCCCTGGTTTAAATAATTTCTTAAATTGTGTTTAGGTAACTGGTGTGTGCAAAGCAACTAAAGACAAACAATTTAAAGGCATTTTTTACAATACTGTTTGCAAAGCATTCTCAGCATTCTCAACAGAGTTCCTTCCTCGCTTCCTTTCCTGCAGAAAAATGAGCTTTGAAATCAATGTATTGTCCATTTTCTTTTCCCTTCCAGTTTCCCTCCAAACACGTTGCTTGCCTTTATTTTCCTTTCACAACAAAGTTCATTGTGTTGTAAATGGACATGATTGCTAGTCAAAATTAAGGATTCTCTAAGACTGAGGATACAATATTGATGCAAACATGTAAAGATATTATTCTGAAGAGCTCTCAATAGTGCTAATGTCAGCAGTAAATTAATAAACTTATTACCTCACCTCTTTCCCCTGAAGCATGGAGCTGAGAAGCGCTATCTATGCACGTGTGTGTTATTTTTTCTCCATCATTGCATACATTGACTGGTCATCCTACCATTAGAATGCAGCAACAATTAAGAAGAGGCATAATAAGTAAAATTTATATTAATTCAAGTGTATTTCTGTTACAGAGTTACAATGTTTATGTTATCATATTCATTAATACATGGGTGTCCAACCTTTTGGCTTCCCTGGGCCGCATTGAGTGCCTTTGGTCGCACATAAAATCTAAAACATAAATAATCTATATATTAAAACGTCAAAAGCCCTTTTCTTAAATTTCTTTATTAGATAAATCCTGTATTTGTTATCCTTATATGGGATTGCCATATTTAAGGATACCAACTTAGGGAGCTATCTACTAAACAAATACACATGTATATACATATGCACACATAACACACAAAATCACTCACACACAATCACAGACCTATACACACATAATCAGACAGACACACACACATACAATTACCGACCTATACACACAATCACATACACACACGCACATGCACAAACACATGCAATCACAGACCCACATACGCACACACACAGTCACTGACATATACACACAATCACAAATATACATACAAACAGAGACCTATACACACAGTCACATACATACACACACACACATAATCACAGATGTAAACACACAGACATACACACACAATCACAGGCCCACACACATACAGTCACATACATATACACATAATCACAGACATACACACACACAATCAGAGACACACGCATACAATCACAGATCTATATGCGCAATCACAAATACACACACACATACAATCATAGACCTATAAACACAGTCACATACACACACAATCACAGACCTATAGATACAGTCGCAGACATACACACATAATCACACACACCTGTACACACAATCACATATATACACACACACAGATACAGACACAATCAGAGACATATACACACAATGAGACCAGACCCACACACCTGTACACACAATCATATGCATACAAGCACACAATCACAGACCCAAACACATAATCACTGCCTTACACACACACTCCCCCACATACACACACACAATCACAGACACAAAAATTATATTTATACACTCAGTACTTAAGAGTTCCGCCAAGGGTCCCTACCTTGCTGCTGGGCTATCTCTGTGCTCTTCCTGTACAGCCTTGCGCACGCCCAGCAGTGATGCCGATGCCTGGGATGACATCATATCCCGGTGTTCTGTCAGATCTCCCTACCCCGTGAACATCCCCTACCCTCGTCACTTCTGGTGAGGGGAAGCAGCTGGAGCCTGGGCTGTACATGCTTGCTAGAACTCCTGCTGGGGTAGGAAATTCTGATAGAGGCTCTGGGCATGCTGATGATGAGCCAGCAGCTGTCCTGGGTACTCCTCCACAGCAAGATCCTGGAAGGTAAGTAAAGCTACATTTAGGGCTAAGTGAGGGTTCACATTAAGATTCACGGGTAGGGAGATCTGATAGAACATCGGCTCATTGCAGGGCGAATGAAGGAGTTGTTCAGGAGGAGCACATAAGATAAAGTTATCCCTTCCGCCCTTGCCATCCAGCAGCACAGACAGCAACCGTGCCACACTCTACTAGCAGTCCCGGGCCGCATGCGGCGGCCGAGGGTTGGACACCCATGGATTAACAAATTGCATTTATCAGTTTGGATTTGTATATATAGATCATTATTAGTGAATTGGTATAATTCTCTTGTTATTGGAAAGAAACAATAATGGTCAAATACATGTATAATTACTATTTTACATTTGTATCATTTGTCCCCTTTTCATTCCCACACTTTTTTTCTTGTCATCTCTATTAAGCTTGCTTAAAACTTATGATGTTTGAAAAATTTAGCAAAACTTTGACAGCTATGAAAAGAACTATGAACTTTTGGAGACAAAGTTCTTGGGACATCTGCGGCTGATGAATCTCAAAGAAACCATCTTCAGTGAAACTGCAGATGCCGCAGATGAGAATAAAGACAAATGTAAAAATGAGGAAGCAAATGCAAAATTAATTCAGTTGGGCCGATGCTAGATTATTTTGTGCCCTAGGCAAGACCAGCTACTTGCACCCCCACCAAAAAAAATTGCCAACTTTGTATGTTTCTTTCTCTCCCCAGACCCTTTGTGTGTCCCTTCTCCCAGACCCTTTATGTGTCTCTGTAATGAACTCACTCCTAAAAGACTATGATCCACTAAGCTCCTACCTCCGTGACCTGTTCTCTAACCTTTCAAGACAATTCCCTGAGAGCCAGAGTGTCCAGGCGCAGTCAGCGGGACTAACCTAAAATGACCCTGGAAGTCCGGCTCAGCCATTTTCTCAGTCATGTTGTAACCTTACTTTCCCCACTTTCCCCGCAACCCAGAAGAGCGCTTTTTGGCAGGGAGATTTTATTCCAAGTTCTTAGTAAGCGCTCCCTGAAACCACCAGGGAGCTCCTATTTTTCACGGAAAATGACCGCGTGGAAGTCTTTTCGGATAAGGTTGTTGCAGCAGTCAGGCGAAACTTTGATTGTGTGGCTTTGAACAATTCTTCATGGATCCAAGCGCTATTTTCCCAGAAGGGGCACTTGAATCTGCCCTTTAAAATGATATATATTCAGCGCTGCGGAATCTGTGTGCGCTTTATAAATTGCAATAATAATAAATAAATATATGAATATGACATGTATGTAGGGATACCTTAATGTTTAACAAGGGTTTTTGTGTTGCATTCTCTGTATCCTGGAGATAATTAGTTTACAGATTATCAACTCAATTATCTCCCAGACACAGAGATGCCTGAACGAGCTTTAGAGTTTCTTAATAGAGACCCCATGCTAGGGGTCTGTGTATGAATGTGTCTACTTTTAGCTGAATAAACCAGTTCTTGTACCCTTCATCAAGTCTCAACTGATGTTTGGGTAAGCAGGAGTTATAATTACTTCTTTACTACGGGACCTGGGAGAATCTGCAATGGAGGTACCACTCTGAGTATAGGTGCTCCATTACAGTCTCTTTCTCCTCCCAGCCCCTTTGTGTGTCTTTCTCCCCATCCGCTTTGTGTGTCTATTTCTCCCCAGCCACTTTTTGTGTCTCTCCCCAGTCTCTTTGAATGGCTATTTTTCACTTACCCAACTCCTCTGTTTGTCATTGTCCCCTTCCCCAGTCTTTCTGTTTGTGTTATTTGTCCCTTCCCCAGCTCCTCTGAGTCTTTCTGTGTCCCCTTCCCCAGCCCATCTGTGTGTCTCTTTGTCTTGTGTATATCATGGTCCCCCCAACCCTCTTTCTGTCTCTTTGTACCCAAGCCAGCCCCTCTGTATGTCTCTTTGTCCTCCAACTCTCTGTGTGCCTTTTTGTCCCCCCAGCCCCTCTGTGTGTCTTTGTCCCCCAGCCTTCTGTATGTCTCTTCGTCCCCTCCAACCATTCTGTGTGCCACTTTGCCCCCCCAGTCACTCTGTATGTTTCTTTGCCCTCCCCAGACCACTGTCTATTTCTTTGTCCTCTGTATGTTTCTTTGCCCTCACCAGCCCACTGTGTGTCTTTGTCCTCCCAGCCCTCAGTGTATCTCTTTGTCTCCTCAGCCCTTCTGTATGCCTCTTTGTCATCGTCCCCGCCCTTAGTGTAGCTTTTTGTCCCCTCAGCTCTTCTGTATGTCTCTTTTCCCCCACTCTTTGTCTTTGTCCCCCCAGCTCCTCTGTGTTTCTCTTTGCCCTCCTATCCATCTGTGGTCTCTTCCCCCGACCAGTTTACCTTCATGTAGCGTGGCTGAGCAGACCACGGTAGAGGATCCTATTTTTCCTCCACCCGGTCTGACAGAAAGCAGCTTCTTGTTCTCAGCAAGCAGCTTCTTGTTAGACTCGGTAAAGGATGCAAAAGATCCTCTACCTCTGTCCATTCGGTAACGCTACGTACAAGGACCAACAGGAGCAGGAGGTGGATTGCTGTTCAGTGCACTCTTCTCCTGCCGGTCGCCCTAACGTTCCTTCAGAAGAGTGCAAATGAATGTGGGACATACTATATTATAAGTGCAGAGACCGTCAATACATCATTTAAAATTAAGGGAGAAACACAGAGTGATGGATTGCTAATTGCAATGATTCCAAAACCTTTGCTTGAATTATTTAAACTGTTAGCAATCCATATTACACAGGCTGATGGAAAAGTAACATAGTGTTCAAAACACAATTGAGAAGTTACAAAGATATTGAAAAACACTACAATTCCAAATGACACCAGATTGTTGAAAGTGTGTAAAATTACTTTTAAGTGACAGGCGACTATTATATTGTTTGTTACAAATGCAGCTAAAGGGGCAAATCCCAGAAGGAGCTCAAAGAGTCAAAATGAAGTCCAGTCACTGTGGTGTAATTATTGGTGAAGCCCGACACACAAAGATGCAAACTGTAAGCACAAGATGAAAGAAAATGTTAAATAAGTGACAGATAACGACAACGGCCAATAATACGTTTTCATAATCAGAGATGACCTTCTAGCTAGATTAATACCGTGAGGCCTAATGGCCTACACAGAGCATTGCATTCTCCGTTGAAAACCTGTAAAAAAAAAAAAAAAACATCCTACAGGCTGTGTGAGTCATAGCCAGGGGAGATGTGATTTAACTCCTAAGTGGCACTATTATTAGGTGGAGTGGGTGAGAGGGGCATGCTATTATGTGGGGATTGGACCATAGCATGCACACCCCTAAATAATAACATGCCCCACCCACCCTATTTTATAATTAAATATGGTCCCACCCATGGGTGATGGCTGGGGCACACACTAGGTCTTCCCCGTTATTATTACTATTAGGAGCACCCGTCACCCAATGGGTGGGGCACACTTGGTTCGCCCCTCTTTATTATGAATATTAGGTTAGTGCTCCTACTTGTTATAACACTAGGTCCTCCCATAACATGACAATGACTGTCCAGTCTATCGTTTTAAACATGCCCCCAACTATACAAGGCATACAATACTTCCATTATTGTAATATTGACACCCATATAATTTTTATTTATTAAATGTCGTTTGTTTGTTTTTTGTTTTTTTTGTTTATTAATTTTCAAAATAGATAGAGGGGGAACAGCACACTCACATATCCGACAGACCAAGTAGATAAAAATCAAGTACATACATACAGTTCCTAAGACAGATTTTTAGAGAATAGCGTTAGCTCTCCGCTGTGAGTTTGTTGGATGAGCTACAACGGTGCACAGGTCAAACAGTATTCTTCACAGTATGAAAATGCTCAGTATACACAGGGCTCGAGTCCTGCAGGAACACGTTGTAGCGGTGCTTACCTTACCCGGGGGCCGGCCGAGGTCCTCACTTCCCACTGCGCGCGTCTCTCAAATGCAAGCGGGCACGGACCGCAAGATGCGGTCACGTGTCCCGCCTAGCTCTAAGAGCGTGCCGCGCATATCGGGCATGCTCTTAAAGGGGCAGTGGGAGCCAAAAGATGAAATGTGCTCCCATTGGCCCCTGTCATCCCACATTCCCCAGACACTCACATTTTGGGGGCGTGGTATATGACAGGGGCAAATCAAAGTAAAGTTTAGGGTATTTATACTTACCTCTCCCTTAACTCCCTGCCCTATCATGGTTTCTGTTTCAGTTCCCTTTAGCGCTTGTTGTGTTCAGTTGTGATTTTCGTGCTTGACTTTGGCTTTGTATCTGACTCCGTTTATCTCTCTATCCCTGTTTTGTCTTGTTTGCCGGCTTACTGACTACTGTGTACCAGACCTTGGCTAGTTTTTGTTCTCGCAGTCTCTTTGTTCCCTTGACCTCGGCTTGTTCTTGACTCTGTCTATTCTCTGCTGTACGGCGAGTCCGGCCATTCTAAGGTCCGGTAAGTCGTATCTACTCTATCTGTCGATTGTTGAACTAAATCTTGCGTGTAGGGGTAAACTACCGTGACACACGTGGGAACGGCGTTCCTGCGCTTTTTTTACAACAGGAACACCATGCCCATTGCTCCTGCAGGCACTCAGGGGGCGGCAAAAAAAGGCCACCCCAAATGCCCCCATGTTCCCCCTGTCAAGGGGGGCCCTGTGGTGTATCACCAAATTAATATATATATTACACAAGGTTCATCTCCATTAAAAGGTATTTATTAAAAGGCAACAACACAATACTATAAATGTATCACAAACACACAGCCCAGACCCACGGAGCAACAACCCTTTTTAAATCTATCTATCTATATAGTAACCCCTTCCCCACACGTTTGATCTCACCCACGGTTAGGCCTTCACATCTAGTAATGGCTCACTGCTGCAAGTTCAACATCACATCCACCAAGGAAGAAAAGGAAGCAACAGAGTGTAACACGGTTCACCATGCTAGCACATGGCGTCTGCACATCTGCTCTGCAGCACAGCCAAGAAGGAACAGAGAGGAATGGAGAAAGGGGGAAGTGGTTATCTCTCTCCTGACTTATAAAGGTATTGTATTACACAATTACCATTTCAAAGGGTAAGGCTTATCCCACTGTAGCTTGGTCTCATGACCCCTGTTGCTGACAGAATGTCACCATATTCCCTCACTTTTTCTTCTCTTATGTTGAGCACATTTAAAAATAATAATATATCCCTCTTATCTATCTAAACTATGAGATCTGAAGTAGGAAAGGGGAGCACAGGAATTATAGTGAGTGATATAAGCAAGGTGAAAGAAAAGTCAAATAGGGGTTGCATCACCCCACATTCCCCCACTTTTTCTTATTCTATGTTGCTCCATTATCTAGTTATCCCTCTAGTACAAGAGAACCTAGTGGGAGCAAAAACCTGATATACAGGAGAAATTCAACCCACCGTCCCTCCGGAATAGTTCCCTCAGCGACATAAGTTCTCCTGTACTTTCCTATGGCTGTCAATTCACATATTATACAAAGTGTCACAAAAAAACAGAACTTATAGAATTTAAGTGAGAGTGTGTGTGTGTGTTAGCAGCAAAGTTTGTAGGACTGGATGTGATATTTGCAGAATTCCATACTCTCAATCCAGTTCCGACTCCTCCCAGTAGAGCTGCAAATTGTCCTGTTTTTCCTGACACCCTGCTTTGCCTAAAACACTGTCGCCATTGTTCCAGACACCTTGGAGGGATAGAAGGATTATTAAAAGATAGACTCTAATCTTCTCCCTTATTTGGAGTATCTTCTGGCCGTATTGCCTGTCTCCCATCCCTACTGTGATACAGCTTATACTTATCCATTCTGTAACAAGGATCCACTATGATCTTCTGTTGACACACATCATCATCCTAATACAGCTTTGCCTTGCTCTGTGGGAACACTAGATCTCATCATTAGAAAGGTATAGCTAAATGGGAGACTGGAAGACTGAGAGAAAGAACAAAACAAAAGAAAAACAAACATACATACAGATGTAGAGAGCAACACAAAATTATGAGTGTTATTGATTGCTGAGACCCCCCAATTGATCAATCTTTTCCTCCTCTCTCAACTGTTCCCTCAGTGCTTTCATGTCTGCCTCCAATCTTTCAGTCTGTCCCTTTAGGTCCCAGTAGTCTCTATTCCCTTCTTTATTCCTCCAATTATCCCAATTCCGTCTATTGGTCTGATGCTCATCCCATCTATGGTTCCTTCTCCAATTATTCTCCCAATAACTGTTCCTGTTGTTTCTCTGTTTTTCTCCCCAATTGTGATTTTCCCAGTTAATATCTGTCCTTTTTAGCCTCTCCCAGGTATTTTTATTATTCCAATTATTATTGATTACCTTAGGCCCCTCCCATCTATTCCTCCAATTATCTCCCATTACATTCCTATGGTCCCTCTGTGGATCTCTCCATCTTTTATCAAAGTCCTGTTTTGGTCTCCAGTTCTCATTATCCCTCTTGTTCTGGGGTACATCCCACCTCTGGCTTCTCCATTTATCATCTATATCTCTACCAGAGTCGACCTTGAATGTTCTTATGGCTGAAACAGAGAAGGCCTGTTCTGAGGAAGGATGCTTGATCCACCAATTGACAGCTCAAGTTAGTACCATTTCTAAGTCTGCTGGTGTTGGATCAAAAAGTCTCACAAATTCTTGACACTCCCAGGGAAGGGCTTCCATTACTTTAGCAATGTGTTCTGGTGAGCCCAAGACCAGAGGCTGTTGAGGTTGGCATAGCGTATACCAGAACAATATCCTTTGAGCTACCTCTCTAGGACCATCTGCTGCCCTCATCATAATATTAAATATTTCTTTCTCTATGCTGAGTAGATAGAAAATCGTTGCAGCAATTCTTCCTGCCTGATCAGACACACTGTTATTAAATCCAAATAGTCTGCTAGCCAAAGGACCCATAGCAGATTCTAACAGTTCTGTCCATTCTTCAAAGTTAAGACCTCCTTTTTTTGCTCTATTTGCTCCCCTCATAAACCAATGTGTAAAGGTGTCAAAGTCGTCAGTTGGCATTCTTCCCCACCATTTCTGGAAATTATCTTTGTCTGTGATTGACAGTCCTTGTCTGTCTAGAGAAGCTAGTAGGCATTTCTCTTACATTAAAATGTTCAGTTATTATTATAGGGGCTTGTGGGACACAATTTACAATTGGCACATTTCCCTTGTGTTTTGTTCCCAGCACTGGTTCTTTACTTTCAGATATAAAATAAGACTGGTCTGGGCATACTCTAGGAATCTCCTTATCCCATTTATTTGTGTTTTCTTTAATTTTAATTTTATATTCCATGACTAGGTCTTGGAGTTCAGTGATCTTAGCACTATATGCATCTCTCTGTTGTTCTATTTCTCTTAACTCCTTTTCTAGTTCCCCAACAATTGCAGTTGTTCTCAAAGCTGCAATTTTTAAACAATCCCTTTTGTCCATTGCTTCCTCCATTTTATTTGTTGTTTCCAAATTATGCTGCTGTAATTCTACAACTATGTCTATTAGGCCTCCTATTGTAGCTACAACAGCTTGTGTGACCAAACTTTTTCTTTTCTTTGTTCTATACTTTTTGTTATTTACAATTTGTGTTAGTACATCCATTAATCTCTCCTCTTTTTCACTGTCTGGGTTTGCTGGCTCTGGAAGCTCATATGGACCATCATGTTTTGAATAATTTTCCTAAAGTACTCACGTACTTCTGTGGAAAAATATTTGGCCCCTTGAAAAGACATTCCTACTCTTTTACTCACCCAAGTAAGAACCCAATTTAAATCAATTTGCAACTAAAGTAGCACGCTTCTGAATAGCCAACAATAGTTGATGTCTATTCAGTAGGCCAGGTGTAAATAGAGAAAACTAAAAAGAAACCAATTACCTTCGTATGTTAAACACAATGGGTGGGGAACACAATATCCACAACTCTACTGTGAAGCTTAATTTAGGATATGCCCTAAACACACGCCCAGTTTTGTTACCTTAGTATGGTGAAGGTAATACTTGCTAATTAACTTCAAAACCAGTAGTGCCAAAATTAGCATATTAAAATATAATAGCAAGGCCTGGAGGGTAGGAGTTATACCTGAACTAGGATATGAATATTAAAAACAATAATATTTTCGAAATTGAGGCCTATGCCACCCTGCCACAGTTACCCCTTTACTCACCTTGTCACATTCACAAACTGAAGATATTCATCATACACACATGCACAAAGGTCACAGGCAGCCTCCATAAACACCACACAACACAAGCAGCTACCCCACACATATACGGTCCCTGACACATACTCATAAAGACATGCATTCACACACTAGGATACTCTCAGTCAGACACACACTTTCATGCACATACACAGGTAGACAATGTCAGACACACTCAGAAATACACACACTGGCAATAATGTATACATGACTGCAAGGCTATGTAGTCTACCCTGCAGTTGTGTATAAATTATTAGCATAATTGCTAATTATATTTGTTTATTGCTAATTAGTTTAGTTTGCAAATTATGCCATAACTACAGTCGTAGAGCTTACATCGTAGTGGCACAGGAAGCCACGACACTGCATGCCTCTGAACAAAGAATACAGAGACTAGATCTCTGTATCCAGCTCTGCACGCTTGTCATTTAATACAGCTACAGCACCTTATACACACAATGCAACCCCTATTTTTTTTCCATTTTGGGTGTTAGTGGAGGCCTCATGTTTGAGTTTCGCCTAAGGCCTCACAAAGTCTAGAGTCACTACTGTCCCATAGTGTCCATGTTTTCAGGACAGTTTGCTATAGTGAGAGTATAGATGGCAAATTGCTCTCATAGGAGCAATGCATATCGATATCCCGAAGTAGGGCTGGCAGCATTGTAATTGTTGTGGATTTCAAGGCTCTGGCTATGTGATGTTGGGCTGTCAGTTCATAATAAGTTTTAAGATGTGTGATGGACCTCCTGTACCCGAAGTGGTACGTCCATTCCGGATTCTCCCAGTTCCCACAAGGCTACAGTGAATATAGCGCTAGAGCTCCGGTATACCCAAACATCAGTCGAGACTTGATGAAGGGTACAAACTACTAGTTTTATTAGGCCAGGTTACCTGGATATATACTCGACTACCAGCATGGGATCCCTATTCACAAAACAGTAAGCCCCCCAGGTGTCTCTGTGTCTGGGTGATAAGTGAGTTTGCTTTTGCTTAAACTAATTATCTCCCAGACACACGAGGTAAATCAAACAAAACACCCCAAAACACAATGAAAACATGCAGGAGCCCCCACATATTTTATATCTAAATAGCGCTCAGATCCACACAGTGTAGCCAAATCACCACCAGGTTAAAGTTTTGCTCAGGCAGTAAAGTCAGTAAAGCTCAGGCCGAAATAAGTTACATGAGAATAGTCCTTGCAGCCGGTCAATTATCAGGAATTCCTGTTGGCTCTATATAAATGGCAATAATAATAATAATAGGAGAGATTTAATAAATTACAAATCTCTGCATATAATTAAGCTTCATTAATGGTATGTGCAAGAGAGACTTTAGATAAGATTCTGCATCTGCATTGGGAAGGTATACTGACATTAATGTATACTGCCAGGTGAGTTTGGAGGGAAAAGTGAGCCCTCTTGTGAGCGCTTTTCACCGTCAGTTTGCGTTACAAGACGGATTAGCATACGTGTGATGTGGTATCATGTAGGAAAGCGATAGTGGAGCAGAATATGCATAACAAAACAGTGTTGAAACATATGAATAAAACATTTCTCAAGGTATGTAGAATCCAATGCAAAACCTTTTTGAGAGAGAACAGTGACTGGTACTAATACCAGTGTTAATTTTGTCAACTTAAAATGTAAGATTTTACAAAAATGTTTTTAGATGTAGTCGATTAACATTTTTGAGATTTAGTTGACTAAAACTAGACCAAAACAAAAACAATTCAGATCACCAAATTACTACTAAAATTAAAATGGCTTTTTAGTCAAAAGATTATCACTAAAACTAAATTGAAAATTGCCGCCAAAATTAACACTGGCGTGTGAGTGAGCCACGGAGGGGCTGGGGAAAGGCCAAAGGAGACAGACCGAGGCTTAGGAGAGATACACCCAGAGGGGCTGGGTGATACAAAGAGACACAGAGGGGCTTGGGAAGGGGCAAAAGAGACAGATATGGGATTTAACTAAATCCATTATATTTTTGTCGTGTCAACTAAAATCTACTGGAGATTTAGTCAACTAAAAGTAGACTAAAACAATTTAGATGACTAAAATATGAATAAAACTAAAATGACTAAAACAGAATTGAAATTTGCTGCCAATATTAACACTGATTAATATGATACCCAAGGTACTATCTGATAGTAAGTCTGGCCATAGACTATTCTGGTGACAGTCTGTGGACTTTAGATGGTACTTCAGACAGGGTATTCAGCATGGGTAGACCCCAAGTATTAAATTCGTGGAGACCTTCCTCTAAGGGGATTGTGATTGGGTAAGTCCCTCCTTGTCTCTGCATAAGGAGTTTCGCTGGGTTCCCCCATTTGTAAGGAACGGCTTGGGATCATAAAACTTTAGTAATTGGAGACATAGTTCTGCGGAATTTCAGGGTCAATGCAGAAAGGTCTGCAAATACTTTGTTGTTGGTGTAAGGTTCTGGTAGGTGACCACCTCTACAAGCTTTAGTTGAGTTTAGTTGAGTTGTTCCTTAACGCGAAAAACAGGGATCGGCATAATTATATCTCGCACAGCAGTCGTTTAGGTTGTTGGAGCTGGTGAGCTGTATACACTATCAGTTGATCAATGAATATATCCAGTGCCAGCGCTTGGAAGAAGTCCAGGAGATAGTGCTGTAAGTTGGGGGAAAGCACCGATCTCCTATACCTGTCTTCCAGGTCAGCTATCTTGAGATTTTGTGCCTCCAACTTCTCCTCCAGGAAAAAGGGGAGGAGAGAGGGGGAAGAGAAAAAAAGACGAGTTATGGAAAAAGTAGAAAAGAAAAAGAAGAGGTAGACTAAGGGAGAAAACATAGAAGGAAAATAATTACTTATAAGCACAGAGGGGGACAAATTTACACGTCATATAGGCAGTTGGCCTAAGGGCAGTCAAACCACCAATATTAAGGAGGTGATAGGAGGATATCACCAGCAGGATCAGTGGCTGTCAGGATTCCTACATATTGTCTCAGAACTCCTTCATGTTGAATTCATTGTGACACGTTCCTTCATCCTGAAGGAGTGGACGCAACCGATAACGTCCCTGGGTGTTCCTTCTCGACATGGTGAGCATAGCGTTCGGTGTGCTCTATTGAGTCAGATATCCACCGGGACCTCATTCCCAAGTATAAAGTTAAAGGGTGCTTGAAGTGTTGCCTCAAGCGGTTCAGCCAGGTCTTGTTCAGGCAGACTGTGGACCTGGATGTTATTCCTCCGGCTGCGGTTGTCAAGATCTTCCACTTGTCTCCTTAAGTCAAGGGGCATATTTCCCTGTCAGTTGAGAGCTACCTCTGCAGTTGTATGCTGTTGAATAGAGGTGCTAGTGGAGGCCTCAAGCATGGTCCTGTGCTTGCCCAATGCTGTTATATCTCTGCAGAGTCAGCCAACTCCAGGCGTATTGCTCCCTTGAGTTAGATCTCTGGGTTGGCAGCATCTGCCTTCATAAACATGATGGCTAGGAGGTCTTCCCTCAGCTGTTTCATCAGGAGGAGTATTTCAGGTGCGAAGTGCTTGGACTGCCCGACATGGAAATCGAGGCCTCCGTTTGGCCTGCAAGGGTGTGGTGCCTGACCTGGAGGACATAGAGTGCCTGGTAGGTGGATGTGGGACAGTCCCCTTCCTATTTTTACCCATGAAAAGCAGTTAGTGGGTCATTTTAGCAGCTTTTCTAGGAAGGTGAGCAGGAGCACACAAGTTAAGTTGACATCTTGTCCGCACATCAAGCAACCCCAAACCGAGAAGTCAAAATCCTGATATCAGCCAAGGAGGCAAAGTGGAGCTGGGCCAGCACCAGCGAACCCGTGTGATGCTGAAATAAAATTATGTTTTTGAACCCTAATTATGGGGGCAAGGTGTGGCCAGTCACCTAATGTGTTTTTTAACATCATAGGGTCAGGAATACATGTTTGTATTCCTGACCATATAGTGTTACTTTAAGACACAATATACACAATATAACTGTAAAAACTGAAATGGTCATGTCTCTTACATGGAACTGTAGCTTTAGGATAGTGGCAAAGGCATACATGAAGGGTGTTGTAATCAGAAGCTGTAGTTGAACACCGTTAAAAACACTTGTTATATGTGTGTATGCAAAAAAGAAAAAAAAACACTTTAAAAATAAAACACAATTTTTACTACAATATGGCTATGTAAAAAGCATCAAATACCCTTAAATAAATGCACTATGATGTCTACTTTTTATAAATATATATTTTTGTCTGGCAATTTTGTTTTCTTTAATGGCTCTTAAACTTAGAAGAAAAACAAACCAAATTCTAATACATTGTTTTGTACTATTTGCATTTTGTTACCAATAACTACCAAAATAAACTATAATCTTAGACATATGATGTACTCTGTAAATCAGGACAAATACATTCAATTACTTTTCTTAAGCTGCACTAAGTATGTACACAATGTTATAACCAAGACTGTGAAAAATTTGTTTTATGTTTGCATTTTTTAAATTATAAATGAGAATGTATTTATCACAGCATCTCTATGACAAATGGGCACTGTTAACATTTCTACACCTCCAACTAAAATTAAATTTACCAAATCACACACTCTTTTCTTATTTACATGTCAAATCCCTCCAAGAAACCACAAACAAGAGAGAATGCAACATGTCATTATCCAAGTTCAAAAAGGCCTGTCTAGCTCTCAAGATGCCAATTAATTTTTTTTTACTTAAAGGACCACTGTAGTGCCAGGAAAACAAATTCATTTTCCTGGCACTATAGTGCCCTGAGGGTGCCCCCACCCTCAGGGTCCCACTCCCGTGGCACTGAAGGGGGAGGAAGGGGTTAATCCCTTACCCTTTTTCCAGCGCTGGGCTCCCTCGGTGCTGGGACTCTCCTCCCTCTTCTGATGTTATCGGCTGAATGCGCATGCGCGGCAAGAGCCGCGCGCGCATTCAGCCAGTCTCATAGGAAAGCATTCTTAATGCTTTCCTATGGACGCTGGCGTCTTCTCACTGTGATTTTCACAGTGAGAAGCGCGGAAGCACCTCTAGCGGCTGTCAATGAGACAGCCACTAGGGGCTGGATTAACCCATTTGTAAACATAGCAGTTTCTCTGAAACTGCTATGTTTACAGCAGGCAGGGTTAGCCCTAGATGGGCCTGGCACCCACACCATGTCATTAAGCTGAAGTGGTCTGGGTGCCTATAGTGGTCCTTTAAGCTATAATATTCTAAACAATGTAGACATTAATACTAGAGAAAACTTTATGACAGCTGGAAAGGAAGAACTAGGCATAGATATGAATCCTCAACAATTAAAGTGTGTCTTCGTCACTCATAGGGGTTACACAGTGTGTGTGCCTTTTTTGGAACTTATGAGAAAGTTGCAATATAGGTGGTACATGGTACTGTATAGACTAGCACGTATATACCTGGGATCTTCAAACACATGTTGATGTACAGCAGATGTTGGCAGATGTGGACATGCCCACTCAGTAAACCCTATTGGGCTGGTGAAGAGAGAGATAGCCGCTGCTTTCCATAGGACATAAACACCCACTCCTAAACAATGCTTGTTGTTTATGGACGGAGGGAATATGACCAAGAGCGAGATGAAATTGCTATTCCAGGTACTAATTTCAGCCAACAGTTCAGTTGCCAGGGCATTGAAGTTTAAAATAATACCGACACGTAGTAAACATACTAATCAAATTTCACTCAGTCTAGATTATTAGACTATGGCACACAGACAGCTACAACCTGGGAAACACACTGTGGAACTCAACACTATCTGGGAAGATCATATGACCAACACAGACACACTTTCTGATATACAGACTCAATCAAACAATATCTTAAAGACTCTACATGATTGTGTCTCACTTAGGAATTGCGATACAAGTTTGTGTTTTCCAATTATAAAAGGTGTCGCAAACGGTGTGGCAAACAGTTTATTCCTACATAGTGTTAATGTGTTTCACATTAACACTATGTAGGAATAAACCGATTGAACACACACCATCACTCTATGCATACTACTGGCTCTCACAGTTGACTACTTTCCTATTGTTATCCTATTTTATAACCATTATAGATAATTGTCTTGCCCAACTGGATCCACGGGTGGTACCATCCACTACACAAGACATTACCAACAGTAACTGGCAAGACTCAAGTTATGAGAGTTTAGTCCGTCAGGGAACTCAGAGCACACCCTTTGAGTGGTACAATTGAATTTCCAACGAGTACATGAGATAGAGCATAGGAATGAGCGAGTACACTAAATGGTAAGACAAAGTCTACAACTACTTCCTTATATAGCTATCATGCATGGGAACACTCTATAAAGTTGCAATTAAGTAATGCATATTTAAACACCAGTGTATGTAATAACCAATGTACAGTTGTTTAATATATGACTGCAATGTAAATCATCTGGATGCCATTTGATTGTGTTATCGCTTGTTCCCTCGAAAAGCGTACACTGTTTCATGCCATGTTTTTCTTACCCTTTTGTGAAAAATTGAAAACCAATAAAAAAATAAAAAATGAGAATTTGTATATGTACATGTATATCAAATTAAATACAGTTTTGTTTCAAATATTTTATTGAGTTTTTCAAATATATACATATAATGTAATAACAATAAACATATTGACAATACACATTGAAAATATATGAGTTTCAACAATAACGATTCTACAAAGTTACCAACAATATAATGAAAATAAAAAATGTTAACAAATTAAAAAATAAATAAAATTAAAACAAAATTGGGGGAAAGTAATAAAAAGAAACTAAACCATAAAATAATTTTGTAAAAATATGTAAAATCATTCTTAAGAATTAAATTTCTAGTTATGTAATATATCATATTTACAGAATGACAGAAAGTTGTTGCAATATTAACAGTATATCGTTATATAGTTTGGTTAAATGGGTATTTGCTTTGGAATTTTTTCCCCATTTATTCCATTCCTGTCTTAATATAATATTATGGGCGGTATATTAATTTGTGATGTTTATTATCTAGAATGAAGTATAAAATCTTTTTAACATCTGGCAAGTCACTAGTTTTCCAATATCTGGTTATGGTTGTAGTTGCTGCAATTAAAATATGACCTAACAATTTTTTGTAGTGTTTTGGAACATGATTTGAAATTCTTTTAAATAGACAAATTTTGGGTGTCAACTGGGGGATTGAATCTGTGATTGTATAGATGAATTTGTGGACTGATTTCCAATGCGAGCCCACCTTTGGACACGTCCACAGTATGTGACACAATGAGCCCACTTGTCCACACCCCCTCTAACATTTATCCGAATTAGTTAATTGAAATGTATTTAATCTAGAGGGGGTGAGATACCAACGATGTATGATTTTGTAGTGGGACTCTAAATGCGCCACACACTGTGAAATGCCCCTCAATGCTGTTGCACACGCAAACCAGTCTGCAATATCCAATTCTTTTTTAAAATATTTTTCCCAAGCAAACATTGAATCAAATTTTTGGCTGTTATTTTCTATTAAAAATGAATAGCAAATTGAAATGGTTCTCTTTTTTTGTCAATCTTTATTTTATTAAGGCATTTGATGTGGGTGGTACAAAAAAAAAAGAGAGGCAGTTGAATGTTTTTTTAAATGTATTTATTTAGTACTGGAATTTATAAAGCACCAACATATTCCGCAGCGCTGTACAATTGGGAAAGACAACACTATAAAAACAGATTGATACAACAGGTAGAGGGCCCTGCCCGTGAGCTTACAATCTAAAGGTTAAACTGGGGAGATGAGATAAGAGGTAGCAGAGGGCTTTGTATGTGATGGCAGAGAGAGTTAATAGAATAGCTGTAGCAGCTGATAGAATGTGAAGAGAACAAGGAGGTGATTGGCTGTGGTTCCAAACAGCTGGAAGAGCATGCTATATAGTTAGAAGGAACCATGGTGGGTGGGTAGAGCAGGGTAAAATGAAAAGGCCTAAGGAAGAGAGATCAAAACACAGTTACTTCAAAGGAATTTACAGCTGGGAGTGACAAAGGTGGGCAGGGGTCACATCATTTACGAATATTATAACATAACATAATTTTACTCCTAGTGTAACGGACCTTTTTGCCCACAAGAGGTTAAAAACCGTTTAGGCGATATTCCCCTTTTCCAGCTGCACCGACAGCTACTGCAAGCACCAATCTCCTGAACTGCAAACCCACAAATTCACCAACTCCCGAACTGGAGACACACGAATAGCTGCTAGCAGACGAACAGGAAAAGCCCCCAAGCGGCTTACACTCCTGGCAATCAGTCTCTAACAGCATACAGTAAATCCTCCCCCAATAATGAGACGACACTTCACTTTGAGGGTTAAGCAGGAACTGATTTACTGGGGCTAACTGCCCGGCTTTTATGCAGGTCTCCCACCTGGTGGACACTCCCCTAGGGGACCAAATGGGAGACTGGGACACAAAGGGTAAAAGGACCAATCACAGACTTACACATTTCAACCATCCCACAATGCATCACAATCCCTCCTCTCTGCCCTGGAGATAATTTGGGAAGTAATTCAATTATCTCCAAAGACAGAGGCAAAACTCCATTAACCACATGGCAGAAAACAAACAGTAAAAGACATAAAATTACCTACAGTTACATTCAGTACATAAAACATATACGTTCTACATATCCCCAGATAGCTCAGGTCTGAGCGCACATTATTAAGCGAATGGCGCTCAGACCACACAAATACAGTTTAATCGCCATGGAGCCAAAGTCTTTACACAGTCAGTTTCATGCGAATGGGCTCCATGGGATTCCTATCTGGGGCACAACATACTCAAACAAATCTACCGAACACCCGGCAGAAAAGCACGAATAAGTATTTTCTGCAGGAAAAAAAGATGTCTTTTAACATGGGGCCATAGTCCAAAGGCAGCAGGCGAGCAACCAGGCTTCTCCAGTGTACAGTGGCGAGATTGGTTTCGCCACACCTAGATATGTCTTTTTTATTTTTTTAAAGTAAAGCATGAGTTTTACTGTGTTAATATGTTGTGTCAAGACATAAAACATAAGCAAAGCTCTAACATTGGAAGATTAACTGTCCTTATAACAGGGTATTTAGTGAAGTAAGTAAGCTGATTCAGCATAGTGAACATGTCAACAAATTATATAAACAGGGTTTATGTCACGGCCCCCGGCTCGCGGCCGCACCCGATCGGTGCGCCCACACTATGGAATTACCTGTGCTGTAGCTAGCCGGGAGCTGGACTGTTGGGGCATCCATCCCCTTCACACGCGGGATCCAAATTGGTGCAGATCGTGAGGTCCAAAAATTACACGAACGTGCCTGTGACGTCACAACATCAATGCACACACACGTTCTGGGGTCAGAGGCCAACCTCTGGACAATCACAGACCAAGGAGGGGTATTTAAACCCCAGAATACCTTAGCTTATTGCCCTGTCGTGGTTTCCATTCCTGGTATCCGAGAGTGCGTTTTCTGATCTTGTTAATGATATTCCTGGTTATTGACTTTGACTATTCCTGACTATTCTAATTTCTGGTTTGCCTGACTTAACTTTCTTATCGATCTTGTGTATTTCCGGCTCCCTTGACTATTTTCTATTCTTTAACCTATTAACACGGCTATTCTAAGGACTGGTTTACGTTCTGCCTGTTTTTCTATTCTATGTAGATGTTACATAGTTCTGCGTGTTGGATCATATAGTTGTTGTGACAGTTTAAATATGTCATGGTTAACTGTTGACATGTTGCCTTGCTAGGAGCATGGTATATTAAAGGCATATTAGATCAGTATGCGTCAAACAATATTCCAAACAATCTAATAAATGCTAAGCTGAGTATAGTGACAACATAAATATCTTCTTGTGATGGAGTGCCCTCCACAAAATGTATTATTAATGCTTTAGTCAGGATTGGTGACTCGCGGGTACTAATAATATAATACACAATGAAAGTAGGCATGCTTCAAGCTATCACGAGTCAAACTAGAGACAAGCTTAATTATCTAACATTCTGATGAATCTAATACAAACACAAAGATTGAGTTTAACTGTGTTACTGTAAGCTTTGCTATCAATAAACATTGAGTATTAGTCCCACTGGGTACACCTCACCAGGGAGGAGTTAAAAATAGAGAAAATGCAAGAAAAAAAAGAAAGCAAAAGGCAGAAGTGAAATTAAAATGTCTGCATTGAGAACAGAAGTGGTTAAATATAAGCAGGAGAGCTGCTGCACTGGTCTATCCTATGCCACATGCGGGCCTTGCTAGACACTCTGTGACTGGGCTAGTTTAGTTATATGTCTCCATACTGTGCTCTACTTTTAGCCCGGTTTCATGCTTGCATATCTATGAAGAGGTACTGCATCCAGGTGTCGTGTTTCCGAATGCCCATGCTTTAAGGGGAGCCT
>OW240923.1:56643072-56840511 GCA_933207985.1 Pelobates cultripes
GTCTGACTGTGTTTGTGTGTTTGTGTCTGACTGTGTGTGTTTGTGTGTTTGTGCCTGACTGTGTGTGTGTATGTGTCTGACTGTGTGTGTGTTTGTGTCTGACAGTGTGTGTGTGTGTTTGTGTCTGACTGTGTGTGTATGTGTCTGACTGTGTGTGTGTGTTTATTTCTGACTGTGTGTGTTTGTGTGTTTGTGTCTGACTGTGTGTGTGTGTATTTGTGTCTGACTGTGTGTGTGTTTGTGTCTGACTGTGTGTGTGTGTATTTGTGTCTGACTGTGTGTGTGTTTGTGACTGTTTGTGTGTTTGTGTCTGACTGTGTGTGTATGTGTCTGACTGTGTGTGTTTGTGTCTGACTGTGTGTGTGTGTATTTAGAAGGTGGGGCGGGGGGGAAGGGTTGGGTGGGGGAGGTGTGGGGGGAAGAGGGCAGCACAAAACCAGGATACACCACTGCCTACAGTAAAATAAGGGGGGACACCTAATATCCTCCCCCCTGGCCCCCACCCTTGAGCGGTGGGTGGGGACCCTAATGTCCCCCCTGGCCCACCCCTGAGCGGCGGGTGGGGGCCCTAAATTGGAATAAGGGGGGGACCTAATGTCCTCCCCCCTGGCCCCCACCCCTGAGCGGCGGGTGGGGGCCTTAAATACTAATAAGGGGGGGACCTAATGTCCTCTCCCCTGGCACCCACCCCTGAGCGGCGGGTGGGGGCCTTAAATTGGAATAAGGGTGGGACCTAATGTCCTCCCCCTGGCCCCCACCCCTGAGCGGTGGGTGGGGGCCCTAAATACCAATAGGGGGGGACCTATTGTCCTCCCCCCGGCCCCCACCCCTGGATAATTAAGGGTTGAGAGAGGGGTCTCCCATCAATAGCTTCAACAGCCAGAGGTGATAATCTCTCCTTGATAGGTATGGAGTTTTTTTTGACAAAATGTATATCGATTATGTTTCCTGCTGCACCTGAGTCTATTAGAGCCTTGCATGAAAATTCTTTCCTATCACATTTAGCCGTAAGCTCAAGGAGGGATCGATTTTTGTTATTTCCAGAGGACATATCCATCACACCTAAGACCTGTCCCCTTCGGGTTCTTAGGAGCGGAAGTTTTTTGAACGTATGGGACAAGAACTCCTCATATGTCCTTTTCTACCGTAGTATAGGCATAGACCCTCTTTTCTCCTATATTGTGTTTCTGCCTCTGACAGTCTATTGACCCCCAACTGCATGGGTTTGGGTTCGGACTGTACTGGGAGGTCAGGAACAATATGTCTGGAAAAATGGGGTGCTAAAGGCATAGCCATACGTCTGGTCTTATTTCTGGTAGTTTCTCTGGTTCTCAATCTATTATCAATTTGCATGACAATAGTGAAAAACTCATTTTGTTTCTTAGGTAGGTCTTTGGCAGCAATCTCATCCAAAATAATCCTTTCTTAAATGTAGAGATTAATCCGCTGTGTGTCCAGTCAACCTCAGAAGCCTAGCTGCGAAATTCTATGGCATAATCCGAGATAGACCAGTTCCCTTGTTTGATATGCATTAGGACAGTGGAGGCGTCATCATCCCTGCCTAATGGTTCAAACATTAATTTAAATTCCGCAAGGAATTCCTGGTAATTGTGCGCAATGCTCCTATCACTCTCCCACAACAGATTGGCCCAAGCTAAGGCTTTACCTTTAAGTTGGTTCATCAGGTAACCAATTTTAGCTCTGTCCATAGGAAAAGATCCCGGCAAGGCCTCAAGATGTATACTAGGCAGAGGTGACATAGTCGGAGAAGCCACAGGCTGCAGATGTGATGTTCAAGAAAGAAGCGTACTGAGGCCTGACCAAATTGATCCATACGGTGATCATTCTCCTCTAGCTTTATCTCACAAGCAGCTATGTGCTTACACAATTCTACAGGCCATGTCGTAATGTCAGGATTACTGATTGGTCCAGCACATAGAATTGTATCACACCTAGGACTAAAAGGTAACATTTTACCGGGCCTTAGAATGGCCGGATTTAACATACCAATGAATAGTCAAGATACTTGCCGAGGTTGGGGGGCACAGAAGGGGACACAACGATAAGGGAAAGCCAGAAGTCAGGGATACCTGAATACAGGGAAGTCAAGCAAAGCCAAAGTCAAAAACCAGAAATAAACGCTCAGAAACACACTCTTGGACAACCACTAGGGAAACCACGACAGGGCAATGAGGAAAAGATTTAAAGTGCAATACTCACTTTGAGTGATGCACTTAGCTTATTTGTCAGTCTGGGTCCACTAATTGTGGACCCAGCTGACAGAGGGGACTCTCAGATATCAAAAGATGCTTGGGGCTCCCTGTTTAAAGCTGGGGGCAGGCTCAGAAACCCTGCGGCTAAGTGCGATCACTCAGCTATGCTATTTAAAAGGATTTAATGACCTATGTGCAGCGCTGCATCTGTCAGTCTCATGCCACTAATTGTGGGTCCAGCTGACAGAGTGAACCCTTATGTATCCATTTATACCTGGATCTTCTTTGTGCGAGCAGGGATTTTAACCGTAAGTAGTTACTGTAAGAGGTGTCTGAATTTGACACAATTATGGAAAAATTGAAAATTTAAAAAATTACCTTCCCAGTCAATGTTGCGTAGTTCACCTCTCCATGCCCTGATCATTTTCACCCACTTACGTTGTCTCAGTTATATCTGTCTGCCCTATCTTTCTATCTATCTATCTCGTTAACATTGCTGTGCTATTAATGTGCACAAATATGGGTGAGAAGTGCATCACACATAGCAAGATGAATACTATAAGACGTAAGTTCCAAAGAGTTTAATATTTAGGAACCTGTCTGCATTTATATCTGTATTTTCTGTATTTCTGTATGTCCCTCTCTGAGTTCTCACATTGATTCAACTATATCCTGTCACAAATTATTATCCTTTTCTCTCTCCCCTCTCTCTTACTTTTGTCTAAATTTTTTCTATCCCAGTATTGTCCTATCTATCACTTTTTTCCTCCTTTCCCAGTCTGCTCCCCCCTGCCCTGTCTGTCTCTCCTCCCCTGCCTGCCTCTTTCGCTCCCTCTCTCCCCCTCCTCCGTCTTCCTGTTTTCTCGATCCCTGTTTCTTCCCTGGCTGCTCTCAAGATACGGCTCTTATCCGGAAAACTTTCTTCCGAAAAGATTCTAAAGCTCCAGGCTAGAGTTAGTACACTCTATTTGTCTGTCTATACCTGTCCTGTCTTTCTACAACTGCACTGTGAAATATATTCTTTCTTTCATGCTTCACATTCCAGCCTGGCTTGATTTTTTTTTCTGTTATTATTTTCTACTGACTTTCATCTGCGTCTTTTTTTCCAAATCCTTAACATACTGAGACAAACGCTAAACTACCACTGCAAACACATTCTTACTGAAATAACGCAAAATATACACTTATGATCACATATACACAGTCACACAAATATACACACTTACTTTTATATACTAACACAACAAATACGCACAAGTATGTGGATACAATTAAACCACCAAGATCAGATTCAAACAAAGAGATCAACATAACTGAATATAATCAGATACACAAAACTTCATCCGTACAAAGACAAAGATAGAACATTACAGACACATTAAAAAACAGAAACAGTTGTTGCCAAATGCAAGGCATCCACTGATTTATTCAGACATGCAATGACAGATAAGCTGTACGTATCACAGTATCACATGCGGTGAAACCTAGAGAGAAATATAAGTAAAAAATACAAAGTAGCACACATACAGAATTCAACCTCAATTATCTACTAAATCCAGACATGAGTGAAATAGTAAATGGAATACTGTGACACTGCGTCAAGGTAAAGAAAAGAAACACATATTTATTGCCACATATATACACAAACAAGAGAAGTCATGGCATCCTTACGCAGCTTACAAATGCTTCCTATCCTACTTTGGTTGGGCACATTTTTCTGCCACCTCTCTCTCTCTTTGACACGTGAGCGATTTAAGGTCGTTTTTGCCCCTGTGGTGTGTAAAAGGACATGTCATAAAGGATACTGTCATGATGTCTGCAAGCCAGGAAGCAACATGACACTAATAGCAGAAAATGGAGGTTCGGCGGACACGCTCACAGGTTCTGGATTCAGAGTGGGTAAGTATATGATGCAGTGACAGACAAATGTTGATGTGAATTTTAAAAAATGCATGTGATGGGATGATGGGTAGCCATTATAGATAGAACCATTATTTGATGACCAACAAAAATTAGCTAAGGGTTTCATTTGATGATGTGAAGGTTTACAGTGTCATTACAAACCTAGACCACGCTTTGATGATGTTTTATGAACTCAATGGCAATAATTACTGAAAATGTCAATTGTATCATTTATCAATGGCTCTGACCATTAAAGCACACTATATGGCACATAGCAGTTCAGTCTCGGGACAAAATCTTTACTGCTTAGACTCTTCTTTCACTTGTCTTCTTTATATGACAGAGAACGTTGTAGCTAAGCTCCTTATTTTCAACTCTCTACTGAAATATATTATGGAAACTGAGGTCTACCTATTCCTTCTAGATTGTCAGATTAACTAGCTATAATGGAGCTGGGCAATGAATCAAGTCAGATGCACGTAACAAGTTGATGAGTCTTGCTGTGTAGATAAAGGACACAGAGAAAATTGAATTGCAATTTGTCTTTTCTCAAGCAGCGTGGCATGGTGACACTGACAAAGATAGCTGGGACTTTTCATCCATGAGAATGATGGCTCAGACAGAAACCTCATGTCTATTTCTATTTCTATTCAAAAACAGCCATATATATTCTTACTTCATTGCATAAGTTAGAGGCACAGACACAAGAAAGATAGGTACCCTGATAAAATATGCAAGATATAAGGTATTGAACTGTTGAACCTAGATATTTTCAGATATGGAATTGTATGGAAAAACACTAATGCCATACAGATAGTAGTCAATTGCTTTCTGTTCACTGACACTATAAATGTGATGGATAGAGAGGGCAACTGCTGAATGACAAATAGAAGGAAGCCAAAAACAGCCAAATATTTCAATATAATACAAATAAATATAATTCTAAGTTTGTGTTTCCCATCTCAAGATATTTACTAGGATAAAGAGAAATATAGACTTTTCTACTGACAGATGGATGCCAAAAAAAGTGTTTTCATTTACTGAACAATGATTAGTGGGGAAGTGACAATATACCTGTAAACATAGGTTACAGAAGCCAAGATTTTTTTTTCCCCTGCGTGGCACATTTTGCCTCAATCTGCACACACTATTGAATAAACCCTTTAGCTAGTCCCACTATAATATGGTACCACTTATTTAATGGGTTATTATAAACCTTCACTCCACTGGCTAAACAATTCCTAGGAATATATGTTTCATTTTAGGTTTGCTGGGCATGATGGGAAATATAGTTCACAAACACAAGGGATGCCACTGCCAACGCTGGTCATCGCTATTCAATTCAATTGCACCTGCAGGGTGATACAAACAGAAATTTGGAAATTTGATTATAGACGGCAGTTAATCTAATTCTTTACCGTTGCATAGTGACAAAAACAGAATTTAACTTGCTTACTTAGTAAGTTAAAATGCAGACATAGTGTTATGCAGAATGAGATCATACATTCCAGTGACTAAGTATGTACCAATCCTGGCAATATGCAGTAAAGTATAATGCCAAGGCCTGCACTTATTTATACATTAAGATGGATTCCTCTATCTACACAAGCAGTACTGACAGATATGATGCTGAGTAGGGGTTTATGAGGTTAGTGTTTGTATAATTTAGTCCTGTAAGGTGTGAAATGATTTCCTGTAGTTTGCAGAGGTGAGGACAGCACACGGAATATAAGCAGTAAAACATTTAACTTTGTGTATTTAACCTACAGCAAATGTGTATATAAATCACTGTGTACATACACCTTTTTCTATATGAAGAGTAAACTAGCCGCCAGATCCACTTAACCCTCTCATAAAATAAAGTGTTTTTTTCTGCAGGTTGGGAATCTGAGCAAAATGATGTCTTTACAGCTTATCTGTGACCCTATTTGGAAATTTGAGATATTGGGAGTAATGTGGGACATTTTTTTTTTTTTGAGCAGGGTGACAGAATGGTGAGATACAAGATAATGTTCCCAGGAGTGTTCTGCGAGTCTATCCCACCATTCTCAGAGAACAGAATGCCAGTCAAAGCATTATAAGGCATTTGGTTTAAAGGCAGTTAGTTCAAGTTATTACTGACGTTTCAAGAATTTGAACCCGTACTTATATTATTTTAAGAAATATTTTAGATGCACTAGGGTAGGATATTAACGTTTCAGTGCCTGTAGTGAATTATTGAAATTCCAGTGGGTTCATTCACTAAACAGGGAGTTGTGATGAGTTGCTCTGAAGCTCAGTATGTTTGCCTGTGTTTTATTACTTAGTAAGCTCATCAAAATACATTGGAATTTGTATACACCACCCAGGGTTTTATTTATTCAGGTGCAGCACTAGTTCGATAAAAGCCTCACGAAGCTTGAGATGAAACCATGCTGATATGCTTTATTTTTTTCCACCTGATCTACAAGAAAATGTGATTCATCAGGCCAGGCTACCTTCTTCCACTGCTCCATGGTCCAGTTCTGATGCTCATGCCCCCATTGTGGTGATGGATAAGGATCATCAGCAAACTGAGATGCACTGTGCGTTTTAACAACTTTCTATGATGGCCAGCATTACGTTTTTCGGCAGTTTGAGCAAGAGTAGCTGTTCTGTTTAATCGGAACAGGTGGGCTAGCAGTTGCTCCTCACATGCATGAAAAAGCCTTGGGCGCCCATTACCCTGAGATCATTATACATGTCCTTCCTTGCACCACTTTTGGTAGGTACTAACCACTGCATATAGGTGTGGGTAATAGGCGCTCACTTTAGTTGGAGGGATCTATGTATGTGGGCTGCAGTACACAGTGCAAGGCTTCCCAACCTCGTGAATAAACAGGCAAACAGAAAAAAAGCGTATACCACACGGTATACGCTCTTTTTCTGTTTACTAACCACTGCATACTGCGAACACCCCACAAGACTTGCTCTGGAGATGCTCTGACCCAGTCATTATTTAGCCCTTGTCAAAGTAGCTCAGACATAGGCGTGCGCACTGGGTGTGCCGGGTGTGCCTGGACACACCCTAATCCCCGCGGCACGCCTATGGTGTGAGACCGGCAGGGGAGATCTCAGGATCTCCCCTGTCGGCTCCTGCAGAGCCGGCGCTATCCGAGCGCCGGCTCTGCTCTAAGCCTCCCTCCCCACTGCAGCATGGAGGGAGGCAGGAGAGGACCCGGGGAGCTCAACCAGCAGCTCCGCCGGGTTCCTCTCGCAAGGTCGGAGCATTGCCACGGCAACGCTCAGATCTTGCGAGAGTGAACTCTAGCCCCATAGGCTAGAGTTCACTCTCCACTGGACCACCAGGGATGGCAGCAGCATGATCCCCCCACCCTACATAAGGTAAGAAGGGAGGGGGGATATTAAGTAATGTACCCCCACCTCCACCCCCCCACAATCACACACACACACACACACACACACAGCACCTACACACACACACAGCACCCACACAGCACCTACACACATACAGCACCTTAACATACACACAGCACACACACACATACAGCACACACACAGCACCTACACACATACAGCACCTTCACACACACACAGCACACACACACATACAGCACACACACACAGCACACACAAACACACAGCACCCACACAGCACCTTCACACACACACACACATACAGCACACACACAGCAACCACACACATACAGCACACGCACACACATACAGCACCTTCACACATACACCACCCACACACACAGCACCTACACACACACACACAGCACCTACACACATACAGCACCTTCACACATACAGCACACACACACATACAGCACCTTCACACATACAGCACACACACACACATACAGCACCCTCACACATATACAGCACCCAAACACACACATACAGCACACACACACACATGCATACAGCACCCACACACACACAGCACACACACACACACACAGCACACACACAGCACCTACACACATACAGCACCAACACACATACAGCACCCTCACACATACAGCACCCTCAACACACAACACCCTCTCACACAAAGCACACAAACAGCACCCTCACAAACACAAACACACAGCACCCTCACACACACAGCACACTAATAGGACCCTCACAAACACACACAGCACACAAACAGCACCCTTACACACACACACACACAGCACCCTTACACACACAACACCCTCAAACCACCCTCACACAGCACACACACACAGCAGTGTATGTATGTGTGTGTATATATATATATATATATATATATATATGTGTGTATGTATATATATATATATATATTGTGATAAGGTGAATGGGGTGGTCTGTGAGGGAGTTTATATTTCATCTACATTGTTCAGAGAGGCGTATGATCTGTATGTGACTTAAATGCATATTTAGTTATGGGCCCCTGGGGTGGAGCATTTGGAGAGAAGGGTGGGCCAGTTCTCCACTCCACTATTTACTGTTTTCTCTTGGGAGACTAGGTCCAGACCAGGCTTTGGACTGTCTCCAACCCACTGCTCAGCTGCAGGTAATCAGCTGCAGCAGTGGGAATAAATCCCTCCCTGCTAGGCAGGTAGAGGAGAATGTTTATTTCTCTCTGGAAGGGCTGGAAGCAGCAGGCTGTCCAAAACACTGGAATGCTGAGAGCTGAAAAAGACACTAGGTTGGTGAAATCACTTCTTGTTTTGTTCTAGATTAAACCCTTGAGAGAGAGGGAACTTGATGTCAGTTAGAGCTCAGACCGAGCTAGGTTTTTGTTTATAGGATTTTGTTACATTTTGTTTTCATTTGCTGCTGTAGCTGTGGTGGAGTTTGACAATAAAACTGCCTGGATTATATGCAAACCAAAGGACTGTGCCTGTTGTTTACCCTAGAGGGCCGTGCTACCTGCAGAGAAGGATCACAATATATATATATATATATACACACACATACATATACACGCGGCGTGTGTTTGTGCTTTTAGGATGCAATAGGCTGAGCACGCCTATGAGCTCAGATCTTTTTTGCATTGACCATTTTTCTGCTTCCAAGAAAGTAAATTCAAGAACTGACTGTTCACCTGCTGCCTAATATATCCCACCACTTGACAAGTGTCATTGTAATGATATAATCAATGTTATTCACTTCACCTGTCAGTTGTTTAAATGTTGTGGCTGATCAGTGTATATATCAGTCTATGATAGACTAGGCTTACTATACCTTGCTCTTCATTGTCATCATGGAAGATTACAACCTTTGACTATATTATTGCTTCAAAGGATGAATAGCTTCAGAACTGATGCCTTACCTCTAGTGGTGGCTGTTTGCATAGCTTTCCCCCCACAAATGGGCAACAGACTCCAGTACTAGCTGCTGAGAAACCTACATAAGCAGGGCCGGATTCACATCGGGGATGATGGAGCTGCAGCTCCAGGCACATGTCTATGGAATAAGCCTATTGATTTAAAAAAAAAAAAAAAGACAGTCCAGTCCTTGCACTCAGATATACCCTGCAGCACTGTGCAGTATTTGAATGCTGGGTGCAATAGATAGCCACAACCACAATATACAAAAAATAACATGTATAGGCTAGCACTCATGGTCTTGTAGTAAAAATAAAGTTCTTTATTCGGTTATTCTTAAAATCGATGTTTCAGCCCACGGGACTTTCCTCAGGATCAACAAACAAACAACTATATATATAAAAAAATAACTATAAATTTTTTTTTTAATTTTTATATATATATATATATATATATATATATATATATATATTTGTACTACTATTTACATGCTCTTGCTTAAGTATGGAAACTTAAGAGGGATGTATGGGAACAAAACTGGTGTGGATTGGCAGACAATGAAATTAGTTAAGGTAAAGCTGACTTTACGCACTATGCAAATTCTCTTGCTTATTCAGTCTCTCTTACACTGTGGTATGTTCCCTTTCTTCTACATACACTTTTTTTCTGTCCCAGACTGTATAACTGGAGCTTCTGTCTGCTAGTAAGAAGGCTGGGAGCAGGGCCAAACCAGGAAAAAAATTCGGCCTGGGCATTTTTTATCACAGCGTCCCACTAAGAAGGGGGGCGGAGAGGGTGTGTTTTGTCATCACCAATGACAAACACGCTCCCTCTCAAAGTGAGCATGTTGGTTCCAGGGCAGACCATGCACATATCTCTGCTGAAGAGCTCTAGCATGAGAAAAAAAAAACTGTATTTGTTCTGCACAGTGCAAGCAAATTTAATAACATGCTTGCACTGTGTTTCCTTGCAACTTGTCTCTGGTGTCTCTAGAAATGGGATACCAGGAGACAAAAGGGCCAGGAAAGAGTATTGTGCATGTGTTTGGAGCCTGCTTGTGGTATTGCATGTGTGTAGAGTGAGCTGACTGTGGCGTGGTATTGTGTAATAAGGTCGGTTTTAGTCGTGTTGTGTTTGTGGTGTAATGTAATGCATAATTGTCTTGGGGCTGTAGAGAGTGTGTGCTTAAGGGTGTAATATGTGTTTGCTTACAAGGAATCTAGTGTGTGTATAGGGGATCCAGATTGTGTATGTTAGGAATGTAGTGTGTATGTAGGTGGTGTGTATATAGGAGTCTAGTGTGTGTTTGAAGGACCCAGAATGTGTATAGGAGATCTAGTGAGTGTGTGTATATAGAGGATTCAGAGTGTATTTAGGGATCTAGTGTGTGTATGTGTGTAGATGATCCAGAGTTGGGTAAGGGATCTAGTGTGTGTCTGGAATGTAATGTGTTTAGGGGTGCAGTCTGTGTGAGGGGTGCTGTAGTATGTGTGTATGTGTGTGTGTGTGTGTGTGTGTGTGTATATATATATATATAAAAAAATATGTTTGGAAGTACAGTGTGTGTGTGGGGGGGTTCTGTGTGTATGTGTAAGGGATGCAGTGGATGTGTGTGACGGGTGCAGTGTGTATGTGAGGGGTGTAGTGAGTATGTCAGGGGTGCAGTATGTGTGTGTGCGAGGGGTAAATTGTGTGTGTGTGATGGATGCTGTGAGTGTGAGCGGTGAAGTGTGTGTGTGTGTGTGAAAGTGCCGTGTGTGAGCATGCTGTGTATGAGAGTGATGTGGGTGAGGGTGCTGTATGTGAGGGTGATGTGTGTGAGGATACTATGGGTGCTGTGTGTGAGGGTGCTGTGTGTGAGGGTGCTGTGTGTGAGGGTGATGTGTGTGAGGATGCTGTGGGTAATGTGTGTGTATATGTTAGAAGGGATTGTGCGTTGCGGGGGTAAAAAAAAAAACAGGCATTATTTTCCCAGGCTAAAGGTAAGAAGGAAGGAGGGGACCTGCACAGTGGTACCTGGAAGGGGGGTCACTCTCACACCATCCCTGGTGGTGCTAGTGGTGAGTGAACTCTAGCCTGTGAGATCTCGCAAGAGGAACCCAGCAGAGCTGCAAGATAGAGCTCCGCCGGGTCCTCCTCTCCCATCCAAGCCGCATGTCTATGCAAGTAGGCCGGTGAAGGAGATCGTTGATCTCCGCACCGGCCCGTCATGGAAAACAGCGGGGCTGGCACTGGGATAGTGCCAGCCCTGCATGGACCGGCTGGGGAGATCCTGTGACCTCCCCTGCTGGCCTCGGCCCATAGACATCGCAGCCCACCGGGCATTTGCCTGGTGTGCCCAATGGCTAGTCCTAGCCTGGCTGGGAGAGGAGTGGACCAGCGAGTGCTAGGGGACATTCCTTAGAAAGCATAGAGCTAACGCATCATTAGACACATTTATGCCGAGCTAAGGGTGCTGTCTGCACAGTATGCCCTAGGTTGGTCATTCTTCATGATTGGAAGGCAGCCTGACGTGCATTCACACCAGGCTGACCATCTAATTCTTTGTGCAGATACGCCCCCTTTTTAGGCAAGTTCGCCCCTTTGGGTGGTTTTGGTTACATGATTTGCGTCAGTGGCCCACCTTTTTACCCCGCCCAATGAAATCCTGCTTCACCGGACACTGCTGTTAGGGAGTATGTATTTGCTTGAAAGCTGAAAGCAAGAGTGAATGTTTTCTGATAGCTATACCCTGTGGGTTTCCCTCCAGCACCACCTCCACCAGATACATGACCCTTTAGAGGTATAACTGTTTTTGTGTTTTCTGTCAATAAGATTCTGTAATTAGGCCCATCATAATTGTCAGCACCAGGCCCAATAGGCTCTTAATCCAGTCTTGCACAAAAGATACAAATGTGTGCAATATATCTAGCCATCTCAGAGACTGGAACAATCTACTCTTAAATGTGTGTGTCTCTTAGCTAATGTGTATGCGTCTGTTCATGAGAGCGTGTGTGTGTGTCTGCTAGCTAGTGTGTATGCATCTGTTCGTGAGAGTGTGTGTGTGTGTGTATCTTCAGCACTTACCTTTCTCCAGCGCTGGACTCCCTTGGTGCTGGGGATCTCTCCTCCCCGATCCGCTTCTCAGCTCCGAATGCGAATGCGTCGCGCGCGCATTCAAACTGCCCATAGGAAAGCATTACTCAATGCTTTCCTATGGACGTTCAGCGTCTTCTCACTGTGATTTTCACAGTGAGAATCGCGGAAGCTCCTCTAGCGGCTGTCAATGAGACAGCCACTAGAGGCTGGATTGACCCTCAGTGAAATGATTTCAGCTGCAGGGTTAAAACTAGAGGGACCTGGCACCCAGTCCACTTCATTGAGCTGATGTGATCTGGGTGTCTGTAGTGGTCCTTTAAGTGTATGTGTATCTGCATGCACTGGTGTACATACCGCGGTCGCAGGGGTCGCAGACCTGCGACCCCTGCGACCAGGTGCCCGTCGCCATGTGTTGCGGCCCCGGCCCATGCAGAGTAAGCGCAGGGGTGGGGGGGGGGCCCACGGATCAGTTTTCGCACCGGGCCCCATGGGTTGTGTGTACGCCACTGGAACTCATCATGATATACCTTATACCTGATATACCTAGAAACACACATACTAAATTGGTAATGGGTTTCTCAACAGCGTTGTCAAGAGCTTGAGTCTAACTTAGATTAATGGATCTTTCTCAAGGAATACCAAGGTCATCTAATTATTTTTGAGCAGTATGATCCCTTAGAAAAGAAGTTGGCATAATCATGGAATTAGCAGATAATTTATCTGTTTATTCTACTGCCTCTGATCAATAGCATGCCAGCCAGGGGGCAGTGTGGGCTGTCCAAACTTGGTGACAGGTGGGAGAGGATTCACAGAACACATTCATCCCACATGTCACTATTTTGTAGAGTGGCCACACATGACAGACAATTTCATTATCCTCTTGCTCTGCCTTGGTGTTCTGTTCTAGGTGGTTTGGATAGATGTTCCTGCAAACAGCATATGCTAGGCAAACATGATTAAACACTGATATTTTCATCAAACGTTGCCTTTGAACCCATCAATCAGAGATGAGAACAAATGTGAATGCAGAGTAGTTTCAGTTATAACTTTATTTCTATAAAACTATTTTTCTGAATTTACTTTTTTATCTTTTCATTCCCTAGGGCTATAGCTTGATATTACCTATAACTGAATGGGCTTATTTAGATTAGCTTTTTAATATGACTCTGAATTATTATATCAAGCAAATATTTACAATTAGGCTTAAGACTAAACCAACAGAAAATAGGATCGAAGGAAAGTGGTTTATTGAATGATTTGGAGACGTAGCATGGCAGTTAAAGAAGATGGTCACTTAATCTCTCTCTCTGCTGATTTCAAGCTATAAACTGGATTTTTCCTGCATTTCATTGATAGGGAAATCAAACATTTGAGTCTCCCAGAACCCCAAGAGAGCGCCCCAAAAAAGGAGAATATAAGGGTAATATCAGCTCTTCTTTTCACCTCCAGAACTTATCTTGCAACTCACACCATTGGAGATTTCACACACTTCAAAGACCTAAACTTCCACTTTACCAATATTGGAAGAGGGAAACAGCACAGTACTCTTCATCGGAGGATCTGCAAATAACGAAGACCTCTAAGAGACTAATTCTGCTGTCCAAGCTTCTATATGGTCAGATATTCCTAATAATAATGAGGGATTACCTTTAAGGCCTAACAGAATGAGTTGTCCATGTGGAAGTGGATTCTGACAATCTGCTAGTCATCAGCTACCACACACTCTAAGCACCATATTGAACACTTGGACAATTAAGAAAGCCATAATAAACCCCAACTGATCCACTTGCCAATGATGGAGGAATTCCCAACATTCCTGACATATTAATCGTGAGATATTGAACAGCTATATATATATAGCATCTGGCACATATTATAGGCAGCTTCGGCATGGGACATTGACCTTCAGAGCTTAGCGAATGCTCACAAAATCAATTGTAATAATCATTTGCTGATTCAGAATGCTGTTCAATATATATATATAGCATGCCTATATATTGCTAAAGCTGTCTATAATATGCAGCATGCCTCTTTGAACATGGCCTGAATGAAGTCATTCTACGTAATGTAGACTATTAGGCAGCATGAGCTGTCCAGAGCTCAGGTTACCACAGGCCGATGCCAACAGGACTCATGGTCTTTTGCCCACACACAGAAGGACTTTGTTGCTTAAGACAACTACCTGCAACTCCCTGCAATTAAATAAGGTTGCCAGACTCCCTAAATGTCTACTGACCTGGTCACTTGATTTAGGTGCCCTTGGGACAGGCTTATGGCTACCAGGTCAGCTAGCACACTAGACTGATTATATGATTTATTCAGACATAGAGCACATCAATGAGCATGCATTTTGCACATGACATTTTCTGCCTGCATATCTGCATACAATTTTGTTTTACACCTGACAAAGAGTCAGGCACTTATGGTCCATCATTGCTCAAGAGCATGTCAGGTGCAGTAACCAGCCTATGAAACTTTAGCCTTATGGTGCAGAACTCTACATGTCTTGAAGACAGTAGAGCCTTCTTGAAATGGTTTATGCTTGCAATGTCATGTAGTCCCTGGCAATTTTTTATAGATAGATACCGATATACATCCACAACATCATCAGCAAATTATCTGGCAATCCTACCCTTTCCTGCTCTACCATGCAACCTCCATCCTTTCATTGTACAAAAAATAGCTTACTATCAGTATTTACAGTACAGTATTTACAGTTTTTATCAGTATGTAGCCAAACACTTCATTGCTTCACTGTAGGCAATAGATAAAATCATAATTTTGTATATGGTTTACCAGTACTAAAAAAACTGGGATCCAGCGATGACTACGACAAATGTCTATTTCCAACAGCTGATATCCTAATTTCGCAGATTGATGAGTGTTTTTCCTAGGAGTTTGAACTATAATAATAATATTGACCCCTATAGAGTCCGCTTAGGTGCTCCAGTGGCTCATAACACCAATTACTTTTTATTTCCCTTTACCTATCCTAGATACCATTGATTTCTATACCCTGGGTTCACAGTTCATACTTTTATACAAACTAAAGCTGTTCTTGTAACTGTTTAATTGGTTGATGGCCTCGGTTATTCTGATGATTAATGTTTTTGCTTGGCTTATGTTTATATTTTAAGACTGCATTTGTCATGACTGTGCTCTGTAAGCTGTTATGATTTAACAAAAAGTAAGAGTCTTGTACCTCTCCATTGCCTCCCATGCTTGTGCATTTACACATAAAGAAACCATGTAGTGTCCATATAGTTAATCCTCAAAGCCAAGGGTGAGCCAAGGTTCACTGTCACCTGGGTGCAAGAATTTTTCGTGCTGTATATGAATGTATTTAAATTGCTCTTCCCTTACCACATCTTATTCCCCTGAATGCTACATGTCTGCTGCTTTTAAATGACCCAGCCCACATCATAGGGAACTTAGTCCCATAAACAAATAGGGAAACGTGGTCACTATTAATGATTATTTACCATTACACTGCAGATATTAGTGAAGAGAACTATGTGAGTCTAAAATAGCTGATTTGGAAAAATTATCTGACTCACCTATAGTCAGTTTTGCAATTCTGAGTTTGTGGAGAACTCTGAATAACTCAACATAACAATCATGTTTTGTGCCCTTTGTACAAAAAAAAAAAAAAGTTAGATTCTCGAGTTTGATTTGCACTACTTTTATTTTCTGGTATTAGACACAGATTACAATGTTAGAAAGAGGGCTTCAATATTAAATTGCACATTGCAGGACATATGATATACTCTTTTTAATAATACAACTCTTAGTACCAGTTCATCATACACAAAAATGAGTCCTGTACTCAAACTCCCACTACTCCTGGGCGGCAGCAACGACCATAGTACACATCAGCCCCAATACATACAAAAAAAGCAAAGAAAGAAAGAGTTACCTGGACATTAGCCCAAATCCCTATACATATTTAAATAAATGGAGGTTGTTTAATAACCCCAATGGCCATTAGATGCAAGCCCACCTACCACGTCAAGGCAAACCTATTAGGTGTTTTTTCTACCCTAACAATTCACCTTGCTTTCGTGAGCTTCAGGTAAAATAATCTCTAATGAGACAGAGAGGGGTATTTTTCTAAACCCCTACATATTTATTAACCCTTAATAGGGAACACATGAAACAGGTGGCAGCATTGTAACATGGCTGTGTGATGCAAAAGTACCAGTTCATCATCCTTACTGCGTCACAGCAATCTATTATCACTTGCTTATATTCCCAAATGAGACACTCCTCTTATATTTCACTAAGACTGGGAATTGATTTATTTAGGAAGGACTGTCCCTATTTGTTGTCCAAACCCATTTGTCCCTCTTTTCTATCCTAATGTCTCTCGTTTGTAGGAGTTCCATATTGTTGGTGTGTCTGAGTGTGTAACAGAGCTCTACAACAATAATAATCACAGTAAAGTGTCTTTAACCCCTTAAGGACACATGACATGTGTGACATGTCATGATTCCCTTTTATTCCAGAGGTTTGGTCCTTAAGGGGTTAAACTACAATAGGTGTGTTTAGAAATCAGTCTGTGTAAATAAGATATGTTATTCGTGTTGTAAATTACATTTTAGTTTAATAAATTCTTACATGAACACAAAAGTAGGAACAAGGAAAAAACTCCACACCCAGCTGGAGATTTCTTCACTAGTGTATGATAAAGACACTTATTGTCTGTTTAATGTTAGTAGTGGTCTATAGAGTGCAAAGAATAAAAGGAAAACAGTTTAATGTGTACAAAGCCCTCCAGCTACATGAAAATGTATTGGCTAAAAATATCATCACCCTCAATGTTATCTATCACCAGATTTTGTGTCTCAGTTGACTTGAAAATAGTCCGTCAAAATAGCTTTATTACTATACATGCCAAAGACAGGTCTTTCGTTGCATTTCGGTGCAGCATATTGCATTTTTTTTCAACCCGTTTTGTGAGTTAGATTACTATAATTTAGCATGTTACGACACCTTTGTGAGAGTACTTGATATTATAGGGAGACAATTGATTCAGAGAAACTGACATAGGAACTCTGTTAAATTGAATTGATTACTGTAGTAGTTAGGTAGTTATCTATAGCCTAGAGGTGGGCTGAGACTCTGGTAAGAGTAGACATCAGTTAAGTTAAGGTATTCTAGTAGCCCCTGCTATATCTTATATAGGAAGGTAGTGACTAATCATTGCACCACTAAGGAATAGACAGGGGCTTATTTTTTATCTATCTGCTTTTGTTGCTGTATCTGCTCCTATTAGTAGCTAAAGCATCATCTTTTATGTGTAGATCTCCTGTAGTAGACCTGTGTGGAGGCGTTATTATAAAAAAATAAAATAAAAAAGAAGCCATCAATAAATTAAAGAAAAACACAACTTGGTTCACATGGAATGAATATGTGGAGTCTCTGAGCACTGATGCCCGATGTTCCACAGACTTGGGAATGTTGCACGCTAGATTCTTGTGTAAGAGAATATGCTTTTTTAGTTCTCTCTCGTTAACGCATCTTTTGTGCAAATACCAAGAAACGGTATTGGATAAATCTCATATCGACTTTTGTGTCCATGTCCTCTTTTTAGCTTGTTTCGTTTCTCTGTTTCAACTCTCCATGTTCTGTTTGCTACCTGTACATTTTTTTTCAATTTTGGCTAGTTTAACCTTAAATTTAAAACTCCCTTCGAATTTTCACTTTAGTGAATAACCCTGTTACTGCTTTGTAAAACTGCTTGGTTTCATAGTTTAGGCAGTCCAATTACAATCTAAATTAGAACAGGACATATATGGATAGATGCTGAGAGGAAATTAAGGCAATCATGGTAGATTCTAGGTGGATTATAAAAAAACGTGAAGATGTATGTTTATGGGGTAATTAGGGATGATTTCATACAGATGGAAAAACTTTCTAAAAATTCAACTAGAAGTGGGCCTCTCCTGTAATCATGTGATGGTTCAGGGAAAGTATAATTCATCAATGGCCACAAGCTAGGACCTCATCTGCAGAACTAAACTTCCCATGATGCCTCTCCAGCTTTAACGATAATAGATAAAAGAAATATAATAAAAATTAAACCAGCTGTTCTGCACTGAAGAAAAATAAATACATTTAGCATAAAAAGTTTTTAAATTGTGAACAAAAGAACATATGCATGTAAGACAAGAAATGTACACAAACATTAGTCCATGCCTCCTGTGAGCTGTGCTTTACGTTTTAATTTCACATATCCCCAGAATCCCCTTGTAGAACCGGCAATATAGCCCATATAGTTAACTGTCAAGGCTCATACAAAGCAATTTGTCCTCCCTTCACCGGACAAACAAATCAATTTGCTTGGCACATCACAAACAAATCAGTTCATCCAGCGATTAACAGCTGCATGGGATTTGTGCACAAGTCTCCTGTTCATGCAGTCCTAGCCACAACTCCCCTGGCAGTGACTCACATAGCATCCATAAAAAAAGGTTTAATTTTCATCCTGTTGAACAGCACATTGTGTTTATATTGGAAGTTTATATCTGCTCTATTAATTGCAGTTTAGTTAAACACAAGGCCCTGCAGGCTCTACACGGCTATTAACAGTGCAGAAGAAAATAAATTCAGACTGTACAATAAAGACATCTAAACATTAGATCTCTCTTTACAGGAAGCGTTTAGGGAGCCCTTGTAAATCACAGGAAGGGGTGGGGCTGCATAAAAGTGATTTAATTCCTAAATGGCAGAGAATCGACTGAGACTGCAGAGGCATGATCTACACACCAAAACCAATTAATTAAGCCAAAGATGTTTTGGTGTCCATTGAAAAAAAATGACTAGTGGCTTAAGGCACATAAAGTAATTCCTCTGCAGGCCAGTAAGTAAGCACTAAATTTTGTTAATCATTTTTACTCCATTCTAGATGTGAAGTGGTTATGCAAGATTGCATGCCTGCAAACTTGCAAGAATGGCCTTACTAGGTTCCTGGATTTATTTTTACATCCGGCATTGTACAAGAAATCTAACCAAGGGGTTATTTGCTAAACTGAGAATTGTAGCAAATTAAAATAAAATTATATAATTTAGACAAAAATATCAAAATTAGACTATATCATAGTGTCCTATGTTTCCAAATCATCCATGTATGCCTAAATGTTGATATTTGGATTTTAATTTGCTATAATTCTGAGTTTAAAAAATAAACATACGTATGTTTTAACACTGTAATTGTCACTTTTCAAGTGTATAACCATCTGGAAAAAAATGTGTGGGAATGCGTTGCACCATAGAAAAATGTATTATTTAACGTTTTTTCATTGGTCAAGACTTTGTATAAATTATTTGCTGATTTGGATAGCTCTTTTTTTTTTTTTTTTTAATTCTGTATTTTCATTTTACTGGATTTACAGAAAAAGAAATTATTACAGGTTTGTGAGTCTATTGCTTTTGGTCCTTCAATCATCCACTAGTCCTCATTCCAGATGTGCTGAATATAGTGAAAGTATTCCCTTTGTGTAGCGTTTCCCCAATATAATGGATGCAACCAGTTGTATTGGGTAAAAGCAGCAATCTAAACTTTATTAGGGCACACTCTGGTTTTTATTCAGTGCCTCTAGCCTGGGGTTTCCAATACAAAATCACAGGGGTTTCCTTCACACAAGCCATTGTGTTTGAGCGATAATTGAGCTCCAATTAAGCTAATCCAATTATCTCTCAAATAGGAAAACTTGCATACAATTTTTACATATCACAAAAATACATGACAGCAGTATCTGAACCCCACAAAAATTATATTACCGAATAGCCCCGATCTTAGCGCACAACAAACCCAAAAAGCGCCTAGATCGGTTTGGTAAAACAAAAGTTATGTTTGTGCATATATGAACTGGCTGCCTGGTAGAGGTGGTATTGTCAGTTTCAAAAGGGGTTAATTTGATTGTATGGGAGGTCAGGGCTTACAACCTAAATTCCTCTTTGAAGTTGGGACCCCAGTAGAACTACTCTGTAAGGTGTGAGAAGTAACACATAAGTGGCCTGGAAGTCTGGTTTCAGTATAAACTAACTCTCTCATTTGCCATATCTTGATTTCCTCTTAGATAAGGAGTCCTTTTTAAACAAGCCTTGTGTTCCAATATCATATCCAAAAGAGACATTAATACCTATCCACAGATTAATACTCAAGCCTCATTTTGATCATATTTAGAATGGGACAAGCACAATCTTCTAATCAAGCCTATACATGATTTGCGAACAAAGGGACCCCACAGAATATGTTTGGTAACCGAATAGAAGTGAACAATTCCATTCGAAGGCAGGAGTATAATTAAGGGAACACGTACGAGGAGTCCCATCTTCCATGACTCCCCCCTTTTTGGAGAGGGTTGATAGGGGTTGCTCTAACGGGTAACCCCGTGGACGACCGTAGCAGTGGAGTTATACATCTCCTTGCCCGAACAATCCATCGGCATTGCGGTTGTCTTTGCCAGGCCTGTATTGAATGGTGAAATTAAAAAATTGAAGGGCTAAACTCCAGCATAGTAGGTGTCCGTTATCCCCTGCTACTCAATTCATCCAAACTAGAGGGTTGTGGCCGGTGAGGACGTTGAATTCCCTTCTGTAGAGGTAGGGTTGGAACCTTTTAAGAGCCCACACCAAAGCCAGGCACTCCTTTTCAATAGCGTGCTCCCCCCACGATGCGCTGAAGATGGCTATGTCATCAAAGTAGGCACATGCAAAATCCTGTAGTCTTTCGAGTAGTAGGTCTACCAATTTCTGGAAGGTAGCGGGGTATTCTTCATCCTGAACGGCATGACCTTAAATTTGAACAAGCCAAACGGGGTGATGAAGGCAGATTTGGGAATGGCTTCAGCAGTTAGGGGAATATGCCAGTACCCCTTGCTCAGGTCGATTCGATGGTATTTGCATCGCTAGGGCATGGGGGTAGGCATCGTTAGTGGTTTTCTCGTTGAGCCGCCTATAATCGACACAAAAACGGGTATCCTTTTTAGGCACTAGCACTAGGGGAGAGGCCCAGGGGCTGTTTGGTAACCGAATAGAAGTGAACAATTCCATTCGACTCCATGGTGGGCTAACGTGGTAGCACCAGGCCGTGCGGAGGACAAGTGGGGTTGTTGCTGCAGGACAGCTTGTATTTGGGACTGCTCCTCAGGGCTAAGTTGGGGTCCTAGTTGAACCTGCGTGAGGTCATTCCCATTCCAGGTTTTGGCCAGTAGGTCTGGGATCACTCGGTCCCCTGACTCAGTGTGGGATGGCGTGCTAATGACAGCGATATCTGCAGCACGTTCTAAATGCGCTTTAAGCATGTTTATGTGACATATGCATTGTGTCTGAGCTTGGGCTCCATTGGCAATTACATAAGATGTCTCACCCTTCTTTCTACAACCTCGTAGAGATCTTCCCAGGCAGCCTGTAGCTAATTCTGCCTAGTAGGCTGTAACATGAGTAACCCCTGTCCTTCCATGAACTCTCAGGCTTGGCGTGTTGGTCGTGTTGGGTTTTCTGTCGGATCTGAGCAACCTGGAGATTCTTATGGGCTAGTCCCATCAACTACTTGAGTTTCTCTCAGAGCTGGACGACATACGTGATAGTGGGAGTCTCTTCGGGGTCACATTTCCCTTCCCAGTATTCTCCCAGAATATTAAGAGTCCTTGAACTCTACATCCATACAGCAGTTCGAAGGGGAAGAATCCTGTGGATTCTTGGGTCACTTCCGGGTGTTCCCTAGGGTGGACCGGTATAGTAGGCCCTTCTTCCACAATATTTGGTCAGAGTATGGACCTATCTCGGCAGAGGCAGCTCGGTCTCGGTATTGGCTCAAGGTCGAGTCGCTAAGGGTCAAGTTACTAAAGTCGCTTAGGGGGGACCAGTCAATAGTCTCCATCGGTGGGAGAGGGTTGGTGTTAGGTCTTACCTGGGTCCCTGATTTGAGTGCTCACTGTGCTTGTGCTCAGGTAATCGCCATACAATTAGGTGAGGATTGAGCTTTCCAATCGTTCTAGGTCGTTTCCTAGAATACGTCAATGGGAAGTCCTGGCATGACTCCTACTTCTCTGCAACCTTCTCCAGTGCCCCGGTCTAGGTGTACTCGGGCTAGTGGAAGTTTGAGGATCTGTCCTCTGGCCACCCTGACCTCTACTTGCTGATCCAGGGGTTGGGTGGATGCTGGTGCGCCAGGCTGTACTAGCGTGAGGGTGGCACTAGAGTCTCGAAGTCCTTTGGTTAATTGTCCATTCACTTTCACTGGTTGATAGTGGTGTTCTCTATTGTCAAATGCTGGCTGTTGAACCATGGAGACCTGGTTGTAGTGCCCATAGTCGCCTGTTTCGTTGGGGGAAAAGTGGTCCTGGTGATGTTCCACATAGTCTCTAAAGTGCGGTTCAGGTGCGCAGTCGGGGATCATCGCAGGGGTAGCTTATACAGTGGGCTAGTCGGGGGGGTGTAAGGACCTGGGATAGTAGCGTACCGGTATAGTAGGTTTACGGTGGTTGTGGGTTGCGGTCGGGGCATCGTACAGCTCCGCTCGATATGCCCAAGTTGGTTACAACTGAAACAGCTGCTTTGTAAAGTTAGCCTGTGGTGGAGGATGTGGTGCTCTGGCAGGGGATCCTGGAGCTTGTCGCAGTGGCTGGGTAACCAAAGGAATGATTCAGGTAGAATAGGAGGCCGATGCTCGAGTGGAGGATTGTGGGTTGCCTGGTATCTACGAACCGGTCTGCAAGTTGAGTAGCGGGGTTAGTGATCTCTTACCAAGTGCCGTACATCCTGGGTGGTGTTGGCAAAAAACATTTCAGTAGTATTTGCTGGAGCCAGTCTTCCAGGGTCTTTGCCTCGCCCCCCTAGAGCCAATTTAGTGCAGCTCGGCTCAATCGGTGAGCCCATTCAGTGTGAGTGTCTCTTGGCCCTAGCCTGGCTTCTCTGAACTTTCGGCGGTACATGTCTGGGGTGACGACGTATCGTGCTAGTAGTCATCTCCTCTTTACCTCCGGGTAATCTCAGCTCCATTCCTGTGGTATTGCCCGGTATGTCTCTGCCGCACTGCCAGTCAGTTTCCTACCAGGATGGGGACCCATTTATGGAGCTCCATCTGATGTAGTTGTCACTGCCATTCAAAGTGCTGTAGGAACCAGTCAACTTGGTGTGTGACCTTGATGTGAACTGCTGTGGGAGCTGGAACGTCTGTGGGATCGCACCTCATCTGGTATGCTGGCCATAGCTGTGACTCTGCTAATGGCCAGTTCCTCAGCTCATTCTCTCTCTGCCACTGCCCTGATCTGGTCTACCACCTTATGAGGAGGGGGGTTGGGCCATAGAAGGTGAGTCGTTCCCTCAACCATCTGGAGAGCTCTCGGAGGTGGGGCATTGGCTGGATTGGGTGATCCATCCTGATCTAGGTTCACTAGAACTGCAATTAGTTCGGGTTTCTTTAGTCCTGCTGGGTCTTGTCCCTTTTCCACCATTAGTTCTTGTAGGGTGGATACAGTTAATTGCCTGTAGTTCTCTGCCATCTTTGTCTCTGTTGGCTTTCCGATGGAATTCCTTGCTGGACTTGGTTTGTATGGAGGATCCCGCTTCTAACACCAGTGTTACGGGTTTGTGAGTTTATTGCTGTTATTCCTTCAATCCTCCACTAGTCCTAATTCCAGATGTGATGAATATAGTGAAAGTATTCCCTTTCTGTAGCTTCCCCAATATAATGGACATAACCAGTCATACTGGGTAAAAGCAGCAATCTAAACTTTATTAGACAATACATAGTATAATTAAGGGAACACGTACGAGGAGTCCCATCTCCCTTGACAGAAATAAACACATGCATTAAATATAAATGAACATACATGTATTAAAGCTTCACAGTCGACTTCTGGGCAATTTGCACAATTTGCACAATTTGCAAAGCTCCCTGATGGTGACATCGATGGGGTGGGGAGGCATTGACACACCTTGACACACATACACTGGCATATACACAACTTGACACACATATACATGCACTGTACACACACACTGTATTACGACTGAACTGAGCTAAGTAGTTAAGCCACACTGGCACATACACACGAATATACACACACTCAGTAACACACACTGGCACATACACACACTGACACATGCATTTAAACACAGATGCCCACACTGGCATATACACAAAAACCCACACTGGCACATACACACAAATACACACTGGCACATACACACAGTCTCACACTGCCACATGCACACAGGTACACACTGGCACATACACACAAATGCACACTGACACACAGATACCCACACTGGCACATACGCACAGATAGACACACACACATACCCACACTGGCATACACACAGATACACACTGACACACAAATAAACAGACTGGCACACACACACTGACACACACACATCCACACTCTGACACACATTGCAGTCACCTGTTAGCTTACCTTTTGGGGTCCTGAGGCTGATGCTCACTCCAGCCTCTCCATGCTGCCTGTGATGCTGCTGCTGCTTCTTCCTCCTCCCATGTGACTGTCTCTTTAGCTGGGAGGAAGTGACAGGGTGTTTAGCACTTCCTCCCAGCCGGCAGATACTGCAGGGGCCCGGTCAGGCTAATAAGGGGCCGGGCACCCGACCGGCACCTGCTCAGAAATAACACCCACCAGTAATCAGTAGGAAGGTGGAGGGACAGTTATAAAATACATTTGTTCTGTGTAATATCCTGGAAATTAAACACAGAAAATCTGTAGGTTAGATTGCGTGTGTTATATTACACATGGTGTGTGGGTGTCAGGGAGCCTCATTAACCCCTTAAGGACCAAACTTCTGGAATAAAAGGGAATCATGACATGTCACATGTCATGTGTCCTTAAGGGGTTAAAGATGCGTGAGTCTCCCGGACCTACCAGGAGTCTGGCATTAGATACAGCATTGTAAGATAAGGTTAGATCTCTTTCAGGTTCAGTAGTTTAACTACTTAACTCAGTTCAGTCGTAATACAGTAGATTAAATAAAGGATCTTTCCAGGAGAATCTGAATCGGCAGTATGCCCTTTATGTGCGGGAGAGGAATACGTGGGGGAGGTAGCAGAGTGGGAAAGGTTATGTTTTGTTATAAAGATGCCACTATAGTTAGAAAGCGTGTAATAAAAGCAAAGATGACGTGAGGGGAAAGTAAGACGTAGGGAAGGCGAAAATGGGAAATATGAGTTACGTACATATAGGGGATTAAGAATTAAGTGAGGGATAGACAGACATTAGAAGGGTAGGAGTACGGGAGGGAGGAATAGAGCAAAGTTCCTGGGATCACACTCAGATATAGGAAATAAGTGAGGAGAGAAGACACGAGGGAATCAAGATTTTAAGAAGGTATGGCCTTGCAATATAAAAAAAGCAAAAGTTTGTTCCTGAAAATCAGAATATTGATTTGCAGAGTTTAAATGTTAATTAAGGGATGAATTTTAGTACAAAATATACATTTAGCTTTGGTAACTGAATATCATTTCTTTTACTGATACATAGTTCTTTAAGTGCTAGATATATGCCCTTAAAGGAACATTCCAAGCACCATAATCACTACAGCCCACTTTACTGGTTATGGTGCGATGAGTGCCCTGGTGCCATCTCACAGTAATTTATCAAACTATTTCAGATTGATTTGACAAATTATCAGGTACCCATGAATTAGATCTCCTACTGGAGAAACCTGATGGCCCCACTCAGCTAAGCATTGTCTATAGGGATGTGCATTGGCAAAAAATTTGGTTCGGTTCAGCACTTCCGAAAATTCAGGACTTTGGCACTTCGGTTCGGTTCGGCACTTCTGAAATTCTAGATTTCAGCACTTCTGCTCAGTTTGGCACTTCCGAAATCCAGGACTTTGGCAATTCGGGACTTCAGGACTTTGGCAATTTCATAACCCTGCCCGTAACCCTACTAGGAGTAGGGCTAGAGGAAGGTTGAGATTAGGGGTAGGGGTAGGGTTAGGGTTAGGAGTAGGGTTAGAGGTAGGGTTAGGGTAAGATTCCTGTCATCATTCCCTTAATTTTCCCTCCCTCTCCTGTTTTGCCACTTTTCAGAAATCCGAAGCACTTCGGCACTTCTGAAATTCGGCAATTTGGTTCAGTTTGGCGCTTCTAAAAACATTCCGCAATTCGGGACTTCAGCAATTCAACACTTGTTTGGATCGGTTCGGCACTTTGGACATTTGGAAGCATCCAAATTGCCGGAATTCGTCCGAATTTAAATTCGGACCGAAACGAATTGCAAATGTCTAATTGTCAATACATGGCTAGATTCACTACCTGAGTGCACTCTCAGCAGAGCAAACCTGATACTTCTGCAGGAGATCCTGGGAAAAGGGGCTGCAGTTAGCAAATTAACTGGGATGGCACCGGGACATTCCTGGCACCATACTTTTTTTTTTAGTGGTTATGACTTTATTGGTTTAGGATGCTAGACCCCTTTTCAGTTTTGTTTCATTTAAGATCCTCATGGAAAGCACAGTCCGTTTTTTTCTCTACTTGGTCCTCTTAGATTCATCGGTCTTGCATTCTCGTTGTATCAAACCACCTCCAATGTGCATATAAATAGAGTGAGTACTGGTATATATAGCACCCTAAACATATATATATATATATATATATATATATATATATATATGCACTTCCAGGCCCTATTTGCTTCTATATTGAAGAGGGGGCCCAGGAGAGTCCAAGTTCCACCTCTGGCAGAGCCCTTTTGCGAGCCGTGAGAGCATTGTGCATATTGCCATGGTAAATTGTATATTGGCAGAAACATGGTATATTGGCAGAAACATTAAGCTGTATCAGCTTAATAATATTTATTTGATACAGAGTAGTTTTATTATATGTATTGTTAATATACTAATAGGAACACTATAGGGTCAGGAACACAAACATGTTAAAAACACCTTCTAGCCTCCCTAAATATAATAAAATCTTACCTTTGCTCTAGTCTGCTGGGGATGGCTCTGCCTCTGATCTGCATCCTTGGCTGACCTCATCAGAAGAAATGATCTCAGTCAATCACAATTCTTTCCCGTAGGAAAGCATTGGATTGACTGAGATTGTCAATTCTGGTGATCTCAGCCAAGAAGGTGGGCCAGGCGTGGAGCCAAACGCCACCCTGGCCCAACAGCATCTCCTCATAGAGATGCATTGAATCAATGACTATATTGTCCCTTGAAAAGCACTGTCACTTTAATTATTTAGTTAATGCACTTTATCTATTAAATTGTGGTTTTGCTCACATATATTTCAAATTGTATATTTTTACTTATTCACTTATATTAAATAATTTTATTACACTTCAGTTAAATAAACTTAGCACAGGCACTATATAGACAGTAAGTATGGTAGATAGTATGTCTATCTGCCATGTCAAAATTAGTAGTGTTAACAAATCTAATAAAATCTCCTTATGGAAGAAAGTTCAGAGTGACAATCAGTAAACATAAATCACATATTAACTGGCACTAAGCATTTTAGTGATGAACAGATGAAAGTTGCAAAGTTTCATCTTCACTTGCTGACCAAGTCATCCATGTAACTCTCTTTTGTCTCTTTCCCTGCACAGTGGTTTGTCCTCTGCCATGTATGAATGGTGGACAATGCTCTTCAAACAATCACTGCCTCTGCCCGCCTGATTTCACAGGCCGGTTTTGCCAACTTCCAGCAACAAGTGGAGGAGCAAGAAATGCAGGAGAGGTGGGCGAAGGGGAAGGTATGGAGCCATCCTCAGGGAAGCATGCAGTGTACGCAGTTCAAGTCATCACTGGAGAAGATGAACCAGATGGCAGAGGAGCAAAAATAAGCCAGTCAGCTCTCACTGTCCCACTTGGCCCAGGACACAGCTCATCTGAAGGTATTGCTCTATTACATATGAGAAATGATGAGGGCCATTAAAATCTCTGGCCTTGTCTTCTTACCATTGCATTTTCATGTAATTTTTCGACACCCATTCACAATTTCTATCACAATCATTTCTATATTCTTTTCCTTTACAATTATTATTCTCCCACTCATCCTGTTGCAGTTATTTATTAAGCTAAAGTGATTTTAGTGCATAGACTGAGCCATGAGTGTAAATTAGGAGATAAATCAAGCAACCCCATAAAATCTGTTCTACATTTTTAATAATGCATTATACCTACTTGCTCTTTAAAGGAACACTACAGCATTAGAAATACAAACGTGTACCTCTTTGGCTGAGTTTGATATCAGCCAATCCAAAGTTTCCCCATAGAGGAACATTGTAAGGTAACTGTGCATGCACGGCTAAACTCTGTGCTGCGTCAATGAAATACTAAAACTACTGAACTGTCTTATTGCTGCAATATAAACAATGCAGTTTCTCTAAAATGAGATTAAGTGGTCTGGGTGCCCATAGTATTCCTTTAACCATCCCAGATTAATTAGTAATCTAGAAAATCAATACTTAGCATTGATATATGTTCCAAAAAAAATCTGACTTTTTAATGTCTAGCTGAGGTTATATTAGATATGTTTGGTCATTAACATGTTACACAAGTTCATATAAGATTGTGTGATAGTCATATAATAAAATAGTTCATTAATAATCATTGATATATTCTCATGGTAATTCACTAAAAACTAGATTTTGTTTGAATGGACAACGTTCAGTGAAAATTCCAACTGGAATGACAATTCTTATATTTAAAGGGACAGAACAACGACAGCTTATTGTAGTAATAGCAGAGTCCATAGAGCAGGAGTAAATGGAAAAGTTACCTTGAGTAGACTTTATGAACCCAGATAATGAATATGTAGAGAGAGACTGTTAATCCTTTTAGAATGGTAGTAGCAAATCCGGGTCTAAAGGGCAGGAGAGGTCAGCAAAGTCGGTTATTCAGGCAGAAGTTGTTACACAGTGTTTTAAATCAAGTAGGGAGCTAAACCAGCACTTTTGATTCGGAGGAAACAAAATAACTCAGTGTTTCCTCTTTGGCGCGACTTACCTATAAGGCGGGGAAAAATCGCATCATACTAGGCACTGAGTTTCCGATAGGCAAAACCCAAAAGTAACTCCGAGGGCTTGCGGCTCAGTAAGTCCTGACAATTGGCTCACATAATCACTTCTGATAATGTCAGCCAAGCACCCAGATCAGGGACAGGCAGCAACTGCAGACTTGAATACAAGTAAGATTTTACTATATTTAGGGAGGCAGGGGGGAGTCAGGAGGGCTAGATGGTGGTTTTAACACTATAGGGTCAAGAATACATGTTTGTGTTCCTGAACCTATAGTGTTCCTTAAATAATGAGAATTTTCCCATGAGAATCTCTATCTTTCAGTTGGAAGCGTTCGAGGTCTGGTTTAAAATTTGTGCTTTTTGCATGTAAACATTATACAAATTATAGGATATGGAATATATAAGAAGCACCAATGCTAAAGTGAGAGTCTGTCCAGCCTCATACACAGACAGAGGAGGAGCTTGGTTTTACACTATAAACTATAACATTCCTGGAGCTCTACTAAGCATAGGACAGTGACTGGGCTACAGAAAACAGTTGCTAAGGCTCCTGGTACTTATTTCCCCTCACAAGCCCACCTAAACTCCAAAAATGCACTTTATAATTGTTGAAAACAGACACTCCCTAGTGGATATGGTCATATAGCAGGGAGATCTCTTAATGGTCCCAGGCACTAGGTGTTTTTGCTGTCGCCTAATGGGTTATTCAGCTCTATAAATATCTGACTAATCCTTGTGGGAGCACAGGTCCCAGGTGGCTGTCTATTCTGCCTAATGGGTATTCCAGCTCTGTAAATATCTGACTATTGCCCGTTCATAGATATAAAATTGAATGAAGCTGCAAAACAAAGAAGTGTGCAGTTTGTTTAAGTAATAGACTATTGTGACAGATCCCTCTGTCTTAGACTGAACTAACCGTATGGCTTGTTCGTTTATTTAATTCGTCTTTTCCTCGTTCCTGTGGACTCTATGGCATTCCCCTGTTTATGAAAACTACCGAACGGCTGGCCACCCAGTAGAGGAGTGTGCTGCTGATTAACCTCTTGGCCCCATTCGAACGTTGAGGATTAACAGCAGACACCTCTTAATTGATACAGCAGTTGGGTGGCCGCCATTCGTATGCCGAACACGAGGTCGCGGCCATTTTAAAACACACGAACGCACAGTGGTGTTCGACGCCTAACTCATGGAACTGAAAACGGACACATTTTGGCACGAACATCGCTGAAGCCGCCGACCTCCCTTCTTGTTCGGTAGATTGGCACGAATGACCCTATATTCGGTAGATTATATTCAACGGAATACACCGTACCCCAGATAGGAATCCTGTGGAGCCCATTCGTATGAAAACTGACTGTGTGAACACTTTGGCTCCATGGCGATTGGACTGTGTGTATAGGATCTGAGCGCTATTCGGTACTTTGGTGCGCTCAGATCCTAGCTATCTGGGGACCTGTTGAATGCCTGTAATATCTTGTAAAATGTAACAGTTATGTATTTTTATGTATTTTTATTATCACTCAAAATGGCGTTTAGGCACTGTCCTTGGAGATAATTGAATTACTTCACAATTATCTCCCCAGGCAGAGCAGAGGGTTCTGGGCAAGAAAAGGGAAATGGCTAATTGTGTCTTCTGTGATTGGTTGTTACAATGTCCTTGTCGCAGTCCCCCATTTGGTCCCCTAGGGGAGTGTCCACCAGGTGGGAGACTTGCATAAAAGCCAGGCATGTAGCCCTCATTAAACAGATTCCTGCTGACCCTCAATACGGAGCTGTGTCTCGTCTTTGGGGGGATTATTCAGATGGAGTATGCGTGTTCGGCTGTTTGTAGGAATATTTGATTCACCTGGTGGCTGTTCGGCTGTTTGGGAGAAATAGTGTGTTCGTATATCTGCTGTTCGGTTACTTGGGAAACTGCCTCATCCGTACGGCTACTGTTCGGTGCTTTGGAGCAGGAGGTTCAGAGAAACCAGTAAGCTAGCAGGTGACTCCCACGTTGAGTGGGCTTGCCGAGTCCACTGCAAGCCGACTCACTGGCTAGCGGGATGTCAAGCGGTGTCTGGGGAGGAGGTGTTACAACTATTCCTGCTGGAGCACTTTTACGAGAAAATGGCTCCAGGGATCAGAGAATGGGTACGAGATAGAAAACTGCTCATCATGGCAGAAGCAGCTTGTCTGGCAGACGAATACACCGACGCTTGCAAACTAGACAGCCAGACCCCGAGAATGTCAAACCACATGGATCACCGCCTGCTGACACACACCCCAGCGGCAACACCTCCACCACCGGCGTACCGGGCTGCATCATCCCCTCAGATGGCTCCTCATTCCCAAACACCCAGGTTCAACGCCCAGAGTTATTCACAACCTCTGAGGTGTTTCGGCTGTAATCAAGTGGGGCATCGGAGATAGGATTGCCCTTTGAATTCAACCAGGCAGTCCCAGTCATGGAGAAGGCCAGCAGAGAACAACCACCGCACAGCGACGCCGGCTGCCCACTGCGTGGAAGAAGAAGAATGTTGGGGTATTCTACATGAGGCGGATCCCGTACAGGCTGCTAACCGGGACAACCGACAGCAACACCGCCAGACCGTTAAGATCAACAGGAAGGTTGCTAGCGGATTGAGGGACACTGGTGCCACGATGACCTTGCTACAGAAACACCTGGTATCCGAAAGCCAGCACACTGGGGACACTGTTGCCGTGCGGGTAGCAGGAGGCACTGTCTTTCGCCTACCTGTAGCCCGAGTTCACTTGGATTGGGGGGTTGGTTCAGGACATGTCAATGTGGGGGTAATGAAAGACTTGCCAACCGATGTACTACTGGGGAATGATTTGGCCCCCCTGGTTTCTGCCTACGCTCCGATGGGCCCTGCGGAAGCCAACCCTGTGACAACCCATGCCCAGGCTCGTGCCACCAAAACCGGCCCACCTGCTGCTGAGACCCAGGTAAGACTGTCTCCCCCGACTTGTACGTTAGACCAGGTTGCTCTAGACTGGGATACCCCTGAGGCATTTGGGAGGGAGACCCGGGAGGACCCGACGCTACAGAAATACAGGGCCAAGGCAGACACCCAGAATTTGAATAACATTATATTATCAGAAATTATCTAAACCCGGAGTGCTCAAGTTTTAATGGGATACTGTTGGCACCATGACCATTTTAACTTCTTGAAGTGGTTATACTGCCTCGAGTCTGGGGTGTCCGGTCCTGTTAAATGGTTTACTTACCGTTTAGCAGAGATGCTCAGCTTGCAGCAGGCTGCAGTGTTGCCCCCAATAACATCATGGCAGAGGAAGTATTTTACTGTGTCTTTTGCCATGCCAGTGATAGGGCCAAGAGCATTAGACTTGCACACGAGGAAATTTGTTTTGCCAAACCATTTTTTCCAAAATACATTTTTGTGTAAAAAAAATAAAAATGAGCCAGACAATAAATTTAAATATTATGTATATATTTTGAAAACTAACAAAACATTTCTTAGAGTGAACTTTTGTAAACTAAACATAACTTTTATTAATATAATACAATCAATAGAAGAATAGCAAATAAAAAGCAGAGTAGCCCTATATCTAAAATTCAAGTCAAAAAGGACAAAAATAAATAAAATAGGCTCAGTCTGTATTATTAGCACACCCAAGAATAAGGCTGAAAGTTAAAACAATGTAACAGTTGGCAAACTTGGTGCGTTTCACTACTCAAGTTGCTCTTCAAGGGGGGAAAGTCTTGAAGACTTGCTTGGCTGGTAAAATGCATGTCAGGCCCTACCGCTGCCTTATGAGTTGCCATTCCGGACCACCTCTATACTTTGATTTTCTTTTGACTTACTATACTACATCCTCAAGGCTGCAGTTATATTTTTTCTCTTCTGTTAGTTCTAAGCCTACTTACTACCTGGAGTATGGTACCAGCTAGTTAACAAATAGCTTATAGAACAGTATAGTCTAATAGACGAGATAGGTACCCTTGAAGGCATGATAAGGGGGATCTCAGCCCTTGTTAGTTCAATTACAAATATAGGTTTTCATTCCTTCACCTACATATCCAAACAGACTATTTTTCTGTTGCCTGATGTCTACCAGTGGGGTCTACTTATCTCGATTAGTTAATGTTTTTATTTTAGCACTCACTTGCTTTATGTACTCTATGCTGCAACTTATATAAGAAAATGGCTTAATTTCCCCTTTTTCTTTATTTGTTAGACATGTATAAGCAGCAACAATTGGAAATGCTTTATGCTTACCACAATATTTTGTACATTTTGTTTCTTATTACATTGTTCAACTGTCAGTCTTTTTCGAATTTGCTAGTAATACTGACTGAGCCTATTTTTATCCTTTTTGACTTTGTGATAATAAAGGGCTACTCTGCTTTTTAACCACTATTTTCACTATTCTATTTTTGATCTTATAGTAATAAAAGTTATGTTTTATTTTACATACACTCTTGGTTATTGTCTTGTTGGTTTGGTTTATTCTATCTGGAATTTGCTAAGTTAGCTCATTTTTTCCTTCGTATTATGTATATATTTTGCAGTACACTGATAAAAGCACTTCCCTCCATTTGGTTCAGAGATCAAGTAAGAAAAAGTAACAAATACAGGCAATTCCAGGCACTATAACCACTTCAATAAGTTGAAGTGGTTCTGTTGCCTGCAGTGTTCTTGTAAGGTTTTTATTAGTTTTTTTTTTTACAAGTGATTTACCATTTAATTAACATTGACATTCAAATAACAACATATTCTTTGAAATTTTCATTTATATCTAGATTGGATGTTTGAACTACTTCTGGTTCTTGCTCAAAGAAAAAAATATTTTTTAAATATAAAATCCATTCACAAGAAAACCATATATATTTAAATGTAAAAGGGGCTGTGATCATAAAATTAAACCTACTAAAACTCATCACACTTGGTTTTGTCATATAGTCAATATTCTACCTACTCGAGTTTCTATATTTCTATCATAATCCTCTTTAACTTTTTTTATGGTACACATACATTATAAGCTCACTGAAGTGCAGCATTACAGGGTTATTCACTAAACTATGATTTGTCAGGAATTCAAAGTGAACGTCAAATTTTGGGCCAAAAGAGCCAAACTGAAAACAAAGCTGATGTGGATTTTTTTTAATGCAGCTATTGTAGTCTAAAGTGTCAAACTAACATACAAAACTTTATTTTTTAGGGGGACTGGCTCAAATGATTCTTACATGAAACTTATGGTGGCATTTCAATAAAAATAGAAATAATCAAAATATACCAGAAAACATACAGGGAATTATAATAACACAATAACATATCTACAAAGGGGTGAGAAAGTCAATAACCAACACAATATATCTCTCCTGCCTGCAGAATTAACAATATGCAAATCTACCTGAATATGCTAATTAACAAGCTTTGCTATACAGGTAGTGCATAAAGCTGTTGCTACTAACAGAGGGCGCTATACAGGCACCATAGCCAAATCCACTTATTTGGTAAAAAGCATCAGCAGGACAGGAGAGCACACAAAACAATTAACAATATACAAACACATTATATACCTACACCTACAATGTAGGTACAGGGTGACTTAGACATAGGAACAACGCAGGAACCTTTGTAAAGTGTCCTTCTGCTCTCAGTGATGTGACTACCGTCACAAAGGGTTATTAACTGGGGTTAAATAGCTGAAGTCTGACTTTTTCCAAATCAGCTATTTTGGTCTTAAATTTTTAATTCACTTTTAATTCACACTTTAGTGAATAGCCGTTTTAGTGATTGGCCCTGTTAAAAGGTAATAGAGATAAAAATGATCCCAAGGCACACCAAAGTTTGCACATAAAAAAGCGTTTATTCATGCATAGAAAATACATCAATAGGTTTTGACAGAAAGAAAGTGCATAAAGTAGTGCATATCCAATCTATAATACCAATACCACAATAATAATAAAGTGCTAAATGCAAACACCCATTAAAAAGGTATACTGACCAAGAGCAGGAGAAATGAAAACCCTGAAGTTTCAGCTCTGAAGCCTTCCTCTGGGGGACCTGTTAAAAGGTAAAACAGATTTCTGGCTCTCCTCACATAAGACAAGCTTCACTTGATAAATCTGTGTCTTAGCCAAAATGACAGCTCAGTGTGTTATAATGAAAGTAGTCATTTGAGGACATCCTCAAAACCTATATTCAACCTGAAGGTTGAGGTTCAACATTGGTGAAGCTGCATAGTTTAACAGCATAATTACTACTCCAGTGGGAAGCAAATCCACAAGAGTTTAAGGATATTCCTCCTTCAGTACGTATGAATAAACAGACTAGACTAGTCTATTCACCGACACTCATTGACACTTCATTGACACTCTCTGTGGCCCCATAATTTTGCACTTTGGTTCTTCGGTATCACATGGAAAGAAGCACCAAATAATTTTAAAGGCACAGTGTTGATATTTGCGATAAGAAATTGCTTTTTCTTTATTGACTCCTGTCTTAATTATAATCAATCCTCAGAGAAACATTAAAACATAGACTGTGATGGCAGATAAGAACCGTTTGGCCCATCTAGTCTGCCCAATTTTCTAAATACTTTCATTAGTCCCTGACCTTATCCCACGCATGCTTAAACTCTCTTACTTTGTTAACCTCTACCACTTCATGTCAAAAGGTATTCCATGAGTCCACTACACTCTCTGTAAAGTAATACTTACTAAACTTATTTTTAAACCTTTACCCCTCTAATTTAACCCCTTAAGGACACAGCTTCAGAAGCTGGACTTACCCTTAAGGATACAAGCAATTTTTGCATTTTTTGATGTTTGTGTTCAGCCAAAATTTGCATCTCTCTCTTTTATTGCACCAACACATCATATATACCATTTTTGTAGAGGATAAGGGGGCATAATTTGATGTCACATATACATCTATAAATTCTTATTTATTATAAAAAATGCTAAAAAAAATATTAAATTGAAAACACCGTTTTGGCAATAATAAGATGTGCATAAAATATCCAGCTTAGGAAGAGTTAGGAAGAGTAATTCAAAATAAATTAATTTATGTGTCGTGATTTATAGAGTAAATAAATATGTATAGGATTTTTGCTTATTTTGAAAGTCACAGGTCACAAAATACAAGGACTGAAATGAAATTTCAATGTGAAACTATTTTAGAAGTTGGTATGTTTGTCTTGTATGTTTAATAGCCATCACAGAAAACAGAATTGCCACAAAAAAGTATATATTTATATAAAGTAGACATCACAGGCTATTTATCTTTTTTAAATATAAATATTTAAATGCATAGGTTATGTAGGTTATGTTGACACTTTTTAGGGTGCCATTTCATTGCCAATATCTGCTAAATGTTGTACTAAAATTGTTTGTAACAATGTTTGTGGTGAGGAAAAAAATAAACATAAATGTTGCATTTTGCTGGGTATTTCTTACATTTGATATGTGCCACTGTCATAGAATCCCCCAAATTATGCTCAGTTACCTCTTCTGAGTAAAACAATATGCCCAATATATGACCTAGACACTGTTTTGTGAAGTTATAGTGCTGTAAAAGAGATGTGAAAATTTTTGATTTTTAAGTGTGAATTTTAATAGATAGTTTTGATGGGTCCATGTTCCCTTTTGGAGCACTTTAGCAGGCAACATATTCTAACTACCCCATAACGCCATACCATTTCTTAAAGAACACATCCCAGAGTATTTCAAAAAGCATATGTTGAACCATTTTTCCTCTAGCTTGTACCAAGTTAGTGTCAATAAGCATTTTTGTTTGCCTTTCTGACACACAAAGTGAGTTTGCACTTTATATTTTGCAAACCTTATGTGTGCTATGGCTATATAATTACATCATATGTTGCTCAGCTATGTTGTCTGAGTACAGTAATGTCCCCATTTGTACCTTTGCCAAGTATATGTGAACGTTGAAGGGGCACATCGAGACACAGCCATTCCAGTTTTTTTCAAACTTAAAATTTTTACTCTGTGTCCATGTCCCATTTTGTAATAGTTTAGCAGGTTGTTTATTCAATGTACCCCACAAACAGATACAATTTCTTAAAGAATACACTCAGGGGTATTTCAAAAGGCATATTTTGAACCTTAGCGTGGGATAATATTTGCACTATTTTGTAAAACGTGTAGTGGGCAGCAACCCTAAAAAGGGGATTCCCTCAAAACCCTTTTAAAATACAGAAAGAGTGATAAGAAAAAAGAAATAAGGGCTGCACTAAAATCCTATAGCAAGGGATAATACAATATGTATGAAAAACACAAATATAAAAAGTCCAACTTTAAGTAAAAGAGTTCAAATGCTACTTATTATCTTACTCAGATCAGATAATAAGTAAACTGCTTGATCAGGAGTAATATCCTCACTTTCTTTACCCGGGCAGATCCACTCATATCAAAGACAAGAAATAAGAGGAACCAATAGTGTAATAAGTACAATCCAATATATTCGTTATACGGAAGAGATGGTAATAAACTCACATTTGTTAGAGCTATAGCTAGCTCTAGTGTGAAGGGCACACAGCAGTACAATCTCCGCCTATGGGATATGCAGTAAGCTTCTTCCGTCAGGGATATGTTCAACACTCAGGAGAAGGGTGCAAAGAGACAACTAATAGTGCTCACTGAATAAAACAACAGTAATAAGATGAATAAAATAGTACTCGCAAGCGAAGAGCAGGCTAACTGCTCTTTGATGACAGCATTGGTGGTATGATCCCCACCTAGGATTTCTTGGGTTGCAGGATATTAAAATGCCAGGTAAAAAGAAAATCAATAAAAGTGTATTGAAAAGATAATTGGCACAAGAAGAGAAATCTTTTATTAAGCTAAAATACGCAAGATATAATTACACAACGCGTTTCGCCTTCAGCACTTCATCAAAATGGAATAAAAACCAGACAGGGCTGCCCGTTGTCACCGCTGTTATTCCTGCTGGCAATGGAGCCATTGGCTGAATCTATAAGACAGTGTGCAGACATCAAGGGTATTGTGGTGGGAGAGAGGGAACACAAAATAGGCTTAATTGCAGATGACATTATGCTATTATTGAAAAACCCATCGACCTCGGTCCCGTCATTGTCTATCTTGAAAGAATTTTGTGAAATTTCTTACTATAAACTAAACACAAATAAAACTCAGGCGCTACCCTTTTTTGTCCCACGGCACATATTAAACACTTTAAAAGAGGACTTCGACTGAAGGGATTCATACAACTCCTATTTAGGTATTAATCTCTGTAAGAACCTGTCTAAGATGCATGCATATAATTTAGCTAAGGTCTGGCCCTCTTTAAGGACGACATTGAGAGATGGTGTAGTCTGGAAATTTCTTGGATGGGCAGAATAAATTAGGTCAAAATGACTCTCCCTCCTAAAATGTTATACTTTCTTAGAGCTATCCCTTTCACTATACCTTCCTCTTTTTTTAAGAAGGTTCACTCTGCCTTTCTGGCATTTGTCTAGAATAAAAAACCCTGCAGAATTAAATTGGCTATTCTACAAAAACTTAGGATTAGTGGAGGTATGGGTTTGCCAAATTTGAGTCAATATTCTTTAGCAACTAATGCAGCTAATGCTCTTAAATTTAATTTGGTACATGGTTGCCCGCTGTGGTTGGAGATGGAGGATACTAAGTTTTCTCCTTATAAGATAACTGAAGTGCTATGGTCACCCTCCTCTCTTCAGCCGTAGATGGCAAACATGTTTCCAACCACCAAGACCACTGTTAAGGCTTGGGATGCTGTATTTAAAAAAATTAAACCTTCTGCTTTTTGGTCTAGAACCGCTCCTCTGTCGGTGTTGCGATCCTCACTACCTGATCTGGAACGTAGAATATTGGCTCTCTCATTCTGTCAAACATATCAATGATTTATTTTTGTCTAATACATTTTTATCTTTTGACCAGCTACAGACCAAATTTGGTCTGGACACTGATGCCCCGATGCACAGATAGACGGTAGAAAAAATTAGTGATCATTTTAAGGTGTCTGATCAGGATTTGGATGCTGGTGTAATAGAAATGTCTCCAATAGAATGTGCTAAACTTATTTTGCTGGGACACTTGGTCCAAAATTAGACTACATGATGAAATGGGAGAGCGAGCTGAATGAAACCTTCACAGTTGAGGAAAGGCACAAGATTATGTTAGCTCTGCGAGGAGTCACACAGTCCACTACCCTCTTAGTACTTGTACTACTTAACTCCCTCCAGCCTTTTCAATTTTAAACTATTAAATATGAACAAATGTTGGAGGGAATGTGGAGAGGTAGGCACACTGTATCAAATTGTTTGGTCTTAACCAAAACTTACATATTACTGGAAAGATATACACACATTAATTGGAATCCTTACCACTTTAATTCCAACTTTGTCACCCACAATGTGTCTCTTAAAGAAACTCCCAGATGGTTTACCCAAAGCTACAGAAACTATACTAAGCCATATCCTGATCTCGGCAACCTCAGTCATTCCTCGATACTGGAAATCGGATACTATTCCTTCTACGACTGATGATAAACAACATATTAGAGACCCATTCTCTTTAATATTTTTATTAGTGATATTGCAGAAGGTCTTGATGGTAAGGTATGTCTTTTTGCTGATGATGCTAAGATATGTAACAGGGTTGATGTTCCAGGAGGGATAAGCCAAATGGCAAATGATTTAGGTAAACTAGAAAAATGGTCAGAATTGTGGCAACTGACATTTAATGTAGATAAGTGCAAGATAATGCATCTTGGACGTAAAAACCCAAGGGCAGAGTACAGAATATTTGATAGAGTCCTAACCTCAACATATGAGGAAAGGGATTTAGGGGTGATTATTTCTGATGACTTAAAGGTAGGCAGACAATGTAATAGAGCAGCAGGAAATGCTAGCAGAATGCTTGGTTGTATAGGGAGAGGTATTAGCAGTAGAAAGAGGGAAGTGCTCATGCCATTGTACAGAACACTGGTGAGACCTCACTTGGAGTATTGTACACAGTACTGGAGACCGTATCTTCAGAAGGATATTGATACCTTAGAGAGGGTTCAGAGAAGGGCTACTAAACTGGTTCATGGATTGCGGGATAAAACTTACCAGGAAAGGTTAAAGGATCTTAACATGTATAGCTTGGAGGAAAGACGAGACAGGGGGGATATGATAGAAACATTTAAATATATAAAGGGAATCAACACAGTAAAGGAGGAGACTATATTTAAAAGAAGAAAAACTACCACAACAAGAGGACATAGTCTTAAATTAGAGGGACAAAGGTTTAAAAATAATATCAGGAAGTATTACTTTACTGGGAGGGTAGTGGATGCATGGAATAGCCTTCCAGCTGAAGTGGTAGAGGTTAACACAGTAAAGGAGTTTAAGCATGCGTGTGATAGGCATAAGGCTAAAGCTAGGGACTAATGAAAGTATTTAGAAAATTGGGCAGACTAGATGGGCCGAATGGTTCTTATCTGCCATCACATTCTATGTTTCTATCAAGAGGTGCGAGCTGGTCTTCAGAGCACCCTCATAAACTCTGGATACCCTAAGGTATGAATGGGGACTCTGCGGGACGTCAGAAAAAGATATTCACTTTGCCTCACTTGACCAGACACCAACACAGAAAGCTATCCAATATTATTTTAAATTTTTTTTTAAACAAATCAAGAGACACAGGAGGTCTGAGATCTTTTTATTTTTTATTATTTGTTATAATGCATAATTGACATAATGTTTATAACACAAACAATTTCATCTACATATGCAATTAATACTGGAAACATATACTCATCGTATTCCCCAGTTATATATTTAAAATTTTTGTTAAGTTAATTTGTCATTTGTACAGTATTATATTCATTATTGTAATTGAATAATTTTAATAATAATTGTTGCCAAAACTATGGTCAGCCAATCAAAATACATATAGTAAAGGAAAGCTTAAAACAAATTGTAACCAATGTTGGTAGTAGACATGGTGGTTACAAAGATTAATATTATAAATTAGTAACAAAACAAAGTTTCTGTAATAGAATATGAACAAATGAGTGAAATCACATGATTTTGCGTGGTAATATCACTAAGCCCTCATGGGAAATGTAGTTCTATGTTGTCGGCGTGCATATTGCGTTGGCCGACGTCAAGAAGGCCAAAAACGGAGGGCTGGGAGGCATCTAAGTGTCGGCACGCTAATCGCGACGGCCACTAAGTCACTTGGGAAATATAGTATAGACGTTGGCGCGTATGTGGCTGTAGCCGACGTCTTTGATAGGGGAGTGGAGTTGTAGAATGACATTACATAGTTAAATAGTTACATAGCTGAAAAGAGACTTGCGTCCATCAAGTTCAGCCTTCCTCACATTTGAAGCACTTGCAACAAACTAGGAAAAAAATTCCTTCTTGACCCCAGAATTGCAGTCAGATTAATCTCTGAATCAAGCAGCTATTACCCTACATTGAAAAATTATATCCTTGAATATTCCTTTTTTGCAAGTATGCATCTAGTTGCTGTTTGAACATCTGTATGGACTCTGATAACACCACTTCTTTAGGCAGAGAATTCTACATCCTTATTGTTGTTACAGTAAAAAACATTTTCTTTGCCTAGACGAAAATTTCTTTCTTCCAGTCTAAACGCATGACTTTGTGCCCTATGTAAAGTCCGGTTTGTGAATAGATTTCCACATAATGTTTGTATTGGCCCGGAATATATTTGTATATACACGCAAAAATACGTGTCGCCAATGTCTAACTATTGACCATATTGACAGGGGAGGAGTATAATAGTTACAGCGGCCATATTGGAGGGGGGAAATGACGGATGGTAGGGGAGAAAGGGGTGTGATCTCAAGAATAGCGGCAAACCAAAAATAAATTATAATAGACTAATTAAACCAGTATAGGATAAAAGTGAATACACACATTAAAACAAAATTGGACTATGGATAAAAGGATAAAAAAAAAAACATAAAAAGCAGCAGAAAATATTAACAAAATACATAAAAAATGTTGACATATGTATAAACAGATAAATATTTACAAAAAATTAAACAAATCAAAATCTGCATTTAGACAATGGGGAATAAGAGTCTGTAGCTTATACACCCATTCCATTTCTGTTTTTCCAAGAATATTTTTTATATCCCCACCTCTCCAGGGTATAATAAAAATTTTTATACCTATACATTTTAACAGTTTAGGATCTTTACTGAATGATTCAAGTATCCATTCTTAATATTTCTGCAATGTTCACTTAATCTAATTTTTAAGCACCTTGTGGTCATTCCAACATACTGGAGGTCACAAGGGCAATCAAGCAGATAGATGACATTCTTTGTATTACAGCTGATAAAATCTTTAATTTTGTAAACCTTTTAGAAGGTACAGCGGTCAGTAGTTTTACAGACTATACAGAGTTTACATTTACAGAAACCTTTAGTTTGGGGAAAAAAAGATGGAGTTTTTTTTATTTGAGGTTTTCCTAGTAAAATTGGTGGTTAAAATGAATTTAAAATTGGGAGCTCCTCTAAAAACTATATTTGGGTGTTTGGGTATGATTTGACTAAATGTTTCATCTTGTGTAAAATGTTTTCTTATAATCTTTTTTTATATTACCACTTTTACTATTAAAGTTAAAAATAAAAGGGAAAGACATAGATTCATTACTTTGTTTTGTTTTACTAGAAGTTCTTTTCTATCTCTGTTTAATTTTGTCTATTGTATCTTGTAAATCTGTTTCTGAATAATTTTTTTCAATAAATTAGTTTTTTTGTTTAATTCCACTTGTTCGTTAAAATCATTTAGTTCTGAGTTTTTCCCTATGTGTGCTATAGGAGTATAAAACTTAATAGGTTGCTCAGCTATGTCGTCTGAGTACAGGAATACCCCATATTTACCTTTGCCAAGTATATCTGGATGTTGACGGGACATATTTGAGATGCAGCCATTCAGTTTTTTCAAACTTTGAATTTTTACACAGTGTCCATGTCCCATTTTGGAGTAGTTTAGCAGGTTGGTTATTCAAACTACCTCCACAAATCCATACCATTTCTTAAAGAATAAACCCTGGGGTATTTCAAAAGGCAAATTTTGAACATTAGCGTGGGATCATTTTTTTCCGCTAGTTTGTACCAAGTGTAGTGGTAATGAGCATTTTAAAATTTATTTATTTTTGTACTTTTTTAAACTTTATTTTCTTTTTAGAACTTTTTTACTTTTTTTAAAAGAAAATTATTTTTGTTGTGCAGGTAGGTACATTGCAAGATCAAACGCCACAGCAGCGTACACATGGTATACAGTTTAAACAGTGGCACGAGTACATGCACTTTTTTTTATGATACATAAACAAGCTTAACGTAACTTATGAGTATTCGTAATAAAGTGTAGTACACATATAAAGTAAGAGTGAAGTACAAAACAGCTATGTAGATTAGATACAATAGAAAACACCCTTAACAATCACAGGTGGAAAGACATAAAGTGAGGAGGTGAGACACAACACACTTCACCTATACAAATTTATACCTCACTCTGTAGAATCAGAACAAAAAGGACTGTCCCAGTCAGGGCCGGACTGGGAAAAAAATTCGGCCCGGGCATTTTTTTATCACAGCGGCCCATTAAGAAGGGGGCGGGGCAGAGAGGGTGTGTTTTGTCATCACTCATGACAAACACGCCCCCTCTCAAAGTGAGCATGTTGGTTCAATGCTCTTCCAGGGCAGACCATGCACAGAGCTCTGCTGAAGAGCTCTAGCATGAGAAAAAAGCCCTGTATTTGTTCTGTGCAGTGCAAGCAAATTTAATAACATGCTTGCACTGTGTTTCTTTGCAACACGTCTCTGGTGTCTCTATAAATGGATACCAGGAGACAAAAGGGCCAGGAAAGAGTATTGTGCATGTGTTTGGAGCCTGCTTGTGGTATTGCGTGTGTGCAGAGTGAGCTGGTCGTGGTGTGGTATTTTGTAATAAGGTCGGTTTTAGTCGTGTTGTGTTTGTGGTGTAATGTGATGCATATGTGGTTAGGGGCTGTAGAGAATGTGTCTATAGGGGATGTAGCAAGTGTGTGTATACAGGCTATAGTGTGTGTGTGTGTGTGTGTATAGGTGATGTAGTGTTTGTAGAGAGTGTGTGTTCAGGGAATGTAGTATGTGTTTGCTTACAATGAATCTAGTGTGCGTATAGGGGATCCAGAGTGTGTGTGTGTGAGTGTGTGTGTGTTTGAAGGACCCAGAATATGTATAGGAGATCTAGTGAGCGTGCGTATATAACGGATTCAGAGTGTATATAGGGATCTAGTGTGTGTATGTGTGTAGATGATCCAGAGTTGGGTAGAGGATCTAGTGTGTGTCTGGAATGAAATGTGTTTAGGGGTGCTGTGTGTGTGTGTGTGAGGGGTGCTGTGTATATATATATTATATAAATATGTTTGGAAGTATTGTGTATGTGTGTGATACAGTGTATCGGGGGGTTGTGTGTGTATGTGAGGGGTGCAGTATGTGTGTGTGATGGATGCTGTGTGTGAGGTGTGGTGTGGGTGCTGTATGAGGGTGCTGTGTATGATGTGTGTGAGAGTGCTGTGTGTGAGTGCTGAGTGTGATAGTGCTGTGTATGATGTCTGTGAGTGCTGAGTGTGATAGTGCTGTGTATGATGTCTGTGAGTGCTGAGTGTGATGTGTGTGAGTGCTGAGTGTGATAAGGCTGTGTATGATGTGTGTGAGTGCTGAGTGTGATGTGTGTGAGTGCTGAGTGTGATAGTGCTGTGTAGATGTGTGTGAGTGCTGAGTGTGATGTGTGTGAGTGCTGAAAGTGCTGTATGTGTGAGTGCAGAGTGTGATAGTGCTGTGTATGATGTGTGTGAGTGCTGAGTGTGAGAGTGCTGTGTATGATGTGTGTGAGTGCTGAATGTGATGTGTGTGAGTGCTGAGAGTGCTGTGTGTGTGAGTGCTGAGTGTGATAGTGCGGGGGAGGGGTCCGGCACACTGGTGAGTGGGGGGGGGAACGGCACTCTCACACGATCCCTGGTGGTCCAGTGGTGACTTTTGCGAGATCTGGGCGTTGCCATGGCAACGCTCCCGATCTCGCGAGAGGAACCCGGCGGAGCTGCAACTTAGAGCTCCGCTGGGTCCTCTCCCTTCCTCCCCAGCCGCAGGTCTATTTAAATGGGCCGGTTAGGGAGAGCTTTGATCTCCCCACCGGCCCTCATTGGCAAACAGCGGGGCCGGCCCTCGGATAGTGCCGGCCCTGCATAGACCGGCCTCGGCCCATGGCCACCGCGGCCCACCGGGCATTTGCCCGGTGTGCCCGATGGCCAGTCCGGGCCTGCTTCCAGTCCTCTCAAAACATATATAGGATATAGGTTCTACAGTAGGAATAAAAAACAAACATCATAGTGTACTATCTTAGCTAAATATTGATAGTGGTGTTCAAAGTTGCACTCACAATAAAAAGGTTGATTGAAGGCACATCAATATTTAGGTTGACTAGCGATCTTCCCCACGTATAAGGGCATATAGGAGAGAAAGAAATGCAGTAATAAATGCAGACTGTTATTCACCGGGTGAAGTACTAGATAAGGGAACACTTACAGAATTGCAGAGGTGTATGAGCATATCATATCACAGGTGCCCAGGAATTCGGAGAGAGTCCGCCAGAGTATTCAAGTACAAATAAGCAAAAAATACTATTGACTTGAAAAATGTATTGAGTATAATAGATTAAAACAAAACATAAATGAAAACAAAATCAAAATACTCTCCTATAAAATCCCAACCCTACGCTTTTCGTCTGACAAAATGCAGACTTCCTCAGGGGTAAAATGAAATGAAGATCGGTCTCCTGTGTAGATTCTTTGCCGCCCGGCTTGGTATTTAAATCCATTAAACCCCTCCTCCGGATGTCGTCAGCTTGTTCGTATAGGGGAGATACAGCTGTCGCTTATTTCTTTGTTGTGTGTTCCAAGCCTCGTTCTTGACCGCATTAGCGGTCATGTGAGCGTTCCACTGAGTCTTATCTGCGTTCCACAGGAAAGCCGAGAAGGAGCGTTTGCGTTCCAACAGAACAACGTTCTCAATAGGGTACTGAGCTTGTCAACATAAAAGGATCACAGCGTATCCATCGTGCCATACATAAAACAATGATAAAAAGAACCTGTATCATGTTCTTATTTGTTGATTGTAGATGTAGATTAGGTCTAGCTGGAAGAACTTTTTTACTTTTTAAAAAATTTTTGCAACATTATTAAAATTCTTTTTTACTTTTTAAAAAAAAAATTTAAAACTTTTTTACTGTTAACCCCTAGCTAGCCTAACGTCAAATTCCCCAATTCTACACTAACTTCCACCCACCCCAGCTAGCTAAATATATTATGTAAAGATATTTTAAGTAATTAAATAAATTTAACCCCTGAGGGTTAATCCTAAAAAACAATCAGATCACGGTAAAATACTGTGATCTGTATTTTGATCAAAGTAGGCAATGATCAACTGGCAGGGAAGGGTTTATTTTTATTAGGACTGGGTAAAGGAGTGTGATTTTTTTAACTTTTTTTGAAACGTTATTAAAACATTTTTAAAACTTTTTTAACTTTTTAAACTCATTTTAAAACTTTTTTTACTGTTAACCCTTAGCTAGCCTAATTCCAAATTCCCCAATTCCCCACTAACTTACACCTACCCCAGCTAGCTAAATATATAATGTAAATATATTTTAAATAATGAATGAAATAAATGTAACCCCTGAGGGTTAAAAAAATTAAAAGTTAACCCTCAGGGGTTTAAAAAAAAATCAAATCACAGTAAAATACTGTGATCTGTATTTTGATCACTGTAGGCAGTATTCAGTTGGCAGTGAAGTGGTTTATTTTAATAAAAAAGGGTAAAAGGGGGTGGGATTTAAGTTCAACTTTTTTTCTACACAGGGAGAAGATCAGCAGCACTGATCCATCTCCCTGCACTTCACAATGAACGCAGAAGCGCCAAGAGGCGGATCAGGAGCTCTGCAGCACATGTGCTCGCTCTGACAGGCTGACAGAGTGATCACAGCTGCAGGGACGGTGCGTTCCGGTGCCCCTCATCTGCCTCGGATACTGAGGCAGACTGGAGCAGCGTTGACCCCACGATCGCCACGATTGCGGTGGTCTGATGTTAACTTTAGTAAATTGCAGAAATTAGAAATATCCTTAACGGTAGGACATGAATGACGGGAAATTTCCATCATGTGTTCTAAAGGGGTTATAGCTATGTTCTCTTGCTGTGGTAGTTCTTCTTCTTTGTGGTAGTTTCCTCCTTTACTGTGAATACAACTTGTGTGAGTCTGCATTTTATCTATTACATTTTGCTTTCTGTTATAAAGATTTACATTATTTGTATATTGTTTCCTCCTTTTTATGTTACATGGAGAGAATCAGCATATGCATTTCTAAGTGAGTGCTTTGTGTATTTTTATCACAGTTTTACATATATGTGCACAATACATGTGTTAAGAAAGTTTATGCACTTTAATGCAAACCACATTTTTTGGACAATAAATCACTTGTTGCACTTTAAATAACTTTGTCTTAAAGGCACAGCGCACCTATATATCCATTTTTTGTATTCATTGTGTGTTGTTATGAGCTATAACACTGTTTAATGTGCTGCTTTTTCCAAGAATATTGTGTTAAGTGTTTAAAATTTATCCAGAGGACAAGTATTATTAGCGCCTGTATATTCACTTGTCCTTTTTTTTAGTATTTTCCTCCTTTACTGTGTTGATTCCCTTTATGTATTTAAATGTTTCTGTCATATCCCCCTGTCTCATCTTTCCTCCAAGCTATGCATGTTAAGATCCTTTTAACCAGTTTAGTAGCCCTTCTATGAACTCTTTCCGAAGTATTAATATCCTTCTCATATTTAACAAAGGTTCAATATATTTATCCTTCTCATATTTAACAAAGGTTCAATATATTTAGCCCTTCTCTGAACTCTTTCCGAAGTATTAATATCCTTCTCATATTTAACAAAAATCTTTACACATAGTGATAATAAATGGAAAGAACAGAATAGACTAAAAAATTATTATTGCAATTTCTTCACTATACAACTCTGTATTCCAGTCAAGGTTCTTCCACCTCTTTTTTAAATGTCAGAGTTAACAGAATTTACTTAAAATGTATTGCTGATATGCCTTAACTATGCAACTCTATTCTCCAGTCCAGGTTTTTCCACCACTTCTTAATGTCAGTGTGGACAGAATGGACTTAAAATGTATTGTTGATGCATCTTCACTCTAGCACTCTGTTCTCCAGTCCAGGTTCTTCCACCTCTGCTCAATGTCAGAGTTCACCACCCGCCCAATGCATCCATTCAAATTCATCGGATTGATGGTTTGGGGGCTGAAGGGATACCTAGAGGAGGAGGCCAACATCTTCTTTTTCACCCTGAAGGAAGCAAGCCTGCACCTTCCAGACCTATCACATACAAGCCTTTGGGACGTTGTTTTCAAGACACTCTACCAAAGCAAGCAGTGAGTACAAATACAAGTTTTGAATAATTAATTGTGCTTTGAAGATAACAAATACAAATCAAGCTGAACTTTGTGAATTTGTTTTGCATTATCATATTAAAGATAATATTTTACTAGAACCTATAATATTTAATATTACCTGTACTTCTATAGCACTTGATAACCCAAACCATCCATGTACATGATCTTACCCATATCTGCTAACATTTAACAAAGAAGCTACAGAGGGGCAACCTGTTTGACCAAGGCATAAATTCTCATACACAAAACACAAGTACACACATAATATTGATGCAAACACAATACAGATACACAAAAAACACGCATAACATCATATATGTTGACAATCATACAGATGCACACAGGATAGACACATTCCCAGATCCACCATTGCAAGTACGATGACAAATACACGCATATAGACATGCATTCACAGTTATACAAACACACAGGGTTATTTCTTACAGTGTGAATTCAAAGTGATTTTCAAATTTAAGGTCTATATTCCTGAATTGTAAAAAGTTTCTAAGTCCACTATGATTCCAGTTCGTCATAAGTTTGAAATTCACTCTGAATTCTAACTTTAGTGAATAACCCTGAACAGTTACACATACATAGCTGTAGTTCTCACTATTGTCAGACACAGTGTCCAGGTTGCCATCCTGCAGCTGTCCCTGACGCCCCTGTTGGTTCTCCTTAGCACTGCACTCCCTTTCTTAATTTTATATTACATTTTTTATACTAATACTGCATTAAGTGGAATACAATAATCATAAAATGATATAGTTTAGTTACATAATATAGTTAGTATGGTGCTGAAACAGATAGTTTTATATATATATATATATATATATATATATATATACTAAAAAAAATTAACCTCTTGCACTCCAACTAACAAAAGGTGTAATTACCCGGTGCCAAGTCACAATACTTGATATCATTTTATATATATATATATATATATAAAATGTATAGCGAGGCCTCCCCTGTCTGCAGCATGAGCATTCAAAGCATGTTAGACAGATGATTCCTCCCAAGTTTTGCAATGGATGAACAGAGAGACAGGTATTATTACACATACTATCCTGTAGCACATATCCAAGGGGCACCGTCCTCATTCAGTGTGATTTATACATTTAAGGCATCTGTTACTTATAGAAGTAGAGACCTTCACATTTCATGTGTCTCTCATTCCTTCTGTGAACTTTAAGATTCATAGTTCATGTGGAAAAAAAACCTCATAGTGAATGTTGGTTATTTGTCATGCCGTAGGTCTTTTCATGTTGTGTCTATTTTGAGTTTCATGTCAATTGCATGTGTTACAAACTGTCTCTCCATACTATTATGCTATTCTTTATACTTGTTGAAAACCATTACACGTTCTGTTCGGTTTGTAGGACTTGATCTTTCTATATTTAAAATGGGCATTCTAAGCACCATAACCACTAGAGCTTATTGTAGTAACTATGGTGCTGTAAGTCTATGGATGCCAATCCTAACATTTTTGTTAAATCACATTCTGTGTTTCTATGTAATTGATAGGTTATAGGAATCTCCCTGGAACTCTTAGACCACCTCCTCTTAAACTGCACTAATACAATGGCAACTTCACTTCACACTATCAGTGATGAGGCTAAGAGCACTGTGCTAACTCACCCCTCAGCTTGTCATTGCCATTCTGGTTAGATGGAATCACTGATGTGTGTGGTTTTCACATTATCAGTGTTATTAGAGTCAAGTGAATTCTGCAAGATGGTTTGAGAGAAAAAAAACCCCAGAGAATAGCACCAACAGAACTATGAGCCAGTGGGCTGTAGTGAATATGTTGCTTAAAGTCCCCCATTAGCCCCTTTACCAAGTGATTTACAAGAATCACTGTTTAAATGTAATTATTATTAGTTTCAGTATGCATAGATAGTACATTATTTAATAAAAACAAAACAAACATTTTGTTTGGACAGGAAAGCATTTATGGATATCTATGGGTGCCAGAGAGATCCCCTTTGTATTGCCAAACTACTCCAGAAGTGTAACAGAAATCTAGTGACTTTACCTATAGATCCAGAGCACCATAACCACTAAAATGATCTGTTGTTGTTATTGTGCTTACAGTGCCTTTTCCATAACAAACAAGTAAGGTCAAAAAAATGTGATGCAAAGCTAAATGTTATGGCTTTAGTTTAGAGAACTGTGGCGAACAGAAACTCACCACAGGCTTTTGGAGGGGCCTGCTTGCCAGCCTCCTGCCAATAGACTATGTCAGTGACTGTAAAGACCCATATTTTATTCGCCATGGTTCCAGTGGTGTATCCTGGTTTTGTGCTGCCCTAGGCATGACAAAACTCGGCAACCCCCCTTCCACCTTCTAAATACACACTGACAGACACATATACACTTAGTGTAAGACACACACATTCACTGACAGACACACATACACTAGCTAACAGACATACACACTCACTGACATACACACTCACTAACAGACACACACATACACTCATTAATAGACACACACTAACTAACAGACAGACACACTCACTGACACACACACTCACTAACAGACACGCATACACTCTCACTAACAGACACACACTATCACACTCACTAACAGACACACACACATACTAACACACTCACTAACAGACACACTCACTAACAGGCACACACACTAACAGACACACACACTAACAGACACACACAGTCACTAACAGATACACACTCACTAACAGACACGCATACACTCACTAACAGACATGCATACACACTCACTAACAGATATACATACACATTAACAGACACACACACTAACACACTCTCTAACAGACACACACACACTAACACACTCCCTAACACTCAATTCAGAAAAAGGCTGCCTGGCATCTCTCCGACAAGAGGGCCACATCTGTGTTGGCCAGTAAGGAAAACATCTCTGGGTCCACTCAGGAATATCGTGCCTCCCGTCGCGCGCGTTGTCTGTTGAAAGGAGTCAGCCTGGGTGTATGCCTCATCCGTTAGAGTCAGAACCCAGGTGAGCGGCCCAACAGCATCAAGGAGCATATCCTGGGATCCCTTAAACCATTTCTCGGCTCTTTTCCTTGGATCTCTACCCCCTCATGCCATGAAAGCCAGCATCATCTGGTCAAATTCTGGGGTATAGGTGACCTTATATGGAGTGAAGGTCTAGGGCACTCTGATCTCAGCCGCTTGCGGACCTCCTTGTCCAGTGCCTTCCCGTAGTCAGGAGTGCATAGTTTAAGGTGGTGTCCAATCTCCTGAGCGTGGATGGCGAATGTTTCTCGGGTCAAACAGCATTGAGCTCACCATCCGAAACCAGCTCTTCCTCCACATCACTCACATGCTGGGGCTCACCCAGAAAATTCTCCTTCACAAAGGAATTGGGACACCAAGACCTGTCATCGGAATGGGAAACTTCTGCTTGCCACTCATCGAGAAACGATAGTGATGGTGGGACCTCCTGCTCCTCGTCTGAGGAAGCATCATTTGGAGAGTTTACAGACCGTGTACGTTTTCTCTTCTTTAGGGGAGCCTTACCCTTAGCTGGTTTTGATTTGTTTTTTTAAATTTGACAATTTTTATTTTCTGCAGAGAAAATTAACACAGTGGGAGGGAGGGCTACAGAAGGAAAAAAGGGGGTGGGGGTAGGGGGGAATGCAGCAATTACATATCCGACATTTCTCACACAGAGTTGATCTGATTGGTGTACACAACATTACATCACAATGTCCTCTCTTCGGACCACATCAGACCTCTATGTGGACACCTGCTAGTCTCTCCTCCTGGTGTAGTTACAGTAGGGGCACTCTGACTTGCAGAGCGTGCCAATCTCCATGCATCCCAAGCCTCCCATGCCCTTTGGGTAGTTCTATTTGGGGGCCACAGCCTGCTAAAGCCCTGCTCGTACGTACGCTGTTTATCTATGTCCATCATTAGGGTGGACACTGCGGGACAATTCGGGATTTCCATGCTCTAGCTATTAGTCTTTGGGCTGATAATATAACATGATACATAAGCTTCTGCAGATGCTTAAGGAGGTCATCTTGAAGGAGCATGGTTAGGTAAGTAAGAGGTTGGAGGAGCAATTTGTGGTCAAGGAGGTCAGCAGGGTGTGAACCCCATGCCAAAACGATTGGTTAGTCGGCCATTGCCACCAGATATGGAGCACTGTCCCTTCTTGGTTTTCGAATCTCCAACAATTTGGTGATCGGGGTATATCCTGTGGATTCGCGTCGGCACCATATACCATCTATAGACTAATTTTCTCTGCTGTTCCAGTAGGGTAGCAGATTTAATTAAAGATTTAGTCGCGGTGAACAGTTGGCCCCATCGCTGTTGGGAGACCTCAGTTCCTAGGTCCCTGTTCCTCTGCTGAGCAGGGGGTGACTTATGGAAAGGGAGGTAGTCTAATAATAACTTGTAACACATGGAGATAGGCTTACATTGAGGAGGTAACCTTTTGTTGATACACATCTGTTCCCACGTAGTAAGTGTGTGTAGGAGTGGGCGTGGGGGGGGGGCTGATGATTGTCCTCAGGTGAGGAAGGATTTTAGTTGAAGGTAGGTACGCGAACTGTGAGGTGCTCAGTAGGTCGTGGTTGGCTTGCAGGTGCTGGAAGTCTAGGAGTTTCCCTTGCACGTGTATGTGGTATAAATGCATCAGGTTCTGAGCCTGCCATGGTTTATCATGGAAGGTGGGGATACAATATGGGAGAGCCCTGATAGGGGTGGCCAGGGAGAGTGGGTTCGAAGAGCTTAATCTAGACCCGTGGGTATCCCAAATCCGGAGAGTCAGAGTAATCTAGGGTGGTGCTGATGGCAAGGGTGGCCTGAGCCTTTTTGGCAGCCATAGCATGCTGGGGAAGTCAAAGGGCCGTAGCCAATTGCTCTCTATGTTTACCCATTGGGACCGGGGGCCAGCGATTCCTGGTGAGGTATCGCCAAGGCCAGTACCGAGGCATGGAAGTAGGCTTCAATATCTGGGACCGCGAGTCCCCCCCGCCTTTGTTGGTGGACGGAGCACCTTCATGGCTACTCTTGGTCTGGAGCCTGCCCATATGAATTTAGACATATCCTTGTGAACTGCTTTAAAGTAGGCTGGTGGGAGCTGTAGGGGGACTGTGCAGAAGAGATACTGTAGTTCTGGTAGGATAAACATCTTGAATGCCACAATTCGCTCCATCCAGGTCAGGTACAACGGGCCCCAACGCTGGAGAATGAGTTTGCATTAATTCCATACTCTTATGTAATTTCCTGTATATAATTCCGTTGCCTGCTTGGTGAACAGCAACCCTAGGTATTTAATGTTGTCTCTTCGCCACTCAAATGGGTAGTTGGTGCGGAGGGCCTCCCCAACAGGCTTTGGCAACCCTATTGTTAAAGCTTGGGTCTTGGTTTTGTTTAGGGAATAGTATGAGTGTAGGCCATATTCATGGATGAGGTCCATGAGCGGTGGTAGGGAGGTCATGGGGCAGGAGACGTAGAGAAGTATGTCGTCTGCAAATGCACTTATTTTGGTTTCCCTTCCACAAACGTCTATTCCGCAAATATCTGGGTGGTCCCTGACTGCGCAGAGGAGGGGCTCCAAAGCTAGGATGTCTAACAATGGGAAAAGTGGGCACCCTTGCCTATTTCCATTGTTGATCTTAAAGGGACGGGACAGAAAGCCCACTTGCATGACTTGGGCCATTGGGGCTGAGTACAGGGCCAATATTTGGGTAATGACCCGTGGGGGGATGCCATATTTAGCTAGTATGTGTCTCAGGAAGGACCAGCTGCGGGGGACAAACGCGTTTTCTGCACGGGTTTTGATTTTTGACCCTTCGCCTTTCCAGTGGCATTTAGCAGGGTGGCCTTGCTCCTTGGAAGAGGAGTCAGACGTCTCTTTGTTGGGAGCGTTTAGCAGGCGCTTTCGTTGCGCCTTCAGTGGCTGGAATTCCTTGGCTGAGGCCTTATCCACAGAAGCGGCAACTGCTGCGTTGATTACTACCTGGAGGCCCAATATACTTGGGGCTCACCGAATAGATTTGTGAGTAAATAGGCAAATTGGTAGCAGGGACTGCTAGGGTTTATGGTGGTCAAGTATGCGACCCAAGTAATGTATGTTGACGGCAACGCTGGGGCTCACCCACGTAAAAGGAGGCTGCAAGCACAGCTCCACTCCGCAGTGGTATATGGTGGCTCACCCCGAGCCGGGTTACTAGGTGTGAACCTGACCAGCTGAACCACCCCTAGGTTAATACTAATGTTGACAGGTCCCTGTGGCAGGCAAGGTGAACAGAAGCCAATTTCTACACTGATTCTAATATATTTATCTGTAATAACTGAGCTCACCCAGTAATAATAAAACCTCCAGGAGTATATCCCATAGGGAAGTACGGTGGCACAGACAGGCCAATCATAGGAGCTGTAACAGTGACAGACAGATGAACTAGACAATATTTTCCAGCAAGGTAAGGTACCAGGGCATGTAATAATATGATGGGGGGCTCACCCCCAGTAATATTAGTATAGAAGTATTCCAGTAAAAGCAGCAACTAGCATAAGCTAGGGTACATTTATAAATCAAGGACTTACCCCTGTTTAATTCCTAGCAACCGGCAGGGGTTAAATGGCCGTCGTGAGGAGCGATCCAAAGTGGCCGCGAAAAAGCCCGTGAATGCGTTCACGGGAAATCTGTCAAACGGTCGCTTGAAATAAAGCAAACAGAGACAGAACAGTAATACATGAAAAAACTAAATGAAGGAAAAAACAAACACAGCAAAACGGTCCAAAGGGTCGACCATGAAGGAACATAAACCACCGAATGCGCATTGGTTTCAATATGCGTTCGGTAGATTGAAGGACGAAAAACAGGCATACGCAAACGCATGAATCTGTTCGAACGCCTGATCGAAAATATATTAGATATACGCTTAGATATACGCACTCAGTAGATTGAAAAGGAGAGAAGGCGAGCCCGAGTGCACGTTAAAAGCGTGCGAATGCAGAACCCTGACAGTCAGGAAATCTCCATGAAAATAGTATCAATTTCGGCATTGGGCCAACAGTGGCGAAACTACCGCAGTTGCAGGGGTTGCATTTGCGACCGGGCCCATCACTTCAGAGGGCCCGGCCGCCCTGTGGACGCCTGCGACCGTGGGTCCCACCAGCTGACTAATGCGGCCCTGGCCCGCGAGGTATAACCTTGCATTGAAGGGGCACATCGGGTGGCCCATGCGGCCACCCGATGCTGCGTAATTCCAGGGGGCCCGGTCAGCGCTTTAACAGATGTCAGAGGCTGGGAGGAAGTGAGTGCCCCGGTCACTTCCTCCCAGCAACCACTGGGAGCCGCGCGGGAGGAAGGAGAGGGAGTCAGCCTGAGCCAGCACTGGACCCCAGTGAAAGGTATGTGTGTCTGTATGTGAGTGTATGTCTGTCTGTGTGTCTGTATGTGTGTGTGTATGTGTCTGTACGTCTGTGTGTGTATGTCTGTCTGTATGTGTGTATGTCTTTCTGTATGTGAGTGTGTGTATGTCTGTGTTTCTGTATGTGTGTGTATGTCTGTGTGTGTGTCTGTCTATGTGTGTCTGTCTGTCTGTCTGTGTGTTTATGTCTGTCTGTGTGTGTGTGTGTATGTCTGTCTGTCTGTGTGTGTGTATGTCTGTCTGTATGTTTGTGTGTGTGTATGTATGTGTGTGTGTATGTATGTCTTTCTGTGTGTCTGTATGTCAGGATTACTAGTTGATCCAGCACGCATAAGTAGTATCACACTTAGGACTAAGGAAAACGTCTAACCAGACCTGAGAATGGCCGGACTTAACGTACCTAGGAATAGTCAAAATACTTGCCGAGGTCAGGGATACAAAATGAGACACAACGATGAGGGAAAGCCAAAAGTCAAGGATACCAGAAATCAGGGAAGTCAAAATGAAGCCAAAGTCAAAAACCAGAATAATACGATCAGGAACACACTCTCGCATAACCAGCAAAGGGAAACCATGACACGGCACTGATCAAAAAGCAATTTGGGTTTAAATAACCCTCCTAAAGCTGTAATTGGCTGTATGTGGCCTCTGACCCCAAAACGTGCGTGCACGTCTACGATGTGACGTTGCACTCATGTAAGCGCCATCTTTAATGTGGGCAAAGGCTATATCCCCATTAAAACCGGAACCGCAACGGCCCAACGTCTCTAGGAACGCCGCACACGCTGGGGACCAGGACGGAAGGAGGTCGGGTAGTGGTCTGCCCCGAGCAAGGTAAGTATTTATTATTTCTGTCTGTGTAACCGCTGTGTTTCTGAGGCCGACAGAATCCAGCGGAACCATGACCCTGTATGTATGAGTATCTGTCTGTGTGTCTGTATGTATGTGTGTGTGTGTGTGTCTGTATGTGTCTATGTGTGTGTGTATGTATGTGTGTGTGTGTATGTATGTGTGTGTGTGTTTGTATGTGTGTGTTCCTGTATGTGTGTGTGTGTGTCTATGTGTGTGTTTACATGTGTATCTGTTTGCATGTATGGGGGGAGGATGTAACGTATGGGAGGGGGACAATAGACGTATGGGAGGAGGGTGGCGGGAGGGGAGGGGTTGACGTACAGGGGGGCCCCAGGGCAATTTTCACACTGGGGCCCCATGTGTCACGGTGGCGGTCCGGTGCCCGGGACCCAGACACTGTCCGGGCGGCGGTGCGTGGACCGGGACCCATTATGCCTGATGTTGAGAGTAGGAGTCACAGTGTGGAGGTGGAGTAACAGGGTCTGGTGCAGGGCAACTGCACGCCCCCTGGTGTTGAGCACCAGCGTTTGTGCAGCCACATACTAGAACCCTGATTCAGCTTATGCGGATCCCAGAAACTAGGAGCAGGTAATTAAGCAGACCTCCCAGGAGCTGAATAGGGAGGCTCTATAGCAGGGATGTATCCAGTACTGAAGCAAAGCAAGACTAGGAGAGCAAGGCACCATACAAGAAAACAAGACCAAACTAGGAGAGCAAGGTAAGACTAGAAATAGACGCCATACATGAAAACAAAACAAAACTAGGAGAACCCAGAACCAGAGCAGGGCAGAAAGCATAACCTAAAACATGTACACAAGACATGAGGAAAACAAGAACATAACATGGGCATGACTGGACAGGACTGTACATGGACTGGGATTACAAGACAAAGTAAAACAAGACAAGAGATACAAGGTAAAACAAGAGGAAACATAGCTAAGCACTAATTATGAAAAGTATGGGGATTTAGATACATTATATGATCATACATTGCACAAGCCTGCCAACAACGCCAATGTACCCCATATCTGGCAGGTCCTACACTGCCTAATGTATACTAAAATAACCACACTATACCACAATAGCACTTACCTGCAAGAAAGGGCAGAGAGATGAAATACTGCTGCAGGTCCAAGCTGAAACAAAAGGAAAGTGGAAACAAGCAGGTGTGGCAACATAAAACAAACATTTAAAGGAAACCTGGAGACTGGGAATCCCAGGCATGGATTACAGAAATGATACCAGAAATCCCAGCAACAAAGAAAAACAGATATAGACTAGAAAACCAGAAAAACCAAGCAAGGATAGCAAAAAGATATCCCAAGTCTATACCCTACAAAACAAATTAAATAATTAAAATTAAGTAAATATAACAAGACAAGCCAACAAAGTGTAGACACAATATTTTGACCTGACTTGTGATGGAGCAGCAAAGAAAGAGGAAGAGACTCAGTGGAAGGTGTATCTTATACTCTCTGCCTGTCTCCGATTGGTTTCTTTTTCTCTCCATATGTCTTTGCTGCTATGGAGTAGTAAAGGAAGATTATGCAAAATATGAAGCCTCCTGTCATGTGATAAAATGTTACATTTAGACAAAAATAACTGACTAAAATGTATATCTTATAAAACATATAATGTAGACCGATACATTTTTCAGTTTGGTTGTTGTGGCACAACATTTTCAATTCCCTTGTCATTTTTCCACACTTCACTGCTTGGTGGATACAGTAAGTTTGTTTAGAACATTCTTTTGTAGTCTGCAGTAAAGCCGGCCTGCAGGTTTCTTATTTTACATGTGGCAGGGAATGAATTGTTTATGCTCCAGTGCCTTGCTTTGAACTTACAACATTCCATGAGCATACTATAACAACACACCCAGCACAAAGGAAGAAGACCAACCAATTTAAAAGGACAGTCACCATAAACCTCTATTATGCTTGTGTAGATTATAGTTTAGGTGATTTCAACAGGCATAATTGCTCAGTTGAGCTGATAAACTGCAAATTCACTTATGTAAATGCAAACATACTTATATCACTAGCAACAAGCACCTTTGTGCAGTGTGCAGCAAATCTAAAATATGTAGATTGAGAAGATCATAGTATGAATTTTGCAAGGTGAGCTGGTCCGCAATAACCTCCTGCTGATTTAATTAATGGGCAAGTGCGGTTTTCAGAACACAATGTTCTTACAAATGTACTTGCCAAAGTCTACAAATATTTAATATATAATATATAAATATAGATTTTTTTTTTGCTGCTCCACCTTTTTTCACCTCTTTTGGTCACCTCTAGATTTGCAAATCAAATCTACATTTAGTGGCTGTCCACAATCATCTTTTTTTTTTTGGTTTCAGATACAGAACTTCCAATTGCTAAACAAATTAACTGTTCGTGCCTTTTGTTTGTTTCATGATTCATTCATATAGCATTTTGGATTTAAGGAATTCGGAAGAACCACCATTCATACAAAATAGCACAGTTTTTCTGTTACTGATTTTATGTACATTAAAAAAATATATGACCCACTTGGGAATTACAGCCCTGTCTCAGGTTTATAGGGTAATAAATGTAATTAGGCAATTGACTGTTTCACTTCATCTTGGCCAGATGTGTGCCACTGCATTATTAATTCATGCAGAATTACAATTATATAGAAATAATTATATAGAAATAATAGGAATGTCCAGTACAAACCTTTAAGTCCACAGATCCTTTAGTAAGGTGCCAAAGAAAAATGTTGACGTTTCGGCAACACACAGCCTTTTTCAAAAACGGAAAGGCTGTGTGTGGCCGAAACAACACCTTTTTTTCTTTGGCACCCTAATAAAGGAGCTGTGGACTTGAAAGTTGTGCTGGACATTCTTATTCTTATCTTATTGTTTATGCGAACTTCAGCATAGGTTCTTTACTGTCTAGTATATGAATATGAGAGCATTTGTAACCTTGGCCTCGATTTAATATTATTGGCTAAACCACGTAAAAAAATGATCAACTGCTTTCAGCTAATACTTTTATCGAATTTTGACTGGATTTAATGCTAGATGAAGTTCTAGAAGCCAAACCCAATAAACCGGTTAGCGGTTTGAGGAAAATCCTGCAAAAAATGAGCAAAGTAAACACACCTATGACCCTTTTTTAGTGACTGACCTGCTGAGTCATTAAAAATAAATAAATAAAAAACTATGACCCCCAGATTAATGCAAGGGAGGTTTTAGATCTCCAACATGCCCCACTATCCATACTATGAGTGGAGGCATGTCTGCTAAACAGCAAGAAGCCAGACTCTAGTAACATACAATAAGAAAACAACTTTGTTTTCCTGGCACTATTGTTTCCCTTTAATAGGGATATTACGAGAGATACTATTCAGGAATTCATTGAAGACAACAAAGTCATTAGCAAAAATCAGCATGGTTTTATGAAACATAGATCATGTCAAACTAACTGCATTCTATGATCAGGATGTTGAAGTTGATGTGATTGTAACGGATCACCTGGCACCCCGACTGGGTACCTCCGTTGAAGGATGCTCCTAGCGCTTCCTGAGGACTCCAAGCACTGCAGCAGACACCACAACCACCGAACCGGAGAAGCATATGAATGCTCTCAAGCATATGAATGTTGTATACAGCCGAATAGGAAAAACCATGCGAATAGGTTTACACTCCCAGCAGTCAAACTGGAACAGCATACAATAAATCCTCCCCCAATAATGAGACGACACTTCACTTTGAGGGTTAAGCAGGAACTGATTTACTGGGGCTAACTGCCCGGCTTTTATGCAGGTCTCCCACCTGGTGGACACTCCCCTAGGGGACCAAATGGGAGACTGGGACACAAAGGGTAAAAGGACCAATAACAGACTTACACATTTCAACCATCCCACAATGCATCACAATCCCTCCTCTCTGCTCTGGAGATAATTGAGAAGTAATTCAATTATCTCCAAAGACAGAGGCAAAACTCCATTAACCACATGGCAGAAAACAAACAGTAAAAGACATAAAATTACCTACAGTTACATTCAGTACATAAAACATATACGTTCTACATATCCCCAGATAGCTCAGGTCTGAGCGCACATTATTAAGCGAATGGCGCTCAGACCACACGAATACAGTTTAAACGCCATGGAGCCAAAGTCTTTACACAGTCAGTTTCATGCGAATGGGCTCCATGGGATTCCTATCTGGGGTACAACACACTCAAACAAATCTACCGAACACCCGGCAGAAAAGCACGAATAAGTCTTTTCTGCAGGGAAAAAGATGTCTTTTAACATGGGGTCATAGTCCAAAGGCAGCAGGCGAGCAACCAGGCTTCTCCAGTGTACAGTGGCGAGGTTGGTTTCGCCACAGTGATATATTTAGATTTTGCAAAGATATTTGAAACATCTTGCTCTTGAGTAAAACATTGGCTTAAAAAAAGAGTACAGAGACTTGTCTTTAATGGTAAGTGGTATCTCTCATGGTTCTGTTCTGGGACTTCTTCTATTCAACCTATTTATACGTTATCTTTAAATAGACATTGAAAGGCATGTGTCAGTGTTTTTAGATAACACACAACTAAGACGAATAATACAGAAAGAGCAGGATATTACTTATCTACAAAAACTGAGAATATGAGAACAGGCAAAAGCTCAATAGCTTCCCTTCAGTAAATTCTTGCACAGATCTCTAAATAGTTTTTGCTCACTTGGGCCATTACAGAGGGAATCTATACCATTTGCATATCATCAGACTGCTCCCGCCCATAAGGGCAGTCCAGATGCAACATGCTGGGAAGTTTACACTGCATGACAAATACAACAACCCGGGCAATCATTTTGGTTTTCACTGGACCTCGTAAGCAAGATATAGCTAATACCATTCTAGGCACAGTGAGCATGGGGTCTATATCTGCATTAACCTTTTAACTTAGGGAGAGCCTAAAATAAATGCATTGCAAGAAAACCAGAGAATATGAGAACACCGAGAATGGAAAAACGATAATAGAAACACAAAACTTGCCTTTTGGTAAATCCCCGCTCAGGTCTCAAACTAGTTTTGTGCTTGTGCTAGTACTTGTGCCATTAAAGTGAACACAAAGTGAACCAATACCATTAACATGTCAGACTGATCACACCCATACGGGCAATCCAGAGGTATTATGACAGATAAATTGTAATGTAGATGAATGGAAAATTATGCATTTGTAGGTGGGTAATGCACATGCAACTTAACAGCCTATATGGTAAAGCAACACAAGAAGAATTTGTGAATTGTTATAGACAACAAACTAGGAGACAATATCCAATATCAATCAGTAGTTACTAATGCCAGTAAAGTATTGTCATGTATAAAAAAGAGCATTGAGTGTTTTGAGCCAATCACAATGCTTTCCCATAGGACTGGCTGAGACTGTCAAGGAGGCAGAGCAGGGGCAGATCCAGCACAAGCCAAGCACAGTCCTAGACAATCAGCATCTCCTCATAGAGATACATTGATACAATGGATCTCAATAAGGAAAGTTCAGTGTCTCCATGCAGAGGGTGAAAACACTGAATGGCAGTGGCCAGTGGAGCTATTCCTAGGCTGCGATGTAAACACTGCATTTTCTCTGAAAAGACAGTGTTTACTGTAAAAAGCCTGAAGGGAATGATTATACTCACTAGAACAAATACAATAAGCTGTAGTTGTTCTGGTGACTATAGTGTCCCTTTAAAGTCTCTCTCTTTGCCTCCTTTTGAACCCTTGCATTGTTTTTAATTTTACCCTCAAGTGTCTCTTGTTGGCTGCCAAAATCTCTAGTAGATAGATTTCAGAAATTCAAGCCTTATCAGCAGAAGAACCCTTTCTTCCATTCTGATAAAATTGCACATGGTCCCAGAGTTCAGACATAAAGTCATCTTTAACTTTCATCTAAATGAAGAAATTGTCTTACCATCCTTGTATCAATCATCTTTTAATCAGGAGGAAGACAGATTACACACCTTGGATGTGTCTAGATGTCTCTCTTTATCTATCTAAGACCGCTGATTAATACAGTCTTCAAATCTTTTCGGGACAAAACAAGGATCTTGCTGCATCTACACCGACATTGAGTTGTTGGATTGTCTTGGTGATATCCAAGGCTTATCAAGCTCGAAACGTCCAAGTCCCCATCTAGTTTATGGGCCCATTGCACAAGATCCTTGTCTTCATCTTGGGCAGCTGCAACGAACATTCCCACAGAGAAAACCTTCAGAGCTGCTATATGGTCATCGGCTAATCCGTTCTTTAAGCACTATGTATTATATGTCCATGCCCAAAAATGTTCTCAATTTCGTAGAAATATTTTGTCTTTAGCATCTTAATGATTCTATAATAATTTTTTTCTATTGAAATTTTCAATCCTTCATCTTTTTTTTATTATTTTTATTATTATTTGTTTATTGTCCCCTACCCTATTATTTTAGCATGGGTATTATCCTGCAGTAATGCTGCCATGGATCAGCCAGGAAAAAGAAATTCAGGAAGCATGAGGAAACATTCTATATTTCCAAGTACTTGTGTGTCCTGTGTGTATCTTGTATCTAGTGTACATTGCATTTACACTGTATCTAATATTGTGTGTCCGTGGAAATCAGTAGATGAACAACTAGTGTCAGTAGGTAACAAACTAGCCTTCCTCTTTCATAGCTTTTGTTATTTTTTTTTTATCACAGTGTGGCACAAACCCTCTCCCAGGACTGACCAAGGAAGAAGACTGTTGTGGTAGCGTTGGGACTGCATGGGGACAGCACAAGTGCCACAAATGTCCTCAAATATGTAAGTATCTTAGCAAAATAAAGAATTTTGTGGAGAAAGACTTACCAATGCCATGTTTTAGAGTATGTAAGTGAATAATTATAAAGAGATATTTCTGTGTTAGCTTTGAGAAATGTATTTTATATAAACATTTACTGCTGTAATTATTTTTATTTTTTTAAAGGGGAATTGTCACTTCCTAAGATTTTAGTATTATGGTTAATTATCCCTATATTTAACAAATCAATATTTGTTAGGTGTGAAAAATAAAATTACATTTTAAAATTAAAATTGAATTCAACACCTCTTTATCTTGGAAATGGGCACTTTGATTTTAGCTATTTGTCAATTATTGTTATAATATTTGCCCTTTAAACTTGGCAGTCAGCATAGAGAATACACACAGAGAAGGGGAGAAATTAAACAATGTTTCTATGTCTCCTTCTCATCTGTAATGTTCTGTTTTTTTCCTTTTTCTGGATTAAGTAATGTGATAAAGCTTTCATATACATTTTTAAAAAGCACAGTATCTTTAAAAATGATAACATAAATTATAGATGGTTTTCATTTGTATTCAATAGTGTAAATTAAGGAGAAGTAACTGTTCCCCTTGAATATAAAAAGTATTAATTTCCATAACATTTATACTGCATGCATGGGCTTCAAACTTAGTATAAATGCTACAGTCATTTGTAAAAATCAGATACCATTTGGTGGTCATTCGTATGTGCATCACACCTTCAAAAGGCCACAATGCTCTAATATATCAAGCAGTGATGTAGTTCAGATGTGGCGAGCTGTTGAATGACTCAGTCTGTCCTTCAGCCAGGTGAAGCAGACTTTAATGAGAATAATTCTTCTAACACAGTAGATGATCTATTCTAAGGACTAACTAGTCTTTAATGAAAAAAAAAGGATCTTTCAACTCAAAAATATCCAAAAATCCCGGATAACAATTGGGGCCATGTGCACACTTGCCCTAAATGCTTTGTACAAACTTGTTTACAAACTCACTTTTCTGATGTGGTTGTGGTCTATCATTGAATCAGTTGTTTTATCAGTACATATCTACTCTAGAATGCAAGCAGTACATCGTAATTGTGCAGGTAAACCTGAGATGTTTTGACATTGTCTATATAAGTGGTAGAAAAGTTGATTCAACCAAGCTGCCAAGGATAAATTCATAAATCTTGTCAGGCCATTGTAACAATAAGAATGAAACCTTGCTTAAACCAAGGCGATTCAGCAGTACACTGACTAAAAACAGCAGGTATCTGTCTACGTTTTTAATTTAATTTGAAAATGCACTACAAAATCTGTGTCACATTTTAGGAAAGAAAATCACAATGGCAGTTCATAATATAGGGTTAATCAAATAATTTTTAATAAAAGCCCTTCAGCTTAAACTTAATCCGCTCTAAGTAATGTAAAGCTTCAAACGTAGCCAATCTAAAAACGATAAATAATAAAACCATGCTTAGGATGCAATGCAGCATCTGGGATATGTGGAAAAAATACCATTCACATAATTCATTTTCAGGCTTTCAGCACACTTGCATGAGCAATGATACTGTAATAGAGGATCATATGCTTGCATCGTCCATTAACATAGTCACTGTCTGTTAAAAAGTGTCAGGAATATTTGTCTAGAGGGAAAATCAGCTATACGATACTCAAAAAATACAGTATCATATTACTCCACTGGATCTCTTGCGTTGCAGTACACAGGGGTAACCTACCCTTGAGTTGCATACATTATCCTTGACTGTATTCTTTATATGCAGATTTTTTAAAGGTTCTTGCAGTTAAATAACTAATAAGAGAATCTCAGTTTAAAAAAAAGCATTGGCTACAGTTTGCATTAAGTATTTGTTATGTTAGAATTCTAACTGTGCAGTATAGTGACTATAGTCACAACAAAATGTATTTTCCAACTGTTTCCATGACATACTGTTCACATAATTGCATACAGGGAGCACACATTTTAATTAACAGTCAATTTAAACAGTTTAATTACCTGTAGTTTAATATTTAAATTACTTTTTCTCCTGAATGCCTCTGTTTGTTACTTGAGCTGATCAGTATGTTTTCTCACAATTATTTGATAGTTATATATATGAATAGGTACGGTATATATGAACACATTACTGGTAGGCATTAGTTATTCTGAACGTTTGTATGCTCTCATTTAAACCCTGTTAAATCACACAAATGGTCAATACACTAATCATAAATACACATGTGCTGCTCTTTTAGAAATGTATCTCAAGAGAATAAGAGGGAGTAGAAGGGTGGATTTAAATAACAACAAAAAAAGTGTGCATTTGTAGAAAAGTATTGAAATATACTGGTATAAGCAAAAAGGAAATAGACTTAACTGTCTCAAAAGCAAATATGCCTGTTTTTCAATATAATATTTTTCTGCTAATGCTGTCTTTTTATACTTTGAGCTCAAGTTATAGTTGTTAAAATGAAGGGACTATTTTATCTTATTGGCTTTTCTTCTTGATGGCAAACACGTCAGTTCCTAATCCTGAAGACCACCTGCTTTTTATGAAGAGATTTTTGTTTAAAAAAATTTGTCAAACTATTAGCACGTACATGTAGGAATATGTATAGGATTGACAGAGATGCACACCATATAGTCTGCACAAATCATAGGAGGTTTTCTAAAAAGGGATATAAAAGTGCCAGTGTTTGTCATATTAAATTCCACCAGTTTTTGCAGAAATTTAGAATGACCTGTAAAAAATAGAAGCGAGACAGAACACTTTTCTGTTGGACAAAGTGGTGGAGAGATTGATAAATCCGTTGTGTCGCCAAAAACATTTTATATTTTCAGAAATGGTGGTTATGGTGCAACAGCAGTTACAGATGAAAAGACCCGACAGATATAAAAAACTTTGCCAAATTCTCACCAACAATTTGATGTAAAGGTGTCACATCACTTTCATAAATCTCCCCCCTAGAGTCATAAAGAATCGAGTAGTTGTATATTTCAAATAGAGAACAGTGCCTGGTTCATTGTACAAAAATTGTAAAAAAAAGAGCAGAATTCTCAAGAAGTAAAATAGAGATATATAGAAACAAAACTAAGTAATAAAACAATAGAGGGTCAAGGGTGACATATATCTAGACTAGTCCCTTGACACTTTGTAGAACTGCATTAGCAAAGAAAGGTTTGCATGTGAGTTATGCACTGTTTTAGTATAGTAAGGTCTTCTCGTCTATTACCCAGTGTAGAGAGTGTTGTAAAATGCCTTTCATATGTTAGAAGACTTGACCAGAGTGTTGTTCATGACATTAATTTGTAATGAATAGACATACAATCTTATTAATTGTAAGTGCTTGCATATATTTAACTTTTGGTTTATGTATATAGTTAGCTTTTTATTAGATAACACATAAAAAAAATATTTCTTGCTGTATTAAGTAGGCATTTAATTGGGAATAATGCAACGATTATACAGTATACAAGTCTGTGAAAGTTATCTGTATACGTTAGTATTTATTACTATTGTACCTTGTGTTTTTTCATCATATGTTTTTGTATTGTATTTTTTTAACATTATGTGTGCATAAGATACATAATGGTAAACTGTATGTATTAGAGGAAAATAATGCTATGGGTTGGTTCTGAAGAGATATAAAGCCATGAGACGGAAGGCTGAGTGGTTTATAAATGTCTCCTAAGATGGCGTTGATTTACCTAATACACATTTCCCTGTAATGTATCTAATATTATGTATTATTTATAGGTTAGGGTTAGTGTTAATGTACTGTATGGATTAATTGTTAGTGTTAGGTTAATGTAGGTGTTAAATAGAAATTATAGACACCCAGACTACTTTATCTCGTTTTTGAGAAACCGCAACAATGTTTAAACTGCCTCTAGTGGCTCTCAGGGCCGGACTGGGGATACTAAGCAGCCCTGGAAAAAAATCTATGCCAGCCCCATAAGTCATTGTGCTATGTAGGGTGTTTTTATAATATATATATGCAATTGAAATAGTTGGCTGCACTCAATAAAAAAAATAAAAAAAATAAATAAATAAAAAAAAAAAAATATATATATATATATATATATATATATATATATATATATATATATATATGCATCACCAGGGCTCCAGTATCCAGTATATATATAGGCAATTGAAATAGTTGGCTGCACTCTCGGATTTCCTGAAAATTTAACTTTTATTGAAATATTTAAGAGAAGATCAATGTTTCAGTCCCTCTTGTGGACTTTCGTCATGATCCTGATGCATGTCCACAAGAGGGACTGAAATGTTGATCTTCTCTTAAATATTTCAATAAAAGTAAAATTTTAAGGAAATCCGAGAGTGCAGCCAACTATTTCAATTGCCTATATATATACTGGATACTGGAGCCCTGGTGATGCAACAGTATATATATATATATTTTTTTTTAATTTTTTTTATTTTTTTATTGATACATTTCTTCATCTAATTCAAAATATTATTTATTTTAGGGTAATTAAATTATACAGTAAAGCATACTCACACACAGACAATCTTACTGATGCACACAAATAGGCTCATTGACAGACAATGACACACACAGACAAGGTTACTGGCACACATACAACTTTAGTACAGACAAACTCTGATACACACACACAAGTTTACTATAGACAAGCTCACTGTCACACACACACGCTCACTACAGACAAGCTCACTGATGCGCACACACTCTCCCTACAGACAAGCCCATTGACACACACGCTTCCTACAGAAGAGCTCACTAACACACAGATTCACTACAGACAAGCTCACTGACACACACATGCTCACTACAGACAAGCTCACTGACACACATATGGTCACTACAGACAAGCTCACGATCACACTCATACTCACTGTACACACATGCTCACCACCGACAGGCTCCGACACACCCATGCTCCTTACAGACAAGCTCACTAACACACACACACACATGATCCCTACAGACAAGCTCACTGACACACATACAAGCTCACTCACTAGCAGGCACACACACACACACAGAGGCTCCCTCACTAGCAGATGCGCGCACACACACACAGAGGCAGACAGTCACTGACACCCAGGCAGACAGCCACACACACACACAGGCAGACAGTCACTGACACCCAGGCAGACAGCCACACACACACTCCGGCAGACAGTTACTGACACCGAGGCAAACAGCCACACATACAAAGACAGGCAGACAGCCACACACTCACACACACAGACAGTCACACACACACACAGACAGTCACACACAGGCAGACAGTCATGCACACACAGGCAGACAGTCACACACACACACACAGACAGTCACACACAGACAGTCACACAGTCACACACTCACACAGACAGTCACACACTCACACCGACAGTCACACACTCACACACAGACAGTCACACACTCACAACAGTCTCACACAGACAGTCACACACTCACACAGACAGTCACACACTCACAGACAGTCACACACTCACACAGACATTTACACACTCACACAGACAGTCACACACTCACACAGACAGTCACACACTCACAGACAGTCACACACTCACACAGACAGTAACACACTCACACACAGACAGTCACACACTCACACAGACAGTCACACACTCACAGACAGTCACACACTCACACACAGACAGTCACACACTCACACACAGACAGTCACACACTCACGACAGTCACACACTCACACAGACAGTCCTGGGACAGTCACTCACACAGACAGTCACACACTCACACTCACACACTCACACTCACACTCACACACAGACAGTCACACAGACAGTCACACACAGACAGTCACACACTCCCACAGACAGTCACCACACTCACACAGACAGTCACACACTCACACACAGACAGTCACACACTCACAGACAGTCACACTCACACAGACAGTCACACACTCACAGACAGTCACACACAGACAGTCACACACTCACACACTCACACACTCACACTCACACACTCACACACAGACAGTCACACACAGACAGTCACACACAGACAGTCACACACTCACACAGACAGTCACACACACTCACACAGACAGTCACACACACACTCACAGACAGTCACACACACACTCACAGACCGTCACACACTCACACAGACAGTCACACACTCACAGACAGTCACACACAGTCACACAGTCACACACTCACAGCCAGTCACACACTCACACAGACAGTCACACACTCACAGACAGTCACACACAGACAGTCACACACAGACACAGACAGTCACACACTCACACAGACAGTCACACACAGTCACACACTCACAGGCAGTCACACAGAGACAGTCACACACAGTCACACACTCACACAGACAGTAACACACTCACACAGACAGTCACACACTCTCACAGACAGTCACACACTCACAGACAGTCACACACTCACACAGACAGTCACACACTCACAGACAGTCACACACCACACAGACAGTCACACTCACAGACAGTCACACACAGACAGTCCACACAGTCACACACTCACACACAGTCACAGTCACACAGACAGTCACACACAGACAGTCACACACAGACAGTCACACACTCACACAGACAGTCACACACTCACACAGACAGTCACACACTCACACAGACAGTCACACACTCACACAGACAGTCACACACTCACACAGACAGTCACACACTCACACAGACAGTCACACACTCACAGACAGTCACACCACAGTCACACAGTCACACACTCACAGACAGTCACACACTCACAGACAGTCACACACACACACAGAACAGCACAGTCACACACTCACAGGCAGTCACGGAACAGTCACACAGTCACACAATCACAGGCAGTCACACAGAACAGTCACACACTCACAGAGCAGTCCACAGACAGTCACACACTCACACAGACAGTCACACACTCACAGGCAGTCACACACTCTCACAGAGACAGTCACACACTCACAGGCAGTCACACACAGACAGTCACACACACACTCACACAGACACACTGACCTCCTTCTTCCCTCCTGCTTGGAGCTCCTGGAGGCTGGTTGTTGGGGAAGCAGGAACTCTTTCCTGCTTCCCATGCTGCAGTCAACCATGCCGCCGCCGCACAGTAAGCCCCGCCCCTGCCAAGCCCCGCCCCGCCACACGCTAGCTCTGCCCCGCCGCACGTAAGCCCCACCCCCGCCGCAAATTTATTTTTATTTTTCTCATCCCGGCCGGCCATGTGTGAGCTGTGCCGGCCGCCTGGCTCCCCCTGCTCCCATGGGGCTCTGTGCGGCCACACAGCTCACACATGGCCGGCCGGGATCAATGATCAGGGCTGTCAGACCGGCCCCAGGTGCCGCGGCCCACCGGGAAATTTCCCGGTATCCCGGTGGGCCAGTCCGACCCTGGTGGCTCTCTACCAGACAGTCACTAGAGGCTCTTCCTGCCGTTTCACAGAGTTTGACAGGGTGAAAAGCTGCTGGATGTCCTCATACTTTTGCAAGAGGACATCCAGCATGTTAAAAATCCCCTAAGGAAAACACTAAGTCAATGCTTTACTTAGTGTGTGGAAGCCACTTGCCGCGCATGTTCACTAGGTATCCCCGATAGGCTGATGTTGTAGAAGGAAGAGCCTGACACAGCTCAGAGGGACATTGGTGCTGGTATCAGGTAAGTGCGGGGGCAGAGTGTTTCTATAGTGTTATGAATACAGTTTTCCTTTAATGCTTTGTATTACTTTAGTGTAGGAGTTGTTATTTAGTGATAATGTTAGTGAAGTGTAGGGTTAATGTGATAGTGTAGTAAATGGGTTACTCTTCCATGTATTGTTTGTTTAGTTTAGGGGTTAAAACATAGTGTTAGTGTTGTGTGGACGGTAATGTTTATTTATAATATAGTATATGGATTACTGTTTAGTGAAGTGTGTTAGCATAAGAGTTAATGTTTAGTTTAGTGGAATGTGTTAGTGTAGTGTAGATGACGTTAATGTTTAGTGTGTTTTGTTAGTGTTGTGTAGAGGTTAATATTTATTGTAGTGTGTTAATGTAGTGTAGCAATTAATACTTTGTGTAGTTTAGGAATTAATGTTTAGTGGAATATGTTAGTGTAGGGTAGGGGTTAATATTTACGGTAGTGTGCTAGTGTAGAGGTTAATGTTTAGCATACTGTGTTAGTGTAGCATAGGGGTTAATATTTAGTGTAGTGTGTTAGTGTATGGGTAATGTTAAGTAAAGTGTGTTAGTGTAGTGTATGGGTTAATGTTTACCGTAGTGTGTTAGCATAGTGTCTAGGTTAATGTTTAGCATAGTGTGTTAGTGTAGTGTAGGGGTTAATGTTTAGTGTAGTGTGTTACTGTATGTGTAATGTTAAGTAAAGTGTGTTAGTGTAGTGCAGGGATAGGCAACCTTCGGCACTCCAGATGTTGTGGACTACATCCCCCATAATGCTCTTACACCCATAATGCTGTCAAAGCATCATGGGAGGTGTAGTCCAAAACATCTGGAGTGCTGAAGGTTGCCTATTCCTGGTGTAGTGTATGGGTTAATGTTTACCGTAGTGTGTTAGCATAGTGTCTGGGTTAATGTTTAGCATAGTGTGTTAATGTAGTGTAGGGATTAATGGAGGAACTTTATATTTAAGGAAGCACTGGGTTACATGTTCCAGTGCTGCCTGAAATTAGAGTGAATTACAGTCCTTAGTGGTGTTAGTTGCCATTATGAAAAAGATTGCAGTTGCCACTTGAGAGTGTAACTACCACTAATTACAGGAAGACCGAGGGGTGGTTTGTGCACTATTCCAAATGAATGATGTCGTCATCTGTAGATTACATGATTCGCTTGTTGATCGTGGCAGACAGAGTATGTGTAAAGGTATGCTTTGCGTTATTGGTATAATGCCATGGAAGGGTTCTGAAAACATCATAAACCAGAGAGATGAGTATTTTAGTAATATCTCCCAAAAAATATTTATTTTTATATTCACTTACTGCATTATCCACAGTTTGCATTTTATTTTTAATTTTACAAATAAACATATAAATAAACATTTCATGAAATCCAATGCAAGTTCACTGACGTACACAAGGGGATACATCACAAGGGGAGAGGGGGAGGAGAAGGGTCATTTTATCTGGAACCTCACAACAAATCCCCATAGTGCATTTACTGAGAGGATTCTAAACCTCATGATTCAAAGGATGATGGGAAAATAATTATTGGAGATGACATCACCTCCATGAATTATATGGTTTGAAAACATATTCGATAGATTCAAGTAATTGACAAAAGATGTCATATACATACATCTGTGTGTAAGAAATTATGTAGCAAAAATATTTCTATATTTAAGCATAATTTCTAGTATAAAAAAAATAGATAAGTGCATACCCGGGACATACTTGAAAACGAGAGAAATCTCACTCTATCCATCCTGGTAAAATATTTTATTAATGAAAATAAATAACTGATACATCAATCTTCTTTTCACCTACAGTTAATAGGTTCAAACATAGCAAACAGCCATTTTATTCCACTTTAATTCAATTCAATTCACAACTTTTATTCCAGTGGGTTTTTTGGTTGTTTTTTTTTACAATTGTCATTCATTCAACAATGCACTATTATCTTAAATGATAAATTAATGATTCAAGTACTATTATTCAGCCATACATTATGAGTTGTTATGTGAACAGAGGATTAATGTCAACTATCTTCTCATTGAGATAACCATTTAAGAGCAATATCACCTTCACCTTATATACTACTACTCAGATGAGCCCCATTAACTGCCTCAAAAGGAATGAACAGCATATTGTAGCCTTCAAAGGGCCATGTATATGAATTATTTTTTGCTTTATTTTTACAGCTGTGCACAGCCAAACAGAATGATGTGAAACTACACAATGAAGCTGAAATTATTGTTTCAATATAGTTACTCTATAAAAATGGTCAGACAGGAAATGGGCCTGCTCCTCGAGCCTCCTGGGATTGGTTTGGAGCAAACTGAGCGTTTTGCTGTATCTTTGTTTGTCCTGGCATTCAGTTGCCAATAGTTTCCTCCCTTTTAGTTTCTCCATCGTTTTACCCTTTCCCATCCTCTTCTTTTTTCAGTTATAGTTAATATCATTACATTTTTTATTATCAAAATGTTAATAACATAGTAACACATACAAACAATATGGGAAAATCTCTAGCCAAGAAAACATAAACCACTTTTAGAGTATGTCTGTATAGTAATTCCCCATCTGCACTCCACTCCCTCTCTTTTTTTCTCACCTCTCTTAGATTTTTGGATTCAGATTTTCCAGAACTTCCTCAGTTTTAACGCAGTAAAGACAATAGAGCGAGGGAGGGGGAAAGCAAAGAGAGAACATTTGAGAAATATAGAAAGTGCAAGAAAGTAAGAGCTGAGCAATAGGCAGGAGAGCATTTCAGGAGAGGGAAGGAAAAGAAGAAAAAAAATGAAATGAAAAACTGTATTAACTTTTATTTGTGTTGCTTTTACAGATTCTGGGACACAGAAAACTGCTCCATTTCGAGGAGAGGTGGGATCTGACTGTCCGCAGGGATACAAAAGACTTAACAGTAGTCACTGCCAGGGTAATTTCCTCCTATAATTTTTTTTTAAATACATTTCATCTAAAATTAAGGATTGGGTGTTGTCTGAATTTGGGGAGGAGGGTACGAAACTTGGGGACCCAACAGCAGTGTATTTTAAAAACTCATCGGACCCTATACTATGGGTCATTTATGATGATGCCTCCCTTAATGTATATGTACCATCACCTTCTCCATAGTTCTCTAGGTAATAGGTTAGAAAGTAGCTACATTGTATTTGTTGTACTTTGTTATGAAATATGTAATTCTCTCAAATGTATAAAATGACAATGCCATTATAGCTACTGGTATTTCTTTCTATCATTGTCTTGGTTAAAAATGACCCCATATTTTTTTAAAGTGGAACTGTTATTTCCCAGGACCTTTAATATTATGTTTACTTATCCCTAAGTAGGCATTTGTGAGAGTTAAAAAATAAAATCAATGTAGAAATCCACACCTTGATCCTGCACCTGGCAATCACTTAATCTGCAATGTTTGCCTTGGCTGTGCCTTGTGTGAACTGGAGTTGATGGAGTTGCAAAATCTTTCATATAAATTTAAAATAACATGGAAAAGTTTATGGAAAATTGTAATACAAGTAACAGGTGATATTCAATGCTTTATTAAATGGCATGAATTACAGAAAGCATTAAATAAATAATGCTTTAAAATGCAAAAAAATAAATAATTTAAATAAAAGAAATACATAAAATCCACTAGAAATCCACTGAACATACTGCCACAGATATCTCCCACAGCAGTTTGATATGCTCCAATCAGGAGCTTTTCATTCTGGTCTACATTTGGCCGATCTTATTCCGCAAACTACTATCCAGTACTTATTCACAGAATATGGGAGAAAAAAAATATATATATATAAACAACCTGAATCAAAATGTTTTAGGCAACCTTGCAGAAAGCCCAGGTGGGTTGTTACATAGTTACATAGCTGAAAAGAGACTTGCGTCCATCAAGTTCAGCCTTCCTCACATTTGTTTTTTGCTGTTGATCCAAAAGAAGGCAAAAAAACCCAGTTTGAAGCACAATTTTGCAACAAGCTAGGAAAAAAATTCCTTCTTGACCCCAGAATGGCAGTCAGATTTATCCTTGGAACAAGCAGTTATTACCCTACATTGAAAGATTATATCCTTGAATATTCTGTTCTTGCAAGTATGCATCTAGTAGCCGTTTGAACATCTGTATGGACTCTGATAAAACCACTTCCTCAGGCAGAGAATTCCACATCCTGATTGTTCTTACGGTAAAAAAACCTTTCCTTTGCCTTAGACGAAATCTTCTTTCTTCCAGTCTAAACGCATGACCTCGTGTCCTATGTAAAGTCCGGTTTGTGAATAGATTTCCACACAATGGTTTGTATTGGCCCAAATATATTTGTATAATGTTATCATATCCCCTCTCAGGCGACGTTTTTCTAAACTAAATAGGTTTAAATTTGTTAACCTTTCTTCATAGCTGATATGTTCCATTCCTTTTATTAATTTTGTAGCCCGCCTCTGCACTTTTTCTAGTGCCATAATATCCTTCTTTAGAACAGGTGCCCAAAATTGCACAGCATATTCAATATGGGGTCTTACCAGTGATTTATAAAGAGGCAAAATTATATTCTTGTCCCGAGAATGAATGCCCTTTTTCATGCATGACAATACCTTACTGGCCTTGGCCACTGCTGATTGACATTGCACATTGTTGCATAGTTTGTTGTCTATAACAATTCCCAAGTCCTTTTCATGTGTTGTTATCCTTAATTTGCTTCCATTAAGGGTATACGTTGCTTGTGTATTCTTTACGCCGAAGTGCATAACTTTGCATTTTTCAACATTAAATTTCATCTGCCATTTGAGTGCCCAGTCTCCCAGTCTATCTAAATCCCTCTGCAGCAAGGTAATATCTTGCTCACATTGTATTGTTTTACAAAGTTTTGTGTCATCTGCAAACACTGAAACATGACTTTCAATGCGGTCTTCAAGATCATTTATAAACATGTCTTATAGTGGCAAGGATTTTTTACAAAGTACTGGCATTAAAAGCCAATCTCCAAAATGAGAGTGGGCTCAGGAAATCTAAGCATTCTTAGCATGATGCTAGATACCTAGAATGACCTTAATATTCTCTAACCAGTGATTTGACTAATCTAATGTATCATAATTTTAGAACAATTGCGTATTTTTGGTATATTTTAACTTTCTGATTTACATTGACTTATATTTTAACAAAAAATAGTAAAGAGGTTATTAAATGGTTAAAATATTCTCACTTTCAGTACAAATTGATAACGTTCAGCCACATTTATAAACAGGAGTTTTGTACATCAGTCCAACATAAGCAAGTGAGTTCACAGCTAAATTGAAAGTACCATTGATGCCACTGGAGTTTGACAGAATCAAGCAAATGTTATTAGCACAAACATAGGAAACAAGTGTATTGAGTCATCTATGCAAAACAAGATTTACTAGACATTTTATGCAATTTAATGCACTAAAGCCTTACGTATAAAAGGCTAATTCTATTTATTTTCACGATCTACAGTGAACTTCTCAAATAATCCAGGTTAACCTCCCTCCATCCCTTACAACTCCCCTTCCCCACTGGCAAGTTGCCAACCCTTAGTTGATTCCCAACCCCTTATATGGTTCTAGATAGAGACAACAACACCATTCGACTGACACCAAACAAATAACATCTAGTGGAACCAATGTTAAACTCCAACATGCAACTATAACAGTACTAAAATATTGATAAAGGTATGTGTGCATGCACATGATGTTACGTAACCCTTATATGTAACAATTGAATGTTCCCTCTTTTCTTCTGTATCCCAAAACCTTGTCTTTAAGAAAATAAAGAAAAACTGAAATTAAAAAATAATTCTAAAAATAATCCAGGTTCTCCCATTTTCTCAGTGCGAACATTAGACATTTACCCATATACCCCTTCTGAGCAGACACAAGTTTACATTTACTAGCATTAGTCCTTTGCATTCAGCAGCATCCAATTCAGCCTCAAATGTTTCAACATGGCAATAGTCAAAGCATTTGTTAAAGGTGAAAACTTGTTTGACCTTCATGTGTCCTATGACAGCTACTTTCTTAATAGAATGGGAGAAAGAGATAGGGAGAGGCAACACAACCAGCTATTCAAGCTGATGGCCAAAAATTATATTAATGTTCCTGGTCAGTCATAGCCCACCTCTGTATTTTAGGACTAATTTAAAATATATTTGACTCCTGTGCCAGGGTGACTCATTTTTACAGTGATTAAAGAATGATATCATCATTCTTTTCTATACAGTCAAGGTCGATTTAGGAAGTCGCAAATGTAATTTGAATCCTTTTTTTTTTTCTCTTTCATTCCGATGATGTCAGCCTTTCTGGAGTTCTAGTATATTATCTCATTCTCTTGGGACGCAACCATGCCATTAGTATAAAACAGACACAGTCCAATCTGTGTTTCTCCTGTGCATGTAGGATTACAAATGCCATCGTTTGCATTGAGCTATTGCCCTACTGTAAAAAGTACGATAATACTAGCACTACTAGAACAGTATTAGAACAACTGCAAACATGCTCTATGCTTTATTCTTTGTTCTGAATTATCTTAAAAATAATCAAATTTTAATATAAAATTAATAATTATTAGAATTGGCGTACAACAAACATTTTCTGCAGAATTTTACAATTACAGTGAGTATATTGAAAAGAACACTAAAGGAATCATAATGGCTTCCGTTTGATAGCCTTTGAGTTATTGAATTAACTGAACATGAATTTGACATCTGAAGTATGAACTGGAGTAGTGTAAGGAAGAAAAGAAAAAAAATGAAAAAATTGGACAAGTAAGCTGGAATTCGTAGAGATTCCTAATAGTAGAATGTTAGCCTAAGGCTGGCTGTTCATTCATTCCTTTTTTGATTTCTTACTGCTGTCATTAACACCAGGCCTGGACTGGCCATCGGATTTGCCAAGAAGATGCAAGTAACAGCTGTGTCTCTTCTCCCTGCAGGGACTTCGTGCTCTGGGTACACTGTGCTCTAACTCTGCTAGTTGGCTGTTGAGTCTGTGCTAAATGCGTGGCTTTTTAATCCAGAATGCCTGAGGCAGTCTCACCTATATATTTATTTATTAATAAAATATTTTACCAGGATGGATACATTGAGATTTCTCTTGTTTTCAAGTATGTCCTGGGTCCACAAAACATTGCATTGTTACAATCAGATACAATATTAAAAAAATACAATATACAAACAATATATTTAGCATATAACAGGTGATAAATATATTCAACCATGACAGATGCATTCTGTGCTGAGTTATATTGCCATAGATCTCTTAAAAGATTTTAGATTGAATGAAGATTTGACTCTGTCCCTGAAGTTAATCTATAATTGCGGTGCTCTGTAGGAAAAGGAGGATCATATTACATAGTTACATAGTTATATAGTTACATAGCTGAATAGAGACTTGCGTCCATCAAGTTCAGCCTTCCTCACATTTGTTTTTTCCTGTTGATCCAAAAGAAGGCAAAAAAACCCAGTTTGAAGCACAATTTTGCAACAAGCTAGGAAAAAAATTCCTTCTTGACCTCAGAATGGCAGTCAGATTTATCCTTGGATTAAGCAGTTATTACCCTACATTGAAAGATTATATCCTTGAATATTCTGTTTTTGCAAGTATGCATCAAGTAGCTGTTTGAACATCTGTATGGGCTCTGATAAAACCACTTCTTCAGGCAGAGAATTCCACATTCTGATTGTTCTTACAGTAAAAAAACCTTTCCTTTGCCTTAGACGAAATCTTCTTTCTTCCAGTCTATCCAGGATCGAGCCACTTTATTTTTGTATTGCGGTATGCTAAACATTGTGCTAGTACTGGATCAAAGGTTTTAGGAGGTCGGAACAGCTGGGGAGAGCATTCTACTTAGGTAGGGTGGGAGCTTCCCAGCGATAGCCAGTTTAGCCCTTTTAACATGTCACAATGATGGGTAAAGTAATTGCATTCTAGTACAAAGCGGAAGAGTGCATTATATAATGTATTAAGTTTATTAAGGTGGGTTTGCGGTGCGGGTGCATAAACGACATCCCCGTAATCAATGACTGGCATTAGCATTTGTTGCACTTTATGTTTCCTTACTGTAGGGCTTAGGCAGGATTTGTTTCTGTACAGGGCACCTAGTTTTGGGTAAAGATTTCAAGAGATTTTTTCAATGTGAAGGCCAAAGGTTAGATTGGGGTCTAGCAACATACTTAGATATTTAAAAGAACAGACAGTGTGCTATTTGAATTTGTTCTGATACATAGTTATTGATTTTGTAATATACTTAATTTAGGTACAGTTCCAAAGATCATTGTAACTGTTTTGTCAGTGTTTAGGAAGAGTTTGTTATCCGCTATGCACTTTTCTACCTCTGTGAATTGGTTTTGGAGCACAGCCTCAAGCTGCGGTAGATTGGGTTTACTAGCATAGATAACAATGTCGTCTGCAAACATGTGTACAGTTGACGATTTGCAGACGTTAGGCAGATCATTCATAAATAATGTGAATAGCAGGGGGCAGAGTATGGAGCCTTGGGGAACACTACACGTGACTGGAAGAGGGAGGGAGGCACTATCAGAAATGGCCACATATTGCAATCAGTCTGAAACATACGCTCAAAATCAGGTTAGCGGACGATCACCAATGCCTAAGTTTTTAAGTTTTTGCAAAAGAATGCCATGGTCTAATGTGTGAAAGGCCTTGGCAAAATCAAGGAAAATAGCTCAAATTAAGTCTCCTTGTTCCACGCCAATTTGGATGTCATTGCAGGGAGGTCGAAGTTGAGTGATTTGGACGAAAGCCTGATTGATCACGGGTCAGATAATTTGATTGTTGATAATATTCACATAGTTGCGTGTGGATGCATTTTTCCAAGATTTTTGACAATACTGGGAGAAATGATTTGGGGCATTAGTTAGATACCAAAGTATTGTCACCACTTTTATGGATAAGTATAACTTTTGCAGTCTTCCAAAGTTTGGTTATGTATCCTGACACCATGGAGGGCTACGGAATTTCTTGCGCTATATAAGCTGAGCCTTAACAACATTGCTCGGATTTGATCTGGTCCACACTGTTTTTTTTTTTTCATTTTTAAATTATTAAGATGTTTATTAATTAATGTATATACTTGGGATTTCTCTGTCTGCATTACAAAGACAGGTAGAGCGCTGGTGTGGCGGGGATCAAGCAATACGCACAGACTCAACAGCACATATTAACACAGTGTGAGAGCAGAATACCCTGGGCATGAAGATCCTGGCAGTAGATGCTCTGAGGCTGTACTGTTGAGGGAAGAAGGTTGAATTCTCTCCCCTACATGTGTATATTTTTGTCTCAGAGTATGCATCTGCCTGTGTGTGTCTGCATGTGTGTCAGCGTGTCTCTAACCATTCTTCATTTAGAGAAGCAGAAAAGGGGTCTACAAAAAGAAGTTTGCCTTTGTTAATATGAGGCATTGAAAATCCCACTCACATTTGAGAGCCTCCTCACCCACTTCATATAAGTAAGAAAGGGTGAGAGCGAGGTGTAATTAAGATGAGGCAATTTTTTTCCTGGTTTTGAGGGATCCTGAATTAAGATAAAATATATTTTAACACGTTTAATTTCTTCATCTATTTTCCCACAGATATAAATGAGTGCAGCATGCAAGGAGTGTGCCAAAATGGTGATTGTTTAAACACACATGGTAGCTTCCGATGTGCGTGTAAACATGGATACATCTTCATCTCTTCACAGATGCACTGCGCACGTAAGTTAACATATAATGAGATCCACCTCTTGCATTTTTCATTGACAAATTGAATTTCCTTTTATGTGTGTAATGTAGTTAGACAGAGTGAGCCTATTGCCCATGGGGAGAATTTGTCTGTGACACATGTTGTCTTAAATCATGTTTGTTCAATGCCAAGGGAATGTCAAATCTTATCTAAAGATCATTTTCATGCCATATGCGAACTGTATACTGAAGAACCTCTTATCTATATCTACTGGATATAAGTTCCTAAAGTTAGTGTGATAGTGAGATATGCAAATTATGTGCAACAATACATTTTGAATTTGCACCAATTAGGGAGTTTTATCATGTTACCCCTAACCACAACCCAAAACGTCAACTCCCGAACCAGAACAGCCCGTTGAGTAAGTGGTTGGTTTCTGATTATTATTCATTTTGTATCACAACTCATGAATACTTCATAAAGCTTTGTTTAAAGCAGCACTTCACTTGGGAGGCTACTCAGTCATGTGCTAACTGGTTTGAGGCCTTCTGCCTTCAGGGCACCTACAAAATGGGTCGTTACCTGGCTGCATTGGCACTTGAGCTCACTGGGAGCAGGTGGGACTCTATTACTATACATCTCCGCCTGGGAGAAGGATGTGGGAAATTAAGCACACTTTATGTAACCTTATTTTTTTCCATAATTAGTGGCTAATTTAGCCATTTAACCTCAGTATGACATATGTTGTTAAAGGAACACTCTAGCCCTAGGAATACAAATATGTATTCCTAACGCTATAGAGCCCTAGTCACTGTTTAGGTATAATTAACTATTTATTTGCTTACCTTAAAGGATCACTATAGTGTCAGGAAAACAAAGCGGTTTTCCTGACACTATAGTGCCCAGAGGGTGCCCCCACCCTCAGGGTCCCCCTCCCGTGGCGCTGAAGGGGTTAAAACTTACCTTATTCCAGCACCGGGCTCCCTCGGCGCTGGTGATCTCTCCTCCCCTGCCAACGTCAGCACCCCCGTCCGACGTCAGCGGAGCATTTCTCAATGCTTTCCTATGGACGCTCTGCGCGATAATATGCCTCCAGTGTCGCAGTCCAGAAGACAGCCACTAGAGGCTGGATTAACCCTGCAGTGTGAACATAGCAGTTTCTCTACATCTGCTATGTTTTCAACTGCAGGGTTGAAGCTGAAGTGGCCTGGGTGCCTATAGTGGTCCTTTAAGTGTCACAGTTTGTTGAAGATTTGTTGGATATTTGTGTTCATCATTTTTTTTTACATTTATATGTATTAGCAGTTTATGCTTGTTTATGTATTTATTTTTTAAATTTGTGTTTGATGCCTGCTGGCTTTGTGGATTTTAATGTTTCTATTTACAGCTGAACAGTGGAAATAATCAATTCTAAAGGCTGTTGAATTGTAACAACCACTTTTTTACCATTTGTTATTATAAGAGAGAAAACAACATTTTAAAGGTGCACTCTAAGTACCATAACCACTACCTCTCAGTATAGTTGTTATGCTGCTATAGGTCTATGGGTAATATTCCCTACTTTCTTTCAAACCATTTTGGTTGCACCTCTAATGATAGTCAAATACAGAAATAACCCAAAACTGTAAAAGGATTATACACAAGATGCAATTAAGTAGAGACATTCCATGCAACACAAATGCCCTATCTGACTCACAAGAACATTTATCTAGGACACATCTAACACACAAGCAAAACACTTATGCCTTTTAGCTAAGAAATTCTTTAATATGCATGGAATGTGAAAATATCTGATTGACTGAATGTATAATTACCATGATGTTTTCATGGGAAATTGTCAGTCTCTTTATTCCCATGCTTTTAATATTCTAAATAGATACATTTATCCCGGCTCAGCTAATTTTGACATCATTTTGCAAATTTAGCTTTACCTTATGACAGCTCACTGTTTGTCTTATATAAAGAACCTATTTAGAGAAGTTTAAAAAAAAAAAAAAAAAGTTCTTCAAATAGCCTATTTTATTGGTCTAGGAAAGCTGTATTTTGTAACAGATGGGTGATTTTAGTAGTTTGTATCAAACGTGATTGGCAGTTGCTGTATTCGGATTGGCTATGCATCTATCCCGGTTAGTTATGCATCTTCCTGATCATTTTTACCGTTGCTAAATATGGAACTTGAAAGACTGTTTGTATTTACCGTGAATAGATATTGATTTACCATTTGCTTTTCCTTGGCATAGTGAGCATAAGGGACTTCAAAGAAACATTCTCTGTTTTTTAGGAAGTAAAAGTTGGCAATTGAACAAATACCAGATTCTGAAGAACTCTGTCATAGCATGCTCTCTGCAGTTTTGTTTATCACTGATGTCTTGCATATTGTGCAGTAATTCAGGATTTATAATTTCCGCACTGCAAAATTGACAGATCTTTAAAGAACACTCCAAACATGCAAACCACTTCAGCTTGCTGAAGTCCTTTATGTGTCTCGAGTCAGTCATATTTGTGACCATTTATAAAAGTGCTAATATCAATAGAGCTCAATCAGACAGCCAAGGAGGTTTTTCTTTCGCTTCTGTTAGCACCACGTAACAAATATGGCAGGCATAAGCCTGTATTCTTCCCTTCCCAATGAAAGCTGCAATTGTGTGTACATGTGAGTGTGATGCTCCAGCACAGAGGCTTCTCAAGAAGACTTAGTCTGTTCCGGGTAAAAAGAAGAAGGTTTGAAAGGCTGCAGAAAGCAAGCTGCAAGCTGTTTTTTCGTATACCTCCAAAGAAAACACGAAGAAAAATGTTGCTGTATATCTACTACATAATTTTTTATTTTTTTTTAAACACATAAAACCCACAAATGCTTCTTTAAAGTGTTAATTACATTAAAACTTAGTACAGTTTGGATAGAAGAAAATATTAATCAGGAACTGTCACTTCTCAGGATGTTTAAAGGGACACTATTGTCACCAGAGCAACTACAGCTTATTGAATTTGTTCAGAATCCATTACCTTCAGGCTTTTTGCTGTAAACACTGTCTTTTCAGAGAAAATGCAGTGTTTACATTACAGCCTAGTGATAACTTCACTGGCCACTCCTCAGATGGCTGTTAGAGATCCTGCCTGGGTCATGGCTCCCTAAAATGCATCCAAACATTCAGTATCTCCTCCCTCTGAACTTCATTGACTCAATTCATCTCTATGAGGAGATGCTGATTGGCCAGGGCTGTGCTTGAATTGTGCTTGCTCTGCCCCTGATCTGCCTCTTTGTCAGTCTCAGCCAATCCTATGGGGGAACATTGTGATTGGATCAGGCCACCACTTCTGATGATGTCAGAGGAAGTTCACAGGCAGAGGCGGCAGCTTCAGACTTGAATACAAGTAAGATTTTACTATCTTTAGGGAGGCAAAGGGGGCCAATGGGGCTAGATAGTAGTTTTAACACTATAGGGTCAGGAATACATGTTTGTGTTCCTGACCCTATAGTGCTCCTTTAATATTATATTTACTTATTCATATATTTAACAGATATGTACCTTTAAGGTGTGGAAAACAAAAGGAAATCTAGAAATCTGCACCTCTTCATTGTGCAGCAGGACACCTCAATTTTACCTCCCTCTCATGATTGCTACAAACGTTGCCCTTTGCATCAGGCAGTTAGCATAGAGAAAGCATACAAATACAGTACATATTCAACAATGCTTCTTTTTCCCCTCTTCATTTGCAATGATTGCCCTGGCTTTGCCTAGTCTGTACTGGATTATGATGTAATTTCATATTTTTTTCATATACAGTTAAAAGAATAGAGCATCTAATGGGCAAAGAAGGGGGTTACACAATTTTTATGATTTGTAATGTTTTATTCAATGGTGTATATTACAGAGAAGTGACAGCTCCCCTTTACTCTGTAATGATTTAACAAAAACAAAAACCTGGTTAGCTACTAAAATGTGGATTGTCAAGAGTCCAATGTGAATCAAAAGTAAATTTCAATTTTAGGTCAACACAACCAACTGAAAACATATCTGATATTTTCCAATGAAATATTTTTTGGACTAAAATTTCAATGTGATCACTTTGAATTCCCGTGAATTCTCACTTTAGCATATAATCCTGACTGTGTTGCTTTACTGCTTGTGAGATATAGCATCACTACACCAAGTGGATTACAAACAGAACAATTGGAAGTGTGTGGATGTATTGAGGCATTAAAAGTCATTTAACAGTAAAAGTGACTCTTTTTTCCTGGTGCTGATGCAAAGGTTGCCAAGTACAACCTTTTGGATATTAAATATTTTATGTGGCTTTTCTCACTCATGTATTACTCATAGTTTGTAAAATAAAAGAAAGAAAGAAAGTAACCCATTTCCTTGTTGGGAGAAACCAAGGTCAAATGTCAGCAGACAGAAAAAGGAAGGAAAGTTACACAGAGCACCACACCCAAAGAAAGTTCGTTTCCACAGTAAAAAAGGAAAGAAAAATGTTTTGTTGACCTCTGTTCTATCCCTGTCTTCAATGTTTATGTAATGAAGCTAATGTTTTGTGTGTCGAATTAACCTACTCGAGTTAACAGAGACCATAATTGTGCATATGAGCATTACAATGTTGAAACTGTGATCTTTTGTTTGTATGAGATATTGATATTGATTGAAACTATCACAAATTGTGCTTGTAACACCACGGAAAAAGGAGTAGTACACAGTGGCGTACACATGACCCATGGGGCCCCGGTGCGAAAATTGATCCGTGGGCCCCCCCCGCCCCCCCGCGCAGGCCGGGCCGCAACACATGGCGGTGGGCACCTGGTCGCAGGGGTTACAGGGCTGCGACCCCTGCGACCGCGGTATGTACGCCAGTGCATGCAGATGCACACACTTAAAGGACCACTCTAGGCACCCAGACCACTTCAGCTTAATGAAGTGGTCTGGGTGCCAGGTCCAGCTAGGGTTAACCCATTTTTTCATAAACATAGCAGTTTCAGAGAAACTGCTGTGTTTATGAATGGGTTAAGCCTTCCCCTATTTCCTCTAGTGGCTGTCCCATTGACAGCGGCTAGAGGCGCTTGCGTGCTTCTCACTGTGATTTTCACAGTGAGAGCACGCCAGCGTCCATAGGAAAGCATTATGAATGCTTTCCTATGTGACCGGCTGAATGCGTGCACAGCTCTTGCCGCGCGTGCGCATACAGCCGACGGGGAGGAGAAGAGGAGGATCGGAGGAGGAGAGCTCTCCACCCAGCGCTGGAAAAAGGTAAGTTTTTACCCCTTTCCAGAGCGGGGCGGGAGGGGGTCCCTGAGGGTGGGGCACCCTCGGGGCACTATGAATGCCAGGAAAGCAGTATGTTTTCCTGGCACTATGAAATAGTCCTTTAACTTATAGGACACATGACATGTGTGACATGTCATGATTCCCTTTTATTCAAGTTTGGTCCTTAAGGGGTTAAGGACCACTACAGACCACCAGATCCGCATCAGCTCAATGAAGTTTGTCTGGGTGTGTCAGGTCTAGTTTTAACCCTGCGGCTGAAAACATGGCAGTTTCAGAGAAACTGCTATGTTTCCGCAATTAATCCTGCCTCTAGTGGCTGTCTCCGCGGACAGCGTAGAGAATGAAACGTCCATAGGAGAGAAGCATTGAGAGTAATGCTTTCCTATGGGCGGTTTGAATGCGTGCGCGGTTGCATTTGGAGCTGAGAGGCTGAGGGATCCCCAGCGCCAAGGGAGTCCGGCGCTGGAGAAAGGTAAGTGCTGAAGACACACACACACTTACAGACGCATACACACTAGCCAACAGACACACACATTTACTGACAGAGACACACTCAGCGACAGACATACATACACACTCACAAAACATACACTCTCATTGACAAACACGCACTCACTAACAGACATCAAACAGACTCACTAACACACACACTCAGTAAGACACACACAGTAACACACTCACTGACACTCACTAGCAGACACACACACTAACACACTAACACTCACATTAACACTCACTAGCAGACACACACTAACACTCACTCTGACACTCACACTCACTCTAACACTCACTCTAACACTCACACACACACTCACTCTAACACTCACACACACTAACACTCACACACACACACTAACACTCACACATGATTTCTTTTTTTTATATAATCCCCCCAGCCTCCTTACCTCTTGGAGTGCTGGGGGGGATTATTCCCTGGGGTCCAGTGGGGCTCCTGGGCGGGTGGCCGGTCGGGCAGGCAGGCGGGCGCGTGAGGGAGCACTCAGTGCTTCCTCTTCAGCTCCCTCGCGAGCCGCGTAGGGATGCCGGCGCCGGAAGATGACGTCATCTTCCTGCTCCGGTATCAGTGCGGTGCGCGAGGGAGCTGAAGAGGAAGCACTGAGTGCTCCCTCGCCTGCCTGCCCGACCGGCCACCCGGGGTCAGCAGGCCAGCCTCAGGGAGACCCTGGGGTGGTCGGCTCCTGGGCCCCCCAGGGGAAGAGGCTGGCCCTGGGCGTACATACCGGGCCACAGGGGCGGCCGGGCCCCCTGGTGGGCCGGGCCCGGTCGCAGTCGCGACCCCTGCGACCCTGGTATGTACGCCAGTGGTAGTACATATACACTGATTATTTGTACTTATGAAACATATAGTGGCCAAGTATGTGGAGAACAGTTGTGCCTTTTATTAATAGCTTAATAACAAAACTAACATTTATTATGATTTGAAAATAAAAAATGTTTAAGCAGCTCTGTCATAATTTGCAAAAAAACCCAGTCGGTGACTGCTCTGTTGGCAGTGTGGTGGTTGATGGGTGAGTTATACTTACCTGAACCTGTCCCTTGTGGTTGCCAACATCTTCTTCAGATCCTGGAAATTCAGCTGATAAGAGCCAATGAAGTGTTGTATTCTTGTGCATATAAACTGAGGATCCTCCTATCACGTTTGCGTAAAAACCCAGCACGCAGTATGTAAACCCACTGAAAACCTAAAAAAACATATTACCGAACCTTAGAATGGTCGGGTTTAATGTAGGTAGAAAAGAGTAGTTAGAGAATAGCCAAAAGTCAGGAAACCAGAGATCAGGGGTGCAATACAGGAATAGCCGGGTCAGGATACCAGAAAAGAGAAAAGTCAAGATACAAGCCGAGTCAGGAAACCAGAGAACAGAAGAGTCAATAGCCAAGCCGAGTCAAAATATATACCAAGTAATCAGTGAGAAATATCAAGTAGCATTATAGGGAACACTAAAAACCAGAAATTGGCATAGAACAAAGCAAAAGGGAGTTTTTACAAGGGAGCATCTTTTGCTTTAAGGCCATGCCCCCAAAACATCTGAGCCGGTAGAAATGGTGCGGACCTGCGTCATTGACTTAATGACGTCAGCGCGCATGCCTTGCATCATCAAAAGGGGCGTTATTCCAGTGTCTGGTGTGGGACATGCAGATCTGCCTTTGAGAGGAGTTGGCATCGGGGGGCCGCACCACATGGGCACACTGGAGATAAGAGATTGTGACACCTCCATAGACAGAACTTTTTCCCCCAGTCGTCATCGATGATCAATGATGAGGGCTAAGGGCTTTACAAAAGGTAGCTCCACTTTTTGTCAAACTTGGTGAAGTGTAGGAAAAATAAACATTCTTAATTCTTCAAGTTTATTTTGGAGGTTTGTGACAGTTCTATTGTGGGCCGCTGATATAAAATACAGTATGAGGCAATATGAGTTTGCATTCCAATCACTGTGATTAATGTCAGCACAGGCCAGATTACCTTGCTCATGCTATGTTCAAAATAAACACTTCAAAACACAATTCTTGTACTTTATTCAGCCACCATACAAAGTACAGTGGCTCATGCTGGACCCAACTTTTACCTGGCTTATGCTTACACTGTTACCTGACATGCACTGCACTTTGTTAAGTGAGGGAAATGATCAGATAAGTACATGTTGACCCTTCTGTTCATTCTGCACACATGCTGCCAAGGCCAAAGTGTATTTTGTCTGTTCATTATATGAGATAACCAGCATTGGCCTGCAGGGATGTCCTACACATTTTGCTCAAAAGCATCAGGGCATCATCAAAGCACAAAGCATCAATTGCATAAGTGTGTTTCAATTGTGTAGCTGAATGAGTACTGCTTGTGTTTGACATATACAGACAGGATAAGGAAACTGTTTTGTTTGTAACAGAGAAAGTAAACAAGGAATTCCTTTCATGTATTTGACACTAACATGTCAAGTGTCTTGTTCTGTAGACATGCTATGGGGTTTCTCTCTTCTCTCATAATAAAAACAAAAGGAAAAGGAAAAAAAAAATCACATTGATAAGTATATATCCACCAGACAAAATGTGAATGAGAAAAATTACTGTTGTGCTTGAGCCAACAATCTCTCTTCTCTTTATGTGCCATGTAGCGGAGAAGTCTGAAGCAATAGGTCTGTGCTACCGACTGGTAGGTGTGGAAGGGCAGTGCCAGCATCCACTCTCCAAACGAATGACCAAACAACTCTGTTGCTGCAGTGTTGGAAAAGCATGGGGGTCTCAGTGCGATGCATGCCCTGCAGACGGCACAGGTAAGATGGCCGTAGAAAACATTTTTGTGTTATTCTACAGGTATTTTTTATTTATATAGGAGCACCACATGCTTCAGAAATGGATACATTTCAATAAAGGCAGGCCTGGATATACATGTCAGGTGTCTGTAGGCACAGAATTCTAAGGTACCAACTGCTCACCCTCCTCAATAAAAATTAACTAGACATTGCATGCAAAACAAAAATCTATAAAACACATATTTAATTTTGACAATTACATATGTATGTTTGTGCATATTTCTACTTGTAATGTATTGTTTGAATTTGTGATTATAGTGAGTGCCAGTGTTCATTTTGTCAACTAACAATTTTAGTCAAATTTTAGCCGACTAACATTTTTAAGATTTAGTCGACTAAAACTAGACTTAATCTAAAACAATTCAGATGAGTAAAATATGGCTAAAACTAAAATGACTTTTTAGTCAAAAGACTATAACTAAAACTACATTAAAATTTGCCGCCAAAATTAACACTGCACAGAGAGGCTGTGGAAAGGGCAAAAAAGACAGACCAGGGCTTGGGAGAGACACCTAGAGGGACTGTGAGGACACAAAGAGACACAGAGGGGCTGGGGAAGGGGCAAAAGAGACAGATAGAGGCTTTAACTAAACCCATTAAATTTGTTGACTAAAATTGACTGGAGATTTATTTTACTATAATAAGACTAAAGCTAAAACAATTCCGGTGACTATAACACAACTAAACCTAAAATGGCTTTTTTAGTCAAAAGACTATGACTAAAACTAACTTGAAATTTGCCGCCAAAATTAAAACTGGTGAGTGCATGCAGCTGTCTAAAAATAATGTTAAAATGGTTATGGTGAAGGAGGGTTAAGGTTAGAGAGTGGTTGATGACAGTGTAAGATTATATATACAGAGTTTTATGTAAAGAGGAGTAAATGCTTTAGGACTAAGAAACTAGTTTGTTTAGGTTTTGGGAGGGGTTAAATTTAGGATTAAGGAAAAGGCGTGTTTATGGTCCAGGCATGTCGAGTTTGACCTTGCTATGATCGATAGTAGAACTACATGAGCTGTTATACAATGTGCATCACTCAGTGCTGTCCCTTCTTTTCCAGTACGGCATTTATTGTTTGAGTGGGTGCTAATGGGAAGATGGGAAGAGCACTGAGTTTTGCACTCTCTGTAACTGTTGCTGCAAGCAGAGGAAGGTGACTTGACTACTGAGTTCACAGACCAAATCTGTTGGTACTTATCTCCTCTCACCAGCCCACCTAAGCTCCAAACAGGCACATTATAAGTGCAGTAAATAGGCACCACATACAGGCGCTTGTAGGATGGCACCTACTTTACTAAAGTGGAAATCCAGCCCCGAATAAAGAGTGTAATAATAGAATGTACTGTGGCAGACAGTAGCAAACTGAACAAAGTATGTTCTATAACACTGCCTTCGAGTTTATACTGTAAATGTATTTGTATATGTTTTTTTCTTTTTATTCATCTTTTTTTTCCTGTGGTACTACCTAAATTATTAGTTTGTATATAGACTTGTAATTGCAATATTATTTAAAAAGAACTCTATACAAAAAATGCTCAGTTTATGTCATGTAGGCAGAAATCTCTCCAGCTGTACTACAAATAATGTCATCCTAAAATCTCACTTCTCTTTTCTCTCTCTGTGCCCTTTACTCTATCTCTTTCTCACTTTATATTTCAGTTTGCTGTTTTATTTTATTTTTTGTGACTTTTCAGCATCATTTACGGAGATCTGCCCAGCTGGGAAGGGTTACCACATTCTGATGTCTCATCAAACACTTACAATTCAAGGTCAGAGTGATTTCACGCTTCACCTTCATCCTGAAGGTAGTGACACTCAGGTTGTACCCCCAAGGAGTCCGGATTTGGCTTTACCTCCCAACATGTTTGATTTGATCCCAACCCAAAAGATACCTGAGCTGGATTCTCCGGATGGGCAAGGTAAAGGCCTGTACTGACCAATAATGCATTGAATATCATGTCATTTTCATCTTGCTTACTGTAATACTCATTGCACTACAAATCACCTTTACCACTCATTCTCTATAAATTTATTTACTCTTTGACAAATACACAATTAATTTTTGACATTGTATTATGTTATATGTATATATATATATCTTTATATTCTTTCTTTTGCAGGAGATGTCACTGCTGTGGTAAGTACCCCAACGTGTCATTTTTGATTCTTGAAAATTAATGAGTGAAAACTCAAGTTAGATTTGCAATATTATTTAATTTCAGCACAAAAAAATTATATTTAAATTTACATATTCATAAAGTTATCCAGTGAGTGTGTTGTAAGTGTTTAAAGCAGCACTCCATTACAAAATGTACCTGCAGAAATGCAGGGTCAAGTCTGAAAACAATGCTTGTCTGAGCTCATTTGCATGTAAAGCTGGGAAATCAGGGATTGCTGTGGAAACATGATTTCTCAGGATTCCTCTGCCCAACATAGATTTTCCAAAGTCCAACTTGAGAAATGCAGGAAATGCACAACAGTAATTCTTCTTTATGTGTGTATATATTTAGTATAGGAAGACGACCAGCACTCAAGGTCTTTTGAAGATAAAATGTAGGTTCTTTATTGAAGATTCATTAAAAAAAGGATGGACCGACGTTTCAATCCCCTTTCGGGACTTTCATCAGGATCTGGTATAATAAACAATAAAAACATAAGCATATTTATAGGAAGAGAAATCAATGAAAATTGACTTACCCCAGGTGCTGTGCCTAATGCCGCTAGCGTTCCAAGGTACAGAATGCACATGCGTGTACATGCTCCGCCCTCAAGTAGCGTAACAGCGTACAGTACGTTGTCCTGGCATCGAGAATACTACCCAGTCACCAGGGAGATGTAAATAAACACTGGTGCTGGATGTGCAAAAGGACGGACGCAAATACGTATTAAGGAGATGCCTCTTCGATATAGTGCGAAATAAAAATGACATAGTATATCGAAAAATGGTGGATGTGGAAATGTTACAAGTAGTGCAGATGAAGGTAGATGCAAGACTGCTTAAATGAACAATCAATAGAAAGTGCACTATGGAAAATGGTTAAGTATCCCAGACATACTAATATCCATAAATGGTAGCATATTTTAACGTGCTACATTCAGTATTAAAGTGCAAGATGGTGTAAAGTGCACAGTGAATGCTTATAAATTGCAAAGTGAATACTTATATATATATATATATATATATATATATATATATATATTAAAAAAGAGCATAATAGTGCTAATATTACATATTTGTAGTAATATTGCATATTATGTTAAGCAAATGTCTTGGGCAATCAAAACCTAAGAAATTAAAAATACCGATAGAACAACAATTTCTAATACAGCAAAAAGGCTTATAGAAGAGAATGGTATGAAATCATTTAATTGAGTCCTTTAGGAGCTATAGTTTCTAAATGAAAGATCCAGAATGTCTCTCTGTTCAAAAGAAGTTTACCTCTATCACCGCCACGCTTGGGTACTGGAATACAAATTTAAGGGTTGTAAGTGGATGTTGAAAGTTGAGGAAATGTTTAGCCAATGGCTGGTCCGAATGGCCTTCTCGATATGCTACCCATATACTCGATCTATGGCCTCTAATTCTTTCACATAGGGGTGTCTCAGTCTTACCAATGTATGACAGACCACACAGGCAGGTGAGCTTATAGATTACAAAGGGAGTCCTACACGTGATGGTGTAGCGAATCTGATAGACCTTGGTATTATGAGGGTGATGGAAGGTGTGTGAGGGTATCATGTGTCCACATGTAACGCAACCCAAACAACGGACACTACCACGATTTTGTAATCCAGTGTTCATCTCATAACTCTTCACTGGGTCCGTGTGACCAACGGGTTCCTCAAATTTTTGTTCTTCCTATAGCTGATTAAAGGAGGTTCTTTAAAAATCATTAGAAGAGTATCATCACTTGCTGGCATTTTCCAGTTCTGTTTGATGTCTTTGGAGACTGTTGGGGACACATCATTAAAGGTGATGGGAAAAAACAACATTGGAGCTACCTTGGCTACTTTATTGGGACGGGCAGACTTTGCCTCCTCTAGCGCGTTCAATAAATCACAGCGTTTGTAGCCACGTGCAAGGAATTTCTCCGTCATCTCCTTAAGTTGTTGTTTCATCATCTCAGAGATACAATATCTTAATAAACTGGAGACCCCCATCAGAGTGATGTCAAATATAAGTACATCATCAGTTCAATATTTGGACCTTGAAATATCGGTAAGGGAACAAAAAATATCATATAGCCTGTATACAAAATCAACAGACCGCAATACTATCCTACATAACGATAGTGCACATCCAGAGGCTTTGAAGAAATCATTACCCAGGGCACAATATGTAAGAGTTATTCGAAACAACTCAGAAAGGGATGTGATGGAGCAACAACTTAAGGAGATGATGGAGAAATTCCTTGCACATGGCTACAAATGCTGTGATTTATTGAAAGCACTAGAGGAGGCAAAGTTTTCTTTCTTAGGTTTTGATTGCCCAAGGCATTTGCTTAACGTAATATGCAACATTACTACAAATATATAATATTAGCACTATTATGCACTCTTTTACTATGGATAAGTATTCACTTTGCACTTTATAAGCATTCACTATGCACTTTACACCATCTTGCACTTTAATACTGAATGCAGCACTTTAAAATATGCTACCATTTATGGATATTAGTATGTCTGGGATACTTAACCATTTTCCATAGTGCACTTTCTATTGATTGTTCATTTAAGCAGTCTTGCATCTACCTTCATCTGCACTACTTGTAACATTTCCACATCCCACCTTTTTCTATAGACTGTGTCATTTTTATTTCGCACTATATCAAAGAGGCATCTCCTTAATAAATTTTTGCCTCCGTCCTTTTGCACATCCAGCACCCCTGTTTATTTACATCTCCCTGGTGACCGGATAGTATTCTCGTTGCCAGGACAATGTACTTTACGCCGTTATGCTACTTGTGGGCAGAGCACATCCACGCATGCGCACTCTGCACCTTGGAACGCTAGCGGCATTAGGCACACCACTTGGGGTAAGTCAATTTTCATTGATTTCTCTTTCTATAAATATGCTTATGTTTTTATTGTTTATTATACCTGATCCTGACTGAAATGTCGGTCCATCCTTTTTTAATGAATCTTCAATAAAGATCCTACATTTTATCTCCAAAAGTCTGTGAGTGCTGGTCGTCTTCCTATACTGACTATATTGCTTTCCCCCTGACCAAGCACCCGGCTACTTTATTCAACAGCCTGAGTGCAAGGACTCTTTGGAATTTATATATATATATATATATATATATATTTATCCCCTTAATTGTAAGAAAAATCAATCTTGCCTCGGTGCAACCAGTGTCCATATATAATCCAGAAGTAAAGGGGTGCACTCATAGGTCTTGTTCAGGGTATTTATTAAATCAAACTTTGTGTCCTAATTGATGTTTCGACCCTGGCGGGTCTTTTTCAAGATCAACATAAACATGTGAAAAATACAAATATATAGGGATAAGTAAAATACACTTACTAATCAAACAGTGTAAGAAAGAAGCCCGATCCCATCTGTGACGAGACCAATCTCGCCACATTGCATTGGAGAAGCCTGGTTGCTCGCCTGCTGCCTTTGGACTATGGCCCCCTTTTAAAAGACTTTATTTTTCCATGCAGAAAAGCCATATTCATGCTTTTCTGCCGGTCGTTCGGTAGTTTCAATCTACCGAACAACCGTACGAATGACTAGACCACTGCTTGACCCTCAACACAGAGCCTTGTCTTGTTCTTGGGGGGATTCACTGTATGCTGTTAGAGACTGATTGCCAGGAGTGTAAGCCGCTTGGGTGCTTTTCCTGTTCGTCTACTAGCAGCTATTTGGGAGGTTCCAGTTCGGGAGTTGGAGTGCTATTTTGTATCCAGTTCGGGAGTTTGGTGTTCTGCAGTAGCTGTGCCTGTATCTCTGGAAAGGTGGCCGATCGCCTAAACGGTTTACCCCTTGTGTGTAAAACGGTCCGTTACAATTGGTGGCAAGCGGCGGGATAGTTCCCACAGACTACAGGACAGCTACAGGCAACACCATTCCGTGCATTTACAATTTGAGGGCAACGCATGTCTGAGTACAGCGACCCTGACAGCAACAGAATGGAACCAGCAGTGTCATACGAGGAGGAGGACCTGGATGGCCGGGATGCATTAAGGAAAGGCATCTGGTACCAGGCCCTGGATAATGTACAGTACCAGCGGGGTGAGAGTCTCCCCAGTGAAGAGCAGCGGTTGCAGAAGCAAGTGGTCCTGCGGATGCCCTTCCTGGGAGAGCAGCCCCTAGATGAATGGGTGAATGAATTGGAGCACCGGGTATGGCAGGAGATTTGGCTGGAAGATGCATACCAGGCGCTCTGGTGGTATGGGGCACAGTACCTGCCCTGGACAGCCGAGCATGACAAGCCAGAGGGAGAGGAGTTTGATGGTCCTGGCTTGTTATGGGAGGATTTTTCAGAGCCTGAATTTGGGAGCCCTACACAAGCCCGGTTCAGTGATCTCTTGGAGTGGGAGGGAGAAAGAGGGTAAGGACTGGGACCCACACTCACCATTGAGTGAAGACCTGGCCTACCTAGCAAACCCTGGAGGGGAACTGAGCAGGACCAATGGTGATTCCTTCCAATCTACTGAGAAGATCCAGCAGGACAGCAAGGTGACAGAGCCAGAACCAGACCCATTCAGCTGGGAAGACATTGTGGATATTTTCTGAAGAACCCCAGGTGGCCGGGTAGAGATGGGACCGAGAGTTCTCCACTGGGTCCTGCAGGAATTGGGAGCCCAGTCTCCATTCCCCAGCGTCAAAGGATTTATTGGGAATTGGGAGCCCAGTCTCCATCTCCCCAGCTGGAGAAATTGCAGGGAATTGGGAGCCCAGCCCATTCCCCAGCGGGACAGAGGGAATTGGGAGCCCGAGCTCCATTCCCCAGCGGGAGATATTGCAGGGAATTGGGAGCCTGAGCTCCATTCCCCAGCGGCAGGCTGAGTTACAGGGGGCAGAGGTAGCTGTTCCTGCCCCCCAGCAGCAGAGTGATATGCCGGGAAGGCAGTGTAAAGTGCAGGGAGAGGAGAACAGTGTCCTCCCTCCCCAGCGGCAGCGTGATTTTTTGGGAATTGGGAGCCCAGTCTCCATTCCCCAGCGGCAGTATGATGCTTTGGGAATTGGGAGCCCAGTCTCCCTTCCCCAGCGGCAGCACAGATCATTGGGAATTGGGAGCCCCATCTCCATTCCCCAGCGGCAGAGTGTCCTACCGGGAATAGAGAGCCCAGTCTCCTTTCCCCAGCAGCAGGACTCTGTATTGGGAGCAGAGACAGTCGGCCTCCCTCCCCCACAGCTGGAAGTATGTATGGGAGAGGAGCTTGTTACCCCCTCTCCCCAGCGGCAGCTTAATGTACAAAGGGGAGACAGTAAGCCCCACAACCGTGCAGATGGGACCGTAGTCTCTACACTGCCAGCACAGGGGGTAGAGACGGTCGGTCCTGCCCCCCAGCGACAGGGCTGTTTAGCCAAAGGGGAGACAATCGGTCTCCCCCTCCAGCAGCAGAGATGGGTAACCAAAGGGGAGACGGTCGGTCTCCAGCAGCAGGACTGTGCCAAAGGACGGCTCTGTCTCCAGCAGCAGGACTGTGCATCTAAAGGGGAGACAGCTCAGTCTCCAGCAGCAGCAGCAGAGCTGGTGGCATTTAAAGGGGAGACAGGCCGGGTCTCCCTCCAACAACCAGGCTTCCACCCAGGCTACCTCCCAGTAGCGCGGGCAACAGGGCAGAGTGCCGCTGGTCTCTGCCCACGCAGCAACCCACCAAGTCACGTACCTGGTACCCAGCACAGCCGTGGTGAGGCACCTGGACATGGACAAGCTTCCCTTTACCCAGGTGTAGTAACCATTTATTGTGGGTGGGCTGTGCTGTTGATTATTTGTTGTGGGTGGGCTGCTGGACTAACAAGGGCACTGACCGGCAGGAGGTCAGATACCCTGTTAGTCTGTTTGGAAAAGGGGAGAGATGTGACGAGACCAATCTCGCCACATTGCATTGGAGAAGCCTGGTTGCTCGCCTGCTGCCTTTGGACTATGGGCCCCTTTTAAAAGACTCTTATTTTTCCATGCAGAAAAGCCATATTCATGCTTTTCTGCCGTTGTTCGTAGTTTCAATCTACCAACAAACAACGAATGACTGAAACACTGCTTGACCTCAACACAGAGCCTCTTGTCTTGTTCTTGGGGATTCACTGTATGCTGTTAGAGACTGATTGCCAGGAGTGTAAGCCGCTTGGGTGCTTTTCCTGTTCGTCTACTAGCAGCTATTTGGGAGGTTCCAGTTCGGGAGTTGGAGTGCTATTTTGTATCCAGTTCAGGAGTTTGGTGTTCTGCAGTAGCTGTGCCTGCATCTCTGGAAAGGGGGCCGATCGCCTAAACGGTTTTTACCCCTTGTGTGCAAAACGGTCCGTTACAATTATTGGGAGCCCAGTCTCCATTCCCCAGCGGCAGAATGATGCTTTGGGAATTGGGAGCCCAGTCTCCATTCCCCAGCGGCAGTATGATGCTTTGGGAATTGGGAGCCCAGTCTCCATCCCCCAGCGGCAGCACAGATCATTGGGAATTGGGAGCCCCGTCTCCATTCCCCAGCGGCAGAGTGTCCTACCGGGAATAGAGAGCCCAGTCTCCTTTCCCCAGCAGCAGGACTCTGTATTGGGAGCAGAGACAGTCGGTCCCCCTCCCCCACAGCTGGAAGTATGTATGGGAGAGGAGCTTGTTACCCCCTCTCCCCAGCGGCAGCTTAATGTACAAAGGGGAGACAGTAAGCCCCACAACCGTGCAGATGGGACCGTAGTCTCTACACTGCCAGCACAGGGGGTAGGGACGGTCGGTCCTGCCCCCCAGCGACAGGGCTGTTTAGCCAAAGGGGAGACAGTCGGTCTCCCCCTCCAGCAGCAGAGATGGGTAACCAAAGGGGAGACGGTCGGTCTCCAGCAGCAGGACTGTGCAGCTAAAGGGGAGACGGTCGGTCTCCAGCAGCAGGACTGTGCATCTAAAGGGGAGACAGTCAGTCTCCAGCAGCAGCAGCAGAGCGGTGTATTTAAAGGGGAGACAGTCGGTCTCCCCCTCCAACAACCAGGCTTCCACCAGGCTACCCTCCCAGTAGCGCTGGCAACAGGGCAGAGTGCCGCTGGTCTCTGCCCACGCAGCAACCCACCAAGTCAGCGTACCCGTACCCAGCACAGCCGTGGTGAGGCACCTGGACATGGACAAGCTTCTCCTTTACCCAGGTGTAGTAACCATTTATTGTGGGTGGGCTGTGCTGTTGATTATTTGTTGTGGGTGGGCTGCTGGACTAACAAGGGCACTGACCGGCAGGAGGTCAGATACCCTGTTAGTCTGTTTGGAAAAGGGGAGAGATGTGACGAGACCAATCTCGCCACATTGCATTGGAGAAGCCTGGTTGCTCGCCTGCTGCCTTTGGACTATGGCCCCTTTTAAAAGACTTTATTTTTCCATGCAGAAAAGCCATATTCATGCTTTTCTGCCGGTTGTTCGGTAGTTTCAATCTACCGAACAACCGTACGAATGACTAGACCACTGCTTGACCCTCAACACAGAGCCTTGTTCTTGGGGGGATTCACTGTATGCTGTTAGAGACTGATTGCCAGGAGTGTAAGCTGTTCGTCTGCTTTTCCTGTTCGTCTGCTAGCAGCTATTTGGGAGGTTCCAGTTCGGGAGTTGGAGTGCTATTTTGTATCCAGTTCGTCAGTTTTGGTGTTCTGCAGTAGCTGTGCCTGCATCTCTGGAAAGGGGGCCGATCGCCTAAACGGTTTTTACCCCTTGTGTGCAAAACGGTCCGTTACACCATCCAAACCCGGAAGTGTGCCAGCAAACTGTGTGATGTGCGTGCGTGCGTGCATATGTGTAATTGCCGTCGGTTCTAGGAAACCAAGTCAACAAACTTGCTATAACTAGGGTATGAAGTGAGGTGATATAGTCATTATCTACATTACTGTGCCACAAGTGCTGCATATAAAACATACAATACAATATAACACGGGGCCTGTACTCAACATCAAATTGAAAATAGTGTTAATAGCCCATATATTATACACGAGAGAAAGACATACCAGTGCAGAGAATGTGTATTGAACATGGGTGATGTGTGCAAAATTAACATAATGTGATGCCAACAATGTGATGTGTGACAAAATGCAGTGCAAGAATCCCCAGTGATAACTATGGGCTCATGTGCTAAGTACAAACGTGTACCATCTATGATAAAATAGACAATGTTCAAATAGATAATAAAACTGTACAAGTTGTATCACAGGTCAGGAGAGTTAACATAGAATCTACTTCATAACAAACAACATGATCATGAATATACATATCAACTCTATCATATTCCTAAATTCTGTAACTCTGTGTGATAGAGTTGATATGTAGAAACATAGAAACATAGAATGTGACGGCAGATAAGAACCATTCGGCCCATCTAGTCTGCCCAATTTTCTAAATACTTTTTCGTTAGTCCCTGGCCTTATCTTATAGTTAGGATAGCCTTATGCCTATCCCACGCATGCTTAAACTCCTTTACTGTGTTAACCTCTACCACTTCAGCTGGAAGGCTATTCCATGCATCCACTACCCACTCAGTAAAGTAATACTTCCTGATATTATTTTTAAACCTTTGTCCCTCTAATTTAAGACTATGTCCTCTTGTTGTTGTAGTTTTTCTTCTTTTAAATATAGTCTCCTCCTTTACTGTGATTCCCTTTATGTATTTAAATGTTTCTATCATATCCCCCCTGTCATGTCTTTCCTCCAAGCTATACATGTTAAAATCCTTTAACCTTTCCTGGTAAGTTTTATCCTGCAATCCATGAACCAGTTTAGTAGCCCTTCTCTGAACTCTCTCTAAGGTATCAATATCCTTCTGAAGATACGGTCTCCAGTACTGCGTACAATACTCCAAGTGAGGTCTCACCAGTGTTCTGTACAATGGCATGAGCACTTCCCTCTTTCTACTGCTAATACCGTCCCTTTAAGTTTGCCTCTGATATATTATTCCCCTGTGTTGTTAAATGAATGCTTTGCACTTAGTGGTGGAACTACAGTAGAGAGGGCACTGTTGAAATAATTTTTGGGAGGCACCGCTGATTGCAAAGATGTTGTTCAACTGACACAATGCTTTGCCAGCTGGAGATCTACCATTTGCCCATCCTTGCTGGATTGTACTTCACACAGAACAGCGTTTGTATGTTTGAATGTAAGTTTTTGTATAAAGTATCTGTGTGTGAATGTAGGAATGTATTTGTGTTGTGTGTTTTTTTTGTGCTGTTGCCATTTGAAAGCAGTGGTTTACTTGTGTGTAATGTTTGCCTTTGAAAGTAGGGGTGTATGTGTGAAGTGTTAGAGTTTGAATGCTGAGATGTATACATAGACACACACAGATGCACAGGTACAGACATGCAGATACACAGGCACACTGACAACATACAGATACACACACTGACACACATGCAGATCGGTTAGTTTTGTCGACAAAATTTTAGTCAAGTTTAGTCGACTACATTTTTTGAGATTTAGTCGACTAAAACTAGACTAAAACAATGCAAATGACTAAAATATGACTAAACTAAAATGGCTGAATGACTAAAACTAAATTGAAATTTGCCGCCAAAATTAACACTGATGCAGATACACAGAAGTACACTAACACCATACAAATATACAGATACACATAGAAACACAGAAACACAAATACATGTATACACTGTCACATACATACAGACTCACATACAGATACACAGGTACAGACATGTAGATACACAGACACACACTGACAACATACAGATACACACACTGAGATGCATGCAGATACACACACAGACACTGAAACACATATAGATACATACAAACAGTGGCACACATACAGACACACATTGACACACAGATATACATGTACACACAGATAAAATGCACAAAGATCACATTACATATTTTTAGCCACCCCCCATACCTTTTTAATGCAGGAGGGTGGCTTCCCTGTGGTCCAGTGGCATCTGGCTGCGTGTGATGGGAGTCTGTTACAGGCTCTCTTCCGGTCCTGGCTCTTAGTCTGTCTCCCTCCTGTCTCTCTTTCGCGTGGTAACTTTGTATGCTGGGGGGAAATTACTTATACTCACTTCCTCCGAGCACCGCAGCATTACGCACCTGACTGGGCCTCTGATAAGAGATGTCCAGTGATGGGCCCCAAGGGCGTACCTAGAGCATTTTGCAACCGAGGCAGATCCTATATTTGGTCCTCCCCCCCCTCCCAACTTTAAAATGTAAAACACCCGCAACATTTGTTTAATGTTTTTACCACTGAGCAGTGTTAGTGTGTTTGAACGTAAGCATGTTTTTGTATGGAGTATGAGTGAGTGAATGTAGAGGTGTGTGTGTTTGTGTGTAGTTTTGGCATTTGAATTCAGGCGTGTATTTGTGTTTAGTGTCGTTTTTGAATGCAGTGGTGTATTTATATATGATGGTGGTGTTTTAATACAGAGGTGTGTTTGTATGTAGTGTTGACATTTGAATGCAGGGGTGTGTTTGTATGTAGTGTTGACGCTTGAATGCAGTGGTGTGTTTGTATGTAATGTTAACGTTAGAATCCAGGGGTGTATATGTGTGTAGTGTTGAAGAGATGCTGAGATGTATGCACATATATACAAACACACAGATACACACACAGACACAAACATGGGCACACATACAGATACACAGACACACACAGATACAGACACACATGCAGCTTCATAGACACAAACACTCAAACATACAGACAGACACACAAATACACACACTGATACATATACAGATACAAACAGACACATAGATTACAGACACATATGCAGCTACATGGGCTTACATAGACACAGACACTCACACACATACACAGACATACACACACACACAAATCACATGCTTCTACATAGACACAAACAGATGCACATAAATACTCTATTACAGAGCCCCCTTCCCCTCCAAAACCCCTGCCCAGCCTCTTAATAAAAAAGCAACAATAAGAAGGAAAGGCTACCTACATTAAAAAGAGTGATGTGGCCCAAATCCAATCGATAATGGAGCGAGCAGAAAGACAGCTCTGATCCTTCTGTGCCGCGCACTGTTAGAAGCACAATGAGGACGGCGCATGCCGATGTCAGTACATGGCGACGCACACCTCCCAGGCAAACAGCGATGGGCCCCCTCCTGGATATCAGCAATGGGCCAGAGGACTGCGCTGTTAATTAAGTGTGTGACAGTGCACACACAGAATAGCTGGTCGGCGGGCCCCTTTCCTCGGCCGGGCCCTCGGACCATGTCCAAAGTGCCTGACCGCTCAGTCTGCCCCTGGACACTAGGGACACTGGCTGGGAGGCATGGGGACACTGGGAGTCATGGAGACACTGTGTCCTTAGTGCCTCGGTGTCCCAATATGTCTACCTATGTCTCTCAGCGTCCCCATGTGTCTCAGTGTCCCCACGTCTCCCAGTGTCCCCTAGTGTCTCAGTGTCACCATGTGTCCCCTAGTGTCTCAATGTTCTCATGTCTCCCTTTCCCCTCATCCTTTCCCCTCATCCCTCACTTCCCTGAGCTGTAGGCTGTCTCTGCAGTCTGGGAGCTGCTGTCTGGACTCTCTGTGCTGTGTAGCTGCTCCCCCGCGGATCAGTGAATAGAGAGAGGCAGGGAGGGATATGCTGTAACTTCCTATCCCTGTCTCTCTCCATACACAGTGACCCCTACTGGCCGGTGCTGGTATTGCAGAGTAATCTCCCTTTATACTGAGAAAAATGTTTGCATTTGTATTGCCGGTATTACTGCAATACCATCATGGCCAGTCAGCCTCAAATACAGGCTGTGCCTTAAAATACCAGTCAGGTGGCAAACCTAAGAGTAGTGTGTTAAAAAATTATTATTATTTTTATAAATGGGCCTATTCAATGGGCCTGGAGCTGCAGCTCCATCAGCCCCTATGTTAATCCGGCCCTGACATCAACCCTGTTACATATCTTAGTATCATCAGCAAAAAGACATACCTTACCATCAAGACCTTCTGCAATATCATTAATAAAAATATTAAAGAGAATGGGTCCAAGTACAGATCCCTGAGGTACCCCACTGGTGACAAGCCCAAGCTTCAAATTTACTCCATTGACTACAACCCTCTGTTGCCTGTCACTCAGCCACTGCCTTACCCATTCCAATATTGGAATCCAAACTGAAAGATTGCAGTTTATTGATAAGCCTTCTATGTGCAACAGTGTCAAAAGCCTTACTAAAATCTAGTTAAGCAATGTCTACTGCACCACCCTGATCTATAATTTTAGTTACCCAGTCAAAAAAATCTATAAGATTAGTTTGGCATGATCTCCCTGAAGTAAACCCATGTTGTCTCTGATCTTGAAATCCATGTGTTTTTAGATGTTCAACAAGCCTATCCTTTAACATGGTTTCCATCACTTTCTCCACTACTGAAGTAAGGCTTACTGGCCTATAGTTTTTCCGACTCCTCCCTATTACCTTTCTTGTGAATGGGCACAACATTCGCTAACTTCCAATCTTCTGGGACTACTCCTGTTAACAATGATTGGTTAAATAAATCTGTTAATGGTTTTGCTAGTACACCACTAAGCTCATTTAATAGCTTTGGGTGTATTCCATCAGGTCCCATTGACTTATTTGTCTTTACTTTTGACAGTTGAAATAGAACCTCTTCCTCTGTAAACCCACGTGTAATAAATGACTCATTTATCCTTTTTCTTAACTTTCCTTCATTTTCATCTGTAAATACCAAACAAAAATATTCATTGAGGCAGTCAGCTAGACCTTTATCCTCTTCTACATACCTTCCTTCTTTTGTTTTTAATCTAACTAATCCTTGTTTTACCTTTCTTTTCTCATTTATGTATCTAAAATGAGAAAATAAATTTCTCATTTTAGATACATAAATGAGAAAATTGAATGTGCTATTTTCTCTTCTGTGTGTGATTTGGAAGCTCTTATAACTTGCTTAGCCTCTTTCTGCCTAATCTTATAGAGCATTCTGTCTTCCTCACTCTGGGTTTTTTTTAATTACTAAATGCTAACTTTTAGTTTTTTACTATTTTGGCCACATCTGCAGAGTACCACAGTGGTTTCTTGAATTTACTGACAAGCCTAATGCAATTTTCTGTTGCCTTCAGTAGTGCAACTTTTAAATAATCCCATTTCTCTTGGACTCCATTTAAATTGCTCCAGTCTGATAATGACTCCTTTACACATATTCTAATTTTAGAAAAGTCTGTTTTTCTAAAGTCTAAAACTTTTGTTTTTGTGTGGTGTGACTCAGTCACTGTTCTTATATTAAACCACACTGACTGATGATCACTGGATCCTAAACTTTCACCTACAGTAATATCTGATACCAAATCTCCATTTGTTAACACTAAATCTAGTATGGCCTCTTTAAGAGTTGGCTCCTCAACGACTTGTTTTAGAGACAATCCCAGTAGGGAGTTTAGAATATGTGTGCTCCTGGCACAAGCAGCTATTTTTGTTTTCCAAATTACATCAGGAAGATTAAAGTCACCCATGATGATAACTTCCCCCTTCATTGTCATTTTAGCTATTTCCTCAACTAGTAGATTATCTAACTCTTCAATTTGTATATTCATGATTATTTCGCTTGTATCCTCAATACGTCTCTATGAGGAAAGTTCAATGTCTGCATGCAGAGAAAGGATTCACTAAATGGCAGTTCTGCACAGTTTGCAGCACTACCCCAGGAAGCACCTTTAGTAGCCATCTGAGGAGAGGCCAGTGAAGGTATCCCTAGGCTGTAATGTAAACACTGCATTTTCTCTGAAATTTCTCTGAAAAAGCCTGATTCTACTCGCCAGAACAACTACAATAAGCTGTAGTTGTTCTGGTGACTACTATAGTTTCCCTTTAATGTAGTTTTATTAAATTTTTTTACATTTTTTTTTGTCAATCTTTGTTTTATAGAGATGATAGCAAGATACAGACAAAAATAAACTTATACCAGGAAATATAGCGGCATGGTTAGCAAGAGTGATATACTGCATGTCAAACACAATCCTAGCTGATTTTTAACATTTTTTTTTTAATTCTTTATTTTTGAGTGCAGAGTAAGGTACATGCATATGCAGTTATTTGTTGAGTTCTATACATCACATTAAACCATTTGCATAGGTAATCGAGAGATGTTGCACTTTTGTTTTTTATAACACGAGAGGAACATGAGTGAGTCAAGATATGCTATAAACAGTGATAAACAAGGTTTAAGACAGTCGAGTATTATAGGGTGATGTGTCTAAGTTGTTTGGATTTTTACTGGCACGGTTCAAGAGGCCGTATGCTTACAGCTTGCTTGGGTAGAGGAACTTTCTGTTGTGTAAACGTTGAAATAGCTAGTAACATGCTTTTAACAGTGCATGAGAGGTTAAGTAGATACGTGGTACACAAGCTTAAACAAATCGGTTCTATCACAAATATGGCACACTAGCTTAGTTAAAGATGTCTGAATCTGGGGTGCCAGGTTACTATATTGCAGGCTATGATAATATGCTAGCAAAATTATTATGAAATGCAAGTTGTAAATACCCGTGAGGCCAAGTTCTGTGGCAAAGATAACCAAGGCACCCCTACAGAAACATAACAGCTTAAAGCACATTAAAATGATGTGGCTTAATAGGAGCCTAGTGGGTGCTTCCTAACCGGGCTAGGTTAATCTGAGGACCTCTGGCTTTGAACTGGCTTTGAAAGAGAGACAGTCGAGGCGAGCAGGGTGACTGCTGCGTGGGGCTAAGATGTGTTATGATAACCTGTAAGATCTTGCTGAGTCCGTGTGTATGATGATCTAAGCTTATCCATAGTCCACAGTCCTTGGTGAAGTGGCCACTGAGACTGATTTCAACATTTAATCATGCAGTATTCTTGTCCCAGAAGCAGAACACTAGAGAAAATTGTTTAGTAGTATTTTTCTTTCACATTTTGCTGTTATGCAACATGCTAAACTACATTACCAAATTCAATAGTACAGGTGTTCCTATTTTGGGCCACTTTCAGAATTATCTCCACGATCTTTTGAAATAATCCAGAATTAAACATACCGTATATACTCGTGTATAAGTCGATCTCATGTATAAGTCGAGTGCAGTTTTGTGACCAACAATTGTGAAATATGCTATGCCTCATGGATAAGTCGAGGGTAAAACTTGGGGCTATGAAATTCTGTGATTTTTATAATTATATACACACACACTCATACAAACACACACTCTGCATTATATATACACGCACTCTGCATTATACACACACACACACACACTCATACAAACACACACTCTGCATTATATACACACACTCTGCATTATATACACACACACACACTCATACAAACACACACTCTGTATTATATACACACACTCTGTGTATATAATGCAGAGTGTGTGTTTGTGTAGTGTGTGTGAACTGGGTGGGGAGGGCATTTTTATTATTTTAATTTTTTTTATTTTAATATTATTTTTTTTTTATTATTTTAATTTTATTTTGTCCCCCCTCCCTGCTTGTTAACTGGTCAGGGAGGAGGGCTATCTTAATCCCTGGTGGTCCAGTGGCATGGGCTGTGAAGTGGGGGGGCCGGCAGGAAGCATTTACTTACCTTTCCTGCAGCTCCTGTCAGCTCCCTTCTCCTCCGTTCCGGTCAGCTCCACTGTAAGTCTTGCGGTCTGGTTGCCGCGCGGATCGTTGCCATGGCTCTGACGGCCGCGGCTCTCTAAGTTGCCATAATACAGACAGTGACTCGAGTATAAGTCGAGTGGGGGTTTTTAAGCACAAAAAATGTGCTGAAAAACTAGACTTATACTCGAGTATATACTGTAGATATTTTTAAACTAACACATGTGCATTATTCACAAGTTTCAACAACTTCAAAATCTATTCCCTTTAAAGGGAAACTCCAGTGCCAGGAAAACAATCCGTTGTTCGAGTTTCAGCCAGAAGTCCATGAAGATGCGGTCCAGGTTGGACCCAGAGACGAGCCTGGTCCCCTGATTGCCTGGGAAACTCGTGGTCTCCGCCATTGTGGGTGGGCCTTTCATCTCTCTGACCATTCTCTCCGGCATAAGCACTGTGTCGGGGGGACCCCCTGGGGTGGACCGGGATCACCCCCACCGGTCCAAGGAGGGGGTTGCAGGGTGCCCGTTCCTAGCTTTTAGTCTCCGGATGGCTCCAGGTTGGGAGTTCGGCCGCCTCTCCCGCCCGGCACATACCAGGCCGCATGCCCTCGTGGGTATATTCTGCTGGCCATCATCCGCTCATGGGCCACTTTACCGGTTCACCGTGGGGACTTGGAGGTGGAGTTGCTTGGGGTCTCGTGTGGTGAGTTAAAGAGTGCCTTTTTAGGCTTTTTTTCGATTTTCATTGGGAGCTCTAGTGAGGCACATCTTCCCTCCATGGCAGTCAGGCCCCGCCCCCTTGTCTCATGTTTTAAAGAAAACTAAATCAGTTAGGAAGAAAAGAAGAACAGATCCTGAGAGAAGAATAGAAGAGGAAGCGATTGGGGAAAGGTAAGTTTGTCATTACAGTGCTACTTTAAATAATACAATTTATCAAACCTAATGTAAATCACATAAACATCCCTAATATACATTATCAAATATAATGAAGCATCCTGTAGCAGCCTAAAATTAGATGTTTTTAAAAAGGGGGCTTCACTTCTAAATGTTGTTATTATTTATTACTGATATTTATAAAGCACCAATGTATTCTGCAGCGCTGTACATTTAGAGGAGAACGTACAATATACACAGACATATACAAAAGGTAGAGAGGGCCCTGCCCGTAAGCCGAGATCTAGCCATTTAAGCTCTTTTATACAAAGTGCGTAGCTAGATAGTCGTGAGTTTACAATCTAAAGGATATAATGGGGATTTGAGACAAGAGGTAGCAGGGAGAATTTAAAAAGTGATGGCTAAAAAAGTTCACAGAGAGTAGCAGCTATCAGTAAAATATAAAAGGAATGAGGAGGTAATTGAGTGAGACTCATAAATAGCTGGAGGATCATGCTATATATTTAGGAGTAACCTGGGTGGGTAGTGCTGAGAAAAAACTGAGAAATTCAGTATTCTTGTTTCTGGGATTGTAAGGTGAGGCCTAAAGAACAGAGATGGAGATGGAACAGTTACATGAAGGTATTTACAGCCAGGAGGAGCAAAGGAAAGAGAGGCAGGGAGAGTAGTGTAAACATTTGCTGTATATCATTTAAAAGTGTAACAACCAAATTCTATCACCCAAAATATTAATAACTGTGTACATGAAATAATGGTGGAATACATTAAATGACAATAATACAAAAACTGCCTGCACAGAAAATTAACTGTGACAATGCTATAGTAACAAATGTTAATATGGTAACAATGTAAGAATAAATTAGGTGGAGTTTCTTCCAAGATTCAGCCAGTATCTGGAGCTTGCTGAAAGTTGCAGAGAAATGTAAAATCGAGAAATTCAGTATTGCCATCCTGATGAAAGCCCATGTATTGGGGCTGAAACGTCGATATTTTTAAATGATATAGAATAAAAGTTATATTGTATTTTTACTTTCATTAAGTCCTTGGATTGCAGTCATTTCCAATCATTTTTTATACATATATTATATATGTATAATATATTATAAAATAATTAAATCATTTTATAATATATTATACATATATAATGCATATATATGATTTCATTATAAGTGTACTTTGAAATATAAACACATATATAACAAAATACACTTATAATGAAATCATATATAAGCATTATATATGTATAATATATTATAAAATGCTTTAATTATAATATATTATGCCTATATAGGAAATAAAAGTGTGTGTGTGTGTATATATATATATATATATATGCATATATATGTATATATACATACATACACACGTATTATATGTGTGTGCATATATGTATATATATATGTATATATATATATATATATATACACACACACACGTATTATATATATTATATATATATATTATATATCAGTGGTCCTTTAAAGAGGTACACTAAGCCTATGATATATGCAGTGTGAAATTAACATATATGCCTTGTATATGTATATAACATACAGATAACCAAGCTCCCAGAATTTGGCACCAGCTTGAAGGAAGACCCTGTCAACCTTTCACATCTATATTCAACAACACGGATTTCATATCCAGGTAATGGAATTCTCATGATTACATTCATACAACATTATGAATAAAGGGTCTGTTGATCCGTCCCTCCCCCAAATGGTATCTCAGGATGTAGAGCATATAAATGCTACTACCATTACAGATCATTTTCTGCCATTACATAAATGGTAGGTTATATTCCCTTATAGAATGACAATCACCTCATGGTAATGAACTCTGAAGTATACATAAGGCTCATTAAATTATAATGTAAATTTAACCCATGCGACATCTTTCGCACTCTGTGGAATATCTGATACCAGACTGACTGTAGCATAACGCATTACGTATCAGATAAAGTTTAAAATAATATTACCTGCTCTTACACTCTGTGTATATTGGGAGGGAAGATGTGGTAGATTGGACAGTGGTTGCTGTCTTATGTACTAAAAGTGGGAAGTCTCTGTCTCTTTAGTACACGGCTATAACAACAGTGAAAGTTCTTCTTGTTATCACTCCTTAGTATGCCAATACATGCAAACACTGGAGGTAAGTCGATAGGGGCAGCGCCAGTTTATATTGCAAAAAAAAAATCTATAAAATGAGATGAGTGTGTTTGAAAAACATGCAGTGCTGTCTTGATTGTGTTTGCCGTTTCCTCCCCCTTAGGGTGGCTACAGATGCTGCTAAGTGGCTGAGCTACTAATCATGTTAAGATTTTTTAGGTAATTCTGTAAAATTATCAGGTGATGGAATCATACCTCTTTTCTTTAAATGCATATATCTATATGTTTATGGTGTTGAACAGGGCGTGATGTCTCAATAGGTCAGGGGGTTGAGTAGACAGAGCCTCACAAAGTAGGGGGGCAGCACCACACCATCTTTAAATTTCACCAGCTACCATTGCACATAATTAATGTGTGTGGTATTAGTGAAACCCCCATTGTTTAGTGTATCATTTATTAGTTACCCAACATCTATTTACAGAAATTGTCATGCAGCCCACCACTATGGCTTTTCGACAAATCCCTCCTGAGTATCACACAAAGAGTGCTGCAGAGATTGCGCCCATCCAAGTAACAGGTTAGTTTACAGTTTTACAGTATTTGGATATTAATCACATTAATTACATTCTATTGAATAAATTGTACTCAGATTTATAATGAACATGTCTTCTTCCTTAGCAACTGATGAGTGTAAGTTGATGAGGAATCTTTGCGGCCATGGAGAATGTATATCTACGCCTACAGGATACGAATGTAGCTGCTACAATGGGTACCAGTCAGACCCACTGAGAAAGTACTGTATAGGTAAGGCAAAAAGACAGGGAATCAGGTGAGGGGTAACTTTATGTGATTCGTGTTGCATGGCTGGATATGATTAGATACTTGGACATGTTTTGGGAGTAGATGTCACTTGTAAATGTTTTTCTTCAGTGAGAAAAATATTCTTCACATTTTTGCATGCTGGGAAATTCTCAAGCTCACCCTGCTTTTAATGAATAATGTCCAAAGTCTGTGAAAAGTAGTAAAATATCTGATGTGGATTATTTAGAAATTTGGGGTTGGGAACATTTTTAATATGATTAGATTGCATAAACATGTAATCCAGAAATGTGTAGGAAAAGAACATGCAGATGACATATATTGATATACGAGTTGTGGTCTATGATATATACAGGTAGGTCTGTTACGTGGCAGTTTTGTTTTTCTAAACTGTCTGACAATATAACATTCCAATGAAAATTCCCCCATAGGGTACTACAGCCCTTTCCTTCCCTCATAATTACCATTGCCTTTGTCTCCCCCTACCTGTTATAATGTGTTTTTCCTTTGCCTTCTAATTAAAACTGCCTTTGCTTTTACTACTCAGTACTTGTAAACGTTTTACCTAATTTAACATTAAAACAAATAACAGTTCACTTATATTTATTGTAATTGTAGTGATGCCTTAATTCCAAGTGAAGTACTGCAAATGTAGTCTCAAATTCTCCCATAACAAAGTCTATAGCTGACCCAGAATCATTAGTTGTTCATCTACTGATAATTCCATAATTTTGAAACTTCAAACTTACTGTGTTTAGGCCCAAAGTGTGAACTGTTGGAAATTCAAGTTAATTCAGTGAGAATTTCAAAGTTTTCGTTTTTCAAAGCTGAAACAAAGACAGAGGGTTTTTTCATGTTGACTATTTTGGCTTAAAATTTGAAAGTCACTTGAATTCACTCAGAATTTCCAACAATTTACTTTAGTGTGACAAATGAATAATCCTACTAGATCCCCAAAAATGTCATAGTTTGAAATATGACAACACAATTGACAGACAATAGTTACTGAAGCTAAATTTAATGAGGAGAAAAAAAAGTTGGTGAGACATAGTATAATTGCTTCCCTTTGCTTCCATGACATTTCCTCACAGCACGCTTCTCTGAAGACTGCAGGAGTGTGGCAATATCTACATCAGAATATTCTGTCAGTTATGTGATAGAATTTACTTTGATTCCAAGGTTCAAGCTTATTATGTCATATTTTGATATCCTATATTAAAATTGGCTAACTTGGACTCAGGAAATGCTTGATGCTTAAAACAACACCTAAGACCATATATGTCTAGTTCCGGGAGCAGATAGCCCCCTCCTGAGCTGTCTCTTCTCAAATCATTCTGTTCTTTCTCTTTCTCTGAACTTATTTGTTATATGTACATGACGTTCATCCCTATGTCTTATCTGTATTCCTTTCCCCTTTTCACTCCCTTCCTACTACTATCCAATGAGTATTTGCACGTAAGCAATTACATTTTAATGTATAGTTACACAGTTACATAGTTACATAGCTGAAAAGAGACTTGCGTCCATCAAGTTCAGCCCTCCTCACATTTGTTTTTTTTGCTGTTGATCCAAAAGAAGGCAAAAAAAGAAGGCAAAACACAACTGACAAATAAAGCTCAGAGGCTTATTTTGATAACCAACATGCGTCTGGTGTCTAATTCACGCTTCTCCAAGTGCACTTGTAATAATAATTTGGGCATCCTCTGAATATAAAAAAGATCAATATTTGGATCTATATCAGTTACATGTGCTGTAAGAGAAAAGTTAGGCTTGATATTATGTAAATTCATGACATGCTACTCTATCTTCATTATAGGTCATTGTATGTGAGCCAATCATTCTATTATTTTCCTTATTATACATATTTTTCATACTGATCAATCTCTTACAAAAGAATATCATATACTTAGTATTAGGTATTTTTCTAACTTGAAGAAAATGTACAAATTTAGACATGTCTGTGACCTCTGATGTGACCTTGGGTGATGTTGTGTGTCATTATGCCACAGATATTGATGAGTGCGATGGTGACCCTTGTGGCCCTGGAAAGGGTTTGTGTCTGAATACAGCTGGTTCATTTAACTGCCATTGTCTCCATGGATACCGATTACAGGTGACACAAGAAAAGCGATTTTGTGTTGGTAAGAGAATTGCAATTGCCTTTCTCAATATCTAGTTACTGTTATTGCTGTTTGTGAATCAATTTTCCCTGTCCACTCTAAACTGTTAAATATTTTGAATGTCCTTACCTTACCTTAGATACATTCTATATTAAAGCAACATATAAAGTAGTTGTATTCAAAAGATACATTTCTACCATATACAAAAAGTACACATCACAAGTGTACAATCTAAGATACAGTCTAAGCACCATAAATAATACAGCTGACTGCAGTGGTTGTAGTGCCAGGGTTTTTGTTGATGTGATCCCCTGGATAGAGTCTAGCCTTTCTCGAGTAGTTTGATACTGACCAAGGTGTCTCTGATCTGGCCCCCTCTAGAATGTGCTAATGCAGTTCATTCTACCCATTCTGTGCTCTCTTAGTTGCTTCTTAGGGGACACCAAGAAGATATAATGCTTGAACTAGCTATGGTAGAAGGAACTGCAGTGCTAGTAGAAAGCTCAAAAAGGATGGGGAAAAACAATTACATCCTAGGTGTTGAATCGGACATAGTGGATATTTATCTACAGAAGTCACCGAAAAAATTCTATATGAATTGTTGTAAATAAATCATTTGGAAAGTTTTTCTAACAGTATTGAATCATTTAGAAAGCTTATTAAATGGAGGTCATAAAGTATTATGTTTTCAGTTATGCAAGTTGTCTAACTCTCGTGTTGTTGATCAAGAGTGGCATGCGTCCCAGCATAGTTTTCAACTTGTGGAAGGATAAATGCCTACCTAGGTTTTTGGAGACCACCCTCGACTAAATGATAAAGCAGATCTAATAAGACAGCTAAGTTACCATCACAGATATGTGCGTTGTATGAAATAACTTCAGAACATAATTTAATCACAATATGAAGGCTCTACAAAACATGCATTAACACACATACATTTGGACATTTAAAATTTATATACACACTGAAAATATATAATTTTGTCCTTGATTTAATTTGTTGAAATCAAAATTCAATTCTGTTAGGAAATACTTCAAAGTATTTATCTATAGAAGTTACAATGTTTATGTGAAAATCTTGCAGACTAATCATTGAAAAGTTTTTTCTAACTGAATGGATGATTTCTGATTGAAAAGAATTAAATTGGGGCCATTGTTTGAACATAGATAATTTAGCATTTTAGTATTAATGTATTAATCTTGTACAGGCATTATACAGTACATTAAGCAACTGATTTATCTCACTGGTATAGAGCAATTTTTGAGACAAAGCAGTTTCTTTTGTAATAAATAATTATGCTAAAATACAAAATAATAGGAAAAAGAGTGAATGCTTCAGGGATTTAATCACAGACGCTGAAAACAGCAGGTTTTCTTATCAATGCCATGCTACAATCCTATATCTATTCACATAAACTCTCTCACTCTCTTTCTCAGATATTAATGAATGTCAGCGCTCTGGAGTGTGTGGAGATTCTCGAAGCTGCTTGAATTTTCCAGGAAATTATAAATGTGTATGTCAAACCGGTTACAAACTGAGAAGTACGAGTCCACCAGTGTGTGAAGGTGAGGAGCAGATGGTGAAAGGAATATTCTATTTCCTTGTAATGTAGACAGTGGTATATTTACTGACGGGGCGCAAATTAATTATTGAACTTGTACAATGCTTTGGAAAGCGAGACTGTTCCATTATCAAGCCTATTCTGTCTTGCGTCTTATGCTACACCTTTTCTCTTTTTTATTTTCTCCAGTGTATAATACTTTCTTAACTGTGAGTAAACAGGATAGATCAATAGAAAGAAATAAACACACATGATAGAATGTATTTACATATATACAGATAACATGTTTGTTTTTTATGCTTCAGATATCAATGAGTGTTTACTTCCCCAACTCTGTGTCGGTGGACAATGTGTAAACACCCTTGGCTCTTTCCATTGTGTGTGTCCTCAAGGTTACAAACTTCACAGCCATCATATCTGTCAAGGTAACTGTGTTTCTCAACCTGTATGTTTGTTTTTCTTTCATTGTCTTGTTTTGTTTAACTGAATATAACTGTGTCTCTCTAAATTATATTTAGATGTTGATGAGTGCTCACTGCACCCTAACCTGTGCTCTCCACACGGAACCTGTGAGAATGTGGAGGGATCGTATACATGTGTCTGTGATAGCGGATATATATTAAATGAGGAGAACAAGAAATGCGAGGGTGGGTATAAGTCCTTTATGTATTGGCTAAAATATAGGTATGAGCAGCTTTAGGTGTGGGAAAATAATAGTTCATATTTATTAGTGTGCACATTCCGTAGCCTGTTCAACAGGCGTATGAGGTAGGTAAAATTAATCCAATCAAGGCCTGGTGGGAAGCATTAATTGCTGTCTGATACCTGCAGGGCATCTCTCCTCTGATGACTCTCCCTCGATTCCACCCTAAGTCCTGCCCCAGCCCTGACTTCAGGATGTCCTTCCATCTACAGCAAGGGAAGTAACCATCAAGGGATGATGGGACTGCAGGGAGAACTTGCATATGATTTCAGAGAGCATAGTCTAGCCACGGAGCAAAGCAGACGTGTGGTGCCTGGGCTCCCAAATCCTGGGCTGATTTGGGGTTATTTACCCCAGTTTTGGGCCGTGACATCTCACCCCAGCTACCTTACAAGCACTTCTGTGCACATTGACACCTCACTCGAAGACCCAAGGCACCCTGCTGAGGTCTACCATAGATGGAACTGGGGAGAGGCGGCCAATCTCCCTTGACTCATGTCTTGTAACCTGTCGGGGCTGCTCTCCTACCACCACCCCTCTGAACTGGAGGGGGTTTTTCCAGTCCCCTCTGGACTAATTGGTACCCCTCATCCTGAACTCTCTTGCAGCACACTGCAGGGATCTGCGCACAAGATGGCAGCCTCTCTTTTATCAGCCGGACAAGGCCTGAGCCTTGTCCAAGGCCATAATCAAGCAGCGAGCATCCGCTTTGCCGAGATGCAATCTTTCTGACCTTCTGGAGGATTCAGGCATGTCACCAAGCGGGACTGCTACAGCACCAGGAGGTTTGAGTGGAAAGTGAACTGCAGGGGAAAGTAAGATCCCTCAAGATGATCCTGTCAGCACCATGCCTCCCAACACTGTCACACATCTTCCTAGGCTGAGAGGAGGATCCCACGCCGCTGGCAGATTACACCAACTAGATCCCCCGGTTACCCTGGACGAGGAAAGGGCTTGGTCTCCGAGAAGGCCAGAGTCTGTGGACTCATGATGCAGGCCCTTATACAGGCCCGGGACCAGAAGAGTGCCCTGCTCTGGTGTGGATATGCCGATCATCACCTGCACTGCCCTGGATGCGTAAGTTCTATACAGGACATTCCCATGGCTACTTTGAGCCTTCCAATACTGGGAGTTGGCTGACTTTGCCAAAGGGCCTACTACTCTAGATCTGAATCATTCCTGAATGAAGCGGACGCTGTTTAACTCACTTACCTTTTTTTCCTTTGCAATTTGATTTACCTTCTAATTTTAATTTGTTTTTTGTGTTTACCGACTGGAGGGATTGACTGACTTCCTGCTCCCCCCAACATGGCAACCTAATGACTAGGCCCTTTGCCCCTACAGTTTAGTTGACGCCATCTTGTATCATGCTGCCTGTTATACTACTTTATGATGAGTTTGGTCCCAGTGGCTACATCCTGTAACTCTAGCTTGACTATAATTCTTGGTTATATATATCACACTCTTCATGTTTATTCCATTATCTAGCTCTGATACAGCCTTTGACTCATCCTGGTTTTAGACATGACTGACTAGCTTGATAAGATTAAGACAAAGGTGTGCTATTATCTCTCATGCTATACAAATGTTTCTATATCATTGTGCCTATCAATGCTGTTGTGGCATCATAGGTGTCTGTACTTCATGCACAGCAAAAATCCAATCAAGCTATATGATTATACAGCAAATGAGGTATAAATATTATACCAAACAAGTGGAGTGCTATAAGCAGTGGAGGGATTCACTCACCCCTTTAGTACAATGACAATCTTGAATATTAAAGCTTGGATGTACATATAAAAGAACACAGGAAAAAGAAAAAACAAGAAATATAGTGCAGATGGTTCCCAAAAATAGACAATTGGTGGTAATACATGACTGAAACCAAATGACTATGCAGTATTGGCTCCATAAATAGATCCTGTATGCTCTTTGGGCAGCAAACACACCCCTTTATCCCAGGCAGTATCACTCCTGGAATATACAACGAGAAAGAGAAAAAAAAACAGCTGTGTAGAATAGCACATATTATATTAAAAGGACACTTTTAGCTTAATGAAGCAGTTTTGGTGTATAGAACATGCCTCTGCAGCCTCACTGCTCAATCCTCTGCCATTTAGGAGTTAAATCCCTTTGTTTATGAACCCTAGTCACACCTCCCTGCATGTGACTTGCACAGCCTTCCATAAATACTTCCTGTAAAGAGAGCCCTATTTAGGCTTTCTTTATTGCAAGTTCTGTTTAATTAAGATTTTCTTATCCCCTGCTATGTTAACAGCTTGCTAGACCCTGCAAGAGCCTCCTGTATGTGATTAAAGTTCAATTTAGAGATTGAGATACAATTATTTAAGGTAAATTACATCGGTTTGAAAGTGAAACCAGTTTTTTTTTTTCATGCAGGCTCTGTCAATCATAGCCTGTGGAGGTGTGGCTAGGGCTGCATAAACAGAAACAAAGTGATTTAACTCCTAAATGACAGTGAATTGAGCAGTGAAATTGCAGGGGAATGATCTATACACTAAAACTGCTTTATTTAGCTAAAGTAATTTAGATGACTATAGTGTTCCTTTAATATAAAAGGTGGAAATAGTTGCGCTCACCTTCACCAGAGCCCTGAAATCCCGGCTCTGAGGTTGATAGACAGTGTGCTTTTTTAGGGGGGATTGCACTCTCCCCAATGGAGTTCGTGATGGCTAGAAAGGACTTTGGACTAGAGTGTAAAATAATAACATTAAATTTACTAACAGTACAATAAAACAGTATAAATACGTACTAGAAAATAAAAAATCCAATTGAAGTCCAATTAAATGTCCAAAAAATCAGCTAAACGCATTTCACTCTATGAGCTTCCACAGTAGCTGCATAATAGCATCAGGAATTCTTCTTCTTTTTAAATGTTTGAAAGTCAATGTGGATCCTCCTCTTGGGGTCACATGATGCGTAATTGGCCAATCACCCAAGCAGGTTCCTTCCTATATTATGTGTTAGGAAAGACATCTCTGGTGGAAAGGTCCTCTTATGCTAACAGTGTTGTCAATCAACAATAATGTTTAATGACATGGTTTTTCATTGGTGGTAACATAATTGGGTATCCAATGTTGTAAATGGTTGGCGGAAGTGGCAACACTGGATAGTTCCACCCGCCACTTCCGCCCTCCATCACTAACATAGAGATCAATAAAAGAAGTAGAAACAGCACTTCATAAATGTGCCCATTCAGGTTCATCGGATAAGGGGTATTCCACTTTTATTGTTGAGCAGCTTCTACTCTTCGGGCACTGTGAAATAACACTCTCTATCTCCTTGTAGTTATTATATTGATTAATTTAAGCTATATGACTAGGCTAACTTATTGCAACATACAATCTGAACCTTCCTATCAAGTGACAGAGAGACCTCTTAAAGGGAATGCAACTGCATTCATTGACTAGATAACTACTAGAACTGTGCAAATAGGATGTGTCATCTATACAAATTGCATATGTCAACATATTCATCTGAGTTTACCCCTAATGATCAATGGAGTGTCTATGAAGAAAATACACATTCCATATTAAGACTTCGATTTAATTTCTCAGAGTCAGAATCGTAAATGATTCCAGTCTGAAACACACAAAAAGTACATACACTTTAATGATGCCTTGTGTAGATAAATCATTTAAAAAGTTGATGTATCTACGGAATGATGGAATAATTTCTGTTTCAAACTAATAAAATCAGGGCCTCCATCTGAAATGTAACAGTTATAGTGATCCATGACCATGCCAAATATATCAAACTTACAAAGCAACAGTTAAGTAACCCAAAAAAAAAAAAAAAGTTTATGAGAACACTGAGGACGAACAACAGCTCACTTAATTTGCCTTTTAGAAGGTCCCTGCTCAGGTCTCAGGATTTAGCTCAATTGTGCGACTACAGTTAGAACCTATACCATTTTCATATCAGAATGGTATAGAATATCAAATCTGATATTCTGACATATTTCCTCTACACAAGACATAAAGCAAACCCTAATGATTTATTTGGCATTCCATTGAGGTTTCATTAATAAACCCATAAGCAGCGTGAGCAAGGAGTCCAAATGTTGATCACCTTCTGGACTTAGGGAGACCATAATCATATGCAAATTAGCCAAAAGCATGAATTTATGAGAAAACACAACAGCTCAAGTAGCTTGCTCTTCGGTTGGTACCTGCTCAGGCCCCATACAGGTTTTAGCTCACATGCGTCATTACAGAGAGAACCTTAAGCCAGTTGCGTATCACTAATCACACCCACAGGTCAGTCTAGGTCCAGAATACAGGTTTGCTTGGCACAAGAGATGCAGCAACCTCAGATAATTATGCTGGCCTTCAATGGGCCTCATTGGTAAGGCATAGCTAATACCCATTCCTAGACACAGTCAGTAAGGGAACAATATCTGCATTACCTTTTTAAATTAGGGAGCTCATAGTCATATGCAAATTAGCCAATAAATTATTTCTGAGAACAGACAATAGCAGAGTTCAGGTCTCTTACAGGTTTTACCTCACCTGTGCTGTTACAGAGAGACTATTAGCCTGTTACATATCAGACTGATTCCACTCACAAGGATAGTCTAGATCCAAAATGCAGGCAAGATTCCTCTACATGAGACATACAGCAAACTGATATGATCTTTTCAGCCTTCATGCGGCCTTGGCAGTAAGATGAAGCTGATACCCCTAGGCAAATGTTCAACATCTGAATTACTTTTTAGATTTAAGGACACCCTATGTAACCGTTATATAGGTTGAAAAAGGAATCAAGCCCCTCAACCCAAAATATCCGACAAATCTGTGTTTCGGCTGTTGATCACGAAAATAATAAATAAATAAAAACAAAACAATTTGAAATAATTTCCAATTCTTCTGCAAAGTGGAAAAATACCTTCTGATTTCAGTACAGACATTAGACATTTCCAGACATTAGATGTAATTTTAGTTAATCTAAACTAAAGTCCTTATCTTGAGGTGCTTGCCCTGGGTTAATTTTCCTTTTAGGAATAAAACTTTAAATGATTTGGATATTATGGTTTTTTTTTGCCCAACTCCACAAAATATTCCACATTAAAGTATTTATATTTTTAATCAGATATGTGTTGTGCTTTTTTTCCTCAGAAGCTCCACGCCGTTTGGATCTCAGAGACTGCTTCCTAAGTCTTGAAGATTCTTTGTTCTGCGATAGTGTTCTTGCAGTTAATGTTACTCGAGAGCAGTGTTGTTGCTCCTTAGGTGCTGGATGGGGAGACCATTGTGAGATCTACCCATGCCCTGTGCATAGTTCAGGTAATCTATATTTATTTATTTATACAATATTTTACCAGGATGGATTAATGGAGTTTCAAGTATGTTTTGGGCCCACAAACATTGCATTGTTAAAATAGAGTACAAAATATTTTTTTTTTTTTAAAAATACAATATATATATATATATATATATATACACATAAAAAATTGAACACAGAACAGGAAAGAAATATAGTCGACCATGTTTACAGGTGCATTCCATATTGAGATATATTGCCATAGAGCTCTTAAAGGATTTTAGATTGGATGAAGATTTGGCTGTGTCCATGTGGTTATTCCATAATTGAAGTGCTCTGAAGGAAAATGGGGGTCAAGCCACTTTATTTTTGTTTTGCAGCATGCTCAATAAAGTGTTGATATTGGATCAGAGGTTATAGTAGGTGGGAACAGCTGGGGAGAGCATTCTGTTCTCCAAGCTTTAGGTTAATATAGGCAACATAGTACCATCAGATGTTAACGTATCCAGCGTCGGTGGCGGAACTACTGCGGTCTCAGGGTTCGCAGCTGCAACCGGGACCTTAACTCCTAGGGGCACGAACCACTGCGACCGGGGTGCTGGTCGTCTATTTAACGCAGCCCCGGCTCGCATGGTATAATCACCTATCCGGTGGCCCATGCTGGCAATGAATTTCCAGTGGGCCCAGTCAGTGCTGAGGCACTTTAAAAGCGCAACCGGGCCCCCTTTGATAATGTCAGAGCTGGGAGGAAGTGACTGCCACCGGTCACTTCTTTCCAGCAATCACCGAGAGCCACGCGGGAGAAGGAAGGAGAAGAGGGAGTTAGAGTGGGAACTCTGACCCCCATCAGCCTGAGCCACTGGACCCCAGGGAAGTCACCCTCCTGCACCTAAAAGGTAGGAAACAGGAGGGTGACTAAAACATTTTGCATGTGTATGTATTAGTGTATGTGTGTCTGTATGTATGTGTCTCTGTATGTGTGTATGTGTGTCTGTATGTATATGTCTCTGTGTGTTTGTGTGTGTATGTATGTGTGCGTCTGTATGTTTGTATATATGTATGTGTGTGTTTGTATATACAGTATCTCTCAAAAGTGAGTATACCCCGCACATTTTTGTAAACATTTTATTATATATTTTCATGTGACAACACTGAAGAAGTTACCCTCTGCCACAATGTAAAGTAGCACTAAGCCATTAATGTCTAAACCGTTGGCAACAAAAGTGAATAGACCCCTAAGTGGAAGTGTCCAAATTGGGCCCAATTAGTCATTTTCCCTCCCTGGTGTCATGCGACTCATTCGTGTTACAAGATCTCAGGTGTGAATAGGGAGCAGGTGTGTTAAATTTGGTGTTATCGCTCTTACACTCTTTCATACTGGCCACTGGAAGTACAACATGGCACTCCATGGCAAAGAACTCTCTGAGGATCTGAAAAAAATAATTATTGCTCTACATAAAGATGGCCTAGGCTATAAGGAAGATTGCCAAGACCCTGAAACTGAACTTCAGCACGGTGGGCAAGACCTGATTACTATCCTGATTGGCCAAAATCGGCCTTTGACCCCAGAAGGTGCGCACGCGTCTCCCGCGTGACGTCACGTGCACACTGACGTTGTCATTACTGTGGGCAGACATGGGGCTATAATTTGGTGTAGATCTGAAGCGGCCGGCGTCCACCAACATGTTGCAGGAGTCAGGTACACTGACACATGGCCGCTGAGCGCGGCTACTGCAAGGTGAGGTGAATATGTTACAAGGTGATGGACTGGCCAAGCATGTCTCCAGACCTAAACCCTATAGAGTATCTGTGGGGTGTCCTCAAATGGAAGGTGTGGGAGCACAAGGTCTCTAACATCCACCAGCTCCGTGATGTCATCATGGAGAAGTGGAAGAGGACTCCAGTGGTAACCTGTGAAGTTCTGGTGAACTCATGAAGGTTAAGGCATAGTGAAAATAAAGGTGACCACACAAAATATTGACACTTGGGCCCAATTTGGACATTTCCACTTAGGGATGTACTCACTTTTGTTGCCAACGATTTAGACATTAATGGCAGTGTGTTGAGTTATTTTGAGGGGACAGCAAATTTACACTGTTATACAGGCTGTACACTTACTACTTTAGATTGTAGCAGAGTGTCATTTCTTCAGTGTTGCCATATGAAAAGATATAATAAAGTACTTCCAAAAATGTGAGGGGTGTACTCACTTTTGTGAGATACTGTATGTGTGTTTGTATGTGTGTGTGTCTCTGTATGTGTGTGTCTGCATGTGTATCTGTTAGTCTGCATTTTTGCACCGGGGCCCCGTGGTTTCTAGTTACGCCTCTTTCCAGCATCTTTAATATTGACTGCATAGCTTTAATGTTCATTAGTGTACCTAAGTTGCTGATGTTAGAGGAAACTCATGGAACCAAAGTTGCATGTCAGAAACTCGCAAAAGCTGCCAAGGTCCAAGATTGCAAAGAAATGTGGTTTTGTTTTTAATATAGACCAGGCTGACTTTGAATTTGGTTATGTAAATGAATCAATATAAAATAAGTTTTCTCTTCCCTGATTTTGATTGTTTTATCTTTGTCCAGCTGAGTTCCTGTCACTCTGTCCAGATGGGGTTGGATTCATCCTTGACCTTGGCATCATGAGTTATGGACTTCCAACTTACCGAGGTTAGAAAGATTTTTGTATAGCTATTTAAAAGTTAAGTTAAAAGAATAAGTGTGATAGCTGGTAATAGATAAATCTGTGTTGTTTCACAAACACAGCAACTTAAAGTTTCTCTTTAGATATACTTTTGATAATTATTAATACAAGCTAAATATATTTAACAATTTGCCTCATTAATTCATACTTTTTCATCCTTCTACAATCAGGGAAAAATATAGAGACTGTGATGTACTCAAGAACCAATGTTTTTGGACAACCATGTTACAATCCAGCTTTTAGATTTATGCTGTGCCCAAAAAAGGTTAACATAATTAAGTGAAAAATTTTACAAAAAATTCTATAGCAATTATCTCTAGTAATTGAATAGCATTTTCCCACAGACATCAGAAGTAGAACTTTACGTTTATCCCTAATGATAGAATAGATACTAAGCTCATTTGACCATAAATTGTGAGCTTGTTTAGGCAGTACCTTCTTCACCTCTTGTCTCTGTTGTAATCCGTATGTAAAATACTTGTCAAATATCCCCATTTTATCATTGTAAATCGCTGCAGAATATGTTGGTGCTATGTAAATGCTAATAATTAGCTCTGTACAAGTATTTGTAACAATACAAGTTGGGTGCACAGCAACAGAGGGTGTTGAGGGCTCATCTCAAATGAGCTTACATTCTAATAGATCTAATAAAAAAAATAGAATCCTGCAATGATTAAGGAATAAAATAATTAAACAATTTATATAAATTAATACAAGGTAATTTAAAGTATATTATTTGTTGTGAATAAAATTAAAAGTAGAAATTAGGATTAACTTAAACATTTTGTGAAAATGGTATGCATATGTACTTACAGTTGCAAGAAAAAGTATGTGAACCCTTTGGAATGATATGGATTTCTGCACAAATTGGTCATAAAATATGATCTGATCATCATCTAAATCACAACAATAGACAATCACAGTCTGCTGAAACTAATAACACACAAAGAATGAAATGTTGCCATGTTTTTATTGAACACACCATGTAAACATTCACAGTGCAGGTGGAATGGCAATAATGGCAATTTGTGCAGAAATCCATATCATTCCAAAGGGTTCACATACTTTTTCTTGCAACTGTAAATAAGAATGGAACAACACTTTGTGAATGTTATATACAAATGGTATGGGCATTACTACCTAGTACAACATATTATAACTGAGTACATGATGTTGTGGAGAATAAAGAACTATAACTTGAATAAATGCATAAAGAACATAAACCATTAGAAATTTAGGTAGAACTTGTTTAGTATCCTAAACAAACAACATATAAGGGGATGGCATTAAGTTCTAGAGTCAATTTTTCCACCATTAGCTATTGTTTGTTTTGAATGTCCATATCATAAAATGTCAGGTTACAAGGAAAAATAGTTGGTTTAATTACATGAGTTATATGGACACTTGATATTTGATAATTAATCTACTCTACAGATATCGATGAGTGTCAGCTCTTTGGACAGGAGATCTGCAAAGAAGGAAAGTGTGTGAATACTCAGCCCAGCTACGAATGTTACTGCAAACATGGATATTACTATGACAACCGACTACTTCAGTGCATGGGTGAGTTGAAATATCAAGTGCAATCAATTATAGATAGTACTAGAGAAAAAATGGGAAGATTGACAGACTCTCAGAAACATCTGATTAGTTTGGCATTTTGAGTTCAAACTATCTTGGTTTCATTTAAACATCTGCAGCTATTGAACCATACATTTATTATAGGATTACAGTCTACACTATTACATTTGAGGTAGAAAAGCTATTTCTTCCTCATTTTTGTTTTGTTTGTTTAGTCTGACTGGTAGACCACTGTTGTTCTTCTAGTTTTTTCCCTTAGTGTCTGCTGTATTTTGTACGGGTCTTGAAGGGCTCTTCAAATGCTTGTTATCCATGAGGTCACTTTTGCATTGCCCCACAGATGTGAATGAGTGCTTAGATGAGTCAAACTGTGTTAACGGACAATGTATCAATACCAGAGGCTCCTTCTACTGTCGCTGCCCTTCACACATGCAATATCATGCTGAGCACAAGAACTGCATGCCGAATGCTGAACTAGGTAAGAGTGCATCACACAAATATTAATATTTATTTTACATCCCTGTGGATCAATTAATTAGACATCCAGCCCTTGCTACAGTAATACTGAAACTGCTTTCTAGTGTTTTAGGTTTAAAAAGGCAAACAGTGCAGTGTTTTTAGCGATATTACAATAAGTAGCGCTGGACTATTTATATTTTACAACTGTGACTTCTATCTTCCATTGCTTACATGCTTAATGTTCTAAACTCACCCACCTTCCTTTATTCACTATTTTGTTTTACACAACCAAGATATGACAGTTGTTCTCAAATTGGTCAAATAAATCAGTAGAGAGGGATAAATCATATAAATCGAGTCAAAATGACTGTGACCAGTAAGGTAGTGACAGGTTATTATTATTATTTATATAGCGCCAACAAATTCCACAGCGCTGTACAATAGGTGATTAACAAACATGTAATTGTAACCAGACAAGTTGGACGCACAGGAACAGAGGAGTTGAGGGCCCAGCTCAGTGAGCTTACAATCTAGAGGGAGTGGGGTAAAGTGACACAAAAGGTAAGGGTAGGAGTAGAGAAGTAGATTGGTAGAATAGTATTCACTGTTTTTAATGACAGTTGCAGGAGACTAATCAATTAGGAGCTAATAACTATTTAATCGATAAGCTTTCGTGAAGAAGTGCGTTTTTAATGATTTTTTGAAGGAGTGGAGACTGGGTGAGTGTCTAATGGAGAAGGGAACAGTACAGCCTTAGAGAAGTCTTGAAAGCTAGCATCGCAGGTAGGAGTAGGTAGTAGACGTAGGTCTTTGGCAGAATGTAGGTCTTTGGCAGAATCCTCCCACCTCCTGGACAGCTCACTAAGAATGCAGCTTCACAATGAATGTAAAATGGATGCTGTCCAAGAGGTGGGAGGGTCTGCTGCTGATTGGCTGGAATGTGTCTGCTGACTGTGAGGTTCAGGGTCAAAGTTTACTCAATGATGTGTTCGTGGCGAACCGTTCGGGACATCACTAGTGGTGAGGAGTGAGAGGTGCAGTCGGACAGGAAGATAAACCTCGCCACCTCATTCATTATAGACTGTAACAGGGCAATTTGGAAGCACATAAGACCACTGAGAAGTGGATTACAGAAGTCAAACACCAGTTCTTCTGTCTGCATTTGCATTAGATTCCTCTGCATTGTTTGTATAGATATCTCAATATATATCAAAAAAGAAGAAATAAAACTAAATATTTGCATCTTTTCAAGCTATCATTTAAAAGGATATTCCAACCTTTATTAATATTTTTTTAATATTGAATAATGCCCTATTGGATATTATTCTGTAGGTTTTTCAAATGAGTTTAACTTACCTTCATTCAGTGCTGGGCGAAGCTTCCGGTGCTTCTTTCAACACCCCTATCTGACATCATCTGCAGCCATGAGTGGTACAATCAAAGCCTTCAACTGGACTATTTCACCGGTTCAGAGCGCATGTGGGAGCTCTGTTCCATCAAGCAGGAGGGGAGAGAGATAAAAAATAAACTTCAAGGAGGAGAAAGGGTGGTAAGAAGACTGTTGGGAGGGGACACACAAGACTCAGAGCCTGCAAGGGAGAACCACATTATGTCTGTTGGCAGTGTGCAGTGCGTGCTGACGACAGATGTATTTTATGCACAGAATTGACATTGACAGCCAGGAACAGAGTTGCCCCTGGCACAAAATTGCTAATTACGCTGGATGTGCAGTGTTTCCACCTGGTACACTGCACCTCTATACTCTATACTACCACCATGACCAAAAAGCAGAAGTGGACATGCTGCTTGGAGTAATTCTTTGCGATATGAAGTTAATGTATTTTCTAATTATTACGTTGTGCCCGTCCCTGACTAAAAATTCCTGACGACTGTTTAGGAATGATGCATATGAAAGAAAACAGTATATACCGATTGTAGAAAAAACTAAAAACAAAATGTAGAAAAAAACAAAAAATAGGCGCTCAATACAATAGTAGTAAAAACTGGCAGCAGTAAATTAGCTAGGATTCCCAAAACCTAGCAAACAATACAGGATATAACAAACAAAGTGACAAACTGCGCCCACACAGTGTCATGTATAAGTCCAACATCGATATAAATGGATATAGTTACATATACTTCTTTGAAGTCAGTTAGTGCAAATCTTGATTGGTTATATAACCTCAAAAGACAAAAAAGAGTAACAAATAGTGCAATATGTTACTTATATTGGACTTTTCTCAGCCAATCAGAGGCACCCCTGCCCAGCGGCATTCCATGCTTCCTAAAACTGACATTTCAGAAACTGAATGCTGCCTGGGGGGGAATTGAGATCGACATTGGAGGCAACTTTGGGGTTAAACCGTTTGAGTAGTTTAACAACTGAATGTAACTGGGTGCCCGGAAGCCTTCTGGCAATATAACAACTTAATTTAGAAGTTATTTTGGTGCCTGGAGTTCCCCTTTAAAGCAGGGGTGTCAAACTTATATGTTCTGGAGGACCAAACATAAAAAAGGTGTATTTATGTAGTGTTGGCATTTTAATGCAGTTGCATCTTTTTATGTACTGTTTCCATTTGAATGCAGTGGTGTGTTTGTAGTGTGCATTTGTATGGAAGGTGTGTGTTTGTAGTAATGGCATTTGAATGCAGGGTTGTGTCTGCATGTTTGAATGCAGGGGTGTATTTCTGTGCAGTGTTGGAGTTTCAGTGAACTGATATTGTGTCTGTTACCCTTTGCCTGTGTTTCCATTCGCCTCTCTCCACTCCAGGTCCATTCACCATAAATGCCTCCTCTTCAAGGATAAATATTTATATATTTAAAGGCATAGAACATTTAAATGAACATACCAAACCATAACACCCACTTCCAAATCTATACGTACACATACTGTCACATACATGGCGGAGGTAAGTCCACCGGACCTCCAGGGGCTGCAAAGGGGGGGGAATTGAGATCGACATTGGAGGCAACTTTGGGGTTAAACCGTTTGAGTAGTTTAACAACTGAATGTAACTGGGTGCCCGGAAGCCTCCTGGCAATATAACAACTTAATTTAGAAGTTGTTTTGGTGCCTGGATTTCCCCTTTAAAGCAGGGGTGTCAAACTTATATGTTCTGGAGGACCAAAAATAAAAAAGGTGTATTTATGTAGTTTTGGCATTTTAATGCAGTTGCATCTTTTTATGTACTGTTTCCATTTGAATGCAGTACATGTTTTTATCCCTGACACTATAGTGTTCCTTTAAGCAAATTAAAGGAACATTCTGGTCACCATAACAACTTCATCTAAATGAAAATGCTATGATGCCAGGGTGCCCCTGGGTGCTTTCTTTCCTTTAAGGGGTCAAACCGCTCTCAAATGGTTTAACCCCAAAGGCTTCCTCCAGCTCCAGATTTCCAGGTCGCTCAGTGGTATTCAGCTTCTGAAACTGAGTGTCAGGAAGTGCAGATTGACGTCAGACATGGGTGCTACAGATTGGCTAGAGTGGTCAGTTGACGCTCTAAGCCAATCACTAGTTCCCGGTTCATAAAAATGTTTTACTTTTTTATGAATGGGGAGCTACTAATTGGCTTAGAGTGCCAGCTGACCGCTCTAGCCAATCAGCGACACCCCTCCCCAGCAGCTCTCTGTGCTTCCTGACACTCAGTAAATAAAAGTGAACACATTAACACTGATATTTTTTTACCTGGGGAGATGAGAAGGTCGAAAGTTTCCTTGCCAGGCCCAGGTACCAAAGCCTTATGATGTGGTGTCCAGAATAAAGTGGAGGGTTCACTTCACTTGTCCTTACTGCTCCAATCTCCTTTTCTTCTCCTTCATTTGACTCCTTCTTTTTCTTCTGACACTGTCTTCTCTCCTCCTTGGCTCCTTCTGCTCCTTTACCTTTCTGCTACTTTCTGCTTATTGTGCTCCCACTTCTGCTCATGTCTCTTTCTGATCCTTTTCTGCTCCTTGCAGACCCTTTCTGCTCCTTCTCTTACTTTACCTTTGTGCTCCTTGCTGTCCATTTCTGCTACTTGCTACCCTTTTCTGCTCCTTCACCTACTTTACCTTTGTGATTTTACCTTCTGATTCTTTCTGCTCCTTTACCTTTGTGCTCCTTCTGTCCCTTTCTGCTCTTTGCAGACCCTCCCTTCTCCTTGCCTACCCTTCCTACTCCTTGCTGCCCCTTGCAGACCCTTCCTGCTCATTTCTGTTCCTTCTCCTACTTCACCTTTGTGTTCCTTCTGTCCCTTCCTGCTCCTTGCTGCCATTGTCAGCTCCTTGCTGACCCTTTCTGCTCCTTCTACTTTACTTTTGTGCTGCTTTACCTTCCAGCTCCTTGCTGACGCTTCCTGCTCCTTGCAGACCCTTCCTTCTCCTTGTTGACCCTTCGTGCTCCTTGCAGACCCTTCCTGCTCATTTGTGTTCCTTTGTGCTCCTTCTCCTACTTTACCTGTTGTGCTCCTTGCTGTCCCTTCCAGATCCTTGCTGCCCCTTTCTGCTCATTTATATTCCTTCTCCTTTCTGCTCCTTCCTTCTCCTTTCTGCTCCTTCTCTTACTTTACCTTCCTGGTCCTTGCTGACATTTCCTGTAGGCTGTCTCCCCCATCCCTTACTTACCTGATCTACAGGGAGTGCAGAATTATTAGGCAAATGAGTATTTTGACCACATCATCCTCTTTATGCATGTTGTCTTACTCCAAGCTGTATAGGCTCGAAAGCCTACTACCAATTAAGCATATTAGGTGATGTGCATCTCTGTAATGAGAAGGGGTGTGGTCTAATGACATCAACACCCTATATCAGGTGTGCATAATTATTAGGCAACTTCCTTTCCTTTGGCAAAATGGGTCAAAAGAAGGACTTGACAGGCTCAGAAAAGTCAAAAATAGTGAGATATCTTGCAGAGGGATGCAGCACTCTTAAAATTGCAAAGCTTCTGAAGCGTGATCATCGAACAATCAAGCGTTTCATTCAAAATAGTCAACAGGGTCGCAAGAAGCGTGTGGAAAAACCAAGGCGCAAAATAACTGCCCATGAACTGAGAAAAGTCAAGCGTGCAGCTGCCACGATGCCACTTGCCACCAGTTTGGCCATATTTCAGAGCTGCAACATCACTGGAGTGCCCAAAAGCACAAGGTGTGCAATACTCAGAGACATGGCCAAGGTAAGAAAGGCTGAAAGACGACCACCACTGAACAAGACACACAAGCTGAAACGTCAAGACTGGGCCAAGAAATATCTCAAGACTGATTTTTCTAAGGTTTTATGGACTGATGAAATGAGAGTGAGTCTTGATGGGCCAGATGGATGGGCCCGTGGCTGGATTGGTAAAGGGCAGAGAGCTCCAGTCTGACTCAGACGCCAGCAAGGTGGAGGTGGAGTACTGGTTTGGGCTGGTATCATCAAAGATGAGCTTGTGGGGCCTTTTCGGGTTGAGGATGGAGTCAAGCTCAACTCCCAGTCCTACTGCCAGTTCTGGAAGACACCTTCTTCAAGCAGTGGTACAGGAAGAAGTCTGCATCCTTCAAGAAAAACATGATTTTCATGCAGGACAATGCTCCATCACACGCGTCCAAGTACTCCACAGCGTGGCTGGCAAGAAAGGGTATAAAGAAGAAAATCTAATGACATGGCCTCCTTGTTCACCTGATCTGAACCCCATTGAGAACCTGTGGTCCATCATCAAATGTGAGATTTACAAGGAGGGAAAACAGTACACCTCTGAACAGTGTCTGGGAGGCTGTGGTTGCTGCTGCACGCAATGTTGATGGTGAACAGATCAAAACACTGACAGAATCCATGGATGGCAGGCTTTTGAGTGTCCTTGCAAAGAAAGGTGGCTATATTGGTCACTGATTTGTATTTGTTTTGTTTTTGAATGTCAGAAATGTATATTTGTGAATGTTGAGATGTTATATTGGTTTCACTGGTAATAATAAATAATTTAAATGGGTATATATTTGTTTTTTGTTAAGTTGCCTAATAATTATGCACAGTAATAGTCACCTGCACACACAGATATCCCCTAACATAGCTAAAACTAAAAACAAACTAAAAACTACTTCCAAAAATATTCAGCTTTGATATTAATGAGTTTTTGGGTTCATTGAGAACATGGTTGTTGTTCAATAATAAAATTAATCCTCAAAAATACAACTTGCCTAATAATTCTGCACTCCCTGTATAGGTTTTCTCTGCTCCCCATCCTGGTTTTGTGCTGCCCTAGGCAGGACAAAACTCAGGCGCCCCCCTCGCACTGCGCCACCCCAACCCAACCCTTCTCCCTGCCCCACCTTCTAAATACAAACACACACACACACACAGTCAGACACAAACAAACACACAGTCAGACACAAACACACACACACACAGTCAGACACAAACACACACACAAACAGTCAGACACATACACAGTCAGACACAGACACAAACACACACACACACAGTCAGACACACACACACGCAGTCACAAACACACACACACAGTCAGACACACACACAAACACACACAGTCAGACACAAACACACACACACAGTCAGACACAAACACACACACAGTCAGCCAAAAACACACACACACAGTCAGACACACACACACAAACACACACACAATCATTCACATTAACACTTTTATTTTTTTTTATTTAACCCCCCCTCTTTCTTCCTGGTGGTCCAGTGGCTGCTGGGCGGGCGGCGCTGGCTGCTGTGCGCGCCGCCCGCAGAGTGAGGCTGGGAGCCGGCATATGACGTCATCAACCCGGCTCCCAGCCTCACTCTGCGGGTGGCGTTTTTTGCCGCCCCCTGAAAAATGCCGCCCAAGGCAAATGCCTTGTTTGCCTCGCGGCTAATACGTCCCTGCTCCCCATGCCTCACTTCCCTGATCTGTAGGCTTTCTCTGCCCCCCCATGCCTCACTTCTCTGATCTGTAGGCTTTCTCTGCCCCCCATGCCTCACTTCCTTGATCTGTAGGCTATCTCTGCCCCCCATGCCTCACGTCCCTGATCTGTAGGCTATCTCTGCCCTATATGCCTCACTTCCTGATCTACAGGCCATCTCTGCCCCATATGCCTCACTTCCCTGATCTGTAGGCTATCTCTGCCCCCCCATATGCCTCACTCCTGATCTGTAGGCTATCTCTGCCCCCCATATGCCTCACTTCCCTGATCTGTAGGCTATCTCTCCCCAATATGCCTCACTTCCTGATCTCCCATCCCTCACTTACCTGTAGGCTATCTCTTCCCCATGTGCCTCACTTCCCTGATCTGTAGGCTATCTCTGCCCCATGTGCCTCACTTACCTGATCTATAGGCTATCTCTGCTCCCCATGCCTCACTTCCCTGATCTGTAGGCTTTCTCTGCCCCCCCATGCCTCACTTACCTGATCTGTAGGCTGTCTCTGCTGGCTGCATGTGTTGCGCCCCTCCGGATTCAGTCAGAGAGAAGCAGGGATAAGATGCAGCTTCCTATCCCTGTCTCTCTCCATACACAGCGCCACCTACCGCCGCCGGTATTGCACTGTATTTTCAATCTCACACGAAAATTAGCAGAACAATATGCAATATGCGAGGGGGGGGCAAGTGCCCCCCCTGTGGACGCCCATGGCTTTGTCTCTTTTGTACCTAGTGCTGCAATGTAAAACATTGCAGTTCCAGTACTAAGTCTGCCCTCAGTGGCTGACTACCAGTGGCTTTGTATTCCTGGCACTATAGTATCCCTTTATGCTTCTGCCATGCATCCCTAGTCACACCACCCCTGGCTGTGACTCACACATCCTGCATGAAAAAAAAATGGTTTCAGTCAGATGTTAACTTTATATGTTTTTATCTCTTGCTCTGTAAATTTAACTTTCATCACACACAGGTTGCTCCTGCAATTTCAAGAAGGCTATCAATAGTGCAGGAGATAAGAAATGCTATATCACACAGACTGTGCAATAATGAATGTGTAAACATTAGATCTCTGTGTAAGTCACATGCTGTGTAAGTCACATGCAGGTAGGTGTAACTAAAGTGATAAACAAAGTGATTTAGAAGTGATTTAAAGGGACACTTTAGGCACCCAGACCCAGAGGCCTGCAAGGATTTTTGAGTACAAGATGATTTCAGCTCCCACCCCCAAAAAAGCATCTTCACCTGTGTGCCTCTTAACCCACTGTGACAGATTACCCTGTGCCTGGATTATTGAACTACTATTTTTATTTTGCATGGTCCGGTATACGAACGTCACCGAACAGATTGCCCCATTTGATTCGTATACCGATAAAACTATCGAACAGACAGACCACCCAAAACAGTGTGGCTCATTGATCTTCTTAGCCCCCATTATCACCTTCGTAACCGCAATTACCAACATTCTAAGTGGTTGGCTGGGACGTACACGTGGTGGTGGCCATCTTTAGCCATGAAAGCATACAGTGGTGTTTGGTCGTCGAGTGTATGGAACTATAATCGGGCACTGGATGGTGCAAACACAGCTGGCACTTCCATCCCCACGCATGTTCAGTTCTATTCGTCTGGGAAGAGCGGCGTTCGGTGGGAACACACTCCCGAACGACCAACACACGCACGAACTGTTATATTCATGGTTTTATTGTGTTTTGTACTCCCGAAAGAAAACGATCGCTCAGCCTCAATTCATGGAACTCTTTTGGGCAGGTGCCTCATGTGCAGTCGGTGTATACTATAACCCGGTGGCGTTTCGGCAATGTTCTTGGTATCTGAGCACTTTTCGGATATGTTGGGCGCATAGATCCAGGCTATTCAGGGATATAGGACTTGAGGGGGTACTCAATTGTTGTCAATTTTCCCATTGTGTGTCTTACACCTCTTTTATGGAATCTCTTGCAACCCCCCTTTGTGTGTCCTACTCCCCCCAGCCCCTTTGTGTGTCTCCTTCTCTCCCAGCCCTTTGTGTCTTTTATTCTTCGCAGTTCCTTTGTGTGCTTCTCTTTCACCCCCCCCCATCTATCTCCCCCCAGCCCATCTATCTCCCCCCCAGCCCCTCTGTGTCTTTTTTCTTCTGCTGACCATCTGTGTCTCTTTTACCCTATGCCCCTTTGTATTTCCACCTCCCAGTCCCTTCTGTGTGTCTCTTTCATCCCCAGCCCCTCTGTGTGTCTTTCTCACCCCCAGGCCGATCTGTGTGCCACTTTCCCCTCCATGTCCCTTAGTGTTCTTTTCCCGTTCCCTCCCCTCCATGCCCCTTAGAGGTCTTCTCCCCTTCCTGTCCCTTTTTTTTAAATAATTCTTTATTTTGGGTAGTTCTTGATTCAGACAATACAGTATGCATCAGTATGACAGTTCAAGAGTATAAACAACAATTTTGGGCAATAAATGACAGGGAAACGCACCATTTTTTGTTTTCTCTGCTATTATCTGCCCTGACCTACTTTGTGGAGCGTCTAGCAAGTGTGGGAGACAGTGTGGTGGTTCAGGTAGCTTTGTGGGATTTATCCTCGATTTGAGGTATGTTGTACAAGGGGGGTGATTCCGGTATGTTTTGCATAAAGTTGTAGTGGTTTGCATGAAGTTTTGTGAGAAGGACCATTATCTGCTACTACTTGTAGTGTGGTAGTATGGCTTCATGTGTCAGTGGATTACGAGAGGTGGCTGGTGCTTGCCCGAGTGGTGGTGTGTAACAGGTCTGTCTGAGAGGGCCCTTCCTGTGCCTTAGTGTTCCTCTCCCCTCCCCTTTCTGTCCCTTAGTTGTCCTGTCCCCTCCCCTTCCTGTCTATTAGTGATCCTATTGCCTGTCCCTTAGTGTTCCTCTCCCCTCCATGTCCCTTAATGTTCCTCTCCCTCCCTTCCCCTCCATGTTCCTTAGAGGTCCTCTCCCCTTTCTGTCCCTTAGTGGCTTCCTCCCTGTCCCTTAGTGTTCTCTCCCCTCCCCTTTCTGTCCATTAGTGGTACTCTTCCTCTCTCTTACCTGTCCCTTAGTGTTCCTCTCCCCTCCTTTCCCTGTCCCTTAGGGTTCCTCTCCCTTCCTTTCCCTGTCCATTAGGGTTCCTCTCCCCTCCTTTCCCTGTCCCTTATTGTCCCTCTCCCCCTCCTTACCTGTCTCTTAGTGCCCCCCATCCTCCTTAGTGTTCCTCCCCCCTTCCCTCTCTTTTAATGCTCTGTCCCTGTCCCTAAGTGTTCCTTTTCCCTTCCCTTAGGGTCCCCCCCCCCTTAGTGTTCCTCTCCCCTCCCTTCCCTCTCTTTTAGTGGTCCCTCCCACTGTCCCTTAGTGTTCTTTTTCCCTTCCCTCCCCTGTCCCTTAGTTCCACCACATCATTTAGTGTTCCTCTCTCTCCCCCTCACTGGTCCACTCCCCTCCCTTGCCTGGTGTACCTCCTACCTCTCTTGTAGCGTGGCCGAGCGGGCTGCGGTTCAGGAGCTTCTGTTTCCTGTACGCGGGCGAACTTACAGGAAGTGCTCTCTCTCAGTAAGCACTTCCTGTCAGTCTGGCCGGGTACAGGAATCAGACGCTCCTGTACCACGCTCTGCCCAGCCACGCTACACTGAGTGACTGGTAGGAGGGAGCGCAATGCACTACCTTCCTGCCGGTCACTCAGATCTAGCGCCCCTTGGGCGTTGCACCCTAAGGCGGCCGCCTGTGCCCCCTTACAGACGCTCCGGCCCTGCCCAGACCACTTCAGCTCATTGAAGTGGACTGAGTGCATATTCCCAGGTCCCTCAACCATGGAGAGGCAATTATTGCCGTTATGGGTTAACTCCACCTCTAGTGGCTGTCTACCAGAGGGACTTTTGGTTGCCTAACTGACGCTGGATGTCCTCACGCTAGACATAATGACATCCAATGTCACCTGAAACCCCATAGAAAAGCATTGTATAGCACAATCTATGAACATTCACTAAAGAGAAAATTCACCAAAACAAAGATGGATGCAGGAATTAAGAATAATGAAAAAAACAAAGAGGAAAAACTAATTTTGTAAAATTTCAGGGTGATAAATGAAATTCAAACATTCATATTGAAGGGTCACAATAAAATAGCAAGACACTACTCCTCCCTCTAAGTTGTGTGTATTTTTCAGACTTTCTTTGAACATTAACCCACTTAAAAGTGCTGCTTATTGGAAAACGTTAATTAGCATTTCCTTAAAGGGACATAAATAGCTTGACAATTAATGTTTTAAACCAGCAAGCAAACACATTAAAAAAGATATACAAAGCAAGAAAAACTTTGAGAAATATGCAATAAATGTTTATAAACTTAGTATAACTTGGTCATGTTGCATTATTGGGCACACTTCTCAGTTAGGGGAGTTTCTTTAGCCTCCCCCCTTCCACCTCTTAACTACCCATCTCAGTTTCAGGCCAGTCTACAAATTACAGAATCAGGGCATCATTGTGCAGCGCAGAAGATAGAGACCCAACACCTGAGCCTGCTCTGCATGATTTCCTGTCGCCTCCCCCTGTCAGGATGTTGCAAAGTGAAGAGTCCTTCCAACTGAACATGTGTAAATCCCTCAGACAGTCCTAGGAATAAGACACTGATTGGTTAGATCAGTTAACCCCCTGGAGTGGGTGCGAAGCATACGAAAGAAGAAGCAGAGAAATATGAAAAAAAAAACACTTTTTAAGCCTGCAGAGTTAGGCAACGGTCAGTTGAGACATGTCCCTTTAACCCCTTAAGGACACATGACATGTGTGACATGTCATGATTCCCTTTTATTCCAGAAGTTAGGTCTTTAAGGGGTTAAGAAGAATACAGGCACATCCAAGTGTAGAAGTAAATCATATAGTGTGTGTGTGTGTTTATGTGTGTGTGTGTGTGTTTATGTGTGTGTGTGTGTGTGTATATACATATATACAGGGAGTGCAGAATTATTAGGCAAATGAGTATTTTGACCACATCATCCTCTTTATGCATGTTGTCTTACTCCAAGCTGTATAGGCTCGAAAAGCCTACTACCAATTAAGCATATTAGGTGATGTGCATCTCTGTAATGAGAAGGGGTGTGGTCTAATGACATCAACACCCTATATCAGGTGTGCATAATTATTAGGCAACTTCCTTTCCTTTGGCAAAATGGGTCAAAAGAAGGACTTGACAGGCTCAGAAAAGTCAAAAATAGTGAGATATCTTGCAGAGGGATGCGGCACTCTTAAAATTGCAAAGCTTCTGAAGCGTGATCATCGAACAATCAAGCGTTTCATTCAAAATAGTCAACAGGGTCGCAAGAAGCGTGTGGAAAAACCAAGGCGCAAAATAACTGCCCATGAACTGAGAAAAGTCAAGCGTGCAGCTGCCACGATGCCACTTGCCACCAGTTTGGCCATATTTCAGAACTGCAACATCACTGGAGTGCTAAAAAAGCACAAGGTGTGCAATACTCAGAGACATGGCCAAGGTAAGAAAGGCTGAAAGACGACCACCACTGAACAAGACACACAAGCTGAAACGTCAAGACTGGGCCAAGAAATATCTCAAGACTGATATTTCTAAGGTTTTATGGACTGATGAAATGAGAGTGAGTCTTGATGGGCCAGATGGATGGGCCCGTGGCTGGATTGGTAAAGGGCAGAGAGCTCCAGTCCGACTCAGACGCCAGCAAGGTGGAGGTGGAGTACTGGTTTGGGCTGGTATCATCAAAGATGAGCTTGTGGGGCCTTTTCGGGTTGAGGATGGAGTCAAGCTCAACTCCCAGTCCTACTGCCAGTTCCTGGAAGACACCTTCTTCAAGCAGTGGTACAGGATGAAGTCTGCATCCTTCAAGAAAAACATGATTTTCATGCAGGACAATGCTCCATCACACGCGTCCAAGTACTCCACAGCGTGGCTGGCAAGAAAGGGTATAAAAGAAGAAAATCTAATGACATGGCCTCCTTGTTCACCTGATCTGAACCCCATTGAGAACCTGTGGTCCATCATCAAATGTGAGATTTACAAGGAGGGAAAACAGTACACCTCTCTGAACAGTGTCTGGGAGGCTGTGGTTGCTGCTGCACGCAATGTTGATGGTGAACAGATCAAAACACTGACAGAATCCATGGATGGCAGGCTTTTGAGTGTCCTTGCAAAGAAAGGTGGCTATATTGGTCACTGATTTGTTTTTGTTTTGTTTTTGAATGTCAGAAATGTATATTTGTGAATGTTGAGATGTTATATTGGTTTCACTGGTAATAATAAATAATTGAAATGGGTATATATTTGTTTTTTGTTAAGTTGCCTAATAATTATGCACAGTAATAGTCACCTGCACACACAGATATCCCCTAACATAGCTAAAACTAAAAACAAACTAAAAACTACTTCCAAAAATATTCAGCTTTGATATTAATGAGTTTTTTGGGTTCATTGAGAACATGGTTGTTGTTCAATAATAAAATTAATCCTCAAAAATACAACTTGCCTAATAATTCTGCACTCCCTGTATATATAAATTACACACACTATGAGCATTATTATAAATTCATAATTAGTTACAGTTGCAATCAAAATTATTCAACTCCCACAGAAAAACAAGTGTATTGTCAAAATTTACAGACTTTCAGCTGTTTCCAATGAACAAATCAAACAAAAGCAACTGAAATAGCTCAGCAAAACAAATGTTTCAAGTTGTTTCCATAAAAGCAACTGAAAATGCAACTTATAATGACTTCTCCAGTCTCAAAATTATTTAACCCCCTGAATAGAATCACTCACAACAGCACAAATATGAAAAACAGGTGTATTATATCCCCTAGTTTCTGTCTGAATGATATGTCATAACACCTCAATCGAAAGTGTCATAGATGATTTAACCCCTTAAGGACACATGGCATCTGTGACATGTCATGATTTCCTTTTATTCCAGAAGTTTGGTCCTTAAGGGGTTAAGAAGCACCTTCTAATGTCTCAAATACCAGGTGTGGTGATGGTTGCATGCAAACTGTGACATGCCCTCCTGAGAAGAGCTGATTTAGATTACAGGAAATAGCCCATCTCTTTGCCTAATCACACCTATACAGTCAGCCTGCTACAGAGCATCTGCCTTGTCTGTAGTCACTTCCTACACTTCTACACTTCCATTTCAGTTTTGTCAGCAGCTGCATCCCTTTCCTGATTATATTTGTTTAAGCTAATTTTCAGTTCTGTACTTGGACACGTAGTAATAATAAGGGTAGCTTTAGATGTAAGATTTTGTTTTTTCCCGTAATTTTCCCCCTTGGTTACATTTATTTCACTTCTGCGTCTGGATATGTCCTGATTGTTGCAGCACTTGAGAACTGACACCTCTTATGCAAGGATGTTTTTCTTGTGGGTTCTTATTTTTAAATAACTTTGAGAAATCAGCTCACTTTTAGTATTCAATAAGCACCTGCCATATATAAAGAATCTGACACGTTGCTGTTCAAACCAATGTAGGTTGCTCATTGGCTGTGTATTAAAAGTAATTTGTCATTTAATAATAAAAATATTCTTTGCAATTCACGTCAGGTTTAATCTTATCTCATTATAAGGGGGCAAAAGGGTGATAAAACATCAATCCAATTGCCCCCAAATCAAGGACAGAAGGTGCCTGTAGCAAGAAAAAATGATAAGCTTAGAGTCATGTCTACAAATGCTCGCAGTTTAGGGAATAAGATCCATGAACTTGTGGCAATAATGGCAACTGATAATGTAGATTTAGTCACTGTTACTGAGACATGGTATAAAGAGAAAAGTGACTGGGACATAGCAATACCAGGGTACTCTTTATATAGAAAAGACAGGGAAGGCAATAAAGGGGGAGGGGTGTCCCTGTATGTGAAGGATAACATCAAATCTAGCCTAATAAAAGTTGGTGAGGCGAACATAGAGTCCATTTGGGTTACGTTAGGATTTGGTAATCACACAGTAGGTGTGATTTATAAACCCCCAGGACAAATAGAAGAGTTAGATTATCTACTGGTTGAGGAAAAAGCTAAAATGAAAATGAAGGGGGAAGTTATCATCATGGGTGACTTTAATCTTCCTGATGTGAATTGGAAAACAAAATTAGCTGCTTGTGCAAAGAGCACACATATTCTAAACTCCCTACTGGGATTGTCTCTGAAACAAGTCGTTGAGGAGCCAACTCGTAAAGAGGCCATACTAGATTTAGTGTTAACACATGGAGATTTGGGATCAGATATTACTGTAGGTGAAAGTTTAGGATCCAGTGATCATCAGTCAGTGTGGTTTAATATAAGAGCAGTGATGAGTCACACCACACAAAAACAAAAGTTAGACTTTAGAAAAACAGACTTTTCTAAAATTAGAATATGTGTAAAGGAGTCATTATCAGACTGGAGCAATTTAAATAGAGCCCAAGAGAAATTGAGTTGTTTAAAAGTTGCACTGCTGAAGGCAACAGAAAAATGCATTAGGCTTGTCAGTAAAAGCAAAAAAATGTAATAAACCACTGTGGTACTTCGCAGATGTGGCCAAAATAGTAAAAAACTAAAAGTTAGAATTTAGTATTTATAAAAATAAAAAAAAAGAGTAAGGAAGATAGACAGATCTAGAAGATTAGGCAGAAAGAGGCTAGGCAAGTTATAAGAGCTTCCAAATCACACAAAGAAGAGAAAATAGCACAGTCAGTAAAAAAGGGGACAAAACATTTTTTAGATACATAAGTGAGAAAAGGAAAGTAAAACGAGGATTAGTTAGATTAAAAACAAAATAAGGAAAGAATGTAGAAGAGGATAAAGGTCTAGATGACTGCCTCAATGAATATTTCCGTTCAGTATTTACAGATGAAAATGAAGGAAAAAAGACAAATTAGTCATTTGTTACATGTGAGGAAGAAGTTCTATTTCAACTGTCAGAAGTAAAGACAAATACGTAAACGGGACCAGATGGAAGATACCCAAAGTTATTAAAAGAGCTTAGTGGTGTACTAGCAAAACCATTAACAGATTTATTTAACCAATCATTGTTAACAGGAGTAGTCCCAGAAGATTGGAAGTTAGCGAATGTTGTGCTCATTCACAAGAAAGGTAGTAGAGAGGAGTCGGGCAACTATAGGCTAGTAAGCCAAACTTCAGTAGTGGGGAAAGTAATGGGAACCATGTTAAAGGATAGGATTGTTGAACATCAAAATCATATGGATTTCAAGATCAGAGACAACATGGGTTTACTTCAGGGAGATCATGCCAAACTAATCTTATTGATTTTTTTGATTGGGTAACTAAAATTATAGATCAGGGTGGTGAAGTAGACATTGCTTACCTAGATTTCAGTAAGGCTTTTGACACTGTTGCACATAGAAGGCTTATCAATAAACTGCAATCTTTCAGTTTGGATTCCAAATTGTTAAATGTTTAAGGCAGTGGCTGAGTGACAGGCAACAGAGGGTTGTAGTCAATGGAGTAAATTTGAAGCTTGGGCTTGTCACCAGTGGGGTACCTCAGGGATCTGTACTTGGACCCATTCTCTTTAATATTTTTATTAATGATATTGCAGAAGGTCTTGATGGTAAGGTATGTCTTTTTGCTGATGATACTAAGATATGTAACAGGGTTGATGTCAGGGCCGGATTAACATAGGGGCTGATGGAGCTGCAGCTCCAGGCCCATTGAATAGGCCCATTTAAAAAAATAATAATAATTTTTTAACACACTACTCTTAGGTTTGCCACCTGACTGTTATTTTAAGGCACAGCCTGTATTTGAGGCTGCCTGGCCGTGATGGTATTGCAGTAATACCGGCAATACACATGCAAACATTTTTCTCAGTATAAAGGGAGATTACTCTGCAATACCAGCACCGGCCAGTAGGGGTCACTGTGTATGGAGAGAGACAGGGATAGGAAGTTACAGCATATCCCTCCCTGCCTCTCTCTATTCACTGATCCGCGGGGGAGCAGCTACACAGCACAGAGAGTCCAGACAGCAGCTCCCAGCCTGCAGAGACAGCCTACAGCTCAGGGAAGTGAGGGATGAGAGGAAAGGATGAGGGGAAAGGGAGACATGAGGACATTGAGACACTAGGGGACACATGGTGACACTGAGACACTAGGGGACACTGGGAGACGTGGGGACACTGAGAAACATGGGGACGCTGTGCGCTGTGAGACATAGGTAGACATATTGGGACACCGAGGCACTAAGGACACAGTGTCTCCATGACTCCCAGTGTCCCCGTGCCTCCCAGCCAGTGTCCCTAGTGTCCAGGGGCAGACTGAGCGGTTGGGCACTTTGGACATGGTCCGAGGGCCCGGCCGAGGAAAGGGGCCCGCCGACCAGCTATTCTGTGTGTGCACTGTCAAGATCAGAGACAACATGGGTTTACTTCAGGGAGATCATGCAAACTAATCTTATTGATTTTTTTAATTGGGTAACTAAAATACTAGTTCAGGTTGGTGCAGCAGACATTGCTTACCTAGATTTCAGTAAGGCTTTTGACACTGTTGCACACAGAAGGCTTATCAATAAACTGCAATCTTTAAGTTTGGATTCCAATATTGTAGAATGGGTAAGGCAGTGGCTGAGTGACAGGCAACAGAGGGTTGTAGTCAGTGGAGTATATTCGAAGCATGGGCTTGTCACAAGTGGAGTACCTCAGGGATCTGTACTTGGATCCATTCTCTTTAATATTTTTATTAGTGATATTGCTGAAGGTCTTGATGGTAAGGTATGTCTTTTTGCTGATGACACTAAGATATGTAATAGGGTTTGATGTTCCAGGATTGGTAAGCCAAATGGCAAATTATTTAGGTAAACTAGAGCTGTGACTGTGGGCCACCACATCTTCAGGGCCGGTGAACTGCCCGGGCCCCGCGGCCGCTGGGTGACCGGCAGGAGGGAAGCGATGTGCTGTGCTGCTCCCCTTCTGCCAGTCTCTCTGTGTGTAGCGCTGCCGAGCATCGCGGCTGACAGGAAATGCTCACTGTGAGAGAGCACTTCCTGTCAGACTGGGTACCGCTCGGTCATGCTACAATAGACATAAGGTACAGGGAATGAGTGCTGGATGGGGGAGAGTGAAGGGGCTTAATGAGGGCTGGAAGGGGTGGTGAGGGCTGAATGGGAGGAGTCGGGCAACTATAGGCCAGTAAGCCTTACTTCAGTAGTGGGGAAAGTGATGGAAACCATGTTAAAGGATAGGATTGATGAACATCTAAAACACATGGATTTCAAGATCAGAGACAACATGGGTTTACTTCAGGGAGATCATGCCAAACTAATCTTATTGATTTTTTTGATTGGGTAACTAAAATTATAGGTCAGGGTGGTGCAGTAGACATTGCTTACCTAGATTTCAGTAAGGCTTTTGACACTGTTGCACATAGAAGGCTTATCAATAAACTGCAATCTTTAAGTTTGGATTCCAATATTGTTGAATGGGTAAGGCAGTGGCTGAGTGACAGGCAACAGAGGGTTGTAGTTAATGGAATATATTCGAAGCTTGGACTTGTCACCAGTGGGGTACCTCAGGGATCTGTACTTGGACCCATTCTCTTTAATATTTTTATTAGTGATATTGCAGAAGGTCTTGATGGTAAGGTATGTCTTTTTGCTGATGATACTAAGATATGTAACAGGGTTGATGTTCCAGGAGGGATAAGCCAAATGACAAATGATTTAGGTAAACTAGAAAAATGGTCAGAATTGTGGCAACTGACATTTAATGTGGATAAGTGCAAGATAATGCATCTTGGACGTAAAAACCCAAGGGCAGAGTACAGAATATTTGATAGAGTCCTAACCTCAACATATGAGGAAAGGGATTTAGAGGTGATTATTTCTGATGACTTAAAGGTAGGCAGACAATGGAATAGAGCAGCAGGAAATGCTAGCAGAATGCTTGGTTGTATTAGCAGTAGAAAGAGGGAAGTGCTCATGCCATTGTACAGAACACTGGTGAGACCTCACTTGGAGTATTGTACTCAGTACTGGAGACCGTATCTTCAGAAGGATATTGATACCTTAGAGAGGGTTCAGAGAAGGGCTACTAAACTGGTTCATGGATTGCGGGATAAAACTTACCAGGAAAGGTTAAAGGATCTTAACATGTATAGCTTGGAGGAAAGACGAGACAGGGGGGATATGATAGAAACATTTAAATATATAAAGAGAATCAACACAGTAAAGGAGGAGACTATATTTAAAAGAAGAAAAACTACCACAACAAGAGGACATAGTCTTAAATTAGAGGGACAAAGGTTTAAAAATAATATCAGGAAGTATTACTTTACTGAGAGGGTAGTGGATGCATGGAATAGCCTTCCAGCTGAAGTGGTAGAGGTTAACACAGTAAAGGAGTTTAAGCATGCGTGGGATAGGCATAAGGCTATCCTAACTATAAGATAAGACTAGGGACTAATGAAAGTATTTAGAAAATTGGGCAGACTAGATGGGCCGAATGGTTCTTATCTGCCGTCACATTCTATGTTTCTATGTAATGGGGGGCTGAGAGAGGGATTAAGGGCTGGATGGGGGTTGAAGGGGGCTAATGAGGACTCGAGGGAGGGTGAGGGGGGTTAACGAGGACTGGAAGGAGGATGAGGGGGTTAATGGCTGGATGTGGGGTGAGATGGAGTCAGGGGGGTTAATGAGAGCTGGATGTGAGGTGAGGGGGGTTAATGAGGGATGGATGGGGAGTGAGGGGGGTTAATGAGGGCTAGATGGGGTTGAGGGGGTTAATGAGGACTTGAAGGAGGGTGAGGGGGTTAATGAGGACTGGAAGGAGGATGAGGGGGTTAATGATGGCTGGATGTGGGATGAGAGATGGAGTGAGGGGTTAATGAGGGCTGGATGGGGGTGAGAGATGGAGTAAGGACTGGATGTGGGGTGAGAGGGAATAATGGGGGCTGGATAGGAAATGAGGGGGTTAATGAGGGCTGGGTGGGGGGCTAAGAGGGTGAGAGGTGGCGAGAATGAGACTTGTGGAGGGGCTGGGGGGAAGGAGTCACATGGGGGGGAGGGATAGAAATTAGACACATGGAGGAGCTGGGGGAGGGAATGAAACACATGTGTGGCGGGGAGGGACAATTGTTGAACTGGACCCGGTAATTGCAAACTAATGTGAATGATTTTAGATTATATTCACTCAGGTTTTCAGTACATCAGTGTAAAATAAATGTTCTTTTATTGAGCATATATTTTAACCCGGCATCATAGAGAAGAGTTTGGCTAGACAGCATTGCCTGTATTTACCAGTTCATGATTAGATTGATAAATAACTACCCACTGTTCCTCTGCTCCCCACCTACCACTACACTGCCCCTGCTTCCCCTCACCTACCCACTGTGGCACTGCTCTCTCAGTTACCCACTGTGCCCCAGCTCCCCCAACCTACCCACTGTGCCGCTGCTCTCTCAGTTACCCACTGTGCCCCAGCTCCCCCCACCTACCTACTGTGCCCCTGCACCCTCAGCTACCCACTGTGCCCTTGCTCCCCCACCTACCCATTGTGCCCCCTGCACACAACTTATCCACTGTGCCCATGCTAAATAACTACCCACTGTGCCTCTGCTCCCCACCTACCACTACACTGCCCCTGCTTCCCCTCACCTACCCACTGTGCCGCTGCTCTCTGTTACCCACTGTGCCCCAGCTCCCCCCACCTACCCACTGTGCCACTGCTCTCTCAGTTACCCACTGTGCCCCTGCTCCCCATCTACACACTGTGCCCCTGCTCCCTCAGCTACTCACTGTGCCCCTGCTCCCTCCCACCTACCCACTGTGCCCCTGCACCCTCAGCTACTCACCGTGCTCCTGCTCCCTCAGCTACTCACTGTGCCCCTGCTCCCCCTCACCTACCCACTGTGCTGCTGCTCCCTCAGCTACCCACTTTGCCCCAGCTCCCCCCACCTACCTACTGTGCCCCTGCTCCCTCAGCTACTCACTGTGCTTCTGCTCCCCCACCAACCCATTGTGCCCCCTGCCCCCCACTTAACCACTGTGCCCCTGTTAAATAAGTACCCATTGTGCCTCTGCTCTCCCACCCTGCTCACCCCCAACTTCCCACTGTGCCCCTGCCCCCTGCTTGCCCCCCCACCTACCCACTGTGCCCCTGCTCCCTCAGCTATCCGCTGTGCCCCTGCTCCCCCCAACTACCTACTGTGCCCTGCTCCCTAAGCTAACCACTGTGCCCCTGCTCCCCCCACACTTAACATCTCCAAGTGGTTCCTGTTCATGTTGACATATTTTATATTGCCTGTTATGACAACATTTTTGCTTACCTGACTCAGATATTGATGAATGCCAAGATCCAGGACTGTGTCGCAATGGGCGTTGTGTGAATACTGTAGGATCATTCTACTGCAAGTGTACTGCTCCATGGACCTTGGATCCTCTGGGGAGGCACTGTAATCCCCCAGACACACAATCAGGTAATGTAATGCTAAAAAAATATACATATATATATTTAAAAAATGATCAGTATACTACACAGCAAAAAAATTCCAGAGCCATGAAGGGATTTACAAATGCCATAATTACTTAGCCAGTACTATATTCTCATTCTCAGGTTTACCAGAGGCTTTGGAGTCTGAGGGCTCTGCACAGCATCTTAGCTGTTCCTAAAACTGCACTCTTCTGGACAGTGATCTCAAATGGAATCTGTTTAAGCCATCCCTTAACTCAGGGCTGGCGCTACCTGTAAGGCGGACTAGGCAGCCGCCTAGGGCGCCCCTTGGGAAGGGGCGCCGCCAGGAGCGCCGGCCCCCCCATGCTGCAGCCGCCCGAGTGCTCTGTAGAGAGCCTTAGGTGGCTGCAGCTTTGCCCGGGCGGTGCGTCCATGAGGGCGGACCGCACCGCCCGGGCGCAACCTGAGGAGAGGCTGACAGGAGGGAAACGCTCAGCGCTCCCTCCTGTCAGCTCCCTCACTGCAGCGTTGCCGAGCCCTCTATGGCATGGTCCGACCGGTACAGAGAGCAGCTGTCTCCTGTACCCGGCCGGACTAACAGGAAGTGAACACTGAGAAGAAGGAAACAGGGAGGAAGGGAGGGGGAAGAAAGAAACAGAGATGGAGGGAGGGGGGAGAAGTAAACCGGGGAGGGAGAGGGAAAGAGAGGAAAGAAACAGGGAGGAGGAAGGGAAAGAAGGGGGGGGGAGAAGAAACAGGGAGGGAGGGGGAGAAAACAGGAGGGAGGGGGAGAAGGGAAACAGGGAGGGAGGGGGAGAAGGAAACAGGGAAGGAGGGGGAAGAAAGAAACAGGGAGGGGGAAGAAAGAAACAGGGAGGGGAGGGGGGAAGAAAGAAACTAACAGGGAGGTGGGGGGAAAGAAACTAACAGGGAGGTGGGGGGAAGAAACTAACGGGGAGGGAACTAACAGGGAGGGGGAGACATTGACAGGGAGGGAATTGACGGGGAGAGAGAAATTGACAGGGAGGGGGGAGTGACAGGGGAGGGAGGGGGAATGAGAGTAACAAGGGAGGGAGGGAGAAGAGAGTGACAAGGGAGGGGGGAGAGTTTGACATCCATCACACACACACACACAATCACACACAATGCACCCCTTACACACAAAGACAATGAACCCCTTGCACACAGAAAAACACACAATGCATTACACACACAAACGCAATGCAACCCTTACACACAATGCATCCCTTACACACAGAAACACACAATGCATTCCTTATACACACTCAATGCACCCCTTAAACACACTCAAAGCACCCCTTACAGACTCACACACTTCATCCCTTACATACACAGAAACACACCTTGCAGCCCTTACACATACAGACACAGATTCACACAATGCATTCCTTACACACAAATCAGGACATCCCCTACACACTCCACCCCCTGTGAACAAACTTATTGGTGGAACATGAAGGTGGACCCTGGGACCCAGACCTTGAGCTGTGTAAAGGGCCCCTCCAAAAAATGGAGCTGCTTCTCGTTCTCCCAGAACATTGATTTTTGTGACCACAGTTACAAACAGCCTCCACAGATCCTGTTATACACCAGACCAGTGGAGCCAGACTGCAGCTAGAGCCCATCATCATCCTCATCTGCTTGTAAGTAGGTAATCTAGTATATTATTCGTGGCACTAATCTCTAATTTACCTCACATTAAAGAAACACTATAGTCCCCAGAACCACTGCAGCTTAATGTAGTGGTCCTGGTGTCTATAGCCTGTCCCTGCAGGCCTTTTAATGTAAACACGGCGGCACTGCAGCACTAGCGTTAGTTAACATGGCAGGTCATATGGGTGGGGCATTGTGATGTCAATGGGGGGCGGCAACATTTACTTTTGCCTAGGGCGGCAAAAATCCTTGCACTGGCCCTGCCTTAACTTGGGTGTCACAGCCCAGAGTACTCCTATCATAACTGGAACTACTACTGCCTTCACTTTCCACATCCTTTCTAGTTCCTATTTCAGTCCTTTTATTTGTCCACCTTCTTATGTCCCTTCTTCCTGATATTAAAGTCACTGCAGTCTTCTGTTCATTGTCTACCACCACAATGTCAGGCTGGCTGGCCACTACTTGCTTGTCTGTCTGGATCTGAAAGTCCCACATGATCTTAGCCCTGTCATTCTCAACTACCCTTTATTGAGATCTCCAATTTGGACTTGGCAGGTCCAGCCCATAATCTGTGCAGCCAGTTTAGTACACAATCCCAGCAACTTAATTGTGCCTCTCAGTGTATGTTGTTCCTCCTAACATCCTGCACCCGGCTACTATGTTGACCGGTAGGGCATATGTGTTGATGGCTTGGATCTTGTTCTTCAGGACCTGTCTGACTCCCTGCAAGTACTTGGATGTTGTTATCCTATTTGCCTCTTCCTTATGGTTGCCATGTGTTTGTGGTACCTGGGGATACTTGTGGCTGGTCCTATTTGATCTTTGGGTACTTGAACTCCTATTGTCCAGATCGCCCTCTCTCTTTTTGCCCACCCACACTTATCTAGTCCTTGCTGTAGTTATTTAGGTGGATCCTTGAGTCAATGTCTAGCTCACTCATTCTGCTTGATGTCATCCATATATAGAGTAGGTGGCTGATGGTAGCTCTTGAATATGTATCCGTGTCCACTCTTCATGATGATCTGGCTAAGGGGGTTGAGGCCTCTGCGAACTGCATTTGGAATAACACATCTCCTTGGTACATGCCACGTGTTTTTGATCCTCTGGTGTTGTTTACAATCCCCTTTTGAGCATTGCTCATGTATTGACTCATATGCCCATCAACCTTTGTTGCATGTTGTTGGGAGGCGGGTGATTGGTTAGTAGTTAAATGATTTTGTTACCTTGTGAGGGTTCTTCATGACCAGTATTGTTCTGCCTTGTCTTAGCCAGTTAGATTGGAAGCCTGGTGCTAATAGCTGGTTTGTTTGTGCTGCTAGGTGTTCATGCAGCATTGTTATTTTCTTTATCCAGTAGGTGTCATATCAGTTCCTGGGGCTGACCAATCTCATGTGAACTACTTATTGTTGATTATCTCCCACTGGAATGGTGGCAGTTTCCTGTTCTGGGAGCCAGGGGCGTACACATGACCCATGGGGCCCCGGTGCGGGTCGGGGCCGCAACACATGGCGGCGGGCACCAGGTCGCAGGGGTTGCAGGGCTGCGACCCTGCGACTGCAGTATGCACACACACTTAAAGGACCACTACAGACACCCAGATCACATCAGCTCAATGAAGTGGTCTGGGTGCCAGGTCCCTCTAGTTTTAACCCTGCAGCTGAAAACATAGCAGTTACAGATAAACGGCTATGTTTCACTGAGGGTTAATCCAGCCTCTGGTGGCTGTCTCATTGACAGCTGCTAGAGGAGCTTCTGCGATTCTCACTGTGAAAATCACAGTGAGAAGACACTGAACGTCCATAGGAAAGCATTTAGTAATGCTTTCCTATGGGCGGTTTAAATGCGCGCGCGCCTCTTGCCGCACATGTGCATTCGGAGCTGAGAGGCGGAGGGATCCTGGTGGGCCGGGCCCGGTCGCAGCCCCGACCCCTGACCCTGGTATGTACGCCACTGCTGGGAGCATTAAAGGTCTGCTTTCAGGTCAAATCGCCACTGGGCCTTGGTGTTATGTGATGCTTCATTCTCCAGTACTGTTCAGCCTCTAGCATTGATATGTCTCCATGGTGGGCTTATTTTCTTCTTCAGTCTACATTCATGCAGTTAGAGGACCACTAATGCAGTGGCATATATGAGCTTTGTGGGATTGTGGACAATGCCTAATTAACCACTGCTAGCATACTGTTGGCAGTTTTCCAGTGATCTGCTGTTATGCCATTGTGGGGCAGAGATTCAGGTTGGTAACCCATCTGTCACTATAGGTGTGGACATGGATATGCAGGGACGTATTAGCCACGAGGCAAACAAGGCATTTGCCTTGGGCGGCATTTTTCAAGGGGCGTCAAAAAACGCCGCCCCCAAATGCCCAGGGCAAATGCCTAGTTAGCCTCGCGGCTAACAGTCATGCCGAGCGGGCGGGCAGCGCTGGCTGCTGTGCGGGCAACTGGCGAGGGAGCTCTTCCTCTGAGCGCTCTGCTCAGCTCACTCGCGTGCCGCAGAGTGAGGCTGGGAGCCAGAATATGACGTCAGACCGCTCAGAGGAAGTGCTCCCTCGCCAGCCGCCCGCACAGCAGCCAGCGCCGCCCAGCCCAACCGGCAGCCACTGGACCACCAAGGAGGTTTAAATTTAAAAAAAAGTTAATGTGAGTGATTGTGTGTGTGTCTGACTGTGTGTGTGTGTGTTTGTGTCTGACTGTGTGTGTTTGTGTCTGACTGTGTGTGTGTGTGTTTGTGTCTGACTGTGTGTGTGTGTGTATTTGTGTCTGACTGTGTGTGTGTGTGTGTGTGTTTGTGTCTGACTGTGTGTGTGTGTGTGTGTGTTTATGTCTGACTGCGTGTGTGTGTTTATGTCTGACTGTGTTTGTGTCTGTGTATGTGTCTGACTGTGTGTGTGTGTGTGTGTGTGTGTGTTTGTGTCTGACTGTGTGTGTGTGTGTTTGTGTCTGACTGTGTGTGTGTGTCTGACTGTGTGTTTGTGTGTGTCTGACTGTGTGTGTGTGTGTATTTAGAAGGTGGGGCGGGGGGAAGGGTTGGGTGGGGGTGGCGGCGCCTGAGTTTTGTCCTGCCTGGGTTATAGGACAGCCATTAAATGTTGATTTTACTCACAGATTACATAAGAAGTAACCAATAGAAGGGAAAAAAGAGAAGCAATAAAAAAAATCTATATTTATATTTTAAATATTTAATAAATATATGATATATACATATACATTGTTATTGCTCCTCTCCCCCTCTTATCCCCCCCCCACCATAGGTTATTTCTTCACATTTGGTGTGAAAATGCACTTATCAGTGTACTGGAAAATATATACATATTTTTATTTTTGCAGTACACTGATTGGCCCACTCTTACGCCCTCTTGGTTTGTCCAAATAATGTTTCCTGAATCACTAGCTTGGACGAAATTTCTCCAAGCTGAAATGCCATATAAACAGAATTTTGGACCAAAAAAAAAAACCCAATTAATATGAATTGATCAGCTAAGACAAATTTTTGGAATTTTGGAAGTCTACTAGACTTCTAGCACAGTAAGTCAGGGAAAAATAATATATATATATATATATATATATATATATACATAGATTTGAAGATAAAAAAAAGAATAAATATGGAAGAATGAATGTAATGTAGAAAATAAATGTATTAAAAGGAAAAATATATAATTAATAAATGCTGTTTATTAAGCACAGTTTATTGGGAAAAGGGACTAAGCCCTTGCTTGGCTTCTTATATCGGGTGGAACACTGTCATCCCCTTATAGAGAGAGAGGTCAGACCTTGGGATTCTAAAGGTCATACCCAGGGAGGCAACTCTTTAATCTGTGCTGTTTACCGGGACTTCCGGGATTAAAGGCTAAACCCTGGCTGGGCTTAAAAAAATGTTGGCCTGGTGAACATAAAATAAAAATCTAGGCCTGCTTTAGCAGATTCCGTCCAAACTGCTGTGAAGGACAGGAAAAAATACTGGCTGATGGAGAAAGCGTGAATCTATTTATACCAATATACAATTTCAGAGTTCTATTTCCTGCCCTTTCTGCTGTGAGGGGAGGAACTAACCCATAAGAAAATGCTGCCATGATTGATCAGTAAATTTTATTTTTCAAGTACAAAATACCCTAATTAATATACTATTGTTAAGTGCATCTTGTATATACATTTTGTAAGCAACATTGTATTTGATGTGTTTTTTGTGAGAGTATATTGTGCATAATTTAGAAAAAGATTCAAATCCAAAACCTGTGGGGAAGCAAAGTGGAAAGAGGAATATATTTAATAGACAATTTGACTGTCCTTACTCTTTTGATGATCTCAAGCAGAAATAAGACTTTAAGTGCTGTGGTTTTTGGAACAATGATGATTTCTTGCTCATATGCAAAAAGAAAGAGGAAGATAAGTTCCATTATATATGCATTTTAGAAGAATTTGGAGATCATTATTAGGAGGTCAAATGCACCTTTAGAGGAACAAACCAAGCACCATAACTACAGCCTGCTGTCGTTGTTATGGTGCCAGGTGTACCCTAGGGTCCTCCCAGAGTAATTTGTCATCTGTTCTAAAATGGTTTGAGAAATCACTCTGGGAAGGCATCAGTATAATCTTAGCACTATATTTACTAAAGAGGGCTTTAGTGTTTACAGTGCTTGGAATGTTCCTTTCAAGAATGGAAGCAAAGGCAGATATTAAAAACCTGTGTGTAAGTGATAAACTCCAGTTTCATAATTACATTAAGATATTACAAGAACTTTAGGCAAAATGAGTAGAGCTCTAGAGATTAGTCTCTACATGGATAAATGCAAAAATAAATAATTTACTTCAGAATGAAAACCGTTTACTCTTCCATTACAGATTGGGAGACAGTGGACATCTGCTGGAGGATGCGAGGTTCAGATGGAATTTGCTCCCATGCCATGAATGGTCCCCATGTATCAATGACTGATTGCTGCTGTCGACAGGGACGAGGTTGGGGACTTGGCTGCCTTGCATGTCCTCCACGGCATGGTAAGTATTTTCTCTGAAAGTAAATGAAAGAGTACTTTGAATACTAGATGGCACTGCATGTTGTTTCCTAGTCACCCACGGTGTCGGAATGGAAGTAGGTGGGATAGGGAGACCGATATCACAGACAACTTTAGTAGGATACTTTGTAGGTAGGATAAGAATGGAAAGACCCACCAGTCAGGACGTCTAGCTGTTAAGAAATTATGCTTTACTGTGTAAATGGGAAGCATACATAATCTAATGTCAATACATATTGTAGACATCTCAAACACATTTACACTCACAGGACCTACCAATGGAGTTGCCATTGCAGAGATAACATTCGTATTCACCTTCTTACAAATATACTATTATAACTAGTAAATGTGTTTTTGGTAGAGGTAAATGAACTGAAAAAATTGAAATGGATGTAGACACAGTCACAATGTGCCAAATTCAGATTAACAACTGATGTCCATTGATTTACCATATTGGCACATAATAACCATATATTAAATAGATATTGTAGTGGAATCCCCTGGTTACCCTGCAATGTGTTTTACTGTCCTGACATCCCTTTTGTGTGTTTTCCCTATCTTAACCCTGTGTTTCCTTTGTTGTGTATGTAGAACTACCTGCTCCCCGTTCGGGAGTACCGCCACGAACAGGACTCCATTCACTTCCCAAATGGGGACCACCACAAAATCCCATTTAGAATGTGGTTTTAGAACATTCACACTTCATAATAAGGTGTCAAACAAGCAAACCGCAAGGGAGGTCTCGGCACGTGCCTCCACTGGGTGGCAGCCCGTTCCTTAGACAAACGCCATCCATGGGGAGCATTCGTGGATTGCTTCCCACCTCGTTCTGTTCCCGAACAAGGACCTCCCCAGCACCCATTGAAATGTTCACACCAATCAATTAGAATGTTGGCAACTCGCAAAATAGTGTGAAACCGCAAGGGAAGTAATTCATGAGTGAATCCTTGGGTGGTCGCCATTTGTATAGGCGAACGCCAGCCAGGGGGAGCATTCATGTCCCGAAAGGAGACGCTTCCCTTGCCTGATTCCACACAGGGACCCCGCGAACGGTGGCTGTTCATGGCAGTTACCGTTCTGGGAGTCCCTGAGATTGGTGGGAACAATGGCGGCGGTTGGAGGGCTATCTGTCACTGGGAGACAAAGAGGTGGGACGTTTACTGCGCTATGACCCCCAGAGACAGAGACTTCTGGGAAGAAGACCCCGTGTAGGGGACTGGGAGGGAACACTAAGACGGGGGAACAGGGGACAAAGGGACAGGGGTTCTGGTTCCGTTATATGACCCCCCGGTGGGGGAGGACCCCTGGGAGAGGACATTGTCTTCATGTGTTCCACCCCTTGCATGGGGAAAGTATAAAGCTGCATGTGGCCAATAAAGTTGTTGTTGTACCCCTGGAACTGTGTGTCGTCCAGTTACTGGGAGGGAAATGGGTCTGTTCATTTATTAATAGCGGAGGTAACCAGACGGTTAATATTGTTTGCTTTGTACAATATGTAAAATATCTCTATTAAGCAGATTGTCCCATGTGCAGTATGGTATTTTACATTTCTGTGTACCTAGTGACAATGTTTCTGTTTCTATTCCCTATCTTACAGCTCAAGTCTGCTCACATAGTGAGGCCAATTCATTCTGGGAGTCCAGTAGCCTCCATGTCAAAAAGTCTCGTAGAGGTATTTATTTCTCTCTCATACCTGTATTTACTTTGGGAAACATCTACATTTATGTAACCATCATCGCCCTTTTTAGTGCAAAGACAAACAATATAACTTTTCTTGTGGAAACTATTTTCCCTTTTCAGATGGAGACAGCTCAGAGGAGATATCAGATGAATGTCCTTGCATAAATGGTCGCTGTGTAAGAGGGCCTCATGGAGTCTCATGTGAATGTCAAGGAGGATTTCAGCTGGACATCACGCGGACTCGTTGTATTGGTGAGAGAATTGCTGCCCCTCTAGAGATTGATGCTCTGAGCATAACTAAACAGCAAATAATAGACTACTAAATCACTGATCAGGCCATTGAGGATTAATAATGTATTAATATTTTTGCTGTTAATTAAACATATAACTGAAAGACACCTCTCAGCACACTGATAACTTATCAATTGATAACTCCTTTTATCAGCTAGGTTCAAGTGAGGTCAAGGCTCACAATGCTATGTTAAGTCAAATATATTTTTTTTAATTGTATTTTAGTAATTACTCATAATTTGCACTAATCCATTATTGAATATAAACAGGGTAAGGCACCCTATGCTAACATACCAACTAGGTGGGAAAGGTAAATGGCAATGTACATAGCACAGTGCTGCAATCAAAGTACAAAACAAAAGATAGCATATCCTATAAGTTAGTAATAATGAACCTATGGCATGAGTGCCACCAGTGGCTTTCAATGCATAAAATGTCAAAAATAGAAAATATTTTTTTTCACTAATTTGCTTACAAGCATTTTTACACTTCAAGTGGAACTTTAAAAAACTCTAAAAATAGATTAATGTATCAGTCATGATTTTTAAATGCCTCATTTGTCTAGCATTTCCTATGGGAAATTGCCATCTGCTTAGCATTTAAAGGAGCACTATAGGGTCAGGAACATAAACATGTATTCCTGACCCTATAGGGTTAAAACCACTATCTAGCCCCCTTGGCCCCCTTTGCCTCCCTAAATATAGTAAAATCTTACTTGTATTCAAGTCTGCAGCTGCTGCCTCTGTCTGTGAACTTCCTCTGACCTCTGACATCATCACAAGTGGTGGCCTGATCCAATCACAATGCTTCCCCATAGGATTGGCTGAGACTGACAAAGAGGCAGATCAGGGGCAGAGCCAGCATGATTCAAACACAGCCCTGGCCAATCAGCATCTCCTCATAGAGACGAATTGAATCAATGAATCTCTATGAGGAAAGTTCAGTGTCTGCATGCAGAGGGAGGAGATACTGAATGTTTGGATGCATTTTAGGCAGCCATGGCCCAGGAAGGATCTCTAACAGCCATCTGAGGAGTGGCCAGTGAAGTTATCACTAGGCTGTAATGTAAACACTGCATTTTCTCTGTAAAGACAGTGTTTACAGCAAAGAGCCTGAAGGTAATGATTCTACTCACCAGAATAAATTCAATAAGCTGTAGTTGTTCTGGTGACTATAGTGTCCCTTTAACATTGACATTAACCAAACCTACAACTAATCCCAAAACAATGTTACCACTACACCTATGCTTACACTAACTTTAACTGTACACCTACTCTAACCTTATCCCTAACCTCATCTACATCATCTCTAATCCTGAAAACAGTATAAACCGTTACCTTCACTAAAACTAACCCTACCCTAACAATAAACCTCTCCCAACCCTTACTCAGAGTCTCTCTCTACTGACATCAGCAAAGTGATTTCCCAGCTTACACAGCACAGAGTACTTTGTGAGCGCCCTCTGCTGTGCTGATGTGTGATTGCAGCATGAGAGGAAAATATCATGCTGTATCTCTGGCATGCTGTCCCTGTTGATCACACTGTAATATGTGCTGCCAGCTAATCACAATTAAAAAGACAGGGTCTTTTTAATTTTTTCACATCAGCCATGTGGATTTAAATAGATTTAAAGGGGTGCATGAAGTGATCATCTGTTCGTCTGGGGTCCCACATGTGAGTCAGGGTCTCCCTGGTGTGAACATGGATTTAACACTGCACACACCAAAACATTAGGACATTCAAGTCCATCCTAGCAGAGTTAAAGCCCTCTAATAGTTAGGACATTAGGGAACATCCTAACTTCGTTAAAAGAGTAACGTTCATCTATGGCTGATGTAAGAACACATCAAGCACTTCAGGTAGCAGACAGGTAGGAAGAATCTCACTTAAAAGGATGCACACTCTTTGATAAAGTACTGAAAGTCATCTATAACTTGTGTTTATATTTTTTTTTCATGAGATGCTCCGTTTTTATTTTATATTAAAGATTTAGTAAATTATATCATAATCCAGTTCAGACAAGGCAAAGCCTGTCTGTAAATGAAGAGAAGAAATATAAAGATTGTTTAGTTTCTCCTCTTCTTTGTATGTTTTCTCAATGCTGACTGCCAGGTACAAAGGACATTAGAAGAATCAATATTGTTAGATAAAGCTCAAACACTTAAACTCGCTACCGTTGGTAATATTTATGTTATTTTACTTTTAAAGATAAAATGTTCAACACTGATCAGAAGTAAGTTACAGGTTAAGTAAGATTGTTTCTTTTTTCCAAAGTCTATCTGGTGCACATAGACACATTGACTAGCTGACCTTTTTATAGCAGCTACTGTATTTGCAATCATTTTTCTTGTTATTGCACTTATATATAACGCTTAACAATTTTTTATTGATTCAATAGATTTAGATGAATGCAGGCAAAAGAACCCACGTGGATCACTCTGCAAAAACAGTCAATGTATTAACACAATGGGGTCATTCCGCTGTGTGTGTAAACTGGGGTACACTCAGTCTCGGCACCGCCATTACTGCATCCCACAGAGGAAAAGATAGCTGATAAATGATGACCTGGTGGTTTATCCAAGAGCACCTCTTTCATTCCACCAGCTTAAGCTGAAATCCATAAGTTAAAGAGTGCAGAGAAAGAGTGAAACAGCTGTGATGAGACTGTGCAATAAAAAGGACACATGAAGGCTGAAGAAGGAAAATAGTAAAGGATGACTAAAATTTGAAGAAGAAGATTGTTTGATGGAAATAGAGAAAAAAAAAAGGCAAAATTATCAAGAAAAGTACAAAGCATCACTAGCACTTTCCAAGAAGCTATACTTACTTGTACATGACTTTAACCCCGCAAAGCCAAGATCCTAGCAACTGGAAGATGCAAAGTCCTTATACCATGGCTTGATAACTTTTGATCTGAGATAAAGCAAAGAGAGTGATATAAGAGAGTAAAAAAATGTTGTAGTGTAAATAAAATATACCAATTTCATTGCGCTGCATGGCTCTAAGGCTCATTCTAGAACTTGTGCCCAATATCCTATATTACATGTATATTTATAGGAAAGAGTTCTGTGTATGTTTATACATTCCTCTGTACAGTCAGACACATAGTACTCTGTAATTATCTATTGGACAATATTTTGCTGAATTTAAAGGAAAGGGAACCACTGTGTGAGTGTAGATAACGTACTGCAAGCAATGCCTCTGCATGTGTATAGTAAGTCATGTATACATGTGTATGCATTCATATTGGCCCATTGATATATATTTATATGCTGCTCGTTTTGTATGTGTATGTATTTTAGTAGTAAAATTAAAAGTTATTACACTTACAGAAACATTTCAGAAGTGTTATTATTTAATATATTGCAATTTCTTTGTTCCATTTCATCACTGCTAACTATGTCACTTTTTCCATGTTTAACTATTTCAGTGGAGCAACTGAACGATTTTTGGCACTCTACAGCAGGGGTGACGAATTTTTGTTCTGCCTAGGGCCATTTGGATAGTTATAACATGCTTCATGGGCAATACAAAATTATCAACTTAGAAATTATCACCTGTCTGTCGCTTTTGCCTGTTCTCCACCCCTGGTCTACAGTTTAACAGTGCCCATCACCCTCCCCCCTCCCCCCCCTCCCCCCCACCACCCCATCCTTTTTTCGTTTTACTCTTTTCATGTTCCTTGTGCAGTGTTTTTACTGAAATACATTATCTTTTCCACGTTTGCTAGATCATATTTAATTTCTCCTCTTTTATTGTGTTCTTTAAATTTATTGTACTGTCTCTTTAAATATTCTGAATTGTGGAAAATAATTTTCCCAGAATGTAAATCATATTAGAATAGAGACTTCTACTTAGGGTTACCCCCTTTTCCTTGCCTCAGTATCTCTGATCTTCTCAATTCCTACCCATTCCCCAATAAAATGATGTAAATCATATTATGGCCTGTCAAGTGTGTAAGCAGTTGTGCTCTAATAGTGTAGTACCTCTCCACAAATAATAATTTGAGATAATTAAATGTGAGTTACATAAAGGCACCAGATTACTTATATAGATAATACTACTAAAATGGTAGCAGTGTGGAAAAAGATCCGGACCTGAAATATAGAATTTTAAAAAGTAGATGTGGGGGGTCTAGAAGCTGACCAAAGTTAATGGGACACTGTTATGAAATGCACTTAACACTGTTAGCTGGTTTCAACAGGTCTTCATTGCAGTGCTTAACTTGAGGCGAGACACCATCTTCAGCAGCAGGCATAACATTTGAAAAATGACAGTTCCCTCAGCCACCTCGGGCCCCGACCCCATTTCTGCGATGTTACTCAGGCTCTCATGACATCAACCCTTTTAATAAAAATGTTTTTTTAAATAGACAAAAAAAACACAAATAAACAGAAATAAGTACAAACTAAACTATAATATCTTGGATATCTGGGTAGACTAGCCTAGTCGAATATGGAATTATTCTGCCCATTGAGTCACCCTTCTAACTACAGTGCTAATCTGGGTAGCACACTGGAAGCTTCACAACTCTACCACTCTAAGTCATTTTGCAAGGACCTCCCCCAAGTCATTATGTGAGTGGTTGTGACTCCACTGGAGACACCGGACTCTTGTCTCGAGGGTGGTACACTTCTCATGACTGGAGTTTCCAACTGGCTGTGGTCCCAAATTCTCAGCACCTAACTCCTCGGATACTGGCTGAAGGTGCCTTTTATTGGGGCGGGCAACAGTCTTGCCTTCCGTGCAGACCACATAGGAGCTTGGTTCAGGGGAATGCCCTAATACAGTAGCCAGTGCACAGAGTCTTTTCGTCATCTAACTTGACACTTTGGTCGGGTACAGCTGAGGCAATGGGCGTGCAGAGTGTCTTCTATTGTAAGGGAATCTGTAATTCTGTTTTGCCTTCTCATCCCTCCTCCGAATGTCCTCTGGAAGAATAGGGGAGGCAGGCTGGAATGCCCTCATAGAAGGCAACGTGGTACAAATCTGTTAGAATCAAGTAAGATTCTAGTTGCATCAAAACAAACGTGGTGGTTTGAACGGCTCTCTCAGACATTCCATTGACCTGCGGGTAATACGGACTGGAAGCAGAGTGAAAGAAATCATACTCTCTACTTAAAGATATGAACTCCATGGAAGTGAACTGCATCTCATTGTCGCTTACCAACTCCAATGGTGTACCCCTCATGGCAAACATGCTTTTAAGACGGGTGATGACAGCCATGCTGGTTACCTCACCTAAGGATACAATTTTGAGATACCTGGAAAAGTAGTCTACAATAACCAGATATTTGTCTCCATTGAGTTTACACAAATGTGCAGGTATCTTCTGACATGGGCCCACAGGCAGGGGGGTAGATATTAGAGGTACTCTCCTCTGTGTAGGTTGTCGTTCACGACAAAAGGCATATCATTATATTTATTCTGCAATGTCAGTGCTGATTCCAAGCCACCACAATGCCGTGGCTGCTCTTTCACTTTTCCATGACCAAAGATACACAGTTCTATTAAAGGACCACTATAGGCACCCAGACCACAATGAAGTGGTCTGGGTGCCAGGTCCCTCTAGTTTTAACCCTGCAGCTAAAAACATAGCAGTTTCAGAGAAACTGCTGTTTACACTGAGGGTTAATCCAGCCTCTAGTGGCTGTCTCACTGACAGCCACTAGAGGCCGCATGGTCATGATATATACACCAAAATTGCTTCCTTCAGGTAAAATTGTTTTAGTGACTATAGTGTCCCTTTAACCCCTTCTCGACCAGTGACGGTTCAGGACTGTCATCGGAAAAATCCCTTTCAGGACCGGTGATGGTCCTGAACCATCATAACGGAAATTTTTACTCATCGTTCCCTCGGCGGCAATCGACCCAGGCAGTCTCCCCGTGGCGAGAAAATACGTATTACTGTTTTGAAACTCTAATATTTGTGTTCAGCGAAGTCTCCCGAGTATAACAGTACCCCACATGTATAGTGTTTTTGAAGTTATTGGGTCAAATATAAGGCTTGATTTTCCTTTTTTTTTTTTTTATTTGCCTGTTTGGTTATGTTGCCTTTGAGAGCATATGGTAGCCCAGGAATGAGAATTACCCCCATGATGGCATTTGCAAAAGAAGACAACCCAAGGTATCGCAAATGTCCAGTCTTTTTTAGTAGCCATGACATACAGACACAGACACACCATGACAGACACACACACACAAAAGACATGACACACACACACACACCATGACACAGACACACATTGCATGACACAGACAGACACACACACCATGACACAGACAGACACACACACCATGACACAGAGACACACACACACCATGACACAGAGACACACACACACCATGACAGACACACACACACACCATGACAGACACACACACACACACACCATGACAGACACAAACACACACACCATGACAGAGACAGACACACACAATGACACAGACAGACACACACCATGACACAGACAGATGCGCACACACACCATGACACAGACACACACACACCATGACACAGACACACACACAAATGATACAGACACCATGACACACAAATGACACAGACACAGACACCATGACACACAAATGACACAGACACACACACCATGACACACAAATGACACAGACACACACACCATGACACAGACAGACACACACACCATGACACACACACAAATGACACAGACACACAGACCATGACACACACAGACACACACACAAATGACAGACACACACCATGACACACACAAATGACAGACACACAGACCATGACACACACAGACACACACAAATGACACAAACACACACAAATGACACAAACACACACACAAATGACACAGACACACACCATGACACACACACAAATGACACACACAGACACACACACAAATGACACAGACACACACACACCATGACACACACAGACACACACAAATGACACAGACACACATCATGACACACACAGACACACACAAATGACACACACATCATGACACACACAGACACACACACCATGACACAGACACACACAGACACACACCATGACACAGACAGACACACACACACACACCATGACACAGACAGACACACACACACACACCATGACACACACACAAATGACACAGACACACACACATACACTCACACTGACACACACAATTTCTACCTGTGGGGAGCTCTGATGGCGGCCGCATGGGAGAGCTGGCTCTTCTGGCGGCCACAGAGGGAGCTCCTTTGGTGGCCGCATGGGGAGCTGGCTGTTCTGTCTCTACTCCCTCCCTCCTCCCCAGCGCACTGCTTAATGAGACCGGGGCCGGAATATGACGTCATATTCCGGCCCCGGTCTCAGTAAGCAGCGCGCTGGGGAGCGGCCGCAGGTGAGCCAGCTGTCTGCCCGGCCCCAGGTGCCGACGGCCCACCAAAAAAAAAAAAGCATCTAAACAGGGTGTTTTTAAACTCAGGACAACATTTTTAATCTATTTAGAAGTTTTTTTTCATTAGCTTTTGTAGATAAGCAAAAGATTTTTCTAGTAAAAGTAAAGTTGTTTTTTTTAAGTAAATTATGACATGATACAGATAATGATATGTAAAGAAAGCCCTTCTTGTCCTGAAAAAAAAAAAAATATATATATATATATATATATATATATATATAACTTGTATGGGAACAGTAAATGAGAGAGAGGAAAATTACAGCTAAACACAAACACCACAAAAGTGTTAAAACAGCCCTGGACCTTAACGTACAACATGGCCAAAACAGTCCGGTCCTTAAGGGGTTGAGTTATGTGGTTTCTGGCAAGTCAAAGGGATGATCACGACAATATTATAAGGGCCAGCAGGGCAAAAATACATACAGTGGCAATTGCTGCATGTCTGCATACTGTGGTTGATGGGTAAAAAATAAGCAATAACTACTGAAGTTATAGAAACCAGAAGAAAGGCAGAAAAGCCAAAGGCAGTTCACCTATATGAGTGGAGCATGCAGTGATATTATTGGACACCTAACCTGTAGAAGGGTAGGTGTCCAATAATTTTACAGGGTAGGTGTCCAAGAATATCACTGCATGCTCCACTCATATAGGTGAACTGCCTTTGGCTTTTCTGCCTTTCTTCTGGTTTCTATAATTTGAGGTGGGTGTGAGGGACCCCCACAAGAGTGTCGAAGCAACTTTACTACCCTTCGTTTAATATCCCTTAAACTCTTAAGCGCCTCTAATACACAGTTTGCTCTGTATTTCTCAATAACTACTGAAGTACCAATGTATATTTGCACACAGTCATGTATACGTATTGTGTGCTATAGCCTATTATTCAGAGGGGACAAAGCACTGCAGTTAGAAAGAGATGCTGGATAGCTTAAAGTCTGCATAATAGAACAGTATCCCCAACTACCCCCCAACAACTGAGGGAAACTAAATCCCCTTTCAAATTAGAGCACACTAAGAAGGGGGAATGTGTGGGGTGTTTTTAAGGCTCAATAGGCTTCTAGTTAAATAATAAAAAATAAAAAATACACAGATCTCACAAGTTTTGATTTTCACTGCTGTATACGGTCAAATAAAATGAGTCTAACTTCCTAATGGATTTAAAAATAAGTATATGTATTCCAAAAAAAAATAACAACCAACAAGGCGGCCGGAAAAGGAAAGTACTTGTTGTGCACCAAATATCAGAGTCCGCACTGAACCACAGATTCATAGCGAGGCTTGAAACGCACTCTATTGCTACTGGCAGTGTTAGTTCCCGGATGTGCGTTCCACGGTGGGAGCGTGCAGAAGCTGCAGTAATGTAGTTCTGGGACCCACAGGAAGTGTTTTATTTTATTATTTTTTTCATTGTGGGGAAAGGTAAGTAAATGGGATCATGTGTCATTGATGAATTATATATACAAAACATAAGCTTGTGTCTTTGTGTAGACTCACAAATGAGATAAATACGCATTTTAGTATAGTCATCGCGCTGTCTGTTTATGAATTTCAGGAATAGTCATGATTTGGACTCCACCATTCTTTAAATTTACTGCACTGACTCAAGTGTAACACAATTACATATAGAGCAACATTTGCCATTGTTTGGGTGGTCTTTTTAGGTAATTTGGTCACAGGTTGCTAACTTCTGGTTGAAGATCCCAAAGAATTATGGTCAGGAGTTGCTAGTTTATGCTCTGGAGTTACTGGGTTTGGGATTAGTTGGTTACTGATTTAGGGCACACTGGATTAGATAGTGCACATCATATGGTAACACTGTAAAACACACATATGGATTTATTTTTTATAGGTAATTTAAATATGATATCTGTTACCTAATAGTAATATATGTATACAATGTGTTCAATTTTTACTGTATTCAGCAATGCATTTTGTTTTAATTATGTGCCCCAGGTATTCTTAAAGGAACACTGTAGTGTTTCCTGTTTGTATTCCAAAATAGTTTTTCCCTTACCTATACAGGTACTGCCCCCTCCCCATAAGGGTTAAAAATAAAGTTTAGTTGATCTTACATCCCTCGGCACACTGGACTTCTCCGTGCCACTGCTCTGCCTCCCTGGCTTGATCATCTTTGCCAATCAATGCTTCATCATAGGGAAGGATATTGCAAACGTGCAATAACACGATGTTCTGCTCTGCGTCAATCAAATGCTCTCAGTGAAAGTAATTTGATCTATAACGAGCTTTAACTTTGTTATAGCTGCAGAAGTGTCTCTAGTCGCTGTCTAGAGACAGCAATATTTTCAGTTGCAGGGTTAAAAAAGGATCTGTCTGTCTATTTATTCTGATGTATTTAAATGTGTTCCAGACAGAATAGAAATCAGGTCACCCTAATGTAATGTGAGCATTTGATTCCTTGAGAAAGTTTAGCATTTTGAGTCTTCAGTTTCATAATTAATGTATTGGAATCCCTTGCCTTAACACAAAGTTAACAAAATAATTGTTAAAATAAACAAATAAGTCGTCAAAAATAGGTTGGAGTGGGTAAGTTGCATTTTCAAACTGTGTTTTATGGGATAAGGTCAGATCTCCTAGATGAACATAAGAAGTGTTTGTGTATCCTCTTACTGGTAGAAGTCTAATTGTATCCCTTTGTTAATATATTAATAGTTATAGTATATTAATATTTGTAAAAACAATATATTAATTCGTATACCGAGTTAATTTCCTTGGTACTCAATTTAGTGCTCAAAAACTGTAGGCAATAGGCAAAATTGTTGGCACCCCCAGGCATCAAAGGGGTTAAAGGCCATTTAGGAGATATTCCCTTCCAGATATACAGGCAGCTACTGTAGACACCAATCTACCAAACCGGAGAAGCATACGAATGCTCTCAAACATATGAATGCTGTAAACAGTCGAATAGGAAAAACCATACGAAAGGTTTACACTCCTAGTAGTCAAACTGGAACAGTATACAATAAATCTCCCCAAGAACGAGACAAGGCTTCGTGTTGAGGGTCAAAACAGGAACAGACAGAGCTGTGGGTTTATTGTTCTTATATACACATTAGTACCACCCACAGGGTTTTGTAAAACAACCAATAAACACATACAATACACTCAGACACTCCCACACAAAATCCTCCCCTCTGCCTGTGATACAATTAACTTACACAATGGGTTAATGTAATTATCACAGGCAGAGAAATACAGTTTTTCCACATTATTCATAACTTTAAAAGTATACATCACAGTCACATAAAATCAGAATCAGCATTCTCCAAATACAAACATATGTCAAAATCATCCAAATTGGTCCAGTGGTTCAAAAGATAGATCGAAATTCTTTGTGACCAAATGAAGCATGGCTTTTCTGCCCAAAACCAGTTCCACAGAGTCTTCTATCCTGGAGATAATTGGGAAGTAATCCAATTATCTCCAAGGACAGAGGCAAAACTCAATTGAACACATGGTAGCAAAAGACAATAAAATACATAAAAATATATAACTGTGCAGCTATTGCATAAAACAGGTACATTCAACATATCCCCATCTATAGCTTAGATCTGAGCGCACATTATTACTGAATGGCACTCAGATCACATACATACAGTTCAATTGCCATGGAGCCAAAGTCTTTCACATAGTCTTTCGTTATACGGGGTATCACTGTTCAAATAGGGCAAGTACCGAATGACGTGGCTTTCGTGTCTTTGCATGGGAAAATCAAGCATTTCAACATGGGGCCATAGTCTAAAGGCAGCAGGCGGGCAACCAGGCTCCTCCAATGCACAGTGGCGAGATTGGTCTCGTCACAATAGGTAATCACAGAAAATGCATGCTGCCCACCTCAGCTTGAATCCATGCTCATGTTTTAAATTAGAATTCTTTTTTCAATATAAAATGTGGTAACCAGCACTCTGTATATACATACGTGTATATTATTTAAACAATAGAGTATTTATAATGTATAACATGTTTTCCACAACTCATTCTTACTTCTTCATCTTTTGTCATTTTTTTGCTCTTCAGTTGTTCTTCCTCTCCACGATGGGCCTTCTACCAGCTCAAAAGGCATTTTTCCCCCTGCGTTCCATGGATTCACTTATTCGTCTTTTCCAGTCGGAGTTGGCTCGTCCCGAGCCTGACTTACCTCTGTTGTCCCTTACTCTTGGATTTGTTGAGCACTTTCTGGCAGTGAACCGTGTAGTGCCTACTAATATTGGCAGCATCTCGGATGTTGGGGCTGCTGTGGTTGCTAAGACTGGTGCAGAGGGAACAAAGGTACAAAGTGGAGAGAGTAATAAGCAGGGAAGTCAAGAAGGCTCTAGGGCTGATCAAGGAAAGAGAGGAACCAGAGGAGACAAGGTCAGGAAGGGAGGAGCTGGAGGACAAGCAAAGAAAGAAATGGACAATGTTGTTGGAGATTCCACTGGAAAAAAACAAGCCAAGGAGAACACCAAGGCAGCTAGAGACAGCTCAGAGGGAAGAAAGGAAAAGGAAAGAGAAAATGAAAAAAACACCAATACTGGGGAGGGTTTGAGGACTGGCAAAGATACCACAGGGGAACCTAGCGAAAATGCTAAAACAGAGTTAGGGCGACAGATTGTCCCATACTTTCCAACACTAGATCTGACAGTAGCACAGGCTCTGCATGCTCGTTTCACAGCCCAAACTCGTGGTGCAGTAGACCTGTCTTGTTACTCTCGGGAAAATGGAGTGTCAGGTCGGGAGCTTATTCGAAGGGTTTCGGATGTCATTTGGAATGGTCTGAGTCGGTCCTACGTCAAAGATAGGGCCCACATACAGTCTCTTTTCAGTTTTGTGACAGGTGAGAATGTTTTTGTAGTACGTTTAATGAAACAGGAGCTGGCATGAATGAAAAAAAAATAACAGGCTCACCTATTATACAATATATTAATAAGATAATTAATGAAATAAACATTTGTTTATGTCTTTCCTTTTAAATGCCAGTAAAATCAGATCAATATTTGAGATGAAAGAAGTATGTTTAGACAAGAAGGAATTTTAGTTGCCTCTGAATTGAATGGAGAAGACTTTTCTCTTTATAAAAATAATTGCATTGTTTGCTATTGCACTTTCTCCTACTCTTAAATCAGGCACAAAGCTGGACTCACCTGGTGTTGCATTTGCTGTGGTGGCTGCATGCCAAGTGTTAGGACTTTCTGATGTACACCTGGCTCTTTCAGAAGACCATGCATGGGTGGTGTTTGGGAAGGATGGGGAGCAGACAGCTGAAGTAACATGGCATGGAAAGGGTAATGAGGACAAAAGGGGACAGTCTGTAAGTTCCGGTGTAGTTGACAAGGTAAGGTGATATAATATTCCTGAAGCCCAGTTGCCTCAGTGTTTATTTCTTTATCAACATTTTTATGTCACTGTTTGTGCTCTTCCTCTTATTTAACATCATCTGTGTGTGCCCTTTTGAGTGCATGTGTTTGAGCACAGAAAAGGATAGCGTAATAAAGTAATGCATTCTTGCATCTGCGTTTTGTTTAACAAATGCCAGATTTTCTGTTAACCCTATATGTTGGTTTTCTTTTCAGAGCTGGTTATATTTAAATGGACGATATATGCGCTGTAATCGACATATGGAAGTTGCTTTCATGGTTTGTGCCATGAACCCTTCAATAGATGCTCATACAGATAGTCTGGAATTGTTGCAGCTGCAACAGGTGATGCATTTTCCTACTTCTTGACATATTTTGTATCAAAGGGCATGTTAAGCTAAATGCTGATTACTTGATTTTGTATGTAGACAGATGAGTTCATGCAATTTTTTTTTGTTACTGTCTTTTTCTAAATTTAGCACATTCCACACGCCCCTAAAGCATTTGTGGTTGCTGAAGTTCATTTGGGTTAACTGCCACTCCCATTTGTATTAATTTATAAAAGCAAACTTTTGCAAATGGCATTCGTTTACCTGTTTGTTCAACATAGTAGTGAGCACTTTTTATAAAGACGCATTTGATACAATGTTTCTTTATGAGAAGTATTCATTTAACAAAGTATGGGGGTTGCTGCACTGGTTCAATAGGTATCCAATGCTGCTCTTTATTAAGCATTAGATTGGCCTGGGGAGGATTGATTATTTCTTGGGGGTAGAGCTGTGGTGAGAAGAAAAGGTGAGCAACTTATTTTTTTTTTATGGAATAGTGGTTGGGGATTTAAACTCTTTCAAATTCTATCATTAGAAACAAATTATTTTTGTTTAATGGGGTGTTTCTTTAAGTTTAGCAATATTGCTCTAAAAACTTATTTTATACATTTAAAGAGGAAATGTCACTTTTGGAGAGAGAAGCACATTTTAATAGCTAAAAGCAATATTAGACTGTGCTGACACAACCAGGAATCCATATTTGTCATTGACCACTTGACTTTTGCAGCAGTGTTGTATTTTTTTCCATTCATTTCTGCCCAATATATATATTAGTATTTTCATTGTAAATTCAAGTTGTGTCAAAAACATACATAGTGGGATACGCAGGTCCCCAATACCTAAACGAGCAATGCAGAATAAACATTAACAGGTGTGGCTCACATTATAGAAAAAATAATAAACACCTCCCTGACCATGAGACACTCAGGTCTCGTACCATGAGGAAGTAATCTTAGTTTTGGGCTCTCCAGCCCCTGAGTGTGTAGTCGATAGTAGGGGCTAATGGACCTTAATCCATACATCAGGATCAATACAAACTGGTCTGCACTAATGTATCGACTCCCGTTCTTTTCTGAAAACTGAAAAGAGCAGAGATGGCACTCCACATAATTACATGGAATTGTAGACTCTGTGCTGCAAACTGTCAAGGTTAGTCACCAAAGTAAGCATTGCTGGCAATCCAAAGTGAGTTCAAAGTAAGTTTTTTAAATTTAGGACAAAGAAGCTGAAATAGAATCACGAGCGATCTGGAGATTTTTATCTGCTTTGGCTATTTGCACCTTAAATTTGAAATGGACTTTGAACTCACTTTGAATTCCTGACAATGCTCACTTTGTGCATATCTTTTTGTACTTTGCATAATTTATCTCGTGCCTGCTAGTTTTAACTGACCAATGTGTGCATAGTTATGGCTGTGTCACTGTTGTAACTATAATAAAAACCATACTTATCTGTATCTGTTGTTATAATATACTTGGACTGTTTTTTTCTTTTTCGTCTTCAGTAACCCAAGATATTTTTTGTATTGTAATAGTAAACATAGAGCAATATCCTGAATACATAGTGCTTGTATCACCTGTTGACTTCTGAGACACTTCAGTGCGCTTATGACTAACTTCCATTATAAGCTAACAATATTTCTTCTTTTTTTGTAGAGTTTGCTGTGGGTGCTCTATGATGGAGGACACCTGGACAAGTAAGACAATATTTTGCACGTTGTTTTTAAGACACTGTCATTTTATTTTTGAAATCTATTTATGTAATATTGTACTTTTTACTTTCATTACTTCTGGAAACATATGGATTTACATGCTAAATGCTGAATTGTAGTGAATTCAATTCCAAATTGCAAACTATAAATTACTGAGCAGGTGGTGCCTTACTCATCAGGCTCTACATCACATATTTCCTAACACGTCCAACGTTGGAGATGTTGGGAATACATGGACACCACAGCTCACATTTGATGGTTTTGTCATAAGATTCAACCCTATTGGGCACCACTATCACTGGCACTCCAGTATCCTGTTCCCTGAAGACCTTCCTGCTTCAACATGCCACAACCCCTACAAAACCATCCACATGATGCCTGGTACCTCATTTACTAAACGCAGCTAAGGCTAGAGGTCATCTGTTAGTACCACTCTCCCTTAAGGAATGCATAGTTAGTCTTTCTGGGTGATGGAGGAGTTAAGCCATGATATGGGAAACTCTATTAATACTCCGGTTATCACATGGTCCCCAATGTAAAACAAACAGTGGATATTTTAACTGTTTTACATTGTATTTTAATAAAGGTGTTTTGGCCTCTTTCCACTGTGAGTGTGCCATTTTACTTTATTATTTTCTACCTGGCATCCGATTTTAAGTTCCAGTGAGGACCACTCCAAAAGAATCCACGGTGGGGATTATACCACTTACGGTTACACATTGAGCAGTTAGTCTGGATAATTAAATGTGAGTACCAAATCATTTTTTTTTTTTTTATACTCCTGGTACCTTTTAAACTGTGAGCGCTATTGCTGTCTCTTTTATATCTTTTATGATCTACATACCGATGATACAACTGCCTACCTACACCATCCTATGTATCCTATAAGGGGGGATTGTACCACTGTACGCCATTCAGACTAGAGCTAGGTGTGACTGACTGCTGGCACTTCGACTGAGTACCTCTGCCAATCCTGCTTGCCGAGGACTCCGAGCACTCCAACCGACACCATCAGCACTGCGGACACCACTTCCAGTGATGCAGCTGCGCCAGGGTCTCGCCGTCTCTCACCCACCCTGGATCCACGACCAGGATCCAGCTCCCAGTGGGTGAACCTCTCCTAAATCCAGAGAGCGTAGCAGGAACAAGAGCTTACTCTGGGGAGTAAGTGATTATAGCAATCCCCAGAGTGTAGGTATCCCTTCCCCCAAGCATGAGCCAAGGCTTCAAGAAAGGTGCAAGTAGGTCTGGTTTATTGAGGGCTACCTGCCCGGTATTTATGGGCACTCCCCTAGGGGACCTGATGGAATAATGGGACACATATTGGATATTAGCCAATCACAGACAATACAAACAAAACACTCCCAAAGTGACATCACAATCCCTCCTCTCTATCCTGGAGATAATTGGGAAGTAATCAAATTATCTCCCAGGACAGAGGCAAGACTCCATTAACCACATGGTTACAATTACTACATAAAACATATACATGCAACATATCCCCATATAGCTTAGATTTGAGTGCACATTATTACCGAATGGCGCTCAGATCACCTACATATAGTTCAATCACCATGGAGCCAAAGTCTTTTCCATAGTCTTTTGTTACACGAATAGGCTCCATGGCATAGCTATCTGGGGTAGAACTACTCACATACTGAAAGACTCGAACGCCACGGCAGAAATACACAAATACCTTTCTGCAGGGGAAAATACAGCTATCAGCACAGGGGCCATAGTCGGAAGGCAGGAGGCTAGCCAGTAGTCCCCTCCAGGCACAAGTGGTGAAGGTCACTTCGTCACACTAGGTTTAGCTATATCAATTGTAAGTAGGGCCATAGACGTTTTATTTACTTTTATGTTATTCTGGGATTTTCTGCACCATTAGTTCTCTCTTTGCATGTATGGCTGCCAAGAGTACTCTGATCTGACCCCATTCCAGAGGAACTACCCTGACCCTTTGAGGTTTTATCTTCCTGTCACGATTACTATATGACCCAACACGCAGAACTATGTAATACACAGTATACAAGGATAACGTATACCGGGCCTCAGAATGGCCGGACTTCACCTAAATAAAGAATGGTCAAAATACTAGCCGAGGTCAGGGCCACAGAAAGAGACACAAAGAGGAAACAAGCCAAAAGTCAAGGATACCAGAAATATGGGGAAGTCAAAATACAAGCCAAAGTCAAATACCAAAAAGAACTAGAATAGGAACGCGCTCTCTGTTAATCAACTGGTGGAAACCACGACAGGGCACTGACCAAATGCTATTTTGAGTTTAAATAATCCTCGTAAGGCTATGATTAGTTGTACATAGCCTTTGACCCCAAAATATGCATGTGCGTAGTTTTCATGATGTCACACGCACGTCGGCACCATCTTTGTTGAGGACGGAGGCGGGGCTACATAGTTGCTTGCGACCGCAGCGGCCAGCGTTCATTCACTCAAAGAGGGTGTTGAATGGAAAGCTGATTTGCCTTAGGTAAGTTTTTATTACTTACCGGATGCGGCCACGCTGTATGGAGGCGCAGGGGACGTGACACTTCCAGCAAGTTTTTAGATTTGGATTCACATTTGGACTTTATATGTATGTGTGTGTGTGTATGTGTGTTATAACACACCTGTGTTTTTATAATTTCTGGCGCTATCTTTATTCCCCCTGTTTGACTCATACCTTTGTATGCCTTACCAGTAACAGGCGGCAGTTGTTGATTATTTATTTTGTGTTTAGTTAAACTCAGTTTCTTATTGTTATTGTACTGGTTCTCTTTCTTTACAAACATGAACTGTACAATAACCATATTGTGACATTCTCATACAAAATATTACTTATGTTGCTCTTATTAATCTACGCTGGTGGAAGAATGGCATTTGTTTCCTTATCAAACTCAATAAACATTTATAAATAAATCAAAATTGCAAACTTTAGGCTAAAGTAGTCAAGCAGTGACTATAGCTAAGTTGGAGATTTTTTCCAAATCATCTACTTTGGCCTACATTTTGCAATTTGTGCTTTAGTTCACTGTTTAGTAAACTTATAGCATACTTGTAGGTCTAGACCTAAATTAATCTATTGCTCATATATAACTCTAAAAACAGATCTAATTCCAGTCCATTCTTTTCTGATGGTTTTAGATATCCAATGGCTCTGGGAAATTTGGCAGATCTTGAAGAACTTAGTCCAACACCTGGGCGTCCCAAGCCCCTTGAACTCTACCACAAGGTGGACTTAATGTATATATTCTTCCATTTCTTTAACTCTTTATTGTTTTGCTTTCCCTCATTTTGTGTTTTGTCTTCTATAGGGTGTACAGTCTTCATGGTTACATTATGAAAACCAGCATTTGTATCCTCATATATACTTGGCTGCATATCACTGTCGGAATAAAAATGTGAAAGAAGCATTGAAAGCATGGGCTGAGACAGCTGCAGTTATCCAAGAGTGAGACTACTATTTCTTGCATGGTCAAATAACCTATTTTCATCTGTTCTTTACTACTTGTTTTTTTTTTCCCCTTTGACACTTTTATACTGTTGTGTTTTAACTTGCCTTTCTGGCTTACATCCTTGTCATCCCCAGTTTTTGACTGACAAGGATTTTTGGGAACTGTAGTTCAGCAACAGATAGAATTCCCTCTTTTATTTCTTACACATATGAAACATTTTTTTAATTTTTAGGTATAACTACTGTCGTGAGGATGAAGAGATATATAAAGATCTCTTTGATATTGCCAATGATTTGTTGCCAAACTTGTTGAAAGAGGAGTCAATGTTACCAGAATGCCCAGTAAGTAATCTTTGAGAAGCAAGCAAACTTTTGCAATAGGTAGGGATGCATAGCAGTAATATCTGGCTTTCTTCTTTTTTCAGGCTAGTTCAGCTCTTCAAGATCCTGCAGCCTTTGCAAATCTCTTGCGTTTCTATGATGGGATTTGTAAATGGGAAGAGGACAGTCCTACTCCTGTCTTGCACGTAGGTTGGGCCACATTCCTAGTGCAATCACTTGGAAGATTTGATGCACAGGTAAGACTAAAGGGTGAGGGATAGGAGGATGACTAGTAGTGAAAATACAAGCTACAACGACTGGTAATAATTTAAGATTAGTACTGGTGTGTCCATGTAGTAAAGCCAACTGAAAATATTCTTCCAAATACATTTTATTCTGGGAAAGTTAATTTATGAAATATAAATATACAGCCATTAAAGTGCAAGTGAAATATTAACTTTTCTGTAAGGTAGAAGGATTCCTAAATAAGCAGGAAACAACAGTGTAGAGAAACCATAGTGTTTGGAAAGCCATTAGTTCTTTAAATGCTTAACGTTTGTCTTAAGCAAAGATAGCAAGATATATGGAAGTAGATTATGATTGGGAAAAAAATCCTGTCAAACAGAATGATGAAGCAACTTAACATGGAGTTGTGATGATTTTTTGGCAAGATCACGCAGAACATATATTCATGATTGCTCTCTTATCCACAGGTTAGACAGCAGGTAACGTTAGCAAGCTTTGAACCTTCTAATGAAGATGAAGACACTGAAGACACCAGAAGAAGGGTTCCCAGACGAGAGTCTAAAACTGGAGAACCAAATCAACAGCTATCACGCTCTGGCCCTACAGCTGAGCAGCATGGAAAAGATGCTGAGCTTTCAGAAGCACTTACACTCACCTTCCAGAGTGAGAAGATGAAAGGAATGAAGGAATTACTAGTTGCAGCAAAAGTGAACTCCAGTGCCATTAAACTGCAACTCACTGCTCAATCTCAAGTGCAACCAAAAAGAGCTCGGGGGTCTTCATCAAGAGACTACAACTTGGGTTATCTAAAAAGGCAACGCAAGGCGGTGTGAGACGATGCAAGACAAAAATGTTCATGCGACATACTTATTTTTATTGCTTGTTAAAAATAATGAAAAATGTAGTATTAATTATAACTATGTATGCATAGATCTTAGTGCATAACTAACTGTTTTTTGAATATCTAATTCTAAAGTCAAGGACATAAATATGTATTTGGTTCCTTCTTTACTGCTATACCAGTTTCCACTATTCTGTGACTGCTTTTATGTAGGGTTCTGCTTCCATTTAGCCACAGGGGTATGAATGGGTTCTGGTACTGATATGTTCTGCTCATAGGCGGTGGCCTAATTCATCTCTATTAAAGGGACACTATAGTCACCCGGACCACTTCAGCTCAATGAAGTGGTCTGGGTGCCAGGTCCCCCAGGTTTTAACCCTTCAGAAGTACATTGCAGGGTTAATCCAACCTCTAGTGGCTGTCTTCCTGACAACTGCTAGAGGCGCTTCTGCGACGCTGGATACGAAATTCGCATCCAGCGTGCAGAACGTCCATAGGAAAGCATTGAGAAATGCTTTCCTATGTACTGTTTGAACGCGCGCAACTCTTGCTGCACATTCCGCTGCACTCGGGAGCGGACGTCGGCGGGGGAGGAGAGGTCACCAGTGCTGAGGGAGCCCGGCGCTGGATAAAGGTAAGTGGCTGAAGGGGTTTTGACCCCTTCAGCGCCAAGGGAGGGGGACCCTGAGGGGTGGGGTAGTTCTAAGGATGCTATAGTGTCAGGAAAACGAGTTTGTTTTCCTGACACTATAGTGATCCTTTAATATTGATGGGGTTTAGGTCCGGACACTGCGTACGTAAGTCAGTTTCTTATGCAGTTATTTCTACAAGCATTTCTGAACTTTACTTTGTCATGCTCAGACATGAAATACTATTGCCGCAAAGTTGGAAGCACAGGTTTCTTTACAATATCGTGCTGTAACATTGAGCCATTGGAATAACAACATCAAACTTACTCCTTCTCAATCAATTTTTATAGTTGGCATTGCACAGTCAGGCAGGTAAGTGGTATCCTTTTGGCATTCACTAATCCAAACATTACCTATGACCACCAGATTATGAAGAATGCTTCATCACTCCAGAGAATACATTTGAGAAGACAGCGCATAGAGTTAACTGAACAAGCTCTAGCAGTACAGAAGTGTGATTATTTGATAGGTTTGAAATTTGATTTGATGCTGATTTTGTAAGGCAATACAGGGAGAATGTTCTGGTATTTCAAAAGGCTTAGTTCTTCAACATGCAGAGATGAGCTAAATCCTCAAAATCGGTCATTGTGAGGCCGCTTAGAGAAACACTCCAAACCAAGTGCTTTAGGAGTCAAGAGCATGTTCCATTTGCCTTGTTTTACAAAAGTACAAATTTGAAGAGAAGTCTGCACTTTTATAAATCCCCTTGGTAACACCTCCTGGCTGTCAAGAAGGACTTCCCATAGAGACACATTGGTTTCAGTGCCTCTCTATGAGAAGCATTCCTAGCAGATTGCGATGAATGGCTCTCACACACTGTGTGCAAGTGCTTATTTTTGAGAAACATTGGACTCGGCAGGAAATAATAACTAGTGATGATCTTCCGTGGGATAAAGCAAAGCTGTACTGACAGTTTTACCGCTGGGTTGAAGGTGAGGTGATAATATATCAATACATTTTATGTTCAATACCTCATGTATCTCTGTGATATGTGATGTAATCATCTCATTTTGGGGTAATTCATGTTAAAGTGAGCATATCATGACAAGTTCATTTTAATTACTTAACATGCAGAAAAATAATCTTAGATGTTTGCTTCCTTGGCATAACAATTTTTCTTGTAATGGGAGGTTGAAGTCCAACCATGCCAGAATTGGATTACATGATAGGAGGGAATACCCTAATTTCTGATGGAAATGATCAATTTAGCCTCCTGAGGTCATGTGACTTCAGACTGGGCTGTTGTAGTAGGGACACTGTATGTATAATAAGACATCATTCTAAAGCCATGAGTTATCCCTTGATTTTGTTAAAAGATTGAAAAAAATTAATGAAAATTCCTTAACAGTCCACTCTTATTTGGAGAATTAAGTGTATGCGTTGTGTAAAGTTTACTTTTTATGTGTCTTAGATTTATTTTTATATTAAGAACTGTTTGTTATTTTTGCATTATTAAACTTATTTAAGATCTGTCTTGGCCTTATTGGATTCAAAAAAATTGCATGATTCTGTACCCGTGTTTGGTTACTGAAGACACCCATACCATGTCTTGAGTGGCAGCAACTTCGTTATAATTAGACGTGTGCTTAAAGGACCACTATAGTGCCAGGAAAACATACTCGTTTTCCTGGCACTATAGTGCCCTGAGGGTGCCCCCACCCTCAGGGTCCCCCTCCCGCCCGGCTCTGGAAGGGGGAAAGGGGTAAAAACTTACCTTTTTCCAGCGCTGGGCGGAGAGCTCTCCTCCTCCTCTCCGCCTCCGTTACGCCCCGCTGGCTGAATGCGCACGCGCGGCAAGAGCTGCGCGCGCATTCAGCCGGTCTCATAGGAAAGCATTTACAATGCTTTCCTATGGACGCTGGCGTGCTCTCACTGTGATTTTCACAGTGAGAAGCACGCAAGCGCCTCTAGCGGCTGTCAATGAGACAGCCACTAGAGGACATAGGGGAAGGCTTAACCCATTCATAAACAAGGCAGTTTCCCTGAAACTGCTATGTTTATGAAAAAATGGGTTAACCCTAGCTGGACCAGGCACCCAGACCACTTCATTAAGTTGAAGTGGTCTGGGTGCCTAGAGTGGTCCTTTAAATGAGTTTTAACTGGTAAAAAAAGTCCTTTTCCTTTTAATCTTTCCCTTTTAAGTCAATCCTTGTGGGATTCTTTAAAGAAGACTCCGCAGGGAAATCCCAGACGGAACAATTCATTAGCGTGTAGATTAAAAGAAAGTTGATTAGATGCTATTCATGCATATTTGAGATGGCAAGAAACTTTTTTTATATTTAAGTACAATTTAGTATGTCGCCTCAATAGGTCACTACTCCATATTAATTCTCCTTGACCTCTCTGCTGCCTTTGACACCGTTGATCATGCTTTCCTCCTTCAAACTCTTCAATCGCTCGGTCTCTGTGACTCTCTCCTCTCTTGGTTTCCCTCCTATCTCTCCCAACACTCATTCAGTGTCTCCTTTTCCAAGCATACCTCCTCCCCTCGTCCTGTCTCGGTTGGAGTTCCCCAAGGCTCTGTCCTTGGTCCCCTTCTATTTTCTCTTTATACTGCCTCTCTTGGCAAGCTTATTGCCTCTTTTGGATTCAACTACCACCTGTACGATGATGACACTCATATATACCTCTCCTCCCCGGACCTCTCCCCTGCCGTCCTGCAACGTGTCACCGCTTGCCTTTCTTCCATCTCTGACTGGATGTCCTCGCGCTTTCTGAAACTCAACCTCTCTAAAACTGAACTCCCTGTCCTTCCTCCTCCTTATACTGATCCTCCTCTCTCGCTCTCCCTTCAAGTCAGTGATATCCACATAAGTCCATCCTTGCAAGCACGCTGTCTTGGTGTCATACTTGACTCTGGTCTCACCTTTGAGCCTCACATCCAGTTTGTTGCCAAATCCTGTAGGTTCCAACTCAAAAACATAGCCGCCCTTTTCTTACGCAAGATGCAACCAAAGAGCTTGTCCATGCTCTAGTAATTTCCCACATGGATTACTGTAACCCTCTCCTGATTCGTCTCCCCAAAAGCCGTATTGCCCCGCTACAGTCTGTAATGAATGCTGCAGCTAGACTGATTTTCCTCTCTAGTCAGTCCTCTCACACATCACCCCTGTGCCAGTCCTTACCATTGGCTCCCTGTATCCTATAGGAGTCAATTCAAAGTGCTAACCCATACATTTAAAGCACTGAACAATTCTAGCCCCTCTTATATCTCCTCAATGATCCATAGGTATGCCCCTCCTCGTTCCCTCCGCTCTGCCCGTGACCACCTCCTGACCGCTGCTCGCACTTGTACAGCCAACTCGCGCTTGCAGGACCTCTCGCGGATGGCTCCTTTCCTATGGAATAGCCTGCCTACTGCCATCAGACTCTCCCCTAGTCTTCAATCATTTAAGAAGAGCCTTAAAACCCATCTCTTCAGGAAAGCTTATGGCCTCCCAGAGTAACCTCTACCTTACATACCTGTCTCTTGCTCTCTCTACCCTCTCCTCCAGCTCTGCTTCACTCCCACCCTATTTGATTGATATTTCCTGTCCTAATGTGTCTTATACCCCACCTCATATAGACTGTAAGCTCGTTTGAGCAGGGTCCTCTTCAACCCATCATTCCTGTAAGTTTTCTTGTAATTGTCCTATTTATAGTTAAATCCCCCCCCCTCATAATATTGTAAAGCGCTACTGAATCTGTTGGCACTATATAAATGGCAATAATAATAATAATAATATGGTTAGGAGCAGTTTGGAAGACCAACTGTGGTACACTGAATTTTGTGTTGGCATTATTGACCGTCACTAATGTATCATCCAATGTGAAAAAGAAATCATAATTCCTGTAGATGATATATTTTGTGTGACAAAAATTGTGTTTCTAATAAAACTACTCCAAACCTTTTTGACAAAAAACAGGTGTAGCGGAGAGCTGGTATTTCACAGGTTAACTCCCAGTGAGGCTCAGGAACAAGTAATAAAAACACCATAGAGCAATAATCCCAGCAAGCAAGGTAATCCATGAATATTCCCAAACAGATCCCAATGACTGGACGACACACAGCATCAGGAGCAGAACGGACTTTCAATCCACACAACCATGCAAGGGAGGGATTCACATTAATCAGGACAGTAACCAATAATGTCACAGTTACCTCCCACACATCTCCTCCTCTTCTAGATGTACCCCAAAACCCCCAGTTAGAATAATACTTTTGGTACCCCCTGGTAGCCCTGATCTGGGTGACTAACATATCCAAGATTCACCCAGATCGGACCAGGGGTTTGGGAGTTAGGTGGAGGGTGTAATTTGACCCATCGCACGCAAGGTGGTATCTGAAAAAGGCTGTGTTTTGGTCTCTGTTCGGGAGTTAAAACACTTAGAAATACCTGCCATCCACGGCTAATCTTTCATTCATATGAATTCCATTGTTCGGGACATTGATTTTACCGAACAGGGGGCTGACTAGTCCCTCCATTCAGGAGTTATGGAACTCTGGAGGTCTCAGCGGTGTTTGGTTGTTTGAGTGTCCGATTTGAGTTCCAGACACTCTACGACCAAACACCGCTGAGATTTTCATGCGTAAGATGGCCGCCGCACGTGGTTCGCATGCCGAACGGCACCACCACAGGCACATACAATTAGGCTGTGGTTTGCAGAGTGTGAACGCTTAACAAGGCGCACACTTCTCACTGGGGTGGTCTGATGGTTCGGTAGTTTCATTCGTATGAAACTACCGAACAATCATACGAAAACTTCATACATTTTACAGTCATACAGGAAAACAATTACACGAATACATTTCAATACGAATCCCTAAGGACAGTCTTAGCACAATCCGCTACAACAGGGGTTGTATATGTGTGTATCTTTGTGAGTATTATAGCAAAACGTAATTGGTATTTAAACACCAGCAGTCATATGCACTTTTCTCTGCAGGAATTTATAAAACAAGGTCCTACCTTCTCCATCCTGTGAATGGCTGTTCAATTTTCTCTTCAGAACAGTAAGTAGTGAATAATGCAACCAACCATGCCAGTATTAGGACAACAATGAAGAATATGATTCGAACTGGAAGAAGCAGTAAACCACAAAACACCATCTGTAAGAATCAGAAATCATGTTTTTATCAAGCCATCAACACATATTAAAGAAAATAAAAACAAAAAATGATTGAAGTACAGGAAGAAACATGACTAATTCACTAAGTAAAGATGAAGCCAAATAATCATCCGAATATAATCACGTTGGGACAGGTGAGGGGGAAACCCTTGGTTAGATATTGAAATACATGAGAAGAGGTCTGTCCTTGGATAGAGATTAAAAAAATATCAAGTCTTTATTATTAATATTCTAAAAAAGAAATAAACAACACACTTGAAAATAAAGAATGAACCTAAGTCAGATAGTGATAGGGGACAGAAAAAAAACCAAAAACATAACAACATACATACGGTTGATAAAGGTTGGTTCGGAGGTAAGAGTACCCTAATAAAGATCTACTAGTGCTAAAGATACAAATGTAGTAGACAGTGGATACAATTAATCTAATGTTGTCAATGAGTTGCATCTCATGGAAAACCAATATATCACACTAAGTTGTGTAGCAAAGCATCATATGGTCTATAACACCAATGTTATGATGTGCCTCAATGAAGTGTATAATTGGCTTAGTGTCAAATGTAGACCAATGAAGTTTACCCAGATATAAAAGCCAGAGAGTAATTTTCGTGGCAGAATCAGATAAGGATAGACAGAGAATATCCTAAGCAAACAGGTATAGTGATATAGTGTTAACTAGAGATCTGGCAGTAACCGGCAGAGAGTTATGTAAGAAAGGGAGGAATGTCTGGGCAACAATATAAACATTAAAGTCTAGATAACTCACTTCCTGATAGACTCAGCTGTTAAGATTCCAACTGACATCCGTATCAGCTGTTGGGAGGTTCTGAGGAGGAGGTCATACTATCTGTGCCTTCGAGGGCACCTATGAAGTGTCGAATACCTAACTAGCTGCCTCAAACTGGGAACACTAAAGTTCTAGTGAGGAGGTTAGTCTGACCCTAGTAATTGGTTAACAGATAGGTGCCCTTGAAGGCATTCAAGGGCACCTATCTGTTAACCAATTACTGTCTGTCTATCTACCTCAAATGGAGAACCAAAGGTCCGAGAGGTGACCCTAATAACCTAATTCCTATTATCAAACAAGGTGCTGCAGGTACGAGATACTGAAGACTCGAGTAGAAGGTGCTCCATTTCTCAAGGTAGGTAAGTAGGGTCAATAGAATAGGATGAGCCCCTGTTTTGGACCAGACCAAGTGTCTGCCTGAGTATCTGCCCCTGTCCAGATTTTTAAAAGTGAGATGCGTGCAAATCACACTGACAAGAAGTTCAGATGAATGAAAATTTTGAATTGTTTATCTTGGGGGGGCAGCATAAAGGCAAAGGAATGCATCGTGTGCAAATATGAAGAGTAAACTTTTAATTGGTTAAGTGTTAAGTGTTTACTCTTGATGTACTTTCTCCAGGGGGTTGATGTCATCATCATCTTGGGTGTAGCTCCCGATGGAGAGGCCATCTTGCTACACGAGTGTTTTGGTCGATGAGAGGGGGTGCTCTAGCGGCCATTTTGAGTAAGACATGACCACAGGTGCATATAACAAATAGTCATTTTACATACATTTATTTCTAACCATCACAGTCCCCCCTTAAAATGACTATTTACATCTATCTCTAATATCTACATCTGTCCCTAATATCTATCCCTAATGCCTAGCTCATTTGTCCCAATGTGCCTAGGAACTCTTTTCTTGCTGCACGTTAGACGTGTCCATGGCATGTCCATCACCCCCCTTGTTACAGACTGTGCACATAGGGAAGTCAGATGCTGTCCCTGCTGGTCCCTAAAATACCGTAGCACTGTAATTGGCAGGGAGGGACTGCAACGGAGTGTACAGTTTATCATAATCCCTCTCATCTATGTCTTGATGAATGAAAGTCGGTGTGGTCTGATCTACCGTTTCCTGAAAACACTTTTTTATACAGGGGAGGACACAACATACAATAAGGGCAAGGATAATCAAAATTACCAGGACGGCTATACCTATTTTGGGGCCAGAACTTTCAGACACTCATCCATCTGAACCATCTATCCCATAGGTCAGTGGTCCCAGATTTCCTTTTCAACTCTCCTGTAATTTTTCTATAGCCCGGGTCACTTGCTCATTTAGGTCTGTGTTATCTGGAATGAAGGTACAACATGTGCTAGTGTCCGGGAGCATTTTACACACTCCTCCTTTTTCTGCTAGGATCATGTCTAGGGCCATCCTATTCTGTAAGGTCATTTGGGATGTGGCCTGTAGTTGTTCAGCTATTCCTTGGAGAGCATCTCTAGTATAATTTACAAACCGTTGTTGGTTATTGTGACAGACCCATCCGTATGAACTAAGATTGCTGTGTTCGTCTGTTTGCTTGTTTCACGAACTCACCCATGCGTATGCCTGGATTTAGGTGAATTTACTTTTTTTACCGAACAAAACTGTTGAACGGACGGCCACCCAGAAGAGAAGTGTGCTGCTGGTTAACCTATTGATCCCAATTAGAACGTTGCGGTTAACCACAGACACTTCTCAATTAAAACCGAATACAGGGTGGTCGTCGTTCGTATGTCGACCACGAGGCGGCGGCCATTTTAAACCATGCGAAAGACCAGCGGTGTTCGGTACTAAATTCATGGAACTGAAAACGGACACTTTTTCAACCGAACACCGCTGATGCCGTCGACCTCCCTTCTCCAATCGACAAAAGTATGCAAACACCGGCCGTTCGGGAGATGTAAAGGCACGAATGGACTTACCCCAGATAGCCTTCCCATGGAGTCAATCGCATACCGAAGACCTGTAATAGACTTTGACTCCATGGCGATTGAACTATGCGTATGGGATCTGAGCGCTATTCGCCAATAATATGCACTCAGATCCACGCTATCTGGGGATGTGTTACACGAATGAGAAACGTTTGGCAGTTATAAAGTTATATATTTTTATGTGTTTTGTGACTTGTATTTATAATGGCAATTTTCCTCTGCTCGGGAGATAATTGAATTACTTCTCAATTATCTCCCGAGCAGAGGGGAGGGAAATGTGATGTATGCTGGGAATATTGTGTGATTGTATGTCTGAAATGTCCCCATGTCCATCTGCTATTCCAGTCTCCCATTTGGTCCCCTAGGGGTGTGTCCACCAAGTGGGAGACCTGCATAAATACGGGCAGGTAGCCTACAGTAAACTCAGTTCGTGTTTTACCCCCAATGCGGAGTTTGGTCTCGTTATTGGGGGGATTTTATTACCGGCGACTAGAGACTACTATTTGGAATTATTTGCCGCTTGGAAGATATTGGCGTTCGGCTGATATTGGCAGTTCGTGAGCTTGTGGCTCGTGAAAGGAAGGAGCCGTACGGATACCGTTCGGGAGTTTGGAGTATATTGTACATTTCATGCTGAAGGTACCATAACAGTTATAATATATGTAATTAATCCAATTCACGTTCTTATTGGCAGTGATGATTGGAAAAATGGATTCAAAACCTGCTGTAACTTTGTCCCTTGCTTTAAATTCATCTTGCACCCCCCCGCCCCCCCTTGGCACACCAATGGCATCTATATATACATGGGGTCGAAACTGCCTCTTATAGGAGTATGCCTTCTTGTCCTAATGTGTGAGGGTGATTTATCAAGTGCGTCCTGGGAACTGTCGGATATAATGTGTAGAGGCATAATAACCTTAGCTAAGGTGCATTCCCCCCACCATTGGGCTTCCAACCTTGTCCTAATCTTCATATCCCCACATAACCAATATATGTCTCCCAGGGATTGAGTCTGATGTTGTAGCAAGGCGGCTGGAACTTTGCTATAGGTGGCACAATACCCACTGGTGAAATTTCTCATGAACCTGCCCTTCCCTCCGTGTATACCAGAGCACGTATAGTTCCCTGGATATATGGTGATACCCTTATTTGGTTTGGGGGTCTTAGTTATAGTCGGATATTTCCTTTTCCATGATTCACACGCTGACTGATTAGATCCAGTTTTAGTGAAGAGACTCAGGAAACACACTTCTACGTCAGGGGGTAGAGTTAGGGGTACGGTACCTAGGTGGGGTCTGGCTCCTCCACATACATAACAGTTAGTTTTATTAGGTTTGTTAGCATTATATCTCATCCATTCTAGCCATAGGTTAGTATCAGAGAACCCGGTCTCTGTAGCCATAGTAAAAGTGGGGTCTGCTATGGCGACCATGTCCTTAAAGGTCTGAATGTGAGGTTTAAGTGGATTGGTTGCATGCTGGGAAGCTGCCCACTAGAGTGATTGGTACATATCTTGGAGGTAGAATCTTCCCCGTTTATTTTGGGAACCCCCACTTTCCAATACATCCCTAGTATATACAGGCCAGCGTCGTCGGGGCTAGGATTTTCTATATTTAGGGGGAGTTTGATTGGGTTCCCCCCTCCCGGCTTTTGTAGAGTCATTCTGTTTAATAAGGACTCCTCATTTTTGTCTTTCCTTTCTAAGGCACTGCCGGCTTGTAGCCCCAATCCGGTCCTGAGTTCCAGCCCACCGCCCTCCAGTAACCACAGTTGTCTCCCCAGTGATTGTCAGTAACACATATACAGGGAGTGCAGAATTATTAGGCAAGTTGTATTTTTGAGGATTAATTTTATTATTGAACAACAACCATGTTCTCAATGAACCCAAAAAACTCATTAATATCAAAGCTGAATATTTTTGGAAGTAGTTTTTAGTTTGTTTTTAGTTATAGCTATGTTAGGGGGATATCTGTGTGTGCAGGTGACTATTACTGTGCATAATTATTAGGCAACTTAACAAAAAACAAATATATACCCATTTCAATTATTTATTATTACCAGTGAAACCAATATAACATCTCAACATTCACAAATATACATTTCTGACATTCAAAAACAAAACAAAAACAAATCAGTGACCAATATAGCCACCTTTCTTTGCAAGGACACTCAAAAGCCTGCCATCCATGGATTCTGTCAGTGTTTTGATCTGTTCACCATCAACATTGCGTGCAGCAGCAACCACAGCCTCCCAGACACTGTTCAGAGAGGTGTACTGTTTTCCCTCCTTGTAAATCTCACATTTGATGATGGACCACAGGTTCTCAATGGGGTTCAGATCAGGTGAACAAGGAGGCCATGTCATTAGATTTTCTTCTTTTATACCCTTTCTTGCCAGCCACGCTGTGGAGTACTTGGACGCGTGTGATGGAGCATTGTCCTGCATGAAAATCATGTTTTTCTTGAAGGATGCAGACTTCTTCCTGTACCACTGCTTGAAGAAGGTGTCTTCCAGGAACTGGCAGTAGGACTGGGAGTTGAGCTTGACTCCATCCTCAACCCGAAAAGGCCCCACAAGCTCATCTTTGATGATACCAGCCCAAACCAGTACTCCACCTCCACCTTGCTGGCGTCTGAGTCGGACTGGAGCTCTCTGCCCTTTACCAATCCAGCCACGGGCCCATCCATCTGGCTCATCAAGACTCACTCTCATTTCATCAGTCCATAAAACCTTAGAAAAATCAGTCTTGAGATATTTCTTGGCCCAGTCTTGACGTTTCAGCTTGTGTGTCTTGTTCAGTGGTGGTCGTCTTTCAGCCTTTCTTACCTTGGCCATGTCTCTGAGTATTGCACACCTTGTGCTTTTGGGCACTCCAGTGATGTTGCAGCTCTGAAATATGGCCAAACTGGTGGCAAGTGGCATCGTGGCAGCTGCACGCTTGACTTTTCTCAGTTCATGGGCAGTTATTTTGCGCCTTGGTTTTTCCACACGCTTCTTGCGACCCTGTTGACTATTTTGAATGAAACGCTTGATTGTTCGATGATCACGCTTCAGAAGCTTTGCAATTTTAAGAGTGCTGCATCCCTCTGCAAGATATCTCACTATTTTTGACTTTTCTGAGTCTGTCAAGTCCTTCTTTTGACCCATTTTGCCAAAGGAAAGGAAGTTGCCTAATAATTATGCACACCTGATATAGGGTGTTGATGTCATTAGACCACACCCCTTCTCATTACAGAGATGCACATCACCTAATATGCTTAATTGGTAGTAGGCTTTCGAGCCTATACAGCTTGGAGTAAGACAACATGCATGAAGAGGATGATGTGGTCAAAATACTCATTTGCCTAATAATTCTGCACTCCCTGTATATGGGTCTTTAATTCAGGGGATGTCCTTATATAATTCATGCAACCATGATTTTAGGAATGGACAACTAACAATCTCGCAATAGTCAAACGCAAAGATGGCCACACGTGTGTTGGATGAGTTGTACCAAAATGTAAATACACTATTATCTTTAGTGATGGCTACTTATTGGGCCTTTGTCAGGCCTAGTAGTGCAAGGATAGACAGGATCATCATGGCTTAGTCCACCTCCTCTGGGACCAGAACCTTCTTGCAGAGGGAAGCGTGTATCCAGGTGCCTTTTTCAGTGAATTTATCAGAAGTGGCAGTGAATAAGAGGACATGGAAGGGACCATCATATCAAGAGAGTGTTCGCTCACTAATTTCTTAACCAGGACCCAATCACCAGGAAGCAATCGATGGGTACCGGTATCAGACTCGGGATCTGGAATGGAAGAAAACACCTGTGCATGGATTTTGGTCAACGCACGAGAGAGAGCAAGTACATAGTCAACCAATACATCAGAGTGGAGTTGGAGTTGTTGGGGAAAATAGCATCTGAGTCTGGGTGCTGACCCGAACAGAATCTCATAGGGGGACAAAGCGAACTTCCCTCTCATAGTGTATCTTACACTAAACAGGGCAATGGGGCCATTTTAAGCATTCTAGCTTTTAGGGTGCCATTCATGCGCTCTACCTTACCACTACTCTGGGGATGATAGGGTGTGTGGAATGCAAGGGTCACCCCTAGCGTTGCCCAGATTTCTTTGGTTATAAATGCAGTGAAGGCTGGTCCCTGATCACTTTCTATTACCTTGGGGACCTCATATCTGCATATTACTTCAGTGAGCAGATGCTTGCCTGTGGTCTTGGCTGTCATGTTGGTGACCAGGTAGGCCTCTGGCCATCCTGAGAACATGTCTACTATGACTAGTGCGTATTCAAACCGGCATTTGAATATGGTCAATCTGGATTCTTTGAAAGGGATAGAGGAGTTTGGCTAGATACTTCTGAGTGACTTTTTCCATCCTGCCAGGGTTGCATTTGGCACAGATGGTGCAGGATATGCAGTAGCGGTTCGTTAAGGGAGTAATTCCTGGTGCTTCATAGTATTTGTTGATCAGGGAGTTCATGAGAGTCTTGGACAGATGCGACGTTCCATATCCCCACTGGACCACTGCTGGGTACATACTTTTGGGTAAACAGAACTTGAGGTTATTGAAGTACAACCCGTCTGTTTCCAGCTCTTTATTTCTTCGGAGTCAGCAGCTGCTTGCAGTTCTTTCAGGAGCTTGACATCCGTTGGCAGGGTCTGCATGGTAAATATGGGGGTTGCTCCTGAACCATCTACAAACAGAGTGATGTCAGGCTCCTGTAAGGCAGCATCATGTAAAGTTGGGAGGTGTGTCGTCTCCATATTCATCTGCTTTAAAGCAATCATGGGGTGTTTCCAAGTCTTGGCCTGTAGGAGAGGCTTTGGCACCTGCATCTTCTGTGTGGAATTGGGGAAAGCCGTCTACACTCCAATTTAGGGTTTGTTTGGTGATACCCTTTTCAGAGAGCTAGGTTTGGTCCTTAGTGCTCCATAATTTGGCAAAAGGGCCAAGTTCTTTCCATGAGGTCTTGAGGGGACCTGGTTAGGGAGATGTGTGGGACAGCTGAGTCCCAGTGATGGTATAGGTGGGTAGCATCCGAGGGCAGGAGGACTAGGGCCACGCTGTTGCCCTTAGAATCGTAGAACAGGTCCGTTATGGTGAGTGTCACCTCCATGAACTGAAGCAGGTCTTCCTAAACAGAAACTACCACTGTAGTTTCTGTTTAGAGGCCTTGCATCCTTGCTCCGTGAGAAAGCATAGGACATCTTCAGATCCTGGGGTGTTTTTGTACCACAAGGTGCAGTGAGGGAAAGTCTGAACAACATGTGGGACGTGATGGAAAGTCTGAGTATCATGTGGGATTCGAGTCAGAAGAAAAAACATGTAGCCTGGATCTAGGTCTAGGCTGTACCAATAGTGAGCAGGTCCCCCCTTGGGAAGCGGCAGAAGATTGGACGGGTTAAGGGAGTAACACCTCTGCAGGGACATGTTGTCTGGGAGTAGGAGGCAACATTGTAAGCGGAGGTGGCGGGCAGCAGAGAGATGATTGGGCTGGACTTGGTTAAGGATGGCAGCAATGTCAGGAGGTGCAAGGATGACAAGCTGATGGCCAAGTACCAAATCATTGATTTTATAAATGAGGGCATGGGCAGCAAATACTGCTCTAAGGCACAGGGTTTAGTTGGCAAGAGTAAAAGCCAACGGGGTGCTGGCGTGAGCCGTGGGACTGTGTGAGAACCCCAGCGGCATGACCCTGTCTCTCTGACACGAACAACTTAACCCCTTAAGGACCAAACTTCTGGAATAAAAGGGAATCATGACATGTCACACGTCATGTGTCCTTAAGGGGTTAAAGGGTTTATGGTAGTCGGGGAGGCCCAGGGCCAGGGCAGTGGAGATGGCACGTTGTAGGGCATAGAAACTGGATGGTGCCTCAGGGGACATGGAAAAGGGTTCAGACTTGAGGGCGTCACAGGGTTTGCATGAGTAAGGAGGCCTCCGGGATCCAAGCCCTGCAGTAGGAGATTAGGCCCAGGAAGGCATGGAAGGGTTTATGTGCTGTAGAGGGGAGCAATAGCCTTGATTGTTCTCACCCGGTCCTGGGTAGGTGGTTGGTACCATGTGAGAGGCAGTGACCCAGGAAAACCACGGAGGGTAGGCACCACTGTAGTTTCTGTTTAGAGGCCTTGCATCCTTGCTCCGTGAGAAAGCATAGGAGATCTTCAGAAGTACCCTCAGCAGTAGGGAGGTCATCAACACACAGGAGGAGGTCATCCACGTATTGCAGCAGATCCACATCGGTGTAAGCCTTTTGCCATGAATCCAGAATCTAAGCCATTGCTCTTACAAACTGGCTCGGAGAGCTTTGTGCACCTTGAGGCATGACAGGTGTATTGGTAACGTTCATGGGTGAAGGCAAATAGATATTGACTTGAAGATTCCAGGGGAACACTGAAGAATGCATTAGCTAGATCCACCACTGTGAAGTACTTTGAGGGAGGAGGGATCCCTGACAGGAGCGTGTGCGGGTTGGGCATAATTGGAGTTTCTAGAATGGTAGCTTCATTAATGGCCCAGAGGTCCTGAACCATCCTGTATTTTTCGGGCTCTACTTTTGCAGTTTTCTTTTTCATGGGGAACAGGGGTGTGTTACAGGGAGACACACAGGGGACCAAGGCACCATTGGACACTAGGATCTTAACCTGTTGAGAGATGGCAAGGGCTTGGGCAGGCTTCAGAGGGTATTGCGGTTTACAGGGCAGACTAGGACTGGAGGGACATGGAGGCATCCAATGTCCTCTGGGCCTGTTGACCACAACTTGTTAGGTACTCTGGCTAAGGCAGTGGGGGAGGTGTAAGACGCCCCTTTATTCCTGACTGGGTCCTCTATGTGGAGCAAGAGGGGTAGGGAGCAAAGGGCTGATGTATCAGCAGCTGACAGGGGAGAAGACAATTGAATGAGTCCATCTGGGGTGAAGGTGATTGAGGCCTGCAAGTAGGAGAGGACATCTGTGCCCAGTAGGTTTAGAGGGCAGGTTGAGGATACCACAAAGCGGGCCAGGAGGTCAGGGAAGGAGCCAACCTTCAAAGGCAGGGTTTGTGGGCTATTGCAAAGTGTACCATCCACTCCTATACAGGAGACATCAATATTGGACAGGAGATCTTGTTCTCTAATGACGCTTCTGGCTGCGCCTGTGTCAACTAAAAACGTGGTCAGGTGGCCTTCTATAGGCAGGACTACCATGGCTAGGGCCCCCCCTTATCCCCTGAAGACACTGCCATGACAGGGGAAGGTGACACAGGTTTGCCAACTTCCTAGGGCAGAAGATCCAGGTGAGCTTGGTTAGGGCCAGTGGAGGGGTGGGAGGGGCAGCTGGCTGCGGGGTGGCTGGCTGTGGGGTAGGGCAGTCTCCCATCCCATGGGGGAGCCTGTCTAGGGACTTTCGGGGCGCTACACTCCCTTCTGAAATGACCCAGTTGTCCACAGTTAGAACATTGTCTGATTTGCGGCATAGGGGGCTGAGAGATGGGTGAGAGGGGCCGGCTTTCTGGGGAGTTGGGAGGATTCTAGGCCCTTAGCAACCAACAGGAGGGTGTCCAAGGAAAGCACCCTATACTCGGGGCGGGACAGTATCAAGCCTTTGCGTAAGGGTTCTTTAAGGCCTGTTACAAAGGCTGCAGATAGCATTTGGGTATGGGCCTTATTGTACCTACTGAAACCCAGATCAGAAAAGACTTGAGATAACCTGGTGTGGTATTTCTCCACAGATTCTTGCTTATCTTGGGTTATATCGTGAATACTGGTAGCCTGATCGGCTAACCTATCTCTGGCCCAGTCTCTGAGCTGTTCATAGAACTTTGTGCCTGATGTAAAATCGCTATCTCTAGGGAGTCGATCACTGGAGAGACTTTTCTCCATAATAGGACAATAAGCATCTCCTGCTTATATTTCGCAGAGACTAAGTAAGTCACGACATGCATCAAAATAGGTCTTTGGATTTTGACAATTCTTCGGAAAAAGGGCATAGGTTGTTTCTCTGGGTCAGGTAGAGTGTTAACCAAGGCTGAGGCTTGGGACGGAGTAAATGTGACATACATTATGGGGGCCCCTTCCGTGAGAAATTGGACTCTGGGGCTCCCAACAATAGGATGCGGAGGATCACCCCCATGTAGGCTACCGCCGTCAGGGGGGCTGAAACCCATGGGAAATGATGGCATCAAAGGAGCTAGGGGCCTGTAGCACTCCATTGGTGCGATACGTAGCGAGAGGGCGTAAGGGTTGGAGGGGAGTGGGCAGAACCTGGACTCCCCCCGGGGTGTGAGAGTTGTCGGGCCCCCCACGGACACCAGGGGTTAGTCTATGAGGGCAGGCATAACAGGGGCAGGCATACCAGGGGCGGGCATAACAGGGGTGGGAGAGGTGGGCGTAGCAGGGGCGGGAACCGGGGCGGGAAGAATGGATATAACAGTGGCGGGAACAAGGGCAGAAGGAGTGGGCATAACGGGGGTGGGAACAGAGACAGTATATATAGGCAAGGTACTTGTAGCGGAGCTGCAATATTAAATAAGGGGGGTGTGGGAATAGAAAGTTCCATCTGCTCTAAGAACAGGATAGAGCTGGGTGTGAGTTATAGGGGTGGTGGGTGATAGTACTGATGGTGGGGGAGTGGTCATGGAGGCCAGGCCTACCTCCTTCCCTTTGTGCCAGGTGCCATCATAAGGCAGTGGCTTTCAACATTTTCAACATTTCAACATTTTCAACATTACAAATGCCTTCGTTATATACATATAATTTCTGTCCACCTAGGTCTATTTCTTCTTCCACCCACCCCTCCTGATGAATTGCTCTAGCAACTCTAAACCAGGATTCTGCTGTCTGTATTAGGTTATTTTTCTCTTTTAGCAGCTTGTGCCAGCTTTCTGGCTGTAGCCGTCCGCTGGTAAACATATTAATGCCACATATCTTAGCTACCTTCTTTACCTTCCTCACTGCCACTTCACCTTCTCTCTCTCTCACTATATCACATGCTAAACTCCCTTACTGGGTTTCTCAAACTTCTGTCCCATCCTCTCTAATCAAGATGTTATAAGATAGAGGTTACCCTGCGTGCATCTTCCCAAAACATAGACTAGTCACTGGGTCCGCCCACCCAAGGTGGCTGCAGACTGGAGCAGGGTGAGTAGTGTGTGACCAAACCCTTCTCTCAACAAAGTATACAAGAGGAAACTTACACTTATTGCAAACAAAGACAAGACACATATACAATTAACCCCTTTATGTATTTCTCCAAAAAGCAAAGATAGACTTGAGATATTAATACCCTCACAGACCCCGCACTATGTGCGTTCCCGACGCCCTCTGCAATGCGTGCTTTACCGCTCTACGGCTGTACCTTGCAGAAGTTTCACTACGTCAATTTATACCCCGCACTATGGCGCGTTCCTGACAAAGTTTGACCACGTCAATATATCCCTGTGAAATTCCCTCCCGTAATCTATCTTTCCCTTATACAAAATACATTCATACCCAGGTGACAGATAGTCAATATACAGGTTCTATACAAAGAGACTACGGGCAAGTTATTTACCTGTCTTTGGTGCCCTCCGGCAGACGACACAGACACAGAGACAGGCCAGTCACAGAGACAGTATATATAGGCAAGGTACTTGTAGCGGAGCTGCAATATTAAATCCCAATATCTCCGCTGGTACAGAAAGTAATCCAAGGAAAGCGCTGAAAATGAAGGCAATATAGTCACGAATACATAGGTTGGAAGAAAGTACCGAAAGACCGGCACTCCCGAATGGCCTGGAAGTCCAGCGGTGTTCGCGCCGTCGAGTAGCCGATTTTAGTTCCAGGCACTCGACGACCAAACACCGCTGGGCTAAAAGGAAATCCAAGATGGCTGCTGCCGCCGCGTGGTCAGTAGCCGAACGACGGCCACCCGGGAAATCAATTAGCAGCCGATTGATACAATGTTGCAACTGGTTAATGGAAGCCACACGACCCCTTGTGTGTGGGCTCCCATTCGGTACTTTGTTCGTTTACGAACAGTGTGGAAAGTCACTGTTCGTGAAACTACCATATGAATGCTAGCGGCTTTCGGCCGTTAGCATACGAATGCTCTTTATTCCAGGTATAGACGAATACATAAACTAACAGAATTGGACCAGCTTTTCTAGGACAACCTGTAGACATATAACAGCATAATCTGAAGTGGCTAGGTTTGCCACAATGCTCCCCCAGAACCACAAGCCGGCATACACAGTCTGATCCCAATGGATCGGCTTGGGGATGTCCGGAGGAGTACTCACAGATCACTTTTCAAGTTCAGTTTGTCTGGATAACCCGTCGGCATTACCATTTTGCTTCCAGTAATGAATGGTAAAGTCAAAAGGCTGCAGCGCCAAACTCCAGCGCAGCAGCCTGGCATTGTCCCCAACCACACCAACGGGTTGTGATCTGTGAGTAAGGAGAAAGGTTGTCCACCCTATCTCTATACACTTTCAACTTACGGTCTACCTTAACCTCTACCCCAAATTCAGTCGGGGTATCCTACACAAGTCATAGGGGTTACATTGTCTCTTACCTGAGCCTCAGAGTGTGTGGATGAAGCCGTGGTACGAGCCTGTTGCCTTGTGGTTACCGGGTGCGCCTCTTGGAGTGGGGCTTGAGGTACAAAAGCGGAAGTCATTCTGCCCAGGTTGTTTCCCAATACGACATCTGCTGGCAGTTTTTGCATCAGGCCCACCTCCACCATCCCTTCCCCCACACCCAGGGGCGGACTGACCACTCGACCACTGACCACTCAAGGCAGTCAGGGCCCGGCAGCACAGCCATGCTCCAGCTGGAGAGATCTGAGATCTCTCCAACTGGAGCGGCAAAAAATAAGAAAATAAAACTATTTAATTGATAGGTTGTGGGGCCCCTGATGCAGCGCGGGGCCCCACAACCTACCGCTCTGTAAATCACCCCTCCTCCTCCCAATGAGACCTGGCAGCTTCACCTCCTCTCTGCCAGGTCTCCTTCTCCCTGTCCTGCGGTGCTCTGTGTGATGAAAGAGGCAGGGCCAGGTTGTGACCTCACTTCCTGTTTACTCCTCTCTCACACAGAACAGATCAGTGAGGGGAAGGAGCAGCAGCCAGGGACAGAAGAGAGACAGGTAGGCACTAGTCACCCCCCCTCAGTGTCACTAGTCACCCCCCCACTGTCACTAGTCACCCCCCTCACTGTCACTAGCAGGGCCAGACTGGGGAAAAAATTCATCCCGGGCATTTTTAATTACAGCGGCCCACTGAAAAGGGGGCGGGGCCAGATAGGGTGTGTTTTGTCATCCCGAATGACAAGCATACCCCATCTCAAAGTGAGCATGTTGGTTCAATGCTCTTCCAGGGCATGAGAAAAGGGCCCTGTATTTGATCTGCACAGCGCAAGCAAATTTAATAACATGTGTGACAGACCCATCCGTATGAACTAGAATTGCTGTGTTCGTCTGTTTGCCGTTTGTATGAATTTCCCCATTCGTATGCCTTGTTTAAGGGAATGTATTTTTTTGTCGAACGGAACTACCGAACGGACGGCCACCCAGAAGAGAAGTGTGCTGCTGGTTAACCTATTGATCCCAATTAGAACGTTGCCGTTAACCACAGACACTTCTCAATTAAAACCGAATACAGGGTGGTCGTCGTTCGTATGTCGACCACGAGGCGGCGGCCATTTTAACCATGCGAAAGACCAGCGGTGTTCGACGGTTATTCCATGGAACTAAAAACGGACACTTTTTCAACCGAACACCGCTGAAGCCGTCGACCTCCCTTCTCAATCAACAGAAGTATGCGAACACCGGCCGTTCGAGAGGTTTAAAGGCACGAATGGACTTACCCCAGATAGCCTTCCCATGGAGTCAATCGCATACCGAAGAACTGTAATAGACTTTGACTCCATGGCGATTGAACTATGTGTGTGGGATCTGAGCACTATTCGCCAATAATATGCACTTAGATCCAGGCTATCTGGGGATGTGTTACACGAATGTAATATGTTCGGCAGTTATAAAGTTATGTATTTTTTTGTGTTTTGTGACTTGTATTTAAAATGGCGATTTGCCTCTGCTCTGGGAGATAATTGAATTACTTCTCAATTATCTCCCGAGCAGAGGGGAGGAAACTGTGATGCATGCTGGGAATATTGTGGGGTTGTATGTCTAAAATGTCCCCATGTCCTTCTGCTATTCCAGTCTCCCATTTGGTCCCCTAGGGGAGTGTCCACCAAGTGGGAGATCTGCATAAATACGGGCAGGTAGCCCACAGTAAACTCAGTTCATGTTTTACCCTCAAAGCGGAGCTTGGTCTCGTTATTGGGAGGATTTTATTACCGGCGACTAGAGACTGCTCATTGGAATTATTTGCCGCTTGGAAGCTATTGGCGTTCGGTTAATATTGGCAGTTCATGTATTTGGAGCTCGTGAAGGGAAGGAGCTGTACAGGTACCGTTCAGGAGGTTGGAGTGTTCCCTGGCTGGCGGTTCGCATGGTTATACTGCATACGTTACCAGACCACATTATTGCGAACGGGGAGCATTCACTAAACGGTGGTTTGTACATTTATTACTGTATGTACCGTAACAACATGCTTGCATTGTGTTTGCTTGAAACTTGTCTCAGGGGTTTCCATAATTGGAATACTCACGGTATCCCATTTATGGAGACACTATGTGTTTGCTTAAATGGTATCTAGTGTGTTCATAGGGGATTCTGAGTGTGTATGTCAGAAATGTTGTGTGTATGTAAGTGGTGCAGCGTCTGTGTGTAGGGGATCTAGTGTGTTTTTGAATGACTCAGGAGTGCGTATAGGAGAGTGCAGTGGTGCAGTGTGTTTGGGGGGTGCTGTGTGTGTGAGGGGTGTAGTGTGCATTTGTGAGGAGTATAGTGTGTGTGGAAGGGTGCTGTGTGTGTGTGGGGTGCAGTATGTGTGTGTGGGGTGCAGTATGTGTGTGAGGGTGCTGTGTGTGAGGGTGCTGTGTGTGAGGGCGCTGTGTGTGAGGGCGCTGTGTGTGAGGGCGCTGTGTGTGAGGGCGCTGTGTGTTAGGGCGCTGTGCGAGGGTTCTGTGTATTTGAGGGTGCTGTGTGAGTGAGGGTGATGTGTGTGAGGGTGATGTGTGTTGGTGCTGTGTGTGTGTTGGGTTGCTGTGTGTGTGTTGGGTTGCTGTGTATGTGTTGGGGTGATGTGTGTGTGTGCTAGGTTGCTGTATGTGTTAGGGTGATGTGTCAATGTTAGGGTGCCGGTGTTAGGGTGCTATGTGAGTGTTAGGGTGCTGTGTGTATGTTAGGGTGCTGTGTGAGTGCTAGGGTGCTGTGTGTGTGTTAGGGTGATGTGTCAATGTTAGGGTGCTGGTGTTAGCGTGCTGGTGTTAGGCTGCTGTGTGAGTGTTAGGGTGCTGTGTGAGTGCTACGGTGCTGTGTGTGTGT
>OW240923.1:56841567-56937755 GCA_933207985.1 Pelobates cultripes
CACTGAATGGCAGTGCTGCACACTAGGCAGTACTGCCCCAGGAAGCACCTCTAGCAGCCATCTAAGGAATGGCCAGTGGAGTTATTTTCTCTGAAAAGACAGTGTTTACTGCAAAAAGCCTGAATGGAATGATTCTACTTACCAGAACAAGTACAATAAGCTGTAGTTGTTCTGGTGACTATAGTGTCCCTTTAAGTTTGGAAGCTTAAGAGGGATGTATGGGAACAAAACTTGTGTGCACTAGCTGACATTAAAGTTAGTTTAGGTAATGCAGACGTTGGTCTCTCTAACACTGTGGCATGTCCCCTTTCTTCTACACTCACTACAGACACCTTTTCTCTGTCAGACTATACCAGGAACTTCTGCCTGCTAGTAAGAAGGTAAGGAGACAAGTGGACCAGCGAGTGCTAGGGGACAGTCCTTAGAAAGAATGGAGTGAGCGCATCATTAGACGCATTTATGTCAAGCTCAAGGTGCTGCCTGCATTGTATGCCTTTAGTTGGACAGCCTGCAGGATTGGCAGGCAGCCTGACATGCATTCATGCCAGGCTGACCTTCAAATTCTTTGGACAAACATGCCCCCTTTTTGGCAGGTCTTGTCACGTGATTCGCGCCAGTGGCACACCCTTTTACCCCGCCCATTGACTTCCTGCTTCACTGGACACTGCTGTTAGGGGTTATGGATTTACTTGAAAGATGAAAGCATAAATTAGAGAGAAATTAGCATAGAGTATGTGTTTTCTTATAGCTGCATCCCATGAGTTTCCCTCCAGCACCATCTCCATCAGATACATGACGCTTGGGAGGTATGATTGTTTTAGTGTTTTTGGTCGATAAGATTCCGTAATTAGGCCCATCATAATTGTCAGCACCAGGCCCACTGTGCTCTTAATCCGGCCCTGGGGGAGGGTCATAGCAATCTACAAAATGGAGATAGGACAAAAAGGAGATGGGCTTTAGCACAGTATAAGGGGGGTGGAAACGGGGGGAGGGGCAAGCTCAGAACAGAGAAGCTGTGTAATGTTGAAAATTCACAAAATATACAAGTGGCGCATAATATTAAATGTATGCTTACTAATGCAAGGAGCCTAAATAACAAAATGGGGGAACTAGAGGCATTAGCATGCACTAAACAATATGATATAATAGGCATAACTGAAACATGGTGGGATGAGACACATGACTGGGCAGCTAACTTAAATGGGTGCATGTTATTTAGGAAGGATAGGAAAAACAAGAAGGGTGGTGGGGTATGTTTGTATGTCAAACATGATTTAAAGCCAAATGTTTAGCAAATGGAATGTGAGGAGGATAATGTGGAAGCTTTATGGGTAAATATCTGCTTGGGGGAAAAGAAGGGAAACCAACTATTGGTTGGGATATGTTATAAACCACCTAATGTTAATATTGACGAGGAACAACAGCTGTTTGAGCAAATTGAGAAAGCTGCAAATCTAGGTAACACTTTAATTATTGGAGATTTTAATTACCCGGATATAAATTGGGACAGAGGGACTAGTGCCTCAGCAAAGGGAATTAGGTTTTTAAACTTGTTAAATTACACCTTCATGTCACAACTTGTACAAGCACCAACTAGAATGGATGCTTGTCTGGACCTGGTTTTAACAAACAACGTTGATCTTTTGACCAACATTCAAGTAGGTGAGCACTTGGGAAATAGTGATCACAATATAGTGTCCTTTGAAATAAACTCAAAAAAACAAAAGCACATGGGGAATACTAAAACATATAATTTTAAAAAGGCCAATTTCAATAAGTTAAGGGAAGCTTTACAATATATTGACTGGCATAAACTCTTTAGTGAAAAGAACACTGAGGATAAATGGATCATCTTCCAACAAATATTACAAAGGTACATTTCTCAGTATGTACCGTTGGGAAATAAATATAAAAGAAACAAATTAAAACCAATGTGGCTTAGTAGAGAAGTAAAACAAGAGATTACAACTAAGAAAAGGGCATTTAGAGCATTTAAATCGGACAAATCAGATGCATCTTATAAAAGATATAAGGATGCAAATAATGCGTGCAAAAAGGCAATTAGACTTGCTAAACTTCAAAATGAAATAATGATAGCTGAAGAGAGCAAAACCAACCCCAAAGCATTTTTTAAGTACATAAATTCTAAAAAAAAACAAAATGAAAGTGTAGGTACACTAAAAACTGAAACGGGGGTGTTAGTTAATGAAGACCAGGAAAAGGCAGGAATTTTAAATAACTATTTCTCCTCCGTATATATTAAGGAAGAACCCATGGCAATAGATGTGCAAATGATTGCTACTAAAAACTTGCAGAATAATTGTAATTGGTTAACTCAAGACAAGGTGCTGCAGCAACTAAAGAAAGTTAATATAAACAAAGCTCCAGGGCCTGACGGTATCCATCCATGTGTACTTAAGGAACTAAGTGCAGAAATAAGTGAACCTCTGTTTTTAATCTTTCAAGATTCTTTTCTTTCAGGAAGTGTTCCGGAGGATTGGAGGAAGGCAGATGTGGTTCCTATATTCAAAAAGGGTTCAAAATCCTTGCCTGGAAATTATAGACCTGTGAGCTTAACTTCTGTGGCTGGTAAAATATTTGAAAGGTTATTAAGGGATAATATTCAAGAATTCCTTGAGAAGAACATGGTTATCAGCAAAAATCAGCATGGTTTTATGAAGCACAGGTCATGTCAAACTAACTTGATTGAATTCTACGAAGAAGTAAGTAGAAGTATAGATCAGGGTGTTGCCGTGGATGTGATCTATTTGGATTTTGCCAAGGCATTTGATACAGTTCCACACAATAGATTAGTGTTCAAACTCAAGGAAATCGGTCTAGATGAAAATGCTTGTTCTTGGGTAGAACATTGGCTTAAAAACAGAGTACAAAGAGTTGTCATTAATGGTAAATTTTCAAGCTGGACAGAGGTGGCAAGTGGTGTCCCTCAGGGGTCTGTTCTGGGACCCCTTCTATTTAACATGTTTATAAATGATCTTGAAGACCACATTGAAAGTCATGTTTCAGTGTTTGCAGATGACACAAAACTTTGTAAAACAATACAATGTGAGCAAGATATTACTTTGCTGCAGAGGGATTTAGATAGACTGGGGACTGGGCACTCAAATGGCAGATGAAATTTAATGTTGAAAAATGCAAAGTTATGCACTTCGGCGTAAAGAATACACAAGCAACGTATACCCTTAATGGAAGCGAATTAGGGATAACAACACATGAAAAGGACTTGGGAATTGTTATAGACAACAAACTATGCAACAATGTGCAATGTCAATCAGCAGTGGCCAAGGCCAGTAAGGTATTGTCATGCATGAAAAAGGGCATTCATTCTCGGGACAAGAATATAATTTTGCCTCTTTATAAATCACTGGTAAGACCCCATATTGAATATGCTGTGCAATTTTGGGCACCTGTTCTAAAGAAGGATATTATGGCACTAGAAAAAGTGCAGAGGCGGGCTACAAAATTAATAAAAGGAATGGAACATATCGGCTATGAAGAAAGGTTAACAAATTTAAACCTATTTAGTTTAGAAAAACGTTGCCTGAGAGGGGATATGATAACATTATACAAATATATTCGGGGCCAATACAAACCATTGTGTGGAAATCTATTCACAAACCGGACTTTACATAGGACACGAGGCCATGCGTTTAGACTGGAAGAAAGAAGATTTCGTCTAAGGCAAAGGAAAGGTTTTTTACTGTAAGAACAATCAGGATGTGGAATTCTCTGCCTGAAGAAGTGGTTTTATCAGAGTCCATACAGATGTTCAAACGGCTACTAGATGCATTCTTGCAAGAACAGAATATTCAAGGATATACTCTTTCAATGTAGGGTAATAACTGCTTGATCCAAGGATAAATCTGACTGCCATTCTGGGGTCAAGAAGGAATTTTTTTCCTAGCTTGTTGCAAAATTGTGCTTCAAACTGGGTTTTTTTGCCTTCTTTTGGATCAACAGCAAAAAACAAATGTGAGGTAGGCTGAACTTGATGGATGCAAGTCTCTGTTCAGCTATGTAACTATGTAACTATGCATAAAATTGCTTCATTGGTTGCAGGGACCCCTGTTTGTCTTATTTGGTCTTCACTCTATAGAGTGTGCTTAGAGAAGATACCTTCATTATGTCCAGTCCCATTTTTAAGAAAAATGGGAAATCAATTATATGGACCAATAAAACATATTTTATGAGTTTTAACTTGTCCCAGTAACATGAAGCCCCCATTGTTGAGTAGATGCCTAGGAAGCAATAGAATATTTCTTATGATTGTTATGTGATGATTGTTCCGAAATTACTCAAGATTTGTTTTTATAAACACTATTCAATATCTCTTGCCTTTTTTTTGTTAGTGAACTGTTTATAATAATCATGAAATGTAACCCACAATGCATCTCATGCCAATCTGAAGTTCACAGTGCACATGATAGCTGGTGGCATAACAGATTTCCCAATGTGTGTTTAATTTGGATTTTCTCCATTATTGTTTAATAATTGTTAAAAAAAAAAAAATCTGGAATGTCAATACAAGTCTTTATTGTTTAAATATTACAGGCTGGTGCTAAATGATTTATTAACCTTTTCGTATTTAATGGGCAGTCTAATGTGTTGCTGTCAAATGGCTGCCAACCAGGATTTATAAAACAAACTGCATTTCCCTCTGTAAAGCATCAAGCTAAATTGACGTCTAAACCCTGCCATATAGCCTTCTGCTGATCCTCCCAACAACCCGCAAAGCTGTATCCTTTTCTTCTTCCCCCAACCAGACAGATTTGTGCTACTTTCCCCTAACTATGGATTCTTATTCTGTCTCCTTAACCAAGCTGCAGAACCTTGTACTGACTACTTCAACCATTCACAGAGCTTATTCTTTCCCTCAGCTACAGAACCATGTGACCACTTCTTTCCCCAACTGCCTAGCATATACGGACTACTTCCACCCTCTGCGGAATCCTGTACTGACTGGTTTTTCTCTCTACGGAACCCTGCACTGAATCCCTCCTCTCAACCTTGAGTTTCCTTTCATACAGCCTTGCCCTGACTCCTTTTCCCACCACAGAGCCATTATCTACTCCTTTACCCCCGAAGAGCCTTATATTTCTATTTGAGCTTTAGTTCTGTAAAGACGTGAAGAGATATTGCATGAAATGCATATAATAACTAATGTACACCATTTATAAGTGTTTATAAGTGATCCTTTTATATTTACTAAAAAATAAAATATCTTATTGATGTTAGAGAATGCCCCTCTGGATGTTTACTAGCAGCTTGAAACTAAAATTAGCAGAGATTTACAAGAATGGTAATATTCATACAAACAGTTGTATTAGCATGAATGACTCATGGCTGTATCCAGGTTGGTTCCGGTGGGAGATCATGGGTAACTGCTGTGATGAAGCAGACAGATGGACGCACCCTTTTTGGTGTGTCCTGGGGGGAAAACAGACAGACACAGAGGTCTATCAAATATATGTTTATTTGTAAAAAAAGTAGGTTCTGAGCAGCCAGAAATAAACAATTATTTTCATAATCTTGATTACCATATGTTACCGAAAAAAGAATGCATCAAGCGTTTAAAACCCCCCAGACAGTTGCAAAATAAATCAACAACTATGTGGAGGCATTTAGATGATATGAGGGGGTAAAACATGGGCAGTCACTGGTGGGATGGGGGCTGTCAGTCTGAGTGCGCTGCTATTTATTTATTTTTTGGGTTACCAGCAATATATGTTACCTTTGTACAAGCATTAGCTAATCTGCTTTGTGGTTACATATACTTGTCAGGATTACTAGTTGATCCCGCACGTAGAATTGTGTCACACAGATGACTAATATGTAATGTATTACCGGGCCTTAGAATGGCCGGACGTAACATACCAAAGAGTAGTCAGGATACTTGCCGAGGTCAGGGGATACAGAAAGAGACACAACGATAAGGGAAAGCCAGAAGTCAGGGATACCAGAATACAGGGAAGTCAAAATCAAAGCCAAAGTCAAAAACCAGAAGAAACTTGAATCAGGAACGTGCTCTTGGACAACCACTAGGGAAACCACGACAGGGCACTGTGAAGAATGAGAACTGGGCCTAAATAACCCTCCTTTAGATCTGATAGGCTGTAACCTGCCTTTGACTCCAAAGGCAGTTACCAGGATCCCATTTGCATAATTGCTGCTCAGCATTAGCCCTTCTGTGGATTGGTTGCTGCTCGGCACAACTTTTCCTGTGTGGACAGTAAATGCCATTAACCACATTTTTATAAGCGGATGAATACGTGACAATACTGGATTTAAAGCTGGTTTCTCTAAGTTTAATTGTGCTGTCCTGCAATATAAGTAGTGAATCCATTTGGTTCGATATTTTATCTTGGGTCGACTGGGCCCCATTTCTCACCCCCTTTCGTCCCCTAGGAGAGCTGGAAGCGGCTGCTACAAGCTTTTGTTAACTTTCCTGAGGTGCTTAATGTGTGCTTTTAAATATGCCACAGTGAGATGTATATTTGCTCTACATGCGGTTAATGGTTTGCATTAGACTGACTCACTAGCAAGTTCACAAGTCCTCAGTAATGCCAAAGTATCATTTACAGAATATACAGACACACTTTTTAGGGTGTGCCTCATGGCTTAGATTTTTATTTAGGCCACATTATGGCATAAATTTACAATCTAGAAACTGATTTATATTCAAGCAAGCAGTATTCTTGTAGGTTTTCCATTTTGTGGAAGAATTTCCTAGAGCTGAAATGCCATTGGCATTTTATTTTTCATTTTTAAGTCTCTGTGATCTGATGTGAAAAGGTGTTCCTAGATTCGAAAAATACTCTGGGTTGACTACAAAAGGAAAATCTGTTCACAAAGTGTGTGGATAACAAGTTCAACTTCAACTAGGTGTACCTGTAACCTATACTTTGTGCTAGTGAACTTTGTATTTATTGAATAAAATATATACTTATCTGAAGACAGCGTAGACTTCACCTTTGCCTGCCACACCAGACTTCCAGGGTCGATGTCACCATTATTACAATTATGCAAAGTGCCCAGACGGAGTCAGAACCACTTTAAATAACTTTCTTGAATTATAAAATTGCTAACAGTTTTGTTAGCAGAACATCTGCATTACTTGTCAAGTCCTATAAGATGACACCACCAAGTCACAGTTGCCTTGACAGGTGCAAGATATAACCTTCACTCACATGAGAGAGAGACAACTAGACAGTTAAATCTACATGCAGAAAACACCTAGCATAATGAAATCACATGCTCATTGTCCCAGTGTCACCAACCAATTCCCTCCTGATCTAATTGTCCCCATCCTCTCCACTCTCTTCATCAATCTAGCATCTCTAACTTACTCCTCCATGCTGTTACCTTGTCCTGACCTTCTAGCCAGTTTCCTCTAAATGCCCCCATCACATGATGTAGTATTTATCAGATTCCCAGGATTGGGATCGAGAGGCCCAATGCACCTTCCTGCTTTGGTAAGGCAGTTCTGGCATGCAGAGCAATCTTAAGTGTGTGTGCATATAAAGATACTGACTTTCTAATCTCACGCTATCAATGTTACTTATTGTCAGAACTACATTACAGGACCCAGAAATGTGTTTAGGAATAAACATGTGTCTTTCTCAAAGCTCAGCAATCAGTAAACAATACTGCATTGGAGAAGGTAAAGGGACCACAGATCTGTTCAAAGTAGTGACCATGGTTCAAAGAACACTACAGGAACCAGTCTGGTTTCAGAGTTTGCTTAATTTGTACAATAACCCATATAGACAGATAGTGGTTTGTGTTTGCCTTCATGATATTTTATGATGTTAGCATCTTGCACGGATGGAAAATGTTCTGCAGACAATAGCAATGCCACAACAATGCCAAGGTCTAATTTACAAATTGCACCAAAATAAATGTATCTAGTATTTTTAAGATATTGCTTTTTCAGCACAGGTTTTTTTTTTAAATTGTTTTCAGTTCATGGGAAGCTTAGTGATATATACAAGAGTTTGGTTATCTGCCAACCTGTACTCAAGCATGGTTTTCTAACAAAATATAATCTGATTTTTTTTGTAATGCCAACTAGAACTTGGCTGTTGAGGTTGGTGGTAGTGAACTAATTGTAGTTTAGTTAGAAACCATTAGATATGAGTTTGCTTTGTGTATATATTTAAAGGGACACTATAGTCACCAGAACAACTACAGCTTAATTTAGTTGTTCTGGTGAGTTTAGTTGGTCCCTGCAGGCTTTTTGTTGTGAACACTATTTTTTTCAGAGAAAAGGCAGTGTTTACATTGCTCCCTAGAGACATCTCCAGTGGCCACTCCTCAGATGGCCATTGTGATTGACTGAGATAATCACTTCTCATGATGTCAGCCAAGGAGGCGGATTGGGGACAGAGCCATCGCCAGCAGATGAAAATAAGGTTAGATTTTACTATATTTAGGAGGGCAACCATGTTTGTGTTCCTGAACCTATAGTGTTCCTTTAAGTACTTAAAGTACTAATAGATCATGCCCCTGCAGTCTTAACTCGTAAATGGCAGCATATTGATCCATAAATCACTTTTGTTTCTGTTTATGCAGCCCTAGCCACACCTCCTCTGACTATGACTGACACAGCCTGTATGAAAACAAAATGGTTTCATTTTATATTAGATGTTAACTTGCTTTAGAGGTTTTTATCTCCTGCTCTGTAAATTGACCTATGATTACACACAGGAAGCTATTAACAGAGCAGGAGATAAGAAATTCTGAATTAAAAAGACTATGCAATAAAGGAAGTTTAAACACTAGATTTCTCTTTAGAGGAAGTGTTTAGGAAGGCTGTGTAAGTCAAATGCAGTGAGAATTGGGCAAGATCTGTACACCAAAACTCACAAATTAAGCTAAACTTGTTTTGGTGCCTGTAGTATTCCTTTAACTTAGCTCCAGCTCCCTGTTTCAAATTGGTCTGTCAAAGTATGGTGTAATGCATCTGATTCAGTCCCATATTCTTGCCTTAAAGTGGATCTCTTACAGGTTGCTGTTATTCTGGTGTTTGTCAAATGTTTTTAAAGGAGACATAATGGGGTTCTTCATCTCCCTAAACCTTACCCCCTTTATTGCCACTAAGACAGTGAAAAAATGACATCCTCATTACCAATCAAAGGTTGGGAGGCCCAGTGCTCAGAGCATGTTATTCCCATTTAAATTTGAATGGATAACGAGGAATTGGTCATTATCTCAGCATCAGCTGTCCGTGCTGAGGACACTTGTATTTCTCCACATTAGTTTTTTTACAAATAATAAAAGGACTTAAATGAAGACAATTTAAGGACTGAAATGAACCACCATAACCACTACCATAAGCTTTTTTTTTTTACCAAGATATGTAAGGAACATAAAATGATGCATCTATTAAATATTTAACATTTTAGCAACGCAAGCATGAGAGGGTGTATCATGATTGAATTTATTACTTTTTCAGTATGCCAATATCAAGCACTAAAAATCTAGGGGTGGAGAGGAAGCTATAGTGCTTTGCCCATAATATTAAAGGACCACTATAGGCACCCAGACCACTTCAGCTTAATGAAGTGGTCTGGGTGCCAGGTACTGCTAGGTTTAACCCTTTTTGCAGTAAACATAGCAGTTTCAGAGAAACTGCTATGTTTACCTATGGGTTAATCCAGCCTCTAGTGGCTGTCTCATTGACAGCCGCTAGAGGGCTTCCGCGCTTCTCACTGTGATTTTCACAGTGAGAAGACGCCAGCGTCCATAGGAAAGCATTGATAATGCTTTCCTATGAGACTGGCTGAATGAGCTTGCGGCTCTTCAGCGCCACGGGAGTGGGACCCTGAGGGTGGGGGCACCCTCAGGGCACTATAGTGCCAGGAAAACCAGTATGTTTTCCTGGCACTATAGTGGTCCTTTAACTGAGTGCATATGCAAGAAACTTTTGTATATCAGAAGTGGTATTTATAACTATTAACATAAAATGATGGTACTCAGAAATGATGGCCAGGTGGATGACAGAGGTGTCATTCCTAAGGTTTACACAAAGTGCCTGAAGGCTACCCCTGCATGCAAGAACCATCACTACAACCTGTACTGCTTAACAAACGCACACCAAACTCCCAAGCACCCACACCTGCGACCTACATTTAGTGGCAACTTTATTAGGGGCACCTTTGTAATATTGAGGAGGACCGTCCTCCTTTGCCATCAGAGCAACCTGATTTTTTCATGGCATGAATTCATCAAGATGTTGGAAAAATCCCTTAGAGATTCTGGTGCACGTTGGCAGATCTGTCAGATAAAGGGCTGCAACAATGATTTTTTTTATAATCGGTTAATCAGCTGATTATTTTCTTGATTAATCGGATAAAAAAAAATTACACTTATGGGTTATTATTTGACTGATATGTTCGTCATCCACTTGAGCCATATAGCTTATCTGATTTTGCCTGCCTCCAGATTCACCCCAATGCGCACAGCGCACTGTTACATTGTTTGTTGAGATTAACTGCATAACTAAGTGTATTCAGCGATGTCTCACAAGTACAACAGTACCCCCATGTACAGGTTTTATGGTTTTTGGGAAACTTACAGGGTCAAATATAGGGCTTACCCCTTTTCCATGTTTGCATGTTTAAATTTGCCAGATAGTTTTTTTTGGCCCTAAATTGCCTTTGAGATAGTATGGCAGTCCAGGAATGAAAATTAATCCCATCATGGCATACCACTTGTAAAAGTAGACAAAATTGAGTATGTCCAGTCTTTTTTAGTAGCCACTTAGTCACAAACCATGGCCAAAGTTAGCGTTTATGTTTGTTATTTGCATTTTTCACAAAAAAAAACTGCCATTTAACCAATGATATCATCAGCATTATACATTTTACTACTCTAAAACACTCATACTTGTGTTCAGCGATGTCTCACGAGTAAAACAGTACTCCCTGTGTACAGGTTTTATGGTGTTTTGGCAAGTGACAGGGTCAAACATAAGGCTAGCCTATTTTAGTTTTACACATTTAAATTTGCCAGATTGGTTATGTTCCCTTTGAGACATGGGCGTAGGAACTGGGGGGGATGAGGGGGACGCATCCCCCCCAGCAAATCATGCGGGGGTGGGGACAGGTTATGGGGAAATCCCCCCCAGCTCCCGATGCTGCAGCCGCCCGAGCGCGGAACGCACTGCCCGGGCGCAGCCTGAGGAGAGGGGCTGACAGGAGGGAAGCGCTCAGCGCTCCCTGCTGTCACTCACTGTAGCGTGGCCGAGCCATGTATGGTCCACGGGTACAGGGAGCATCTGTCTCCTGTACCCGGCCGACTAACAGGAAGTTCACTCAGTGCGCACTTCTCCTGTTAGTCCGGCCGGTACAGGAAACAAAGCTCCCCTGTACCCATGACCATGATACAGGGCTCCCGCCAATGCCTACAGCAAAGTTAGGGGAAATTGACAGGGAGGGAGGGGAGAAAGAGAGTGACAAGGAGTGGAGGGGGGGAGAAAGAGAGTGACAAGGAGGGGGGAGAAAAGAGTGAAAAGGGAGGGAGGGGGGGAGAAAGAGAGAAAAGGGAGGGGGGAGAAAGAGAGGACGAGGAGGGAGGGAGAGCGACGGGAGGGAGGGGAGAAAGAGAGCACAAGGAGGATTGGGAAAAGAGGAGTGACAAGGGAGGAGAGGGAAAGTGACTAGGGAGGGGGGAGAAAGAGAGTGACAAGGAGGGAAGGAGGGGGAGAAAGAGAGCGACGAGGGAGGAGAGGGAAGGGGAGAAAGTGAGGAGGGGGGAAGAGAGCACAAGGGAGTGAGAGGAGAAAGTGAGTGACAAGAGGGGAGAAAGAGAGAAAGAGAGTGACAAGGGAGGGAGAGAGGGGGAGAAAGAGAGTGACAAGGGAGGGAGAGATGGGGAGAAAGAGAGTGACAAGGGAGGGAGAGAGGGGGAGAAAGAGAGTGACAAGGGAGGGAGAGAGGGGGAGAAAGAGAGTGACAAGGAAGGGAGGGAGGGGGAGAAAGAGAGTGACAAGGGAGGGAGAGAGGGGGAGAAAGAGAGTGACAAGGGAGGGAGGGAGGGAGGGGGAGAAAGAAAATGACAAGGGAGGGAGGGGGAGAAAGAGAGTGACAAGGGAGGGAGAGAGATTGACATCCATCACACACACACACAAACACACCTTGCAGCCCTTACACATACAAACACAGATTCACACAATGCATTCCTTACACACATATCAGGACATCCCCTACACACTCCACCCCCTGTGAACAAACTCATTGGTGGAACATGAAGGTGGACCCTGGGACCCAGACCTTGAGCTGTGTAAAGGGCCCCCCAAAAATGGAGCTGCTTCCCGTTCTCCCAGAACATTGATTTTTGTGACCACAGTTACAAACAGCCTCCAGAGAGCCTGTTCTACACCAGACCAGTGGAGCCAGACTGCAGCTAGAGCCCATCATCATCCTCATCTGGTTGTAAGTAGGCAATCTAGTAGGGGAGTACTAATATGAATGGAAGGGGTAGGGTGGGTTCTAATATGCATGGAAGGGGTTAGTGGGTACTAATATACATGGAAGGAGATAGGGGGGTACTAATATGCATGGAAGGGGTAGGGGGGTTAATATGCGTGGAAGGGGTAGGTTGGGTTCTTTTGTGCATGGAAGGGGTAGGGGTGGTTCTAATATTCATGGGAGGGGTAGGGGTGGTTCTAATATTCATGGAAGGGGTAGGTGAGGTTCTAATATAAATGGAAGGGGTAGAGACGGGTAGTAAAATGTATGGAATGCATTTCTGACAGTGTCACTGAATGGCAGTTAGGAAATGTGGTCACCCTAAGTCAGGGGCAGTATTACACAATCTGTATATGTAAAAAAAAATATAAAAAATATAAAAAGTAATCTGCAAAGTACAAAATGTTTGTGTCATATGTCGTGCTAAAAATTAAGCTAGGAATGTGCATTTTTTTTTTTTAAATAATTTTTAGAATAATGATACAGACATTTTATTTCTTACATTTGTGATGATTCTTTTTTCCTCTCTATATTCAAGGGACACTATAGTCACCAGAACCACAACAGCTAAACGTAGTAGTTCTGGTGTCTATAGCATGTCTTTGCAGGCTTTTTAATGTAAGCACAGCCAGGCCCGGACTGGCCATCGGGCACACCGGGCAAATGCCCGGTGGGCCGCGATGGCCGTGGGGCCGAGGCCGGCAGGGGATCTCCCGGCCGGCCCCTGCAGGGCCAGCACTACCCGAGCGCCGGCCCTGCATAGTGCCTCCATGGGCCGGTAGGGAGATCAAAGATCTCCCTCACCGGCCCACAGACAGGGAGATGCGGCCGCCGGCTGGGTGAGGGAGGGAGGGAAGGAGGACCCGGCGTAGCTCTAACCAGCAGCTCCGCCGGGTCCTCTCGCGAGATTCTGAGCGTTGCCGCGGCAACGCTCAGATCTCGCGAGAGTGAGCTCTAACCTGCAGGTTAGAGTTCACTCTCACCACTGGACCACCAGGGAAGGCAGCATGGCTCCCCCTCCCAGGCAGAACGGCTCCCCTCCTACCCCCCCCCTCCCAGGCTAAAGGTAAGAAGGGGGGGGGGGAGAGACATAACTTTTAAAAAAAAATTATTAATAAAAAAAATATATATTTTTAAAATTAATTCCCAAACAGCACCCCCAGACACACACAGCCCCCTCACACACAGCACCCCCAGACACACACTGCACCCCAGACACACACAGCACCCCCAGACACACACACAGCACCTCAGATACAGCACCCCAGACACACACACAGCACCCCCAGATACACACAGCACCCCCAGACACACACACAGCTTAATTCCAGACACACAGCACCCCAGACACACACACAGCACCCCCAGATACACACACAGCCCCCACACACAGCACCCCAGACACACACACAGCACCCCCCAGACACACACACAGCACCCTCAGATACACACAGCAATCTAAACACACACAGCACCCAGACACACAGCACCTCTAGATACACACACAGCACCCCAGACACACACAGCACCCCCAGACACACACACAGCACCCCCAGATACACACACACAGCACCCCAGACACACACAGCACCCCCCAGACACACAGCACCCCCAGACACACACACACAGCACCCCAGATACACAGCACCCAAACACACACAGAACCCAAACACACAGCACCCCAGATACACACACAGCACCCCAGACACACACACAGCACCCCCAGACACACACACAGCACCCCCAGATACACACACAGCACCCCCAGACACACACAGCGCACCCAGACACACACAGCGCACCCAGACACACACAGCACCCCAGACACACATCACCCCCAGACACACACACACAGCACCCCAGATACACACACAGCACCCCCAGACACACACAGCACACCCAGAGACACATATATATATATATATATATATATTATATAAAATAACCCTCAGTGAGTTAACAGACAAAGAAAATTAGAAACCTAGAATGTGACGGCAGATAAAAACACCCTAACACACAGCACCCCTCTTACACAAACACACTGCGCACCTCACACATACAATACGTCCAAATATATATATATACACACACACTACAGCACCCCTCACACTGCACCACTACACACATTACGCTCCAGATACACGCTAGATTCCTTACCCTATATGCACTCTTAATCCTCTACACACACACACACACACACACACAATCTTCTATACACACTCTGGGTCCTTTACACACTAGATCTCTTACACACACACAGTGCACCACCTACACACACACTACATTCCTTGTAAGCAAACACATACAACATTCTCTAAACACACCCTCTCTACAACCCCTACACACACTACGTCACCTATACACACACACTACTGCCCATATGCACACACTTGCTACATCCCCTATAACACTATGCCCCTATACACGCACTCTCTACAGCCCCTAGCCACACATATTACACCACAAAATCGACCTATTTACACAATACCACACCACACTCTACACACAGGCAATCCCACAAGCAGGCTCCAAACACATGCACCATACACTTTCCTGGCCCTTTTGTCCTCTGGTATCCCACTTGTAGAGACACCAGAGACAATTTAAAAGCAAACACAGTGCAAGCATGTTATTACATTTGCTTGCGCTGGGCAGAACAAATACAGGGCCTTTTTCTAATGCCAGAGCTCTTCAGCAGGGCTCTGGGCATTGAACCAACATGCTCACTTTCAGAGGGGGCGTGCTTGTCATTAGTGATGACAAAACACACACTCTCTGGCCCCGCCCCCTTCTTGGGGGGGCCGCTCTAATTGAAAAATGCCCGGGCCTAATTTTTTTCCCAGTCCGGCCCTGGCCTTATGCCTATCCCACGCATGCTTAAACTCCTTTACTGTGTTAACCTCTACCACTTCAGCTGGAAGGCTATTCCATGCATCCACTACCCTCTCAGTAAAGTAATACTTCCTGATATTATTTTTAAACCTTTGTCCCTCTAATTTAAGACTATGTCCTCTTGTTGTGGTAGTTTTTCTTCTTTTAAATATAGTCTCCTCCTTTACTGTGATATCCTTCTGAAGATACGGTCTCCAGTACTGAGTACAATACTCCAAGTGAGGTCTCACCAGTGTTCTGTACAATGGCATGAGCACTTCCCTCTTTCTACTGCTAATACCTCTCCCTATACAACCAAGCATTCTGCTAGCATTTCCTGCTGCTCTATTACATTGTCTGCCTACCTTTAAGTCATCAGAAATAATCACCCCTAAATCCCTTTCCTCATGTTGAGGTTAGAACTCTATCAAATATTCTGTACTCTGCCCTTGGGTTTTTACGTCCAAGATGCATTATCTTGCACTTATCCACATTAAATGTCAGTTGCCACAATTCTGACCATTTTTCTAGTTTACCTAAATCATTTGCCATTTGGCTTATCCCTCCTGGAACTAGAGCAATTGTATGTTCTGTTCTGTTATGTGTTAATATAATGACGTTACACTGCCATCTTGTGACTATATTTATTATAGAGTTATTTATATAGTTAAGAGGTGCAGGCTAAGCACCGTGTTGACCTCTGTAGTGGTAATGGTGTCAGCCATCCCCTGTAGCAGTGGCACAGGCAGTCTAGTCCCTTGTATACATATTGCTAAAGCAGAAGTTCCACTTTTACATAAGCAGGATCATAAGCAATTTTGTTCAACTTAGGTGCCAGCTGACTCTATTAGCCACTAAATTTAACCCAAACAAGGAACATTTAGATCAAGAACACATCAAAGTTCATACTTTTACACATAAGCAGAGAGAAGTCTTTTCAGAACAAATAAAAATGGTGGGTTACTAGGATGTGCACACAGTGGCGTACATACCAGGGTCGCAGGGGTCGCGGCTGGGACTGGGCCCGGCCGCCCCTGCGACCCGGTGTGGCCCAGGAGGCGGCCACCTCAGGGCCCCCCCCCGAGGCTGGTCCTGCTGTCACCCGGCAGGCGGGTGGCCGGTCGGGCATGCGGACGCGCGAGGGAGCACTCAGTGCTTCCTCTTCAGCTCCCTCGCGCACGGCACTGATACCGGAGCCGGAAGAGGACGTCATCTTCCGGCGCCGGCATCCCTACGCGACACTCGAGGGAGCTGAAGAGGGTGCTCCCTCGCGCACCCGCCTGCCCGACCGGCCACCCGCCCAGGAGCCCAGCAGTACCACTGGAAACCAGGGAATCCCCCCAGCACTCCAAAAGGTAAGGAGGCTGGGAGGATTACATTTAAAAAAAACATGTGTGAGTGTTAGAGTGTGTGAGTGTTAGTGTTAGAGTGAGTGTTATTGTGAGTGTTAGAGTGTGTGTGAGTGTTAGTGTTAGAGTGAGTGTGAGTGTTAGAGTGTGTGTGAGTGTTAGTGTTAGAGTGAGTGTCAGTGTTAGAGTGAGTGTCAGTGTTAGTGTGAGTGTTAGAGTGTGTGAGTGTTAGAGTGAGTGTTAGTGTGTGAGTGTTAGAGTGTGTGAGTGTTAGTGTTAGAGTGAGTGTTAGAGTGTGTTAGTGTTAGAGTGAGTGTTAGAGTGTGTGTGTTAGAGTGTGTGAGTGTGAGTGTTAGTGTGAGTGTTAGAGTGAGTGTTAGTGTGTGTGTCTGCTAGTGAGTGTCAGTGAGTGTGTTACTGTGTGTGTCTTAGTGAGTCTGTTTGATGTCTGTTAGTGAGTGTGTGTTTGTCAATGAGAGTGTATGTTTTGTAAGAGGGTGTATTTATGTCTGTCGCTGAGTGTGTCTCTGTCAGTAAATGTGTGTGTCTGTTAGCTAGTGTGTATGCGTCTGTAAGTGAGAGTGTGTGTGTCTTCAGCACTTACCTTTCTCCAGCGCCGGGCCCCCTTGGCGCTGGGGATCCCTCAGCCTCTCAGCTCCGAATGCGACCGCGCACGCATTCAAACCGCCCATAGGAAAGCATTACTCAATGCTTTCCTATGGACGTTCAGTGTGCTCCTCTAGCGGCTGTCAGTGAGACAGCCACTAGAGGCTGGATTAATCCTCAGTGAAACATAGCAGTTTCTCTGAAACTGCTATGTTTTCAGCTGCAGGGTTAAAACTAGAGGGACCTGACACCCAGACAACTTCATTGAGCTGATGTGATCTGGGTGTCTGTAGTGGTCCTTTAAGTGTGTGTGCATCTGCATGCACTGGCGTACATACTGCGGTCGCAGCCCTGTAACCCCTGCGACCAGGTGCCCACCGCCATGTGTTGCGGCCCGGCCCGCGTGCGGGGGGGGCCCACGGATCAATTTTCGCACCGGGGCCCCATGGGTCATGTGTACGCCACTGTGTGCACATGTGACAAAGGTTAATACGAACTTGTATATAACTGAAAATAACTGATAATGTAATCTTTGTAAGTCATAGAAGCAGAAGGAAATATATATTATGCATTGCTTTGTTCTCTATGTTGCCGTAAGGTGTGTGAAAACGTTAAAATGACCACTAGTCATTCAGAGTGAATATTTTGCCCTGGCTTCTAGAAATTCAGCCCTGCTGAGTGTGACACTCCTGGGTTGCAGTGGCAAGGAACTTTTTTGGGTTGTCTAATCGTACAGGATTTGAAATTTTGACCTTAAAAACCTGAAATCTAAAGTAGGAAAGAGTCCTACATTTCAGGGGTAGCCAAATGAGATTGTGCCAGGAACAATGAAAAATAACTGTAATAATTAATAATACAGTTAAGACAAAATCATTACACCTCATAGATATAAATGTAAAGGAAATTGTCTGTTGGCTTGATCATTTGATGAACTACCTAATGGGATAAAGGTAGTATAACTAGTAGGCATGTGCATGGGAAAAATTTTCGGTTCGGCATTCCAAAATTCGGCACTTCGGAAATTCGGTAATTTCAGAACTTCGCGACCTTGGCAATTCAGAACTTCGACACTTCGGAATTTCAGAACGTCTCTTGCAGCCGCTTGGTAGATAACTCCCTAATTCCCACGGTATTAGGTAGTTATCTACCAAAAGGCTGAAAGACCTAAATTGGTCTTTCAGCCAAATTTACTAAAACTAAGTAAAAATTACTTAGTATTAGTAAATTGTGCCCCTACTTGCTATATCGCGAGTAGGGGCATGTCTATTAAACAGTGAGCAGCCAGTGGCTGCTCACTGTTTAAAAAAATAAATAAATGGGTCCCCCCTCCTGACCCCCACCTCTAGTCACCCGGGGGAGGGCGTTTTTTTTTTTTTATTTAGGGCCTCCACCCACCGCTCAGGGGTGGGGGCCAGGGGGGGGACCTAATGTCCTCCCCCCTCATTCTAATTTAGGGCCCCCACCCACCGTTCAGGGGTGGGGGCCAGGGGGAGGACATTAGGTCCTCCCCCCCAATTAGTATTTTAGGGCCCCCACCCACGGCTCAGGGGTGTGGGCCAGGTGGGAGGACATTGGGTCCCCCCCTAATTAGTATTTTAGGGCCCCCACCCACCGCTCAGGGGTGGGGGCCAGGGGGGAGGACACTAGGTCCTCCCCCTCATTCTAATTTAGGGCCCCCACCCACCGCTCAGGGGTGGGGGCCAGTGGGGAGGACATTAGGTCGCCCACCCACTGCTCAGGGGTGGGGGCCAGGGGGAGGACATTAGGTCCTCCCCCCTCATTCTTATTAAGGGCCCCCACCCACCGCTCAGGGGTGGGGGCTAGGGGGAGGACATTAGGTCCCCCAATTAGTATTTAGGGCCCCCACCGCTCAGGGGTGGGGGCCAGGGGGGAGGACATTATGTCCCCCCCATTACTTTACTTTAGGGCCCCCACCTGCCGCTCATGGGTGGGGGCCGGGGGGACGACAATAGGTCCCCCCTTCAGGTTAGGAGGGGGAGGGGGACTTTTTTTTTGTGGCTGTGGCTGCTCACTGTTTAATAGACATACCCCTACTCGCAGTATAGCGAGTAGGGGCATAATTTACTAATACTAAGTAATCTTTACTTAGTATTAGTAAATTTGGCTGAAAGACCAATTTAGGTCTTTCAGCCTTTTAGTAGATAGCTCCCTAATACCGTGGGAATTAGGGAGTTATCTACTTATTCATTCCTGTCATTACATTGACTGGCTAAGTAACTTACATTTTATATGAATGTATGTTACTTGATTGTTGTAAGTGTAGCAAATGCTTACAGCTGAATCCATGTTTGTATACTTTTTATTTAAAATTTTAAACAGTGTAACATTTTTCTTCTTCCACTGGGTAAGTATATTAGTACTTAGGCAATACTGTGCTTCGGAACTTCGACACTTCGGAAATTTGGTAATTTCAGAACTTCAGGACCTCGGTAATTCAACACCTCGGCTATTCGGACATTCGGAAGTACCCAAATGTCCGAATTGCCTGAAATTCGTCCAAATTTATATTCGGCCCAAAACGAATTGCACATGTCTAATAACTAGACATAGATCAAAATAAGAGGCAAGAATGAGGGGGAAGCCATCCACAAAAGAAGGGACACGTGAAGTAGGCATGCAAGCTTCATCATTGCCATTCAGAACTAAATCAACCCATTGCTGGCAAATGCAATTAGCTCGAGGTAGGTAGATTCGAGAGCAGAGGACAACCATGTCGTCCAATGGACCAAAGTGGAGGTTTATCTTTGATAATTTATACATCCAAAATATAGCAAAACGCTCAACAGATTTGGATTTTTGTGTGTAACATGCAGTCAACAAAAGTGCAGGATGCTAAATAAGAGTAAAAACCTGTTACCCAACAGGTATATAAACCAAGTAAGTAAAACAGGCTCAAAGCATGCCTTACAATTAAATATAGAGAAAATCTTTATTCAAATAACAGAACATAGGAAAACACAGAATATAAAGTGCAAACATGTAATAGTTAAAGCCATATAAAAGACAACATGAATCCCAGGCACTAAAAGGTGCTCACTATACAAATCCAAAGGTAAGTAAATAAAGAGCATACTAACCCAGGAGCTAGAGACTCACTGCCCTAACGTTTCGGCGCTATGCCGTTCTCTGGGGGGGGGGGGGGTTCAAAGTGAACGGTGCATGCCAAATTCCCACCTTTATACCCCTACAATAAAGTGCTAATCAGTGATAATGAAAAACAACTGAGGGAAATAAACCCAGATGTAGACTCTACCCAGATACTGTAAATGTTCACCGTTTTATAGCCGATGGTATGGTACCTATGACGTCATCGAGTAAACCTCGGAAGTATCTACGGATCGTGATATGGACCAAAATGAGGGAGAGCAAAGTAATATAGGATCGTTCTGAATAAATGAGAACTAGAGAGCCTAAATCGGTGCTGGCAAACCTTTTTGAGCCCGAGTGCCCAAACCACAATACATGCCAACTTTTTTCCTCAAAGTGCCAACATGGCAATTAAACCTGAATACTGAGGTTTAAGTTTAGAAAAAACAACTCATACAGTTGTCCAAACTAATTCTCCTCTTCTCTCCCCCCAGCATCTTCCCTTCTCTACCCACAGCATATCCCCCTCTCCCCCAGCATCTCATCCTCCTCCTCCCCCTTCTCCCCCCAGCATCTCATTCTCCTCTCCCCCAGATTTTCATCTTCCTCTCCCCCAGATTCTCATCTTCCTCTCCCCTTCTCCCCCCAGCATCTCATCCTCTCCCATTCTCCCCCCAGCATCTCCCCTCCTTCTCTCCCATTTTCCCCCCAGAATCTCATCCTCTTCTCCTTCAGATCTTCCTCTCCTCTTCTCTTCCTCCTCTCCCTTTCTCCCCCCAGCATCTCCTCCTCTCCCCCAGATTCTCCTCCTCCTCTCCCCCAGATTCTCCTCTTTTTTTTTTGGTGCTGGTGGGGGTTTGAAGTCCACCCAGGCTCCCTACCTGGTGGATCCAATTCCTTCCCTGTGCCTTGAGGGGGAGTGGGCGCGAGGGAGCACTAACTCACGTGCTGTTCCAGCACTGCTCCCTCCGCTGATGCCGCCGAAGCCCTGTCCTGGTTTCCCTTAGTAGGTTATCCGAGAGTGTGTTCCTGAGCGTTTATTTCTGGTTATTGACTATGGCTTCGTTTGACTTCCCTGTATTCTGGTATCCTTGACTTTTGGCTTTCCCTCATCGTTGTGTCTCATTCTGTGTCCCAGACCTCGGCAAGTATTCTGACTATTCTCTGGTACGTTAAGTCCGGCCATTCTAAATCCCAGTAAGACGTTACCTTTAGTCCTAGGTGTGATACAGTTCTGCGTGCTGGATCAACTAGTATCCTGACAAATATCAAGACAGGGATTGAGTCTATTCCCCCTATGTTTGATTTTAGCTCAAATAATAAAGCTACGGTATTTGTAAAAAATTTTACGAAAAACTGGCATGTTTTAAAGGAAGATCCAGATATTCTTCCCTTTATGGGGAATCAACCACAATTTATTTTCCGGGCAGCGAGAAATTTTAACTCACAGCTTTTTAGATAAGGAAAAAACAAATGACAATTTTTTAAACAATTACAAAGGTTTTTATTATTGTGATAGTTGTGTATGGTGTAAGTTAAGACAAAGCTCAAACTGAAATGTTAAAGTTTTTTCACTCAGGAAAACTCCAAATAAAGAACATAATATTCAATCCCTGATTACATGCAATACAACAGATGTTATTTATTTACTCACCTGTCCATATGGTTACCAATACATAGGCAAGACAACTAGGAAATTAAAAGTACGCATAAGCGAACATATTAATAATATAAAAAAAGAAGTTCTAGAATTTTTAGGGATAGAAAAAAATCAAAGTCCACTGAAGGGGGGGGGGTTGTAAAGATAACATTTTAAGCAAATCCGAGATGAGATTGATGTTTACTCTTGACACCCTAACTCCTGAAGGTTTGAATGTGGTCTTTGAAATAACTTCATTTTTGTAATCATTTTGTTTTATTTGACACTCCTTATATTTATAAATCAATTTTTATATATAAGTTTTATAAGTATTGGCATGTTTTATTATTATTAACTTTTTAAAGCCCTTTTGCCTCTTATTCATTATGTCTTTGAGGATTTTTTTTATCTTATGGAATGTTTATTTATATGTATTTAAATGTATTATATATATTTGTATCAGCTATCAAGATATGGCACCAAAACTACTCCTTTCCACTGAATATCATTCAAAAAAATAATGAAAATACAGCTAATAAGGAAAAGTATAGACATCTGCTCAAGGACTGCGGGGCGGGTATCACCAACAGAGCTTAAAGGACCACTATAGTGCCAGGAAACAAACTCGTTTTCCTGGCACTATAGTGCCATGAGGGTGCCCCCACCCTCATGGCCCCCCTCCCGCCAGGCTGAGGAAGGGGTTAAAATCTTACCTTTCTCCAGCACACTGCGCTGGGGACTCTCCTCCTCCTTTGGACATCATTTTCTCAGTTTCTCTGAAACTGCTATGTTTACAGCAGGCAGGGTTAACCCTAGAGGGACCTGGCACCCAGACCACTTCATTAAGCTGAAGTGGTCTGGGTGCCTATAGTGGTGCCTATAGTGGTCCTTTAACGACACAGTTTATGGTTATCTGACTATTTCTGTTAATTATATTATATGTTAATTATAAAACTTTATTGACTATGTACATGTGATTGGAGATACGGAGACAATAAGACTGGTTAAAAAGTAACCTCTAGGAAAATCTAAAACAGCACAGTAATATTTTTCACCTGCTATATACTGTAATCACTATGACACGCGCAATGTGATTGTAACTACCTCAAATACTGTCAATACCAATTTTGATACATATGTCAATATTAAATAAAGAATTCAGCCAGTCTCATAGGAAAGCATTCACAATGCTTTCCTATGGACGCTGGCGTCTTCTCACTGTGACTTTCACAGTGAGAAGCGCGGAAGCGCCTCTAGCGGCTGTCAATGAGACAGCTACTAGAGGCTGGATTAACCCTAATATAAACATTTCTCCGAAACTGCTATGTTTATAGAAAAAAGGGTTAAACCTAGCTGGACCAGGCACCCAGACCACTTCATTAAGCTTAAGTGGTCTGGGTGCCTTTAGTGGTCCTTTAAAAATTTACACGAAGTGTTCCCAGCTTAGAGCCAAGGCATCAATAGGCTCTTAAAGCGGCACTGTCATGCCGAACTTACCTTTCCTCAATCTCTTCCTCAGGGCCGGTGCTAGGATTTTTGACTACACAGGCGAAGATGCATTTTGACGCCCCCCCAAAAAAAATAAACAATGCATCTTCACCTCTGTGTCTCGTAGCCCCCTTTTGAATTTCTTACCCCCATTAGTGTTGCATATCCCTTTAGTGTGTCTCCTACAACCCCTCTTATGTATTTCTTACTTCCCCGCTAGCCCCTATCTATCTCTCTTTTTCTCCCACATAGACATAGATACAGGCAAAAATACATACATGCACAAATACACAAACATACAGACACACAACCATACAAGCACACAGACATAATTTTTCAGGCACACAGTCACAAAGATATACAGACACACAGTCATAAAAGGCACACAAACAAACACAGTCATACAATCTACACATATAGGTACATTATCGTACAAACACAGACATACATTCATAAAGACACAGGCACTCACAGAAATACATACACAGACATAAAGAAACAGAGATAGGCATACAGAGACATACATACACAGACAAACAAACAAAGAACCCTGCACACTGATACCGTGTAAATGCTCCGGCCATCAACAGAGGTGGATGCTCCGTGTCAGGCAGACATTGCTGGATCCACCAGTAAAGTCTTCAAAAGGAATAAACGCAGGCAACACTCCAATAGTAAGGATGGTATATTTATTGGTAGGTGAACCACCCCATAGAAAGTGTGATGTTTCAGCTCATGCAATAAGGCTCTGCTGACAACGCACTTTCTTTGGGGTGGTTCACCTATCAATAAATATACCATCCTTACTATTGGAGTGTTGCCTGCGTTTATTCCTTTTGAATACATTTACACAGTCATACAGAGACATACATACTGTATGTCTCTGTATGACGGTCTGTGTATGTACACAGGATAGCTAAAAGATAGATCCCCATCTGTCGTGCAACTTCAACAATGCTTTGAAAGCTGGGGCTCTACCGATTCCCCATGCTTGCAGGATTGTATTTAGCATGGAGCAGTATTTGTGTGTTTGACTGTAAGCATGTGTTTGTATGGAGTATGTTTGTATGATTGTAGCAGTGTGTTTGTATGTAGTGTTTGCATTTGAATGCAAGCATGCATTTATGTGTAGTGTTGGTTTTTGAACGCAGGTGTGTGTTTATATATAATTTTGGTGTCTGATACAGAGGTGTGTTTGTATGTAGTGTTGACGTTTGCATGCAGGTGTTTATTTGTGTGTAGTGTTGTGTTTGAATGCTGAGATATATGCACATATACACATACACTGCCACACACGCACACACTGTGATACACATATACAAAGATACACACACTGACACATGCAGATATACATATACACAAACTGATACCCATTCAGATAGACACACAGGTACACACAAACACTGACAGACATACAGATAAACACACAGTGACATACAGACACACATACACAATGATAGGGAAGAAGACACACAAAGACACACTAACAGACAGACAGACACACACACACACAGACATTTAGATACACACAGACACATGGACAGAGACATATACATACACACACACACTGACAGACATGGATACACACACACACACACTGACAGACATGGATACACACACACTGACAGACATACACACACACTGACAGAGATATAGCACACACACACACACACCGGATAGACATACATTACTACACACTGACAGACACACAGATACACACACACATCTGACAGACATAGATACACACAGACACACTGACAGACATACACATTACTACTACCACACTGACAGACATAGATACACACACACACACTGGACAGACATACACACACTGACAGACATTTAGATACACACAGACACGCGGACAGAGACATATACATACACACACACTGACAGACATGAATACACACACACTTAGACATAGATATAAACACACACACTGACAGACATATACACACACACTGACAGACATGGATACACACACACTGACAGAGATGGATACACACACACTGACAGACATATACACACACACACACTGACAGACATGGATACACACACACTTACAGACATATACACACACACACTGACAGACATGGATACACACACACTGACAGACATGGATACACACACACACACACTGAGAGACATATACACACACACACTGATAGACATATACACACACACTGACAGACATACACACACACCACAGACATAGATACACACACACACTGACAGATATACACACACACTGACAGACATAGATATACACACACACTGACAGACATACACACAGACACGCTTGACAGACATACACACACACACACTGACAGACACAGATACACACTGACAGACACAGATACACACACACACTGACAGACATAGATACACACAGACACACTGACAGACATACACACACTGACAGACATACACACACACACTGACAGACATACACACACACACTGACAGACACATAGATACACACACACTGACAGACATACACACACACACACACACTGACAGACATACACACACACTGACAGACAGATACACACACACACACTGACAGACATACACACACACACTGACAGACATAGATACACACACACACACTGACAGACATACACACAGACACGCTGACAGACATACACACACACACACTGACAGACACAGATACACACACACACTGACAGACATAGATACACACACACACACTGACAGACATACACACACACACACACACTGACCAACAGGTTCAGAAGGGGGGCTTACCTGGGATCCAAAGTGCTGCCTGAGGTAGTTGGGAGTTGGAGGAGCTGGTCCTGCCCAGCCCCCTCCTCTCTGCCTTTTGCTGCTGTAGTCTTCTTGGGAGGACTTCCTCCCATGCTGATTAGATGGGGGCCCGTAGCTCCGCCCCTGCTGGGCACCAGTCGCGCTGTGTGCTACAGAGGGAGCAGGGATATGACGTTCATATCCCCGCCCCCTCCACACAGTACGCGGCACTGCAGGTTGGCGCTCGGCCACGCTACAAGAAGTGACCGGCAGGAGAGGGGAGCTGTGCGCTTCTCTCCTGCCGGCCACCCGGACATTTGCGCCCCCGGGCCGGTGCGCCCTAAGGCGGCCGCCTGTGCCGCCTTATGGACGCGCCGGCCCTGCTCTTCCTCTTCTCCCCCTCTCTCAGGATCTGTTCTTCTTTTCTTCCTGTCTTCTTTAGTTTTCTTTAAAATCATAAGACAAAGTAGGGACTCTTTGCCTTATGGAGGATTCCTCCACTTGACCACAATTCTCACCTTTCCTCTGTGTTCCCGCGATGCTTCCTGTCATTTTACACTAAACTGCCGAATTGCGTTCTAACTGAATGAGAACAGTATGTTCGTTTGTTTTAGAATGCAATTCGGCACTTTATTCGGATTGGAATTTCATTCGAATGAATGAAACTCCGATTCAATTCTTGCTGTGGCTGCATCTTGCAGCCGCTTAGTAGATAACTCCTTAATTCCCACGGTATCAGGGAGTTATCTACCAAAATGCTGAAAGACCTAAATTGGTCTTTCAGCCAACTTTACTAATACTAAGTAAAGATCACTTAGTATTAGTAAATAATATGCCCCTACTCGCTATACCGCGAGTAGGGGCATGTCTGGTAAACAGTGAGCAGCCTGTGGCCTGTGGCTGCTCACTGTAAAAAAAAAAAAGAAATTGGCCCCCACCCCTAAACGACAGGTGGGGGCCCTAAAGTAAAATAAGGTAGGAGACCTAAGGTCCCTCCCCCACCCCTGCGCGGTGGGTGGGGGTCATAATGATAATGGGGGGAACCTACTGCCCCCGCTGGCCCCCACCCCTGGGTGGCGGGTGGGGGCCATAATGATAATAAGGGGGGGGACCTACTGTCCTCCCCCCCGGCCCCCACCCCTGGGCGGCGGGTGGGGGCCATAATGATAATGGGGGGGACACACCTACTGTCCTCCCCCCCCGGACCCCACCAATGGGCGGCTGGTGGGGGCCATAGAGATAATGAGGGGGGGGACCTACTGTCCTCCCCCCCGTCCCCACCCCTGGGCGGCGGGTGGGGGCCATAATGATAATGGGGGGAGGGAGGGAACCTACTGTCCACCCCCCTCCGGCCCCCACCCCTGGGCGGCGGGTGGGGGCCATAAACATAATGAGGGGGGTTCCATTGGCCCCGGGCGCTGGGGGCCCTAAGTCAATTTCCCCCCCCCCAAGGTGACTAGGGGTCCCCAAGCCCCTAGTCACCAACCCCCCCCACCCAAATAAAAAGTCCCTACCTACCCCCCTCACCCTAAAAAATAGTGAGGGGGAATAAAATAACTAACATCTAAAATAAAATTAAACTTACCATTCGACATCTTCATTTTTCAGCCCCAAAAAAGGCCAAATAAAAAACCATCATAACCGCAGACTGAGCTCCGCAGGGCGGGGGAAGGCTTATAAAGCCTTGCCCCGCCCTGCAATTAGGCTAAGAACACTCTGATCTGTGGGTTTAAGCCAATCAGAGTGCTCTTTGTCATTTTACACAGCGTGGGAAAATTCTAAAGAATTTTCCCACGCTGTGTAAATGACACAGAGCACTGTGATTGGATGGCTTGAAATCCATCCAATCACAGTGCTCTGTGTCATTTTACACAGCATGGGAAAATTCAAAAGAACTTTCCCACGCTGTGTAAAATGACACAGAGCACTGTGATTGGATGGCTTGAAATCCATCCAATCACAGTTTTTTTTTTTTTTTAAGTTCGACGGTTATGATGGTTTTTTATTTGGCCTTTTTTGGGGCTGAAAAATGAAGATAACAATAACAGGATGCTCCACGAGTTGCTTGATAAGAGCACTTTGATAAAGACTGTTTGTCGAAACGCGCCAGTGCAGTTATATATTTGAGATCTTTTTATATATTTTACATTTATTTTGTAATAAATTTGTTCCTTGTTACTTGCTATCTTCGTGGTTTCGACTTTGTGGGAGCCCAAAGGGAGAATCTATATCGAGCAACTCGTGGAGCATCCTGTTATTGGTGCCAACCCCTGGTCTCAACAACTATATTTGTTCCAAGGCGTTCTTGGTCTGAGTCCACTTTAGCAGGCTCAGAAATATTTGAGTGAGACCAATTTGTATTTACACATTCCTTTATTGTATATACAGAGTTCACTATGGTCTACTATTTTTTTCTCTTTTTAGGTATCTACTCATTGATGGTAATATTTCATGTGTATGTTATTTGTACACCATTATTGTGCTCTCACCACTTTTGACATTTTTTATTCACTATTTTTGTGTGGTTTGGGTGACCTACACTAGGTGATTGTAGCATTTGTATACTTCTTTTATACCTTTTGTATTTACTATTATTTCTAACTGGATGGCTGACCACTTCCTTAAAGGAGCACTATAGGGTCAGGAACACAAACAGGCTCAATTTAAAATTCTGGTTCTTGCTTTCAAATCTCTACATAATGCTGCTCCCACCTATCTATCCTTCCTAATACACAAGTATGTCCCGTCTAGGCCCTTACGCTCTGCTGAAGACTTACGTCTCTCTTCTGTCTGTACTCCCACCTCTGATGCTCGCCTTCAAGACTTCTCGAGGGCTGCACCGTTCCTGTGGAACTCACTTCCCTTCTCCGTTATAAAAACTGCAAAAATTACACTTGCAGGGTTAAGGGTGATGGGAGTTGGCACCCAGACCACACTAATGGGCAGAAGTGGTCTGGGTGCCTGGAGTGTCCCTTTAAGGGGTTAAATGCCTAAAATGTTTCTACCACTTTGTAACATGTCAGTGTGTATGTGTACACATATAATCTGTTTGTTGTAATGAATTTCATTGATCCAACCATGTACCTACTTTTGGGCCACCCTGTGTATATATAGTAAGATAGTACATTCATTTGATAATTATATGCTTTTGGAGTTCATTTAAAAAAAAAAATAATATTAATTTATAAACATACTACTAAAGCGTGTCCATTACTACAGCTCTGTCAAGATTCTTAGCTTTTAGAAAGAGACTACGGTATAGGAGGAAGATCCCCTGACTAGAAAGAGCACTTCTAAAGCATGTATTGTGTGGAGTTTACCGCCATTTTATTCACTGTAAACGGACTAACATCCTGCAAGATGGCCGCTGGAGAGGGTTTGGTGGACCCTCAGTGAACGCCACCAATAAATGGCCGAGTAGAGCTAACAAAAATTTGCGGGGGAAACGATTCGCGCTTTGTTGACCCTCCTCCCCCCCCGTCATAAAATTCGTCTATTTGAACCCATTCCTCTGGATACGTTTGCAGCAGCCAAACCATACTACATAACGCTTGGGGTGTGGCTAATGCAATTGCTCCGAGTACACCCATACACCACCCTGGATCCCTACCCCCAGTTTTGAGCGTTGTGTTCTCTATCGCTTAGAACATCACATTGTTCACCTCCGCTTACCTGGCGCACAAATCTGGATTTTGATTGACGCAACGACGGCCAATCGCTACGGCGCTTTCCTTGGTCACGCCTCGTTCCCACTGTCCGCTCAGCAGTGACGTCATCAGTCCCATCCAGTGGCTTCGTTCGCCTTCCAGCCAATTATCGTCGTTATTCCAGTTTCGAGAGGCGGGAGATCGGAGTCTATAAAGGACCCTGCGAGTTCGCCTTACGCTCAGTCAGCTTTCTTTCTTTTTTTATTTTTTTTAAAAACAAAAAAACGTATTTTGGAGGCGGAGTTCTATTCGTGGTGTGACCGAGCAGGACCGCGTGATGGGTAAGTAGTAGGCCGCATGTCGAGGTTTATTGCCTTGGAAGCCAGCTTGGCACATTGTGCATGCCGTGCTATGTGTGCTACACAAATGGCTTCCTCACAGTCCACGTTGGACTCTATTGGGTTATTCAGTAACACTTAACCCATGGGCCATTAACAAGGTGCGTGGGAAAATGGAGCAACACTAGCCATAATGGAGCAACACTAGCCATAATGGAGCAACACTAGCCATAATGGAGCAACACTAGCCATAATGGAGCAACACTAGCCATAATGGAGCAACACTAGCCATAATGGAGCAACACTAGCCAAACTGGAGCAATACTAGCCATAATGGAGCAATACTAGCCATAATGGAGCAACACTAGCCATAATGGAGCAATACTAGCCATAATGGAGCAATACTAGCCATAATGGAGCAACACTAGCCATAATGGAGCAACACTAGCCATAATGGAGCAACACTAGCCATAATGGAGCAACACTAGCCATAATGGAGCATAGCCTTTCTCCAGGTACGAGCTGCACCGAACCGCCCCACCGCCTTTGCTGCGAGTTCGGCCTAACATGCCTTTCTCCAGTAACTCCATATGTAGCCGATTAGGGACTAGATTGATTTAGAAAAAAACTCGTTGCTTCCAGCTGCTTATGAATAGACTTCAACGGCCGCTATTGTGTCAGACTCGGGGGTAGGCAACCAGCGATGCTCCGGATGGTGTGGACTACGATTCCCATAATGCTCTTCAAGCCATAGTGCAGGCACATAGTCCACAACATCTGGAGTGTGGAATGGTGCCTTCCTCTGTTCTAGGTAAAACTTTAATTGTCTGCCTGACTCTTTTTGAGGTAGTACTGCCAAGTCTTTCCCCATCCCCTTATAATAGTACTTTTTAAAAGCGGCCTATACAGAAGGTGCCCCCATAACAGTTGCATCACAGGCATTGTAGTGCAAGCACAGCTGGAGGATCATCTATCTACCTATTGGTCCAAGTCCAGCGTCTCTCATCCATGGGCTTTTTTCGATTAAAATGTTTTACGGAGGTCTTTGTAGTGTCTGTGATTTTGTCTTTTAAATCAATTCGCTAGACCTTATTGCATTCAACAGTTGAGATTAAGCCACATGTTGAGAGCCTATTTTGAAGACTTATGATGAGCAATATTTGCCTCTCTAGCTGTTATAGAGGGATCCCCATGATTCTGTCATTATAGCTGAAAAGCTGGCTAAGGAAGCCAGCCACACTCTACAACACCTGGGGTGCCAAGTGCTCTAGTTATTGGTGCATCGTGCTACCTTCCAAAGCTTGGGCACTTAACTCTGTTAAAGTAGTTTTGTTGTTGTATAGCATCATTGTACTGCAATCATGATATCGCAGGCCATGCAGACACTACTATGTAAATCGATATGCATAACTGTTTAATAACTGATTGAGATCCATATTGATGTAAGAGCAGATATTGTCTGATATAAATAATACAAATTTGGTGGGTTCCAAGCTTTTAAATTTTACCCATCTAATTAACATTTTAAATGCACTGTTACACCCCCTTCTCTTTTGATACCTGATAAAAAAACATAGATGACTATTTTTTTTAGTCTGTAAATGATGAGTCTGGTATTTTCTGCAAAATATATTCAATCAGGAAAAGATCATACACAATCTTTTCAGTTCAATTAGTGAAGTACTGCACATAAACACCTTAACTTGAAAGGTAGAACTTGTCACAAAAATATGTGCATTTTTAAATTTATTTATAAAACACCTACTAATAATGCAGCGCTGTACAATAGATGGACTAACAAATAGTTGTATTAAAGCAAATTGGGCTTACGGGATCAGAAGGTGCTGAGGGCTCTGCTCAAACCAGTTTACATTCTAAGGGGAATAAAAAAAATGACACAAGTAGTAAGGGTAAGATATATTTCATATAATAGGAAAACTAGGTTGAGTAGGTAAGTTTACAAAGGGGGCCTAATTTTTGTATGGCACTCTTGTAGGAGATAAAGCAAGGTGCTTCTGTATGGTATAAGGAGGGAAAGCAATTAACTTAAGTCACATGTTTGCTTGAATACCTGCGCTGCATCACTTAGTATCTCAATGCATCTTCTTGAGGAACAAGTGCTGTCCACTGAGTCAGTCATGTAATTTTTGCAGGACCACATCCACAAATTCCTCAGGTGGCTGTCCTTGTGGCAGCTGGTAGAGGTAAACTTAAATGTAAAAACTGCCTTTTCTCAGGAAAGGGGTTGTTTACAATGTTGAGGTTGTAAGGATGCTCTTTTTGCCCTACAACCTCTTCATTAAGTTGTAGTGGTTTGGGTACTGAGCATCCTTTTAAGTAGTCAAAACAGCAAATTGTTTGACTACTTGGGGTAATCTGGACAGTAGTGGTTTTTGTAGTGTTAGTGTAGTCATATGTGCATGTTCTGTGTAAGAGAAGGGTAAATAATGCTTGCCGACCTCTTGTAGATTTTTCCAGGAAACGTAAGCGGAGTCGCTGGAATGATGAAACGCCCGACCAGAAAACCATTATCCCAGGGATGCCTACAGTTATTCCACCAGGGCTCAGCCGTGAGCAGGAAAGAGCTTATATAGGTAATTTCTACAATTTTCTTTTTAATCCCCTAACTTCATTCTAAAACTTTAAAGTTTCAATGCTTATTTGGAGTAGAGAATAACTAAATAAATGTTTATGTTTTAACACACCATGTTTGACTTGTTTCCTCAAATGTGAAAGTATTTTTAATAATTTGTTTTAGTCCCGTGGTTTAGTTAAAATGTTATCAGTTATTTTAAGCCAATTCTCATGCTTTCAGAATGAGAAATTGAAGTGATCACTATGCTGTATTTTTGTAGCGTACATTATTGCAGTTATTTGGTTCAATCTTATCTTAATTAGAAGCTAACACCAGACAAAATATTTTTCCTTAAAGTCAAATTAAGTTAAAACCCCTTTAGCTACTTACCTTTCTCTAGCGCTGGGCTCCTTCTGTGCTGGGGTACTCTCCTCCTCCTGCCGATGTCAGCGGCGAATGTGCGGCAAGAACCGCGTGCATTCAAACTGCCCATAGGAAAGCATTACTCAGTGCTTTCCTATGGACGTCAGTATCTTCTCACTGTGAAGATTAACTTGTGGATTAACCCTCAGTGTAAACATATCAGTTTCTCTGAAACTGCTATGTTTACAGCTGCAGGGTTAAAACTAGAGGGACCTGACACTCAGACCACTTCATTGAGCTGAAGTGGTCTGGGTGCCTATAGTGGTCCTTTAAACTTCATTTTCATTTGAGATGGTCTAATCTCCCAACTGCTGGAACAAGAGTTTAAAAAAAAAAAAAAAAAATTTGCCCTCTTTTATTCATTCCCTTAGAGCGGAATTAGTGTCATACCAATTTATGTTGTAGTATTGGTACCATTAGGCTAAAGGAGCTGTCCCTGGTGTTTGGTCAAGCAGTTTTCCCAGACGTTTGACCAAATCCAGGGGTTTCTGGGACAATCACAGCCCCTGTAGCTTCTCACCAGGATTGCTATTGCAGATGTTCCCCTTCCAAGTTAAAATATAGATGAAGGTAATATTACTAACACCACTCTTTGCTTGATCAGCTAACATTCTCAGCCAGAATTTTTATTTTCTCAACTAAGTATTAAGTCAGCTATCATGTTTCCATACACTGTATTGCTCATTGCTCCTCACTTGGTTAAAGACACTCCAAATCCCTAAAACACTTTAGCTTGCCAAAGTGCTTTATTTATGCAGTCATTTTTTATTTTTATTTTACAAAATGTGCAAAATTCAATCCAAAAGAAATGAGTCCCTTTAATATGCTGGTCTCTTAATAAAAAAAGTGTGGATCTGGCCTGCAGATAGGCTCAATGCCCTGAGTGCACTGCATAGTGTGAATGCATTTATTAAAGGGACACTATAGTCACCTGAACAACTTCAGCTCAATGAAGTTGTTCAGGTGAGAACTATAGCCCCCTGCAGCCTTTCTGAGAAAATAGTGTTTACATTGACAGCTAGGAACACCTCCAGTTGCAGTCACTCAGAGTGAATCAGGGGGACTTCTGAGTTGATGGAGGCATAATATGCCTCCATCCACTCAGATCTGCTGTGCACGAGCATCCTGTGATTAAGTAACTCCTCCCACTGCATGCAGACACTGAACTTTCATTGATTCAATTCATCTCTATGAGGAGATGACTGGCCAGGGCTGTGTTTGAATCATGCTGGCTCTCCCCCTGATCTGCCTCCTTGTCAGTCTCAGCCAATCCTATGGGGAAGCACTGTGATTGGATCAGGCTATCACATGTCAGCAGACTGCTTGTTTTTCCTGAGTCTAACAGTATGCAGATTTACAGCTTTTGGCTTGAATACAGTAAGATTTTTATATTTATGGAGGCATGAGGGGCCCAGGGAGCTAGATGGTCGTGTTAACACTATAGGGTCAGGAATACATATAGTTGCACTGGTGACTATAGTGTCCCTTTAATATATTTGCTCTGAACTTACAAACTGCAATTCTCTGGTATCCCACATCTGAGGATAACCATGGAACAAACTAAGCACAGAAGACCTAGATACACCCAATAAAAAAAATGCATAATTAGTAACATGCATGTTTTTATTCAGGGTACATCTAAAACACTATGTGCACTACAGCTTTGTAGTAGTTATTGTGCCAGCAGTGCATGCCCAGTGTATGTAGCCCAAGTTACCCTTCTTTGCTCTCTAATATGTCTCAGCCTAGCAGGATTTTCTATACCCTTTTCTAATCCTACTCTGACCCAAGTCAATGCACTGTCCAAAGTTGCTATCATCGGCTTCCTCTTTGTAGATTTCCACTGATTAGAATAATTACACTCAAAGTGTACTATTAATTTACCATAAGATTGTATAAATATGCCTGCTGCTGGACTAGGTAATACTATCGTGTTTTTTTGTGTGTATTTTATCTGTTAGGAACACTCCATTAATACACATGAAGTGTGTGTATATATATTTTTTTTTTCTGCAGGTTTTCTTTGAAGGCATATGGGGAAAAAAAAACAGCTTGCCAAAGCCACATATGTTTTGTCTGCAGCCTTTGTAAGACATTCTCTTTATCCCTGGTACAGACTGAATTGAAGCTTCTTGGTTAAGCTTCAAGTGTACAGAGGACTTTCCTTTCACAAAATTAGCATACAGTTTAACCTTCTGTGTCTACCACTTTCATTAGTTTTATGTAGCCAATGGAAGTTGAAGAAAACCTCCCTTGCAATCTTCAGATCTAGGGATATGTTACAGCAACTCAGTTCTAAAAGTGCCCATTTCTATTGAAAACAGCACTTGTATTAATTTAGAAATAATTAGAATAAATACACACAGATCATTTTAGCAAGATGAAGTTTTGTTTTTACAGTGGTCATTTAAAGAGACACTGTAATTATAACAATTTCATCTCTTTGAATTGGCTATAGTGCCCTGTCAACTTCCCTCTTTTCGGTGTTAAACCATTTCTAGCTGTTTAACATTAAATAAAGGTGTCTGGCCACCCACAGTCTGGTCCCTATTGGGGGTGTGGCCAGGGCATAGATTCCTTGTAGAAAATCAATGCATCTCTATGAGGAATGTTAAAGGACCACTATAGTGCCAGGAAAGCATACTCGTTTTCCTGGCACTATAGTGCCCTCAGGGTCCCCCTCCCATCCGGCTCTGGAAGGGTGAAAGGGGTTAAATCTTACCTTTTTCCAGCGCTGGACGGGGAGCTCTCCTCCTCCGATCCTCCTCCTCTCCTCCCCGTCGGCTGAATGCGCACGCGCGGCAAGAGCTGCGCGCGCATTCAGCCGGTCGCATAGGAAAGCATTATCAATGCTTTCCTATGGACGCTGGCGTGCTCTCACTGTGATTTTCACAGTGAGAATCACGCAAGCGCCTCTAGCGGCTGTCAATGAGACAGCCGCTAGAGGATTTGGGGGAAGGCTTAACCCATTCATAAACATAGCAGTTTCTCTGAAACTGCTATGTTTATAAAAGAATGGGTTAACCCTAGAAGGACCTGGCACCCAGACCACTTCATTAAGCTGAAGTGGTCTGGGTGCCTAGAGTGGTCCTTTAAGTGTCTCTAGGAAGAGGGTGGATACCACTGTGCAGCACTGCCCCAGGAAGCACCTCTAGTAGCAATCTGAGTGGCCAGTGGAGGTATCCCTAGTCTGTAATGTAAACACTGCATTTTCTCTGAAACTACAGTCTTTACTGCAAAAGGCCTGAAGGGAATGATTATCTTACCAGAACAAATACAATAAGCTGTATTTGTTCTGGTGACTATAGTGTCCCTTTAAAAAGGGTTTCGGTCATGACAATACAACATAATCTTAAATTAGAATATCAAAATTCATCTATACATTGTACTAGTAAACTGCCAGATTTATCCAAAGATAGCAGTTAATAAACAGTTATGGGAAGCAAGCCTGTTCTTCCCAAATAAGGGTATATGGAAGAGGTGTGTCTTAACACCAACTAAAAACCAATTTGATTTATGGGGTTAATGGAAATAAATTTCAATTAGTTTACCGTATTTTGAGGAGCAAATTATACTATGACATGATTAAAGCCAGATGGTTAGAAAACTGCCCACATATATTGCAACAGGTTCACTTTAAAGAACATGCCCTTGTGCACTTTGTGGTTACGATTTACCTGATTGCCTCAACATAAGACCTTGTTGTGCAGTTTGTCAAATAATCCTCTGCTTAGATCTGTATGCAAAGAGCTGGAGAACACTCCTACAAACGATTCTCCTGCTCTGTCAGATATTCTCCCAGCACACGTTTCTTATTATGCGCAGTTATAGTAAGTGGTCACCAATGAGCTGGCAGACAAGCTATCAAATTGGCAACATTAGGGAGAATGGCCATGGTTTGTGAAGTGTCCCCAAACAGGTTCAATTGCAACAGAGGGCAGAATCTGGGGTGGTTATTCAAACAGTGTAACACCCATCAGTGCTGAAGTTTAAAGAAATAAAACTGCCAAAGATGGTCATGTAACCGCTTATATGGCTCAAAGTGCAGGTGCAATTCTTGGAAACAAACATTGCGAACACTCTACACGTTTACACAGTTAATTAAAAGAAAAAAATGGCAGTAAACTCGTATTCTGGCATTTGGACATTATCCTCTCTGTCAACCAATCTGTCCATGGTGTACTACAGTCCAGTCTGATGCTTTGTGTACCTACAATGCATACACAGAAATGACCACTCTTAACCAATCCGCTCAATCATAGAGCAGGAACTAAAATGAAGCATGATGTGGACTCATGGGGCTGGCAAGTGTTGGCGGGAAGTGGAGCTTTATTAATATGGAAGGCATGAAGCAGTTGTCATTGTTGCATGCATGTTTGGGCAGTGAAGTATTAAATAAGGAATAGATAGATTGAAATAAAGAATGGCTGATTTTTTTTAAATTGGCTATGAATTCTACTTTGCACTGGAAGAAAGATGTATGTGGTGATGTCGGTGTGTTCTTGTGCTGTTGAGTTTAACATGGCTTAAATAAGTTTTAACCTATCCTTAGTATCTTACCATAGTAGGTCTTTAAACAATTCCTTCAATCTGTTCAAAACTAGCTGTAGATCTTGATAACCATGGCAAGAACTGGTTAAGTGCAGGATATTTAAAAGTTCCCAAAAATGTTGTTCTTTAAAATTTTACAATTAAAGTAGATGGACCACCTCCTATTCCATTTTTCTGGTGTTAGTTACTGTTAATTGTGTTTTCACATTGTAAACTGCAATCTTGTATATCAAGAAACAAAAAATCAATTTTATACATAAAATTTCTGTTTTTGTAGTGTTATATCTTAGAAGCTTTGTTTAACCACTGGTTTATGATGTCGGCAAAGTAATGTTGGAATATTTTGTTTCCAGTTAAATTGTAAGGTTTAAAATGTTTAAATGTGAGCAGCAATGTCAATCACATACGCAAAGTTTCAGTTATTTACAATTTTGTTTTGATTTGTTTTCCAGTAGTTTTGTTTTATTTTCCTTTTTTTTTTGTTTTTTTGGCAACAGCAATAAACTATGCTTTTTATTTTAAAGACCTTTTTTTTTTTTAAATCTGTTATACCTTAATAGTGGTCCTTTGCACCTGAATTATTACAGTTGCATTTTTTTTTTTTTGAGAAAATGTGTTATTGGCACACCATCACTCTCGAACTGTTTCCATTATCATAGAGGCCAAAGAAACATACATCCACTAGTAAGGCAGTGATTGCATGAATTTTTCTATGAACCCTGCAAAGTTAAATGGCTCCAGTGGTTGTTGTGCATGAATTAAGTTAACCCCCCCCACCCCCACAAAAATTTAAAATTTTTTAAGTTTTGAAGTATCTCGTCAAAATGAACTAGTTTTAGGTCTGAGGGTGTATCACTACCAAGGTAGTATAGAATGGACCAAAATTGTTACTATACAGTTGCCACTAACCCTTTGACATGTTCACCCTTTTTCATAATCAGATTTTAACTTGTTCTCTCTTGGTGATTCAGAATGTTGTGGGTTTAATTCTTTTTTCCTTGTTGGGTTTATAACAACTTTCTCCCGTTCCTTTTTTTTGTTTTCTAACCTGCTTTCTTCCAGTTCAACTGCAAATTGAGGATCTGACTCGCAAGCTTCGCACGGGAGACCTGGGCATCCCCCCTAACCCAGAAGACAGGTTGGGAAACCCCCTCCATTCGCTTGTAAAGCTGACAGTAACGGTTTCACCTTCTCTTGGGTTCTTTAATTTCTATATTTTTGTTTGATGTGGGATTTGTATTAGAATTGAGTGTCAGAAAACAGTTTTTCTTGCTAGTTTTTCATTGGCAATGTTAAGATTTATAAATATTGCATAAAACAGATTGCCAGTAATTGGTTTGGGACATTTTGCTTTTCAGGCACTTAATGGTTATTGTTGTGCAATGTTTTAAATTGTGCTTTCTTATGGTGAACTAAAACTATATATAGGCCGCCAGAAAAGTATTGTAGTTCTTATAAGATATCTGTATGGATTGCAGTTAGACCTGGCACATAGTCCCAATGTGTTTAGAAGTAGTGTGGAGATGAATACGGATTTCTTCTGTTCTTAAAGGGATTCTCTAGTGCCAGGAAAACAAACCTGTTTTCCTGGCACTGTAGAATATTGGAGTGCCCCCCCCCAATCCCACTTCAGACACTTGCCTGAATCCAGCGCTGATGTCCCTCGGTGCTGGTTCGGGCTCCGCCCACGCTTCTCCCCCGCTGACATCTGCCGGCGGGGGAGACCTAATGGGCGTGCGCATTAGACCTCCCCATAGGAATTTTTTTTAGTACTTTCCTATGGGGATTCTTTCGACGCTGGAGGTCCTCATGCATAGCGTGAGGACGTCTAGCGTTTTTTAGACAACTAAAAATCGTCTAAGAAGCCAGAAGTCCCTCTAGTGTCTGTCTGTTAGACAGCATCTAGAGGAGTACTTAACCCTGCAAGGTAATTTCAGTTTATAAAAACTGCAATAATTACACTTGCAGGGTTAAGGGTGATGGGAGTTGGCACCCAGACCACTCTAGTGGTCTGGGTGCCTACAGAGTCCCTTTAGAAAAACACTATAGGGTCAGGAACACAAACCTGTATTCCTGACCTTATAGTGTTAAAAACGCCTTCTAGCCCCCCCTAAATATAGTAATATCATACCTGTATTCCAGTCTGCTGGTACTGGCTCTGCCTCCTTGACTGACATCATCAGAAGTGGTGATCTCAACCAATCACAATGCTTTCCCATAGAAAAGCTTCGGATTGGCTGAGATTGTCAAGGAGACAGACCCTGGGGCAGAGCCAGCACAAGCCAAACACAGCCCTGGCCAATCAGCATCTCATTAAATCAATGCATCTCTGAGGAAAGTTCAGTGTCTGATTGCGGAGAGTGAGGACACTGAATGTCAATGCGGCACTCTGTGCAGCACTACTCTTGGAAACACCTCTAGTAACCATCTGAGGAGTGGTCACTGGAGGTATGTAATATAAACACTGCCTTTTCTCAAGATAGTGTTTACTGCAAAAAGCTTGCAAGGACGGACTATGTTCAATAGAACTACAATAAGCTGTAGTTGTTCTGGTGAGTATAGTGTCCCTTTTTAGTTTGATTTTGTTTGTGAAATTACTAGACCAAGACTTAATTCAGATTAGTCTTCACAAAGGATATATGTAACCACACAGTATAAACCCAATTTTACTGAAGAAACCCAGAAGTGTTAGGAATACAGGTTTGTATTCCTAACGATTGAGTGCCTTTGATCTTATGTATTTTCAGATCAGCACCACATGTGCAGCAAAAATTTAGAAAATTTTAAGTTTTACTTGCCCTTTACCAGCGCCTAAGCTCCCAAGGCGCTGCTTAGCTTTATTCCCACGTGATTTTGCGGTGGCTACATGGACTATTCCACAATGGTCTAATTGAGTGCTTCAGGGCTGGTTGCACACTTCCATTGAATCAGTGCTATCCAATGGGAGCTTCTGCATCACATCAGAGCTTTACTCGGTTAGTACATCGTAGGTGTCAATAGAGGAGGATTTAAAGTAACACTGCGCTGCCCAAATATAACAATGTTAATTAGATATACCACCAATGAAAACATGCATACATCTAATCATGCATTATTTCATTGGGGTATGTTTAAAAAAAAAAAGTGCAAAAGCTGCATGCAGTTCTCTTGTCTGCTGCCTTTGCAATTCCTAGCCCTTTTCCCCAGGCCAGACTCTATTTTTATTTCCTTCCTTTTTAGTTTTTTTCTTTCATTAATAAACGCTTTCATTTTACTTTCTTTTTTAAACATTTTTTTACAAGCATTATGTGCTGCTTTAAAGTTACATCAGTAATTATTTGTCAAATTACGCTCATAGAAATAAAAAGTAACATACGTAACTACAACAATACATTAAGAATTGCTGATCAATTCCTTTTTAACTTATTTCTTAATTATTTCAGCAGATTCTTAAACAATCACTAAATAAGCCGACAAAACATTTTGGCATGGAGACCATTTTCGTTGGGTTATATTTAACTCAGTGATTGTTTAGATTGTTCAATTTACATGACACTATATTCACCATATTCATTTTCCTAGTTTTGTTTAGCCAACCAGTTTTCCCATATTTTCTTATGCAAAAATAATTTGTCTTGCTAAATAATACATTTTTTCCTTTTAAGCACTGGTTAATTATCAGACTTTCCAATGCAGTTTAATGATGCATCTTTGCAGTTGCCTTCCTCTTGAGTTAAAGGACCACTATAGTGCCAGGAAAACAAACTGGTTTTCCTGGCACTAGAGGGTCTTTAGGTCCCCCCCCACCCTCAGGATCCCACTCTTGCTGGACTGAAGGGGTTAAAACACTTACCTTTCTCCAGCACCGGGCTCCCTCGGCGCTGGGGAACTCTCCTCCCTCTGCCAACGTCAGCGCCGAATGCGCAAGCATTCTCAATGCTTTCCTATGGACGTCCAGCATCTTCTCACAGTGAGAATCGCGGAAGCGCCTCTAGCGGCTGTCTGTGAGACAGCCACTAGAGGCTGGTTTAACCCTCAGTGAAACATAGCAGTTTCTCTGAAACTGCTATGTTTTCAGCTGCAGGGTTAACACTAGTGGGACCTGGCACCCAGACCACTTCATTGAGCTGAAGTGGTCTGGGTGCCTATAGTGGTCCTTTAAACACCACTGAGCTAACCAAACCAGAAAGTAGAAAGTGACAGTTTCTATTGGAATATGTACCAGTAAAATGAACAGAAGAAAAACACTCCTCACATATAAAGCATTTCAGAAAGCTGAAGTGCTTTAGGTGTCTGGAGTGTCCCTTTAACCCAGCAATGTAAGCATTGCATTTTTGTTATAACTGCAGTTGTTTTATATTGCAGGGTTAAAAGGAGGTGAACTTCATTTAGTTGAAGTGTCCAGAGTGACTTTAGTAGTCATTTAAATTTTGGCTGCACATACAAACTCAAAGCAACATGACTACTTCAAATCACGGATGTGGTTTTGGTTCTTGGTGTAACACTTTAATGACTCAAAGCTTTGTTTTTTAAATTCAATCTAGTGTTCACTTTCTCATAAAGAAAGGTACATGCATCATATGCTGCAAGTAATTTCTTAGTTGCAGCAGAAGTGCTTGAAGTGATGTAGAGAATTATTTAACTCTAATTTGATAAACCTGTTTTTGCTAAATTGCTTGTTTTGTCTATTTGGTGATTATTGTTTTTTAAAAGTTGTAAATGTTAAAATTGTAAAGTTTATCCTGCTAAGATTCCCTTTATAGGTTAAATCTGAGGAAAGCTAGATCGTTTATTACTTCAGTTGATTAGAAACAGGCATGCTCAAGGTGTTTCTAGCAAATCCTTTTTGGTATTTAGCCTGTCTGGGGAAATAAATGAAAACTTGCAATGTTTTCTGATCACTCAATTCTAGTTCTAAAACCACAGCTAACCATTTACTTGTGAGTCTTTATAAATTGTTGCTGAATGTTCACCTTGGATTTTTGCAAAGTTTTTGGTTTGAATAAAATTAAAAATCCTTTGTAACTTAAATTTTTTTGCAGAATCCAATGTGACCACTTGGCCAAAGTGTTGGGTTTATTCCATATGCACTGTATATTAGTCTATTTGGGGGTTTCTAAACTGCATTGCATAAAGGCAGAGAGAGTGCTGGTTTAAATGTTTTCTTCCTGATTTTAAAACAGGTTCAGCCTTGTGCCTTATTGAGCAGATAGTTAAAACCTGTTCTATACTGAGTTTAGCAATGCAGAATTTTGATCTACACTTGTCAAGACAGGTTGCTAGATCATTCTTTTGCTCAAGTGTGTGTGGTTTTTTTTTGTTTGTTTTTTCCGCTTAAGTGAAATCACCTAGTTACTTTAATGCCAACCATACATGTGCATATTTAATGTTTGTGGATGACGAAACAGAGATTCAAGTGATGATTATGCAAGTCTAGAGTAGATACTATATACACTAGTTATTTTAAACATATTGTGAAGGCAGTAAAAATATAAATTCTATTTTTACTGCCATTTACTTTTCATGCTGTTGCTGTGTATATATAGGATTTGTGATTATGCTAGTTTACTAATATTGTTTGCCTGTGTTTTCAAAATATTGCAGTTGTTTACTATACAAATGTGTATTTGTCTGCAGCTTTATATAGAAACATACAATTATCTAAGAGTAGCATATATTTAATGCATACCCACTTATGGTTTGCACTCTTGTGATAACTTGGGCATGTAAATTTCCCTTAAACATTTGCAGCTGTTCCATTATATTAGCATGCCTTTATAATGTTTCAGAAACCCAGAGCTGTATTAAGAGAAGTTACAATATCAGGTTTTTACAATCTTAATCTAATTAATAATCTTCCATGTGATAGCATTAATTAATTTTTGGGTTCTATATGCGAACACATGTAAAATAGTGATTTACTACAAAACTCATCTATAGGGTACATTCTCAGTTGCTAGTGGGCTGGGACCTTAACAATCCAATTTCTTTCAAATGTGTCAGCAGCCATTTTGTTTGACTCAATCATATTTGGAGCGTCAAAAGGCGCTTAAATTGCAGTTTCAGTTTGATTCTTATATCCCTAACCTAATCCTTTTTTCTGTGCTCCTTATGTGTCATTAACCATTATTTGTTGGAGGAAATTCAGGTTTGAAAAGGTAACCCATTTACCTTTCTAATGGTTAATAACCTTTGCACCTTTTTAAACAGGTTTAAGCCACTGGGCCCCTTTAAAAAGGTTTATCAGCAGAAGTGTATTAATAACCCTAATCTTTGTTTTTTGTTTTTCCCAAGCAGTCCTCACATTAAATGTACTTTCAGCCGCGTAATTAACTTTTTGCAGCGTTAACCAGCTGATTTTCTCTTTAATAGCAAATGAGTTTTTATTTTTGCCCAACTCTAACTATGTCCTTGTTCCCTCTTCATCATATATTTCAAACTTGTGTGGTAGAATTGCACACAAATGAGTTTGCCTGAAGGATTTTCGAATCTGATCATATAATCCACCTGGCATTATTAATAATGGAGGCAACATACAGGAACTTGTCTTATTCTTGCATGAAAGGGATACTATAGGCATCAAAAAAACTTAATTAAGCAGTTTTGGTGTATAGAGAAGGCCCCACCAGTCTCACTGCTCATTTATCTATTTAAGAATTAAATCACTTTTGTTTCTGTCCATGTAGCCCTAGCCACACGTCGCCTGGCTGTGACTCACACAGCCTGCATGACAATGTCTTCATTTTCAAATGGAGGTGTAGACATTTTTATCTCCTGCTCTTTGAATTGAACTATAATCACACACAGGCGGCTACTGCAGGATCTAGAAGCTATCAACTGAGTAGGAGATACAAAACTCTAAATTAAAGAGAATGTGCAATAAAGGAAGTTTTAAACATTAGATGTCACTTCACAAGAAGTGTTTAGTAAGGCTGTGCAAGTCAAATGCAGGAAGGTGTGGCTAGGGCTGCATAAACAGTGATTTAACTCCTAAATGGCAGAGAGTTGAACAGCGAGACTGCAGGGGCATGATCTGTACACTAGAACTGCTTCATTAAGCTAAAGCTGTTTTGATGCCTATAGTATCCCTTTAAGGATAATGTTAAAAATAAGCCGACTTATGTTAATTCTGGGAGTTTCCTGTAGAGTAAAGAATTGTCTTAAAGTAGTGCTTGACATAATTTAGTTGCAGTGGCTCCTGAAACTTGCTGGTGGTGGAGTCTTTTAAATAGAACCAGATGTGTGTATACCTCTTCCCAGCTTTAAAAGAAATGATCCTAAATAGGTCTGTCTGACACGTGTCAACTGCCATTTGGTTTCCATAAGTAAAAATCTAGTATGTCCTTACATAGCTTAGAAAATACATATTCCTTTTTATATAAAAGATTTAATGCTTAAATGTTAATTATTTTTAATTTGGCAGTATGATTGTGCAGGCAATCTTTTTCGATAGGAGCGTTCATTGGTGATACTGTGCACCATTTACAGGTGTAGAAAAATAAACAAATGTAGTTTTAAATGATGAATGTGACTAAAGAATAACGTACCATTCTTTTTAACGGCATTGTGTTAAATTAGCTTCCCTAGTTACACGCTGCAAAGACAGTGACCTGTTTAGTTATAGGTTCTAATGATTACATTCTGGCCGACACAGAACATTCCTCAACAGATGCGCAAGAGAACATGCCAATTCAACATGTTATGTTTCTTCAAATTTACAACTTTGTTACCATATTTTTATGCAATATTCTATATAAAAGCTTTTTTTAACAGTGTACATCGACTTTAATTAATCTTTGCTTCCTTTCAAAAGTTCTGATGTTACTGACTCTCCTTCACACAGGTCTCCATCTCCAGAACCCATATACAACAGCGAGGGTAAACGTCTTAACACACGGGAATTCAGGACGCGCAAGAAACTGGAAGAGGAGCGCCATAACCTAATAACCGAAATGGTGGGATTGAATCCAGACTTCAAGCCACCTGCTGACTACAAGTAATGTCTAATAATGTAAAACGTATTTTGACAAATGAGAAACACTCAGATGTACAAATATTTGTGTGTAACTAAAAAACCGCAAAGTTACCAATGTGAAAGAGAAGCAAACACATTTATCACTTTTAAATCTGAATCAGAGTTGCATCAATTAATGGTACAATCAAACATGTGATATGCTTATTGTTTACTGGAGTAATCAAGATTTTGGTTCTTATTTTAGATTTGCATATAAAATTTCACTACAATTGTGAATTGTCTGTTTGGCTACTGTCTGGCTTTTTTTGTCTACCAATGGGAGAGAACCCCAGGAAAAAATGAAATTACTAACAGTTAATCACTGAAATTTGTAGACTAAACATGAATAAAATCTTTAACCCCTTAAGGACACATGACATGTGTGACATGTCATGATTCCCTTTTATTCCGGAAGTTTGGTCCTTAAGGGGTTAACCGCCATATAATTACAAAGGCTGAACAAATCCTAGAACTTCAATATATTCTTAAAAATAAAAGCTAATGAGCTTTGGAAAGGCACCATATTCCAGCTATATAACACTGGAATAGCATTAATTAGGTTGAAGAGTAACTATGACTTCTGATAGTGACAGTTCCTCACTAATAAATGAAAAACCTGGATTAGGCACTATGTGCAAGGTAATATAAGTCCTTTGGAGGTTACATTAGCTTATGTTTGTAATCATTCAAGTTTTAAGACTTGTAAATTAAATTGAACTGTCTGTTCATTTTGGCTGGATGTCTCAGATACTTAGTGTTGAACCGAATAACAAGTGTAAATTAGCAATATAACTGTAAATGGTATATTGGTGCTTTCCTAATTACTTGAAGCTGTATGTATACACAATATTTGATATAAAGTGTAATACTGGAACAATGGTGAGAGATATGTATCATACATGCACACTTTACATTATGTAATTCTGTAATACAAAAAAAAGGACCTTACCTTTACATCTTGATGTTCCAATCATATGTTTTCTTTTTCTTTTTTCAGACCACCAGCTACCCGTGTCAGTGATAAGGTCATGATACCGCAAGACGAGTACCCAGAGATTAACTTTGTTGGTTTACTTATTGGACCGAGGTATGCAAGTTGTATTTGCTCTAAATAAAATGGAAATCTATCATAAAGAAACACGATAGGATCTGAAATAAACGTATATATCATACCCTATAGTGTTAAATGCACTATTTAGCTGTCCTGACCTTCCTTTACCCTCATATTTTTTTATTCCTTTATTCATGCGCTCTGTGGGCCTGCTGACGCTGGCCCTGATCAATCACCTTAGCTAAGATCATCAGAATTAAAGATCTCAGCCAGTCTAGTACCAATCAACATCTTCTAATAAAGATGCATTGACACTGCATCTCTGAGTAAAGTTCAGTGCTTCCATGCAGAGCGTGGAGACGCTGTACGACCCTAGAAGTACCTATAATGGCTGTCTGAATGACTGCCACTGGAGGTTTCCCTAGGGAGCCATGTAAATGCTGCTTTATCTTTGAAAAGGCAGTGTTTACAGCAAAAATCCTACAGGGATACTCGCCAGAACTACATTAAGCTATAATTCAGGTGACTAGTGTCCCTTTAATTTATATGCTTCGGATATGGCTTGTATTTTGTATGTTTCTAGAGTCACTCTTTGGTTTAATTATTTCAAGATGTTGGATACAAGGTTTTTCTTGTGTTTAATGTGAATCATAAACTTTCTTACTCTGTGCGGCCATTAAACAATCATCTGTTCTTTGCAGAGGAAACACACTAAAGAATATTGAGAAAGAATGTAATGCGAAAATTATGATCAGAGGCAAAGGCTCCGTGAAGGAGGGAAAGGTGGGTCGGAAGGATGGGCAAATGCTTCCTGGTGAGGATGAGCCACTACATGCCTTGGTAACAGCCAATACTATGGAAAATGTCAAGAAAGCAGTAGACCAGGTAATTGCCAAACCTTTTTTGTTCACACTTGCGTTAAGTATTATTGCATTCTGTTTATCAGGCTTTCTTCTGCAGTACTTTGTGACTCAAATTTGCTCTTCAAATGTATTGATCGCTGTAGTAGGAAAAAACATCTGTAGCTAAGAAATCCAGGCCCATAAAAGTAATGTGTTTATACTTTGTCTTCTATTCCTAGATCCGTAATATCCTGAAACAAGGTATAGAGACACCTGAAGATCAGAATGACTTGCGTAAAATGCAGCTTCGTGAATTGGCAAGACTCAATGGAACGTTAAGAGAGGATGATAACAGGTTGGCTAATTTATGGGGATCATTGTAAAGAATCACCCATACCCTCACTTCCAGTTTAATGCTGTATCTTTTGTTTTTAGAATCCTGCGTCCATGGCAGAGCACCGAAACACGAAGTATCACCAACAACACCCTGTGCACAAAATGTGGAGGTGCAGGGCACATTGCATCTGATTGCAAGTTTAACAGGTATCATTTCTGGCAAGCAAATTGTACTTCTAAGTATTTGTAATTCTGTATTCACTAGTTTTACATGGTTAGTAAATGTACTCAAATCTGAATCCTTACCATCAGTAATTTTGAGTATTGAATGGCTATTTTTACATCTGATGCGGAGAGAAAATTGTGTGGACAATGGTTTTGATTAGTCAGGACAACGTTCTCTGTATTTAATGACTGTAGGTTGATTATGCCTATTGAGTGCATGCATAATTTTAAACATATTGGTGTGCCTGTTATTTGACTTTTTTATTTTTTGCATAAATGTTTATTTTCAGTGTTCCCGTACGTCCGGGAGAGCCACAATCTGCGCAGGACAAAGCAAGGATGGATAAAGAATACCTGTCACTGATGGCAGAACTAGGAGAGGCCCCTGTCCCAACATCCATGGGACCAACCAGTACTCAATCCCATAATTCCATTCAAGGAGCACCGCGGCCCACTGGGATGACAGGAAGCCAACCTCTTATGGTAAGCAAGAAACTACCCTATTGTACTTTTCAAGTGTTCCATTAATATTAACCTGTTCACCAATTCCTGTATTTGGGTGACTTCATGTCATATCCACACATTAAAAAATGCTTTTTTAAAAATTTTTTTATTAAAGCTTTATGCTTAAAGGACCACTATAGTGCCAGGAAAACATACTCGTTTTCCTGGCACTATAGTGCCCTGAGGGTGCCCCCACCCTCAGGGACCCCCTCCCGCCCGCCTCTGGAAGGGGGAAAGGGGTAATAACTTACCTTTTTCCAGCGCTGGGCGGAGAGCTCTCCGCCTCCGATCCGCCCCGCCGGCTGAATGCGCACGTGCGGCAAGAGCTGCGCGCGCATTCAGCCGGTCTCATAGGAAAGCATTTACAATGATTTTCACAGTGAGAAGCACGCAAGCGCCTCTAGTGGCTGTCAATGAGACAGCCACTAGAGGATTAGGGGGAAGGCTTAACCCATTCATAATTATAGCAGTTTCTCTGAAACTGCTATAATTATGAAAAAATGGGTTAACCCTAGCTGGACCTGGCACCCAGACCACTTCATTAAGCTGAAGTGGTCTGGGTGCCTAGAGTGGTCCTTTAAGTGCAACTCTTGCTGAATGCAAGACTAAATCTTATTATAAGATGCTACTAAACTATTTTCTTTTATGCTTTTATGGCTTGTTTCCTCGAACAAGGAATGCTACATAACGAACATACCACTTATTTTACATATTCCCTATGCAGAAGAAACACTAAAACCAAATGCTTGGAATTTTATTTCCTTGATTTATTCATTGAAACATGTTCTAATTAACTTAATTTCTGCTGTAAGATATTTATATGTAAACATTCCCTAACCTAATATATGCATATTCCTACCCAAGTATACAATATTTAGTATACCTGAAAAGATCTACTAAGGCAATCCATAAACACTCTGGCTGTTCAGCTGTAAAATATATAATAAGCTCTTGATGAGTAATATAACTTAATGTGTGCTGTAACTAACATGTATTCGAGTATTCTGATTCTTTTGTTCATTTTCCTGGAAATGTAACTTGCAAAATGTGATTAATGTCTGTTGGGGCAACAAGAAATTCTTTGCATGTTTAAACTTAAATTTTCAATGTATCCTTTACTTATAGAACAGACCTCCATGGATGGCCGCAGATCGACCATATCCATCAATCCATGGAGCCCCCCACTCTTTCCCTCATCCCATGGGTGCTGCTGGGAATGGTCCTCCTCTCCAGCACAATCACAATCCACAACACCATTGGATGCAGCCTCACCCTGGAACTCATCATCCTAGTCCTCATATGGGTAAGTTAAATGGACAGTTTAGGTTGCTTACCGCACCATAACTGCACCTAAATGAAATTTTTATGGTGCCAGGAAGCTGCCATACACACTTATATTCAGGGGTTAAACCTTTCCCAAAGGGTTTACCCCAAAGTTCCCTCCAGTGCTGGTCTTCCTCTCTCCCCCAGGTGACATCTGTGAGCTGTCAACTGATGTGCTCAGCTAATCGGTGACACCCCAGTCATAAAACTGGCTTGCAAAAGGTAATTTTTATTGCTAGCCAGTTTTGTGAATGGGGAGTGGAGACTGGTTCTGTAGGAATCTTTGGGGTTAAACCTTTCAAGAGTGGTTTAACCCCTGAAGGTGAGTGCGCTGTCATTTAGATGTTCCTTTGGTGCCTGGAGTGCCACTTTAAGTGCAATGTTTCCAGCTGTCTTGGACACACAATGTTTCATTCGGTGCCAATGTTTTTTTCTTAAAGGTCTCTTGCACTCTCACCCTATGGGTCTGATGCCGCCACCTCCACCACCACCTCCAAGTGGTCCTGCACCACCACCTCCACCATCTGCTCCCTCCTTACCTCCATGGCAGCAACAGCAGGCCACAGGTGCACCACAACCAGGTGGTCCCCTTCCTTGGCAGCAGAGTAAGTGACATTTTTTTTTCAAACCGTTGGGATGGGAAAAGATGTGATGTTTGCACAACCTTTTCAGAGAGGGCCAGATGACTTCTAATCAGGTTGAATCTTTGAAGTGGTGTTCCTTGTTTTTCATCTCCTCTCAGCTTTTCCTATTTCCCCTCTGATTTGCCTCCCACATGTCAAGAGGCTGGAAGCTCTTTAAGGAGCTTCTGTTAACTCCTTTGAGCCGAGATCTGCAGTGTAGAATCAACTCACTGGCTAATATCAACTGAATGTTCTCAGACAATATTTGCTAATGGCGTGAGTAGCCGTGGTTATGGTTTTTGGCATGTTCCTTTAAAAGTAGGTCAATATACTTAATGTACTGCTTAACTTTTTCCCATACTTTTGACATAGTTCATGTCCTGTATTGTATCATAAAGTCCTAGATTACTTATCTTGCTTCTCATCTTATCTCCATATACTTAGTGTTATTCACTAAACCTCATATTTTTCCATAATTGTGACCACAGTCACAATTTGCAGACTTGCAGTCAGGATTCAGTGAATTCTACCTATGGTGTAAAATTTGTTTGGAAGCATTCAGGAAATCTGTAATATCTGCATCTGAATGTAAAGCACATGAAATGAAGGTTCATTATTGACTGCATGGTGGCTAAAGGCTATACTATACTTTCACTTTAGTATGTGGAAGGGGGATATTCTCTTGCCTGGCCTCCCCAATGGACGACAAGTAATGGAACCTAATATTGCAAATGGGGAAGGGGGTGATCCTAGTGTGTTCTGTCCAGCGGGCTGGGGCCCTAAATTACAAAATTAAGGGTCACAAATCCCCACCCATTGCAGGTGGGGACATATGGATGTTTAGAATTTCCATTTTAGGAGTATTGGTGGTCTTATTGACCCATTTGAGATTTATTTAGTTTTATTTTATTTTTTTAAAGTGCTGTCCAGTCAGCACATAAGTAACTCGCATGCATATAATATAACTAATCTGACACTTCCCTGTTGCTGTATCATTATGTATATATTTGCTAGCACAATGTATATCAATCCTTTACTTGGTACACCTACTGGTTTGCTCATTGCAAAAGTGCCATGTAGGCTCTGCACTAGAAAAGCGGATGCAGTTTCAATTTCTTAAGTTGTCTTCTGTTAAACTTCCAAGCTTTCCAATACAGAAATCTTAAATTTCCATGACAGAAATCTCAATTTCTGTTCTACTTTGCATACTCTCTCATTCAGTAATATGCATTCTAGATGACAACTATGTTTTCTCCTCAGGCTCGGCAACGACAGGCTCTGGTTCGGCTTCTCTCCATCCATGGCAGCAACAGCAAGGCATAGGCACAACTTCATCCAGCACCTCCATGCAGACAACAGTTTCCCTTGTGCCACCACCCCCTGGAGTCCAACCCCCATTGCCTCCTAGTGCTCCACCACCACCTCCTCCGCCTCCTCCTGGAACATCTGGCCTCCTGTATGCCCCTCCCCCTCCACCACCACCACCCCTTGACCATTCTAACTTCGTCACTATGATGGGCATGGGTGTTCCAGGAATACCTCCATTCTCAATGCCTCCTGCCCCACCACCACCACCACCCCAAAACTGAAGATAATCATCCATCCAATTTAATGTCAGTTATGCACTTGATTTCAAAATGTATGTATTAAGTCATTTCTGTAATGAAGGACTCTACCTCCTTCCTGTCTGGGAACTGATGATAGCAGTGTTTATCCACCCTTCTGATGTGGTTCTCCTATATTTTTTTTTTAAATACATCTACATCTTACAAATTTCATTGAATTAATGAATGTGTGAATTGCCTCTCTTTCGATCTATATGCAACGGTAATATTGTGCTTCAGAAGTGTTATTTTTCAGATAAAAGCAAACAGTGTTTTCCTTTTCCTATTCTAAATTAGTGGGAAGCATAAAAGTGCCCCTTAAAAGATTTGATTTGTAATGAATTAATAAGGTTCTACTTAGATTGATCCTTGCCTGCATTGGTATGAATCTGTTGTATACTTTATCTAATTTAAGATTGGAATATGGCTAGTGATCCCCTCCCCCCCTTTTTTTTTTCCGCTTCCAATATGTAGTTTACCAGTGAGTTTATTCTTGCAACACTCCTCTTCACTTATGCTTCTCATAGTGGATATTTTTAAACTGCCCTCATTTAAAGGGAAAATATATCTGAAAATTATGTATATAATACATAGTCTGGTAGATTTTTATGGACCATACCTGGAATCAGGGTCGTAAAGATAACTGCTTGGTTAGTTGGTCTGATATTTTGATGAAATCGGATATATCACTGCTGTGATGTACTTGTAACCATGAGTGTTTAGACTGCTGGAAAGCTTCGGAAGCAATCTCAACAGAAACTAGTTTTGAATAGTTTGCTTCTGCAATCCTATGCATGGTGTGAGAAAGGAAAGTTTGCTCACTTTTTAAGTCACACCATGTTGGTAGCAAAAATCCTATTCTCAGTGTGACTTGTAAACTGGCATCAAGCATTTTTTTTTTTTGTCCATTAATTGTCATTAAAGAAACCTGCCATTAAGCCTTCATTAAAGTTCGACATGCTTTCCTTTTAATGAAACCTATATTTCCATTGTGGTAGACACACAGTAGATCATATTAACACAATTGTCAAATTACTCAACCTGGTAGCTTTGTCAAAGTCGATTGTCTTGAGGTAAATACATGCATCTTCCTTCTCAATGTGAAATACCTTGAGAGAAGAGTTTGTGTTCTGGCAGTCTTTGTAGCATTTAGGTAAGGGGTCAGATATGCTGCACCTTTTGCTTGCTTTTTTTTGTCTGGTTAGTCTGTAATTGCTTCTTACGTTAAAAGTTTGCTTTTGAAAAAACGAAACTATTGCTTGAGGATTAAGAAGCTCTAAATAGCATTGGTCAATGCCAGCGTGGGAAGTTTTTCTACATACAAAATAGTATTTCTTTTAGATTGAAAGTTTCACTCCTCCATAATGGAGTAAACTTTGGTAGCGTCATGTTTTTCTTTCAGAAGTGCAGTTAGGTAAACTTGAAATTTGAATGGGGTGTGTTGCTTGTAGTATTATTCCAGCCAAAACAAACTAATATTCTAGTGCCGAAGCCACGATCTTACAGAAGCCTGATTTTGCTCCGTTTGAGGGAGAGTTGAGGGGATGATGTGGGTGGAGCCGCACAAATTTGTACAGAATTGATATTGGCCAAACCAAGAGTTATACATCAGTATGTCCCATATTTCTTAAGTTAAATGCTGCACATGTGTTTCAGGCACCTTCAAATAAAAAATTACAATTATGGTGCTTAAATAAGGAAAAACATTTTTTTATTTTTTTTAATTCTGTTATGTAGAAAATAAAACTTAGGGCCTGTAGATTTGCAAATACAGCTGGAGACTGTTTGTGTTACAATTGAGGGAAGCTGGTTTAGTGTATAGATCATGTCCCTGCAGTCTCATGGCTCAGTCCTCTGACATTTATGGTCTTCTATGCTGTCGTTAAGGGGCCGGTTGTAAATGCCGGTGGGCAGCATAAAATGTCCCCAGCGGCAGTCGCGATCCTGTGGACTGTCTGTGCGCCCAGTCGGTTTTGGCCCTCTCAGGTCATGTGATCACAGGGTCCTTGTGATCACAGGGTCCTTGTGATCACATGGCCAGAATGGCTGCCTGCAGGCCTATAAGGTTTAAGTGTATGTGTATTATATATACTATTATCATTCTAAGTGTATTTTAGTTTTATATATAATTATATATTAAAATAGAATTAGAACAATGTTAATTATATATACATTTTAAAAAATATATATAATTTCGTTCTAACTGTATTTTGAAAATATATATACATCAAAATACATTTAGAATGAAGGTCTGTCTCTCTGCGCCTGTCTATATTTATGTAATTTTTTTTACATAATTCAAATTTGAACGACCTGCCTGGCAACCCATTTAATTTCCAAGTCCTATATTTAACCCTGTAACTTTCCAAAACTCCATAAAACCTGTACGTGGGGGTACTGTTATACTCTGGAGACGTCTCTGAACCCAAATATTAGTATTTTAAAACTGTAAATCGTATCACATTCATAAATATGAATGTTAACTTTGGGCAGTGTTTGTTACTAAGTGGCTACAAATATAGACTGACATAACCCATATTGAATACCATGGGTTGTTAAACCAATCAGGCAAAATGGTAAACTCTATCTGATTCTGTAACTTTTGAAAACACCATTAAACATGTACATGGGGGTACTTTTATACTCTGGAGATTTCGCTGAACACTAGTGTTGTAAAAGTATCACAAATATCGTCCGTGAAAGTTTGGTCCCCCCCTCCTATTTTTCACACACAAACTGCACTTTTGCTGACAATTGGTTATGTTGCTTTTGAGACCATATGTTTGCTTAGGACTGAGAATTACTCATATAATGGCATACCATTTCCAAAAGTAGACAACTCGTGTTATTACAAATGGGGTATGTCAAGTATTTTCTAATAGCCATTTAGTCACAAACACTGGCAACACTGCAATAAAGGAAGTTTAAACATTAGATCAGACTTTACAGGAAGTGTTTAGGAAAGCTGTGAAAATCGCAAGTGCAGGGTGTGAGTTAGGAATGAATAAACAAATGCAGTTAATGTTTCTCAAAGAAGCAGTGAGTTAATGGAGTGCAGAGATTGAGGCACATTTGTTTACTGCTGCTCTGAGATATCTAGGTGAGTCATCAGAACTAATCATCAGAGAAAGGTATGAGTATTCCTTGTTTTACGACAGACAAGAATTGAGTTTATCAAGGTTTGGTCATGGGTCTTTACTTGTTAATGGACTTTAATTCCAAAATTGGGCACTTGTAGATAAAAGCAGACTTTTATTGAGAACGGAGCACATGAACTGTGTGATTTGTGTTTCAACTACATTGGTAGTAAATTTGCCACTGCACTCGAGAGGCATCTTAGGAAGACTATTACTTCATTGATTTATGTATACAATTTTTCATTTTGTTTCTATATTCTTGATTTGGACTTGCTTTGCATGAGGCAAAGCTAGGTAATTCATCTTCCACTCCCTGGACAAGTAGCATAATTTATCCAAATCTCTCAGGAAAAATTTCTTCTAGGAATGGATATGTAATTTGGTATGAGGAACACACAACTACCTTACCCTAAATAAGACTGACTATAACAAGAAAACAGAGTAAAGGGTGGAAATAGTTAGATTGCACATAGTTGAAAGACAAAGTATACCACGCCCATTCTTGGTGTACAAATATAAGTACATTGGTCTTTGGGTTGTTCAACCCAGTTGACCTCAAAATAAAAATACACAATAATAGTTCAGAACAATATGGTATATAAAAGTATGCTTAAATTATTACACTCACATTTGTTAAAGCTAATAGAGCTCTGCTGTTTTGTGCATGAATGTATAATCCCCGTCTTAGGATATATGTAGATCCAACTGACACAGATGCTCCAGAAAGACTGCAGGATATGTCAGTGATGGTTAACCTTGACACCATAAATAGTTTCTGGTCTACATTTCCCATGATGCTCCGCTAGCTGTTAGACTCTAAAAGCTAGCTGAGCATCATGCGTAAATGTAGTCCAGAAACAATTTATGGTGTCCCTGTTGGTCATCACTTATGTGAAGGTAAATTCAGAAAACTCCAATGGTGAAGTAAGAACTTATTAAAAACCATATGGAACTAAAGAATTCTTACATTTTCTAGAGCAGGACTTGCTCTAATGTGAACTGTAAGAGTGGTTTAATCGCTACCTAAGGATATGCTGGCACCAGGAAAGAAGGAAGGGTGGGAGAGGGAAGAGACAACTATACATTTCAAAGGATTCTATAAAGAAGTACCACATAACCATGGCAAACCCCACGAACCGCCGCAGCTTGGTTGAGGTGTTGCTGTCTCCTACCCACCCTGGACCTACGGCGAGGCTCCGGGTTCCAGGAAGTCAAGCAGGAACAGCTTTTCCAAGAGCTTAGTGATTATTCTCAAATCCCCCCCAAACATGAGCCGAAACTTCATGTTCAAAAACAAAACTTCAAGGTGCAAGATGGTCTGAGCTTTCATGGTTCAGGTTGGCTTTTATACAATTCTCCAGGCCAGAGGAACACCCTCTGGACCTGATGGGGCACAGGAACACAGAGGACATAAACCAATCAGAACAGACATACAGTCTGTGACATGCCCATGTACAGAATACAATCCCCCCCCTGCTTGGGAGATAATTGAGTAAAGTCCTGTAAGCAGAAAAAACACAATTTCACAAAGTTCAGAAAGTACTCCAAAACATAACATACCCCCCAAAAATGTTACCACCCCGGATAGCCCTGATATGTGTGAACAACATATCCAAAAATCACCCAGATCAGAGCAGGGGTTCAAAAGTTTCCTGGAAGTCTCTTTTTGACCGGCTGCAAGCATGGTTTCATGCCCCGAACAGTTCCAGAGAATCAGGGCGTGTGGCCGGTCTAGTTCGGTAGTTTGCAAACAAACTACCGAAATGAGTCAATAGTCTTACCCTGGAGCTTGTTACCTTCATCCAGACGGATGATCTCACCGAACAGTGCCCTTCTAAGCTGAATAGAAACGAACGCAGGCGATGATGGAAGTTCAGCGGTGTTCAGGAGTTTCTGTATCTGATTTCAGTTCCATGAGATTCATGCCCAAAACACCACTGTCTGCATTCATGTGAACAAGGTGGTCGCTCATAGGAATCGCGGCCACCCAGACGGACAATTAGAACAGTGTTGAGAAATGTTCCAAGCTGTTAATAGGTGTTAACAAGCTCCAGGTTGGTCTCTGTTCGTGCGGTTGTTCGGTAAACGAACCATATAGTCCCAATTGCACGAACAGAGCCTGTTTGGAGTATATTAGCCAGTTCTATTTCAGGGGCCCTAGTCACAGGGTAGGAGGCTGGCAAACAGGCCCCTCCAAAAATTTGTGGCAAACTCACAGAAAAAGGAGAGTTTGTCACACATCTTCCCTTCCCGGGGGAGACCAACCAGGTACCTGAGCTTCTGTCGGTCAGTACCTGAGTTAGTCGACCAGCCCAACCACAACCAAGTACTGGACCTGTAGTTCTCGGGTGTCCAGCTTTGTCCTGTCTGTCCCAGGCTGCAGAGGGCACGTCCGCTGCCTATGATCCCCCTTGTGCTCCCAGGCATGGTACTTGGTGGGAAGAGCTTCTGCTGGGGTGGCCTGCAGGTATTCAGGCCCTGAACAAAGGAGCTGTTGTGGAGAGGAGGGATCGCCTACCTCCTCCTCCTGGCATTCCTGCTGGAGCTCCAGTGCTGCTGGAGAGTGAGACTGACCGTTTCCACTCCCAATAACTTGTTCTGCCGTTGGGGAGAGGGACCGGTTGTCTCCCCTCCCTGGAGGATAATCTGCCGCTGGGGAGAGGGACCGAGTGTCTTGACTCCCGGTAAAGATGCAGACAATCTCCTCACCCTGCCGCTGGGGAGAGAGACTGACTGTCTCTTCTCCCAATAACACACTGCCGCTGGGGAGTCAGACCGAATGTCTCCACTCCCGGTAAAGCTGCTTGGTGCTAATGTTTGCTGCTGCTGGGATGAGGGACCGACAATCTCCTCTCCCGGTAATACTGTCTGCCGCTGGGGCGAGAGACCAGTTGTCTCCTGTCCCTGTAACACCCTCTGTCGCTGGGTAGTCAGACCGACTGTCTCGACTCCTGGTAAAGCTGCCTGGTGCTGAACTGCTTGTTGCTGCTGGGATGAGGGACTGACAATCTCCTCTCCTGGTAATACAGTCTGCCGCTGGGGAGAGGGACCAGTTGTCTCTCCTCCCTGTATGGTACACTGCCGCTGTGGAGTACTGTCCCTACTCCCTGTAACTCCGGCTGTAGCTGGGGATCTGGGCCGGCTGCCCAGCATTCTGTAGGGCCGGTGGAGAGACCTCGGTCCCATCTCCACCTGCTGTCTGGAGGTCATCCCAGGACCAGTCTGAGGTCCCCCACTGTGGTAGCTGGTAGGGAAGATGTCCTCCGTGATGCCGATATCAATGTCCTCCTCCAAGGCATCCCATAGTAAACCAGGGCTGTCATAATCATCACCCTCGGGCCAGTCATGCTCGGCCGTCTAGGGTGTATGTTGAACGTATACCACCATAGGGCCTGGTATGCGTTGTCTAGCCAAATCTCCTGCCATACCAGGGTCTCTAGTCTTGTCACCCACTCATCCAGGGGCTGCTCTCCCAAGAGATACGTTCGCATCGCCACACGCTTCTGTAGCCGCTGCTCATCACTGGGAAGGCTCTCACTCCTTCCGCTGGGCATCCTCCAGAACCTATACCAGACTTCCTTCCAGTCTGCCCCTGTATTCTGCGGCCGCCTCATCATGGCATGCTGTCCGGAAACTAGCTGTAGCCAGGGGCACTGTACGGATACTAGCGTTGCCCTCAATTAGAATTTATACGATACCGGTGTCTCCAGGATGCTTCTAGGAAGCCATCCCACCGCTGCAACCAAATGTGACGGAATTACTGCACCCCGACCGGGTACCAACGTCAATCGCTGCTTCCTAGTACTGACGAGTACCATAAGCACTGTGCTGGAGCACCATAACCACTGCAAACCCCATGAACCGCTGCAGCCCTGGGCCTACAACAAGGTTCCAAGTTCCAGAGAGTAAAGCAGGAACAGCTCTTACAAGGGCTTAGTGATTATACTCAGGGGAGTATAGTGATTATAGTAATCCCCAGAGTGTAGTTCTCCAATCCTCCAAACATGAGTCGAAACTTCATAAAGGTGCAAGATGTTCTGAGCGTTAATGGTTCAGGTTGGCTTTTATACAATTCTCCAGGCCAGAGGAACATCCCCTGGACCTGATGGGGCACAGGAACACAAAGGACATAAACCAGTCAGAACATACAGTCTGTGACACGCCCATGTACAGCGCACAATCCCTCCCCTCTGCTTGGGAGATAATTGAGTAAAGTCCTGTACGTAACTCAATTATCTCCAAGCAGAAAAAACACATTTTCACAAAGTTCAGAAAGTACCCCATAACATAACATTCCCGGATAGCCCAGATCTGGGTGAACAACATATCCAAAAATCACAAAGATCAGAGCAGGGTTTCAAAGGTTTCATGGAAGTCTCTTTTTGACCGACCGCAATCCGGAGACGTGGAGTAGGCCCAGTGGCGTACACATGATCCATGGGGCCCCGGTGCGAAAATTGATCCGTGGGCCCCCCCGCGCGGGTCGGGGCCGCAACACATGGCGGCGGGCACCTGGTCGCAGGGGTTGCAGGGCTGCGACCCCGCGACCGCGGTATGCACACACACTTAAAGGACCACTACAGACACCCTGATCACATCAGCTCAATGAAGTGGTCTGGGTGCCAGGTCCCTCTAGTTTTAACCCTGCAGCTGAAAACATAGCCGTTTCAGAGAATCGGCTATGTTTCACTGAGGGTTAATCCAGCCTCTGGTGGCTGTCTCAATGACAGCTGCTAGAGGAGCTTCCACGACACTGTACGACACTGTACGTCCATAGGAAAGCATTGAGTAATGCTTTCCTATGGGCGGTTTAAATGCGCATGCGCCTCTTGCCGCACATGTGCATTCGGAGCTGAGAGGCGGAGGGATCCCCAGCGCCAAGGAAGTCCGACACTGGAGAAAGGTAAATGCTAAAGACATACACACACATTCTCACGAACAGACGCATACACACTAGCTAACAGACACACACATTTACTGACAGAGACACACTCAGCGACAGACATACATACACACTCACTTACAAAACACACTTTCACTGACAAACACACACTCACTAACAGACATCAAACACACTCAGTAACAGACACACACAGTAACACACTCACTAGCAGACACACACCCAATAACAGACACACTCACTGACACACACACTAACACAAACACTAAAACACACTAACACATACATACACATACACACACACACACACACTAACACACACACACATACACTAACACACACATACACTATCACTCACATACATACACTAACACACACACACATACTATCACTAACATACACACATACACTATCACACACATACATACACTAACACACACACACATTTAAAAAAAAAAAAATTTATCCCCCCAGCCTCCTTACCTTTTGGAGTGCTGGGGGGATTCCCTGGTGTCCAGTGGTCCTCTGGGCGGGTGGCCGGTCGGGCAGGCGGGCGCGCGAGGGAGCTCTCAGTGCTTCCTCTTCAGCTCCCTCGCGCGCCGCATAGGGATGCCGGCGCCGGAAGATGAGCACTGAGTGCTCCCTCGCGCGCCCGCCTGCCCGACCGGCCACCCGCCCGCTGGGGTCAGCAGGGCCAGCCTCGGGGGCCCTGGGGTGGTCGGCTCCTGGGCCCCCCAGGGGAAGAGGCTGGCCCTGGGCGTACATACCGGGTCGCAGGGGCGGCCGGGCCCCCTGGTGTGCCGGGCCCGGTCGCAGCCGCGACCCCTGCGACCCTGGTATGTACGCCACTGAGTAGGCCGTAGGAGGGCAACAACCCAGCAGCAGGACCGCTACCTCCACCTTTGTGCAAAGAGGAACAAGAGGAGCACTTCTAGAGCCCTGCAAAATGACCTCCAGCAGGCCACAAATGTGCATGTGTCTGCTCAAACGGTCAGAAACAGACTACATGAGGGTGGTATGAGGGCCCAACGTCCACAGGTGGGGGTTGTGCTTACAGCCCAACACCGTGCAGGACTTTTGGCATTTGCCAGAGAACACCAAGATTGGCAAATTCGCCACTGGTGCCCTGTGCTCTTCACAGATGAAAGCAGGTTCACACTGAGCACATGTGACAGACATGACAGAGTCTGGAGACGCCATGTGGAGAACGTTCTGCTGCCTGCAACATCCTCCAGATGACCGGTTTGGCAGTGGGTCAGTAATGGTGTGGGGTGGCATTTCTTTGGGGGGCCACACAGCCCTCCATGTGCTCGCCAGAGGTAGCCTGACTGCCATTAGGTACCGAGATGAGATCTTCAGACCCCTTGTGAGACCATATGCTGGTGCGGTTGGCCCTGGGTTCCTCCTAATGCAAGACAATGCTAGACCCCATGTGGCTGGAGTGTGTCAGCAGTTCCTGCAAGATGAAGGCATTGGTTGGGTATTAATCTTCTGACATATAAGACATTGTTCTTGGCAATTGGCAATTACTACGGCTAAAAGAATGTCTGAGATTCAAGCCTTCTCCAGTGATGAAAAAACATATCCAGGTCTTCCATTATAGAATAATCTTAAGGAATGGAATTCCTGCCTAAGGTGCTTTTGCAATTCCACATTTTACAGGAAGTTGTCCTTCCTTCCTTTTATCCAAACCCTTCCTCCATGGAAGAAGTAAAGCTTCATCAACTGGATGTTGAGGATTGTCTAATGAAATATCTTGAGGTCACTAATCAGTTTCAGAAGTCACAACATTTATTCATTCTTCCAACTGGCTACAGAAAAGGTGAAACTGCTTCTACCGCTACTTTGAGACGTTGGATCCGTAAAGAAGGCTTATCATGTTAAAAACCTATCTCCTCCAGAGAAAATGAAGACTCATTCGACTAGGGCACTGTCTACCTCTTGGACTACTTGGGCAGAGGTTTCATCTGATGACATATGCAGGGCAGCCACCTGGTCTTCTCCGATGACCATTGTTAAACACTACAAGCTGGATTTAGTTTCTTCATTTACTTCCTTTGGGAGAGGAGTATTATCCTCCAGTTAATTCTCACAAATAAAAAAATATTGCAGCAAACTAAAAGTATCTGCTTTATTCATTGTCCCTCCGATTGGTCTTAGCTTGAGTATTACCCATAAGTGATGCTGCCATGATTAGCCAGGAATACAGAAAATTGTATTCATACTTATTCAGGGCATTTGCCTTGGGCGGCATTTTCCAGGGGGCGGCAAAAAAAGCCACTCCCAAATGCCCAGGGCAAATGCCTTGTTAGCCTCGCGGCTAACAGACATGCCGGGCGGCTGGCGAGGGAGCACTTCCTCTGAGCTGTCTGCTCAGCTCCCTCGCGCGCCGCAGAGTGAGGCTGGGAGCCGGGTCGATGACATCATATTCCGGCTCCCAGCCTCACTCTGCGGCGCGCGAGGGAGCTGAGCAGACAGCTCAGAGGAAGAGCTCCCTCGTCAGCCGCCCGACTGCCCAGCAGCCACTGCACCCCCAGGAAGAGAGGGATCCCAACCCCCCCAGCATGCCCAAAGGTAAGGAGGGGGAATGGGGGGGAGATTTAATAAATAAAAAAATATGTTAATGTGAGTGAGTGTGTGTGTGTGTCTGTTACTGTGTGAGTGTGTGTCAGTGTGTCAATGTGTCAGTGTGTATGTGTGAGTCTGTGTTAGTGAGTGTGTGTCTGTTAGTGAGTGTGAGTGTTAGTGTGTGTTTCTGTTAGCGAGTGTATGCGTATCTGTCAGTGAATGTGTGTGTATGTGTGTATTTAGAAGGCGGGGCGGGGGGAAGGGGGCGCCTGAGTTTTGTCCTGCCTAGCGCAGCACAAAACCAGGATACACCACTGTACTTAGCATATTTTTCTTTTCCTGGCTATTATTCATGGCAGCATCAGCAACCCTCCATTAAAATAGTTTTGAGCTTTAAAACTAGACTGTGAGATAGAGGGAGGAGAGACCTTTATTCCTACAGTCTGGTTCTAATTAGTTAATTGTTTCCTGTCCTGATCCTGTTGGGGGCGGAGCTAACCATAAGTGATGGTGCCATGAATAATAGCCAGGAAAAGAAAATTACGGTAAGTATGAATAAAATTTTCTGTAGTACTTATGGGGAAATATCAGTTGGTCAGCCAGAAACGACATACAAATTTGCCTGTAATAGATTGCTAATAAAAGGAACAGTATGTGAGGAATAGATAAATGGAGAGATGTAAGGGGACAGATTCTCACTGAATGTAGTCCTGACGACTACCCAGGTGACAAGAATGGCTGCTAAACTACAATTTAAGTGTTTTAATTTGTAGGTCTGGAATAGGCAGAATACGACATCTGGGTTAGTTGGTGTGTGTTTGAACTAATGTGTGGATGAGCTGTAATAAAGGGAAAAATACATTAATCTATACAAAACACTGTATATTCATGAGGACATGCTTAAAAGTTTTCCAGTCGGGGGCAGAGCCTGACCGGGAACCAAGGTGGCTGGATCATGAGCACCTGCGACCAGGTCCCTAATACAGCTACTCAAAGCAACACGAATGGTGCACGGACCCCACTAATCACCCTACAGGTCCTGGGAGCTCTTTACCCGCTGAATCCTCCACGAGCTGGAACAAGGTGCTGAGCAGTAATTATAGCCCTTTCCCTCCCAGTAACAAGACGACACATAGTTCTGGGAGTACAACTGATTTTAATGGGCCAAACTTGGCCTTTTATGCACAGATCCCAGCAGGGGGTCTCCATTGTATTCAACACAAGCCCCTCCCAGGAATCTCTGGGCCTGGGAGATAATTGCGTTAAAGACCAGTAAGCAAATTATCTCCCAGGAACAGGGAGCCAAACACAAAAATCTAAAAACACGAAAGCACCCCAAAACATAATAAAAACATAAATCAAACCCACAAATAGCATCCCCAAATAGCCTTGATCTGAGCACCCAAGTTCTCCAAATAGCGCTCAGATCCTTGCAGTGTAGGGTAAACGCCACCATATTAAAGTTCTGACCAGCCACACAGGTGGTCCTATGCCGAAAATAGTTCCAGGGCGTTTGCTGCTTTTGTCGGTCAACTTGCGGGGGTTCCTGGCTGCCTCTTTGGTAGCGTTTGTTCCCCTTAGTCTCAGGCACCTTCCCTCCAAAAAGCGGGCTCTTGGGCTGGCAGATTTCAAAGTGGATCAAAACCCCTGACCAATTTGTCCAGAAACTGCACAGTCACCTCATGCTGAAAAAAGTTCCATAACCTTTGCTGCTAAGTCCCGCTGAGGTGACCGGGAACCCATGAAGTCCTCATGACAAAATTAGTTCCAGGCATCAAGGTGGACAGCAAACAACGAAGGTGGGAAAGTGGAGTGTGGTGAGAGTGGAGTGTAGCCTTTTAGGAGAGAGCAAGAGATAGGTTTGTAAAATAGTTAGTCTTGGAGGCCATAAGCATTTCTAAAAAGGTTGGTTTTGAGAGGCTTCTTAAATGATTGAAGACTAGCGGAGAGTCTGATGGGGGTAGGCAGGCTGTTCCAATGGAAATGAGCCTCCTGTGGGAAGTTCTGCAAGTGAGAATTAGCAATAAGGGTGTGAAAAGTGGACAGGAGAAGGTCACTGGCAGAGCGGAGAGACAGAGATGTTATATTTAGTGAAGAAATATAACAAGGGCTAGAGCTGTTTACAGCTTTATAGGTAAGGGTTAGTATTTTGAATTAACACCTATAGGAGCCAGGGAGCCAGTGTAAGGATTGACAGAGGGGTGAGGTGTGAGAAGAGCGACAAGAGAGGAAGATAAGCCTGACGACAGCATTCATTACATATTGTAGTGAGGCAATACTGCTTATGGGGAGACCAATTAGGAGAGAATTGCATTAATCATTACAAAGAATCACTAGAACATGAGCAAGCTCCATGGCAGCATCTTGCATAAGAAAGGGGCAGACGCAGGCAATGTTTTTGAGGTGCATTTAACAGGTTTTAGCAACAAACTGGATATGAGGCACATAGATGAGGTCAGACTTAAAGATAACACCAAGACCGTGAGCTTGCAAGCACGGGCTGATGCAGGTACCATCAACATGCAGGGAGAGCAAAAGAGGAGGATCAGTATTATGAGGAGGAAAAAAAAGAAGCTCAGTTTTAGAGAAATTGAGTTTTAGTAAGCAGGAGGACATGCAGTCAGAGATAGAAGAAAGACAAGTGGTGACATTGTAGAACAGCGGAGGAGAGATCAAGGGAGGAGAGAAATATTTGAGTGTCATCGGTGTACAGGTGGTAGTGGAGAGGCAGTATAAGAGAACAAAAGAGAATCAATAAGAGAGCCTTAAGGGACTTCAGTCGAGACAGCACAAGGGGAGGAGGTGTCTTTGGAAAAGGAGACACTGAATGAACATTGGGAGACGTAGGAGGTGAACCATGAGAGGAGAGTGTTGAAGAGAAAGAGGACATGATCAACAGTGTCAAAGGTTCCAGAGACTCCAACAATAATTAGTACAGAGTAAGTAGCCTTTGGATTTAGCGATGATTGGATAATTTGTAACTTTAATCAAAGCACTTTTTAAAAATCTCAATGTATCAGCTCTCCTGACACTCGAATTGCTAATGTCCTGGAAGTATATAGTCAGTGCAAATCCTACAAAGGGAAAAAAACAGTCATTAAAATGTGTAGCACACAACTTGGTACAGGTGTGGCAGACCCTGTCCTCATACCTTTACTTTTCCCCCAAAAGAACTATTCACTAATTTAATACCTTCCCTTCTCCCAAACATTTACTACTAAAAGCACCCTCCCTGCCAGCTGTTCAGCTTCACAAACTCCCGAACGGTCCCCAGCGTTACCTGGCCGCAAACCTCCTGGAACTCAGATACGGCTACTTGACCTTGCGGCTCCCAGTCACCTTGAGCTGCTGTTTTGCCCCACTTGCCGACATGCCAGGAGAATGTTTTTGGAGGGAACGTACTACAGACTAATTGGAACAATCATTCCCTGAGAACCAGGGGTAGCCCTTCTTCGTTTGAACGCAAAACCGCCCTCTATTTGACTGGCCCAAACCACAATTACGTTGGAGCTGTTTTGGGCTTAGTCCTCGTGTGCTGCTGGTCAAAACTTTACACTGGTGGCGATTGGACAATTCTTTATGGATCCAGTTGCTATTTTGCCATCTTGGGTGCTCGGACCTGGAGCTATCCGGGAATGTATGATATGTGGGGTTCCTGTGTGTTTTTACTGTGTATGGGGGGTGTTTTATGTTAGGTACTCTGTATCTGGGATAATTAGTTAATTATAATCAATTATCTCCGAGACACAGAGGCACTTGGGTAGGCACTGTATGCATTGAATGGAGACCCCATGCTGAGGGTCTGTGCATAAAAGGCTGCATTTGGCTCAATAAAATCAGTTGTACTCCCAGGACTTTAGTGTTGTCTAGTTACTGGGGTGACTAGAGCTATTTACTTAAGAGCACTTCTAGCTTCAAGGATATTTGGCAGAGATACCCAGTTGGGGTATTGGAATGTAATACTTACAGGTAAACATTATATTACAAAAAAATGGAGTAGACCAAAAATACAAACTACAGTATACAAAAGCCCAATGCATGCCAGGTACAAATATAAAATAGCCAACATTTGGTGCTACCTGTTAAGTAATTTTTTTTATCCACCTTACCTGGCTGCCTTTTTGTTTTTGTGTACTTCATTAATTATATTTTTATCTGTTTTATCTTGAAGATATCTAGGTGCTAGAGTAAAAGTCTACTTTTCATGTTTGTTTTGAGGATTTGGTGCAGTCTATGATATCTTGTCTAGAATGAAGATTATGGACCATCTTTGATATTGAATAGCAATTTGTTATTTTTGTATATTATGTGCTTTTGTTTTGTAATATTTACCTAAAGGTGATCCTTGTGATTCTGGCTTACTAAGGGCTACAACTGTATACTTACCTGTGGAATAAGGTTTTATTTTATTTTGTTTCTTATTTTTTCTTTTTGTTTCTCCCCTTTTTCTATTTGTTTCAATTTTTCCTAGTGTATTCTTATACTATTGGGTATACTATTGGGTACACTGGCCTTGGTACATTAGTATATTCCTATCTCCTTTTTATGAGATTGGGCTCCTTGTCTTTCTTTTGTTTCCTGTTGTGCTAAGTATCCACTTAGTGTTTTTCTGTTCCTCTTTTTATTAATTGCTATTCTGTGTATGGCTCAGCCAATGAGAGTGCTAATGGTCCCTTTCTCATTGTTAACACGTCTTTTAGTCTTTAGTATACAACGGCTTTCTGTACAGGGTGCCTTGGCATCATTCTCAACCCTGTGGCTGTTCGGTCTCTGCCGTCTTTTATTGTACATATGAGTTTCCTTTTTTGAAATTGATGGTCTGGACACAGTCCATTTCTTTATCAGTATATATTTTTGTGTCTCTTGAGTACTGAATGGGCTGTTCTTTTATTTTATACATATGTACATATATAACAGACGTCCTATCTTTATGATGACAGATAACTGGCTTTCCTTTATGACTATAGAGTTAATGCCATGGCAACCCTTGCAGAAGATCCAAATGCGGAATGTTAAATACCTTTTTACTTTATTCTGAGAAGGCCGGGAACCTAAACTGTTACTCCAGCACTATACTGTTAGGAATAACACTATTATCTTCCTTTAAGGATTAGATTGAAAGTAGATGAATCTAATCATAATGTCACATGGTTGGGTGGCTTTGTTCCAAAGATGGCAAAAAGCCCGGTGGACATGAAACCATGACGAGCTGATCTGGCAGCAGTACTTGGAATATTTTAGTGGCTATTTCTCATTTGCTCACCTTAAGTGACTCCGTCAAGCCTCTGGGCTACATGTTATTCCGTCTGGCTTGGTTGGATATATCCTCAACTGAGAATCTTTCATCTGAGACTGAGTGTATCTGTGACCTCATTGTGAGCACCAGACTGCTTTGTAACTACAGTCTATAGTTTATAATTTGGTTATTTTATCCTGAATCCTTTAATTCTATTTTCAGTTCATCGCATTTTACTGTTTAGTAAATAAACCTGTTATTTTAAAGATCCCACTTTTAATACTTTACTGATACCAAATAAATTATATGCTTATTAAAAAGAGGAACATTATTATTAACTGTGACACTACAGTGAAAATAGTATTGGATCCTAAGTTTTTTTGTTGCTTTTTTTGCATACTAGAAGCCTACAGTTCATACAGTAATATAAAAATATTTATTGTAGCACATCTTACATTCATCATTTCCTTATAAGGAGACATATTCATAATTATTAAAGGTGAAAAGTAGTAAATGCTAAAAATAATGACAATAATCATGCATGTACCACAGAATAAAATGTGAACTCTAGAGGGCACTAGACCCTATAAACATAAGCAACTGATGGACTGGATAGTGACTGTATTGAATGTTTCAAAGTGCAGTGACAACTACAATCCCAAACTTAGGGGTTTCTGTTTTAGGCTAAAGTTGTCCAAGTTCCTGGAGAAGAGGAGCAAAGTACAGTAATAAAGTAGTAACATACAATGTAAAGTTAGATTGGTATGCACCACATATCAACTCTGTACTTTACACCTGGGTAGTTAGAGGAACACTCCAAACACCATAACCACAAGAATGCGTTGTGGTGGTTGTGGTGCCAGTAGTATCCTGGTGCCCCTCCATTTTAAGGAGGAAAACTGTTTTAGAGCAGTCTGACTTCTTACTACGTGGTGTCTGCCGGACTCTGCTATACTAAAGCCAATAGTGTTCGGTGATAAGAGGAATTGGGTAAGAATTTGCAACAGTAATCTTTAGAGTCCTCTGTATTCAATACAAAATCATAATTCCACCTTTTTTCTACAAAGAAGAAACTCACCCTTGCAGCAGAATAGGATTTTCTTCAGAAACATAATCCTCCATAGCTTTATTTTCTACATAAGACAATAAGGTTCTGTCTCAAGGAGGGCAGGTACCAGGTAACAATTTAATAAAGAATCGTAGTGGCCATGGGGAGGGGAATTTGCCAGCCTTAATTTTGTCAAAGGCTATAGCTAGATCACGGCAAGGGACAGGAATCAATGAATCCTATTATGTTTGAGCAGAATGAATGTGCTTAACTACAATTATCAAAGATTGCTGACAGGAAAAACTTCACTTCAAGAAACTATTTTGCCCTCCTCCAAATTGATTAAAAAATTATGCTTTCCCTCTCTCTCTCTCTCTCTCTTTCTCTCTCTCTCTCTCTCTCTCTCTCTCTCTCATACTACCGTTCACTCTCATACACTCGCATCATCTACATCTTCACACGACCTTACCCCTTGAAGCAACCCTTCCCAGCTCCAATCTCCCTTCTCACACCAACCGAACACAAATTTGAACGCAATTGCTTACTTACAGCCCAAATACAACTACCAGATGATGCCCACAATGTATAACCTAAGACCAAATCAGAGGCACACGAAATATGGCACGACTCAGATACAAAGCTCTGTAAAGCGCATCACTCACGGTATCCTTGGATAACAACTGAACTAACAGTAAGACCAGCGATGCATAATACATGTGACCAGAGTTATAACATATGCTTTAAGTTCTTTCATTTCTATTTCTCTCCTATGTGAATAAACAAACTCAAAAAAAGATTGTAAAAAAAAGGATTATGCTTTATAACAATTGGAAACTAAGCACAATTGCGCAAGAGGAAGAGGAGATTTTTTTTAAGGAGATTACTTATGAATAGTTACTTTAATAGACTCCTCCTGAGGAAAGGTCTACCAACTATTGCCTGAACGGCCAACTGTCTTGCTTTCTTGGACAGTGGAATATTATGCTGGATAGAAAATGAGTTGTCTAAAAATGTTTTGGCATCCCTAGGTTCCAATGAATCTTGATTGACCAGAGAGAAAGATCCATAAGGTAATAAAATAGGAATTATTAACCATGTTTTGTTAGGGGACAAAAACATTACTTCCAAGGCAGGTCCTGTGAATGAACTTAGGTGCATGCTTTCCCCAGCCTAATAAGGCAGTTAGCATGGAGAAGCTCTTTTTCCTGCAACAGAAGCAATTACCTTCCCTTCTCTATTGCTTCTCTCATGCATCAGATAGATGTGTCAAGCCAAGTTGCATGGTCTTCTCCTCAGATGTATTGTTAGAAAAAGAGGGTCTAGAATTTTAGAGCTAAATGTACAAAACCCACCATAGCCCTCTATTTCACCTGCGGCTTGACGAGTATGACTGTGTGTGTCTATCGGAATGACATAGAGGAGCCTCCTTCACTTAACCTGCAAGTTGATGGTACTTGCATCAGTCAGTCCTTGCAAGCTCATTGTCTTGGCATTATCTTTGATCCTGGCCTCACCTTTGCACCTTGTTTTCAGTATGTCACTAAAACCTGTCAATTCCACCTTAAAACCATTGCCCACATCCGCCCCTTTCTCACGCAAGATGCTGCCAAGGTGCTTGTTCATGCTCTGGTAATCTCTCACATGGATTACTGTAATTCTCTCCTAGTAGGTCTCCCCAGAAGCCAAACTGCTCCGCCACAATCTGTAATGAATGCTGCCACCAGGCTGGTTTTTCTCACACGTCGCTCCTCCTATACTTCACCCCTTTGTTAATCCTTACACTGGCTTCCTGTATCCTATAGGTGTCAATTCGAGTTACTAACCCTTACTTATAAAGCTTTAAACAACTCTAGCCCTGTTACATTTCTTCACTGATTCATAGATATGTCCCTTCTCAGTCTCTCTCCTCTGCTGGTGACCCTCTCTTGTCTGCTGCTCGTACCCTTACTGCTAATTCGTGCTTGAAGAACTTCTCGTGGGTGGCTCCCTTCCTTTAGAATAGCATGCCTACCCCCATTGGACTCTACCCTTCAATTGTTTAAGAAGCCCCTCAAAGCACATATGTTCAGAAATGCTAATGGACTCCCAGAGTAACTTATCTATGATTATCCATATCTGTCTCTTGCCCTCCTAAAGAGCCACACTCCACTCTCACTTCCAGTTCTGCTACTTTTCCACCTTGTTTGGTGGCTGTCCCCCTTGCTGCCCTATTGTGTCTTTGTACCCCACCTCCTCTAGACTGTAAGCACGTTTGAGCAAGGTCCTCATCTACCAATTGTTCCTGTGTCATTGTGTAATTGTCTCATTTATTAGAAAATTTCCCCCCTTTCATAATATTGTAAAGCACTGCAGAATTTGTTGGCGTTATGTAAATACCAATAATAAAAATAATAACTAAGCAACTAGGTCCTCAAAATCAGTCGGAATGTCTCTTGCAGTTATCCAAAATGGGATCAAAATGTCATCAAGGACAGCTTTGCTGTTAAAATTAAGATCAGCCGCTCATGTTCTAAATTCTAAAGCATATTTCCCCAACAGCCTAGAGCCTTTTTTGAAATTGAGAATAGTCTTGGCAGCCAAAGCAGAATGATGTAGAGGATCAAATACCCTGCGAAAGGTTTCTACAAACCTCTTATAGTCATTTACAGTAGGTGAATTACTTTTCCACAAGGGATCTGACCCTATCAAGGATTCCACATAAAGATGGTTCCTTCTCTCAGTAGGGAAGTTGTGAGGGAAAACCTCAAAATTGATGGCAACCTGTTTAAGAAATCCCCTACAATCCTTGAAACTCCCTGCAAATGGTTGCAGGATTTGAAAAGTGAAGTGTGGGTACTTTCGTGCCACTTTCCTGTAGAGTCTGTAATGCTTGTGTGAATTGATCAGTTCTGTGGTCCTGCTCCTCTAATCTGGCCTGAAAGGAAGCTATACATAACTCAACCCCTAACAATAACAATAATAAAGTAGGAAGAATAGAATAGGTGTATTATTGATCTTTAGGTGGTCGGACATTACTCAGGAGGAAACAGTAAATATCAGTCCAAATAAATAAATTAATGATTTATATATATATATAATATAATATATATAATCTTTTTTTAAATTCTTTATTTATTACTTTTTCAATTATCTTTCGGTATGGGTTGTGAATACAGAAGAGAAAGCAGGGAACGGGGAGTGGGGAAATCGCATATGACAAAGCACATATTGCATTTAGGTTGGGCACATTTTCCGTGATGTCGATTTAGTAAGCACTCGGTCTCAGGTCAACCCCGTCATAGCTGAGTCAAGCGTTGGGGAAGTCTTGATCTGACTTCTGCCTATGCGGACCGTTGTTTTGTGGCGTGGTGAAGAGGGTGGCAGTGATCAGCTGGCCGGGCCCGTTTCATGGCTTAGATCGTGTATGGTGGTTCTGGGTTGGGGGTCTACGTGGCAGCGTTTTCCTAGGTGGTGTTTCTAAATGTCGCGGCGAGATTGGGTGGTCCCCATGGTCGCGGTGCTCTCTTGGAGTTGTGTGGTGCCTCAGTTGCCCTGGGAGCTAGTGTGTTCTGGCTTGTGGGGTTGGATGTGCTCCTTCTTGAGTTGTGGGGAGTGGGTCGGAAGGTAGGAGAGGGTCGTGTTCGGCCCCGTTGGTAGCTGTGATTCCGGTGTAGCATCCCCTTCTGTGCTTTTTACATCTCTCTGTGGTTGCCCTGGGTATTGCTTTGAGTTCCAGGAGAGGCTGCGGTTCGTGTTGAGATGGGGGGTTCTGCTGCCTAGGTGCCTTCGTGTCGGGTTACTCTAATGGTAGTGAACGTGTCCCCGTCCCTCCTTGTCCCATCTCATTGTTCAGTATCGAGGGTGCCCTTTGGAGGGCCTGGAGGGGCTAAGTGTGGTCGGGTGTCCTGCCCCGTGTCGGGTTGGCCTATGTCTGTTGTTTATAGGCGGTTGCGCCCCTTTGCTATAAGGCTGTAATGTCTGCGTGTGGTTAGCCTCCCGAGGTCAGAGTTCTCCCCCCACGGGCCCCAGGCGTGCTCCCTGTCCGTTAAGTGCCCCTGAAGGATTAGTCGCATTAGTGGTTGTTTCTATGGGTATCGCGTGTCCAAGTTCTGGTGGTTAGCGTCCCAGAGACTCCATGTGCGATGAAACTCTGTATACGAGTCATGTATCTGCGCCTTTAGTTCATCTAAATCTTGCATTTCTTTGATTTTGCGGATGATGGCCGGGATCTCCGGGGTCCGTGGGACCGCCCAGAGTTCTGCAATTGCCCTGCGCGCCGCTAGGGTGATACGGGCCACCAGCTTGTTTTCTTGTCTCGTGTGGGTGTCCAGAGGTTTATTGAGTAGCATTGTCCAGGGCTGCACTGTGATGGGCTTTTCCACCACCCGTTCGATCATGCTCCGTACCACTGCCCAGACCCGCTGAATTTTAGGGCACGTCCACCAGCAGTGGAGGTACGTGCCCTTCTCTCCGCAAAGCTTCATGCATTTGCCAGTGGTTTTCTTGCCCAATTGATGTAGCCTGTGGGGTGTGAGGTACCACCGAAACAGCGTTTTATAAGCCTGTTCCTTATACATAACACATGTCGTAAGGGAGTTGGAAGCAGCCCATATCTTGGCCCAGTCGGTCGGGTCGTCTGGTGGGCCAATGTCTCTTTCCCATGCCGTGATATAGGTAAAGTTAATTTGGGAGATGTGCGTGGTGAGCGTGGTGTGTAGATGTCTGACATTTGTCCGTGGCGAAGCGGTGCATCGAAACATTGTTTTTCAAGTGGTGTTAGTGGCGATAGCCCTGCCTGCTTGACCACAGGCTGTTGTGCTAGGTCACGCAATTGGATGTAGAGGAAAAAGTCAGCTGAGGTCAGGGCCTCTGTATTGGGTAAGTCAGGGTACTTGACGATTTCACCCTGGCGATATAAGTGTAGAAGTTTGGAGATGTCTCTCTGGTCGAATGCAGCGAAGTGTTTGGCTATCATGCCCGGTGGGAAAATTTTATTCCGGTATATCGGTGTCACCGGTGAGAGAAAGGAGGATAGGTTGGATTTGGGATTGTGTTTGTCCCAAAGGGCTATTGCGTGCGTGATCGCTGGAGAGGTGGGAGGCGGTAAGGGCCTGTACTTCGGTGGTACCCACATGTAGGAAGACGGGAGTTCCCAGCCCATGACATCATGCTCCAGATCCACCCATCGTTTGGTGCCTGGTGATAGGTGCCAGTGCTGGATGTGAGCCAATTGGGCTGCGTGATAATATTGTTGAAAGTTGGGGAGCCCCAGTCCCCCCATGAGCTTGGGAACGTACATCGTTGATCTGCGGATTCTAGGTTTCCGCGATCTCCAGACGAATCTGTCTATGGCCGATTGCAGGTGTCTGAAGTCCTGTCGCTGAATTGGGATTGGCAGTGTTTGGAATAGGTAGAGGAACCTCGGTATCAGATTCATTTTGATTGTGGCCACTCTGCCCAGCCATGACACGCCTAGTTTATCCCATCTTTGTAGGTCTTGGTGCGCCGTCGGAAGCAGGGGTTTGTAATTTATGTCATAGAAGTCCCCCATGTTGGTGGTTAATTTAATGCCCAGGTACGTGAGGGAGGTGGGGGTGATGCGGAATGGGAATAGATAATATATATAATCTTGCACTCCATGTATTCCAGGTACTTGCCCGGTGCTTATCAGGCCAAATCCAAAAAACAAACAGATAGCCCTCTCGGGACTTGTAAAAAATAAAACTTTTATTACCTTAGATTAAAAGATCAATGGGTCGATGTTTCAGTATGGTATCCCCAAACTTTCATCAGTCTACTGGACTAATATAGCTAATATATATATTTAAAACCAAAAAGCTGCACTAACCTGAGACATGCATACATTATAAGGGTGCTGCTGCAACCAATTCATACTACATACAACATCCAGCGCACTCACTCATTCACTACATGGCGATTGCAGCCAGTTTGCTTCATATATATTTGGAAGTCTAGGCCAAATGCCTGATTTTGCACCTCTTCCTGTCACGGGTGCCTCATTTCAGGGCTCTATTTAACCTTGACCTGCAAAGAGTCCCAGGAGGAAGCATTTCCCAAGTAAGTGGATTAATCTAATAAAACAAGGCATTAGGTTGTTATGATTGGACCAGCTAAGAATGGGGTACATTGACGTTGTGGCAGACTTATGGAATGTATGATCATATACTGTAACCAAACCCTCACTATTTTTATATGGATTACGTGTTTTTGAAATTGCTGTTTAATGAATGAGTGAGTGCTCATGATCTTGTATGTAATATATATATTCAGAACAAGGTCGGTGTGAAATTAGTCTGGTAAGGGATATCAGGGTACACCTGTATAATATACCAATATTAGGGTGAATCGGGGATAAATGGAATTAGGCTCTGACGGAATCATTCTGCCTAAATTGCTCTTGTGGTCAAGAAATATTTTTTTCTAGATCATGCAAATTTGTAATGCACTTAAAAGTGTTTATTTTGTCTTCTTAAATCAACAGCAAAAACAGATGTGAAAAAGGCTCAACTAACTATAATTCTAATGAAGGTACTGAAAAAAGTTTAGGAAATAAACTAGACTTAACCTAACTTGCATCGTTCTCAGTTGGTCAATGTTAGAAGGATGCCATATTAAAAATTAAAAGTCAAATGTCAAATCTCCCGTTACTCGTCATGTTTGAAGCGATTGAAGACCTAAGGCTATAAATGTGAGTCCATAATGAAGCAAGGCATTAGAAGTAGACTTTATAAAAACAAAACAAACAAAAAAACTAATAGTTAAACTATTCAGAGTATATGTTAAACTGTGCTACAAATATAGTGCTAAAATAATGAAATTAACTGGATTGTATGTATATACAATCTTATTTCTCTAAATATACATAATATTAGAGCAAAACAAAAGTCCACATAAAGTCTAAAAACAGAAAAAAGGGATCCCCCAGTCATCCATGTATACCCCACATTTAAGTACACAATGGGACCAGAGCATGTATGTAAAACGAAAATGTACTTAAAATTAAGCGATACCTTTTTTTTTTTTACTTCCCAATGCATATACTGCATTGCAAAAGTCATTTACAGGCATAACTGATAGAAATAATACATTGATAACTAAAATAAACACAATATTAAAAGAAAAATTATAAACGTACGCTATCTGAAAGGTTGTAAAGAAGCACAACAGCATTTTCTCCCCTAGAAGGGCTGAATTGAGACCTTAAACCAAAAGGTGGTCTACACAGTGTCTCATCTTGGTACTAAATACCTAGCTTGCCACAAGTTTTTTTTTCATTTCATTTCAATGATCAATCTTAAGTTCCTCAGGGAACCATCAGTACTGTACAGTAATACTGTAATGTGTTAGGGCTGCTCTTCCACATATCTTTCATTCGACAGTTTAGGAACGTTTGTAATGGGCTGTGACAAGTTGAGAATGACTGCGGAAAGTACTGTAGAGTATACTTACCTTTATTCAGGTTTTTGGACGGATGGCTACTCTGGCGGACAACTCCGATCTCGCTGGCAACTCCGAACTCCGGGGTGTGGGACTGGCGGGAACTCCGTGCATCTGCTCCGCCTCTTCGGCCATACTGCGTCTGTGCGGCGCAGAAATGTCCGTTCTCGCAAGGGACTTAAACGTACACTCGCTGGTATGTCCGTACTTGCGAGTGTACGCAAAGTGAGGGTGCGCAAAGCGGGGTATGCCTGTATTGTGTATATAGGAGTGTAGTGATTGTATATGGGATTTATTAAATTAATAATGATTTAAAAACAAATGTTCATTCCTCCTTTCCTGTTGCTACCTAGTTGGGAGAGGGGCATGCTGATCTGAATCTGGTCTGCCCCTCCACTGGGTACAGACCATGCATAACTCTCTCGTAAGCTCAGGAACTTGCATTGTCCTGTGGAAATCTGCGGCAGCGCTCTGATTATCCCGAGCTAGGAAGACAGCTACTTATGGTCTGCAGCCAACAGCATTGCAGGCCAGAAGTGCCAGACTGCCTCCCCTACATTACAGAGGAGCAGACGAAGTATGTCACATAATACTGTGAGTGGTTTTTCTTTGGAGCTCTGGATTATACTTATTTACCTTGACCTCTTTGGAATAAAAATTTGTAGTAATGCGCTACTTCTCCATTTATCACAGAGCTCCACAACAATAAAACTCACAGTAATGTGGAGCTCTGTTACAAGATCATACACTACACAACCAGTGGCGTACACACAATCCATGGGTCCCTGGTGCCAAACTGGTCCGTGACCTGCCCCCCCACCTCTTACCCCCACTCCCTCCCCCCGACAGAGACACACACATACATACAGACACACATACATACATAGAGACACACACATACATACAGACACACACAAGACACCCATACATACAGACAGGCCCACATACAGACTGACAGACACACACACACACACACAAACACACACACAGACACATACATACAGACCAACACAGACACAGACAGGCACACACACATACATACAAACAGACAGGCACACACACATGACACACATACATACATGCAAACAGACAGGCACACATACACACAGACAGACACACACACACAGACACATGCATACAGACCGACACACACACACACAGACAGGCACACACATACAAAGACACATACATACAAACAGACTGGCACACATACATATATACACACATACATACAGACACACACACACACACACACACATACAATGACACATACATACAAACAGACAGGCACACATACATACAGACAGACACAGACAAGCACACATACAAATACACACATATACAGACAGGCACACATACATACAGACACACAGAAAGACACACACACACACACACACAAGACACACATACATACAATGACACATACATACAAACAGACAGGCACATATACATACAAAGACAGACATACAAACAAACACACACACAATGTTTAAGTCACCCTCCTGTTTCCTACCTTTTAGGTGCAAGAGGGTGACTTACCCTGGGGTCCAGTGGTGGCTCAACTTGATAGGAGTCAGAGTTCCCACCGGGCCCGGTTTGCCACGTGGGCCAGGGCCGCAAAAGATGATGGCGGGTGCCCAATCTCAGGGGTCCGCAGTATGTACGCCGCTGTGCACAACAATACAACTCTAAGTAATGTGTCTATTAGTGTATTAGGGAGCTCTCTAACTATAAAACACAGAGTAATGTGCATTTTATTTTATATACCAGAGCTCCACTGTAATACATCTCTCTATAATATGATGTAATATTTGTGTTGTCTGTGTATGTGATAGGTGTGATGACTGTGTGTGATATGTAGGCTATGTGTTGGCTGTGTGTGATATTTGTAATGGGTGCATTAACTGTGTTTGATATGCGTTTATTGGTTGTATGTGATATTTGTGCTGGGTTTATTGGCTGTGTGTGATGGGTATTTAATTCAGATTAAAATATGCATTTAGTCCTATGTGCGAATGCCGGAGTATATTTTTGCAGAGTTATGCTCACACAGTCCCACAGTCAGATGCACACAGTTATACATATACACTGTCAAATCCACCACATGCACATAGTCGCAGGCAGATAGTTACACACACAGGATCAGGCAGAAACACACAGGTACAGGCAGTAACACACACACACACACATAGTTACAAGCAGATAAACACACTCACACACAATTATAGGCAGACAGCCACACACACATACACACACACAGGCAGACAGCCCCACACACACAGCCACACATACAGTCTTACACACATACTTACATGCAGACAGTCATGCACACACACACAGGCAGACAGCCACACACGCACACACACACGGGCAGACAGCCACACACACACACACACACACACACACAGGCAGTCAGCCACACACACATACACACACACACACACAGGCAGATAGCCACACACACAGGCAGGCACTCACACACACACAGACAGCCACACACATACACACACACACAGGTAGACAGACAGACACACACACACACACACACACACACAGAGGCAGACAGCCATACACAGGAAGACATCCACACACACAGAGGCAGGCAGTCACACACACACACACGCAGACAGCCACACAAACATATACAGGCAGTCACACACAGTTAAGTAGATATGGCCTAAAAAGCACAAAAGAAAAAAAGTGGTAATAAAATACCCTTTATTAGAATGATGTAAACATAAAAATAATTAAAATATATAAAAAGTGGAACATGCAAAGAAACAGGCCCGGACTGGCCATCAGACACACTGGGCAAATGCGTGGTGGGCCACAGTGGCCATGAGCTGAGGCCGGCAGGGGAGATCACAGGATCTCCCCTGCCGGTCTATGCAGGGCTGCACTATCCGAGCGCCGGCCCTGCTGCATTCCATGACAGGCCGGTGGGGAGATCAAAGATCTCCCTCATTGGCCCACATGTAGTTTATTGCGGCCGCCGGCAGGGGAGAGAGGGAGGGAGACAGGAGAGGAACCCGAAGAAGCTCTATCTTGCAGCTCCGCAGGGTTCTTCTCGCGAGATCCGGAGCGCTGCCCACAGGCTAGCGTTCACTCACCACTAGCACCACCAGGGATGGCAGTAGCACGATCCCCCTTCCTAGGCTAAAGGTAAGAAGGGAGGGGGGATTTAATCACTCACACACACACACTGCATGTTGACACTCACAGCACCCTCACTCACACAAACACTACACCCCTGACACTCACAGCACCTCACTCACACTCACATACCCTGAACCCCTGACACTCACAATACCCTCATACACACAAATGCTCACTGCACCCCTGACACTCACAGCACCCTCACTCACACACACACTGCACCCCTGACACTCATAGCACCCTCACTCACACATACACCCTGCACCCCTGACACCGACAGCACCCTCACTCACACACACTGCGTGGCATTTACCCTCGATTTTCACCACTTCCCTCATAGCTTGTTCTAAGTTGGTGGTGTCGTACTCCTCTAGGAATCTCCTTTTCAGAAAGTAGGCCTGTTCTGTTAATCAGACATTTCTGTACTATTTCTGCATAGTTGCATGATCATATTTTTTTGGAATGTTTGACAGCAACAGATTTAAAATGTAGTTAACATCCACCTTTTTAAAGATGATATTCTCTATTATCCATAAAAATATCCAAGTCTAGAAGCTCAATTTATTTTCTCTGTATTATTTGTGGCTTTGAGGGTTATTCCCTGTGTATTTTGATTAAGTAATCCCTTCAATTCTTCCTTCGATCCTTTCCAATTCCATATGAAAAACACTCTATTAATCTCCTAAATGTAGTGAGTTTTGACGACCTGCCATATCCTGCCCATACATGGTTATCTTCCTATATGGATATGAACAAGTTGACATAGCTCGGTGCAAACCTCGTCCCCAAAGCCGTAACAAACTTTTGGGTAAAATACTAATCCTTAAACATAAAAACATTTTTCGCGAAATTAGTACTATACCTTTACTGAGAAAACCTATTTGCTCCTCAGCTAATTATCCATCTCTTTCCAATATTTCCCTGCACGCCTGACTTCATTTCTTTATAACAAAGAGTGACAAAGAGTCTAGATAACAAATGGTTGGAGTATTCTATCTATATATTAAAGATTACAGAGGCTACATAAGAATGATATGATCTATATTAGAGGCAGTATTGTGTGCCCCCTGACAAGAAGAGAGTATTTCCTATAGTGGTGCTTGGTGGAGGCTTCATACTATGCAACTGGAAGCTCTTTATTTTCAAAGAAATTGGCTTTTTGGCATTTAAAGGATCACTATAGGGTCAGGAGCATGTATAGTGCTAAATCCACCATAAAGGTGGCTTGCCCCCCCTTAGCCCCCAATCCAAGTATAAAACTCACCTTATTTCCAGCGCCGCGCAGGTTCGCCTGTGCTGGCTCTGCCCACTTTGTGACACTTTTCCCAAAGGAAAGCATTGAATTGGCTAAAATCGGCACGGGGGCAGGGCCAAATGCCGTTTTGGCCAATCAGGACCTTCTCATAGAGATGCATTGAATCAATGCATCTCTATGAGGAAAATTCCGTGTCTCCATGCAGAGCGTGGGGACACTGAATGTCAGGGCTGCTTACTGTGCAGACCTGAGCCAGGAAGCCCCTCCAGTGGCCATCTAAGGAGTGGCCACTTGGAGGTGTCCCTAGGGGCAATATAAACATTGCCTTTTCTCTGAAAAGGCAGTGTTTACATGAAAATGCCTGAAGGGAGCTATTATACTCACCAGAACAACTAAGCTGTAGTTGTTCTGGTGACTATAGTGTCCCTTTAACCTTCCCAGTTCTGGAGTGTTTGAGAAGGCTACTAGATGTTTAATCTCTGAAGTGCTTGAACTTTTTCCTTTTGTTTAATTTTTTATTTTCATAGTGCAAGGAGTAACATACAGGCATGTGATGCCACAACGACATTAACAAGCATATTGTAAACATACGTTTAGGTGCAGTGTCATGGCATGTGAGAGAATTTCACTTTTTTAATTTCAATAAACAGGCTCAACTACAAGTCTAAACATAAGACTTGAGAGGGTGCAAGCTAATGCAAAATTAAAACACACGTATAGTTAAACTTGTTCGAAAGAACAGTGGCATAGGATTCAGATTAGCTGCACTTTTTCTAATATTGTATGTAAAGGTAACGTCTAATTTCTGAGTATTTCTCAAAGCATGAGAAGTGCAGCAGACTGGTAGACATTATTAGTGATAGGTCACAATAGGCTTGAGATAATCTGTCAGAGGGTAGAGTAAATGCTTAATTAGCCTGTCAAGTTATCCACTGAAATAAATGTATTAACCCATGCTAAAACACAGCACTAGAATAATCCACTGGAGCCTAAGTTAGTGTATTACCACATTCAACTTAAAGTAAAAATGATAAATCAAAGCAACAAAAAAGGAGTCAAGCAAGGACTTAAATAACATGCTATATACACTGTGTGTATACTGCTGGATATATGATAGAGAGACAACGAAAGCAACAACGCTCTACTACATTAAAATCTATCAATGATTAATAACTGCAGTTTAGGGTCAGCCAACACCAGATGTAGGCCAAGGGATGATGTTCATCGACATGTCATGCCGGGCATCCTCATGCCCCATCAGGACTCATTAGGAGAGGGTAATCCATCAGAGTATGACTGAGTCTGGAGCTGTAGTGCTATGTCAGCTATCCTCAAACCCAGGCCCCAGCTATCCTCAAACCCAGGCCACGCTTCCCTTTGACCATGGCCCCTGCGATGTGCGGTAGGACCTTGGGCCCGCAGGGGCCCTGATTTCCAGAGACCCTTCGTGTGTATGGTCAGTGGGTAGGATAAGTTTCTGAATGAACCCCCGGCCTAGAAAAAGAAAGGGCCTCCTCAGCATCAACACTTCTCCAAGACTTAGAGGCAGAAGTAAGTCCAGAAGGTCTAGTGCAGTAATGCTGTGACACCAGCATGGCCGCCTTTGTCTGCTTGACATGGCAACCCCCGTGTGAATCTTCCCTGTACATTTCCTGAGCAGGTTCCTGTAGATGGTGAGCCAGTTTGCGCCAAAAATCTGTAAATATTGTGTCCAGCCTGGAGGAGAGATCAGCTTGCCCTCCAGGAGATGCAGGAGGACTCTGCAGAAGTTGTGGTGTAGCAGCCATCTTAGGTAAGTAATGTGGTTGCAGTTGAGTCTTCCTTGGCGTAGAGGTGAGAGTGCTGGAACTTTTTAAAGAACAATTTAATATTTTTATATTTGGATTTAATCTTAACATAAAGTGGTGACTATTTTATGCTATTTAATGTCCTAGTAGAAATTAAGATATTATTGTATACTATTACTGTAGTTATATATTGCTCACATAATTTGTACCATGCATTAAAATATGAGTCCATTCCATATAGAAATACCCATTTAAAACACTCTTTGACAGTGAGTTAGTAATCTTAAGCAATATGTTGTCACCATGTAGCCAAAAGACATCAATCTACGCAGATTTGTTGTTTGCTTACTAACTGAAATACAGAAGAGCACAATAAAATCCTTACTAATTATAGTTCAGGGAGCAGCCAGATTGGAGGTCCAAATGCTATCAAGCAACAAACTGAAGATCTAGAGGAATCAAAGGGAAGAAACTCAAAACAAAAAGTGCCCCAATAAGTAACAAAATGTACAAATTTATTCAGCCTTCACACAGAAAAGCATATATTCAGGGGAACAGGAAACAAACTGAGTTAATGCATTTAGGACTTTGATCAGCCCTTACTGTAAGTCAAAGATTGTGCGTAGGATTAAGAACTGATCTTGACATATATCATATTCCCTTTTCCTTTTCTTTTTCTGTTTATTTTCTCTTTGTCTTCCCTCATTCCTTCCTTGGTAATGTTGGTGGCATGTAGTTATTAATAGGGGACTTTTATATTCCACAATATCTTTGTTGTTTCTGCTTAAACCAGTTTCACACAAATCATGTCCCTAAAATGCTCTCTGCCTAGGAATCACTGATCAATTATCTCAAGAGCCAAATAACTCAACTATGACATGTTCAATATGTAGATTTTATGAGCTTCCTAAGAGTGTCTTGACAGAAATTCGTCAGAGGTGTGTGTCCATTCTGACACTGTTGACTCTTTAATTTTCTATCCTTAGCCACAGTCTTGGTTGGCAATTGTTTATTGACCACTTACAACCAAGAGAAGAGGATTTCCTTTCTCCAGCAACATTACTATAGATGCCAGTGGTCTTTCTTTGGATTTCCAGTGTGAGCATAATTGTACCAAGGGATTTGACCTTGACTAGCAGGTAATGTTCCTTTAAATATTCTAGAGCTGAACTACATGGCTCATTCTCAATACTGTTGATGCATGATGTTTCGAGGAGATAATCCATTATTTTTCCCCCTATAAACTGTCTGGGATTTTTTTGGCATTGTTTATTCATACTGAAGATAGGACCTCCTCTAAAAGATCCATCTCCTACTTAGGGTCTTCCACTGGTGCTGCATGCCCTGTCAAGTTAACACTTTGAATCTATGTAAAAAGCATCTCTTGACATAAAAGATTCTCTCTCTCAGTTTTAGAATTGACATCATTGTCCTGGGAATAATTCATCTAGAAAACCATACTTCAATCCCCTCTCTAGTAGAGCACATTCCTCCACATAGGCCAATGAGGCAAAAACAAATCAGAGCAGCCACCACTACAAGTTGAAATGTTCATTCTGATGAAGCTGACCTTTTTCAGCCAGGATGTCCTTAGCTAAGTCTTTTTGCAATGAAAAAAAAAATATTAAGCAGTTTTTTTGAAGTGGAAATATTGAGCTTCTGATCAAAGGCAGCTAACATGCCTTAAAGAGCAGATGTCATCTACCTGGGAAGTGTTTTTTTTCTTGCATGGATTGGTAACATGCCAAGGAGAACCACGACCCCTCATACATGCTTTTCACCAATACCCAGGTAATTGCCTTCACCTCCAGTCAAGTGCCAGGGCCAGTAATTACATTTATTAATTTATTTATTTAATCAATCACAGTGGACCTTTTTGTGTATTGATTAATTTTGTGTTGTTTGTTTTTGCAAACTTTTGTGTTTTATTTTTTATTTTAGCTTCATAGCATCTGAGAATAAAAATTCAACATTGGGCAGAGTTTTTTTTATAACTCCCTCTAGCATGTAAGCTTATTGAGCAGGGCCCTCAACCCCTCTGTTCCTGTGTGTCCAACTTGTCTGGTTATGACTACATGTCTGTTCGTCCACCCACTGTAAAGCGCTGCAGAATTTGTTGGCGCTATATAAATAATAACATAATAATAATAACCCTGAAGACAGATTTTTTTTAATTAAAAAAGTGTCTGTGGTCTTTTAGTGACCAGATCATCCTTACGATCTTTCTTCTTCAAAACTGCAACCATGTTAAAGCACAGGTGGCACAGTGGCAGCAGCTGAGTTTTACTCTGCTATTTTGTTGGAAGCGCCTCTAGTGGCTGTCTGAGTGACATCTACCAAAGGCATTTAAACCCTTCATAGAAACATAGAAACATAGAATGTGACGGCGGATAAGAACCATTCGGCCCATCTAATCTGCCCAATTTTCTAAATACTTTCATTACTCCCTAGTTTTATCTTATAGTTAGGATAGCCTTATGCCTATCCCACGCATGCTTAAACTCCTTTAATGTGTTAACATCTACCACTTCAGCTGGAAGGCTATTCCATGCATCCACTACCCTCTCAGTAAAGTAATACTTCCTGATATTATTTTTAAACCTTTGTACCTCTAATTTAAGACTATGTCCTCTTGTTGTGGTAGTTTTTCTTCTTTTAAATATAGTCTCCTCCTTTACTGTGTTGATTCCCTTTATATATTTAAATGTTTCTATCATATCCCCCCTGTCTCGTCTTTCCTCCAAGCTATACATGTTAAGATCCTTTAACCTTTCCTGGTAAGTTTTATCCCGCAATCCATGAACCAGTTTAGTAGCCCTTCTCTGAACCCTCTCTAAGGTATCAATATCCTTCTGAAGATACGGTCTCCAGTACTGTGTACAATACTCCAAGTGAGGTCTCACCAGTGTTCTGTACAATGGCATGAGCACTTCCCTCTTTCTACTGCTAATACCTCTCCCTATACAACCAAGCATTCTGCTAGCATTTCCTGCTGCTCTATTACATTGTCTGCCTACCTTTAAGTCATCAGAAATAATCACCCCTAAATCCCTTTCCTCATATGTTGAGGTTAGGACTCTATCAAATATTCTGTACTCTGCCCTTGGGTTTTTACGTCCAAGATGCATTATCTTGCACTTATCCACATTAAATGTCAGTTGCCACAATTCTGACCATTTTTCTAGTTTACCTAAATCATTTGCCATTTGGCTTATCCCTCCTGGAACATCAACCCTGTTACATATCTTAGTATCATCAGCAAAAAGACATACCTTACCATCAAGACCTTCTGCAATATCACTAATAAAAATATTAAAGAGAATGGGTCCAAGTACAGATCCCTGAGGTACCCCACTGGTGACAAGTCCAAGCTTCGAATATATTCCATTAACTACAACCCTCTGTTGCCTGTCACTCAGCCACTGCCTTACCCATTCAACAATATTGGAATCCAAACTTAAAGATTGCAGTTTATTGATAAGCCTTCTATGTGCAACAGTGTCAAAAGCCTTACTGAAATCTAGGTAAGCAATGTCTACTGCACCACCCTGATCTATAATTTTAGTTACCCAATCAAAAAATCAATAAGATTAGTTTGGCATGATCTCCCTGAAGTAAACCCATGTTGTCTCTGATCTTGAAATCCATGTGTTTTAGATGTTCATCAATCCTATCCTTTAACATGGTTTCCATCACTTTCCCCACTACTGAAGTAAGGCTTACTGGCCTATAGTTGCCCGACTCCTCCCTATTACCTTTCTTGTAAATGGGCACAACATTCGCTAACTTCCAATCTTCTGGGACTACTCCTGTTAATAATGATTGGTTAAATAAATCTGTAAATGGTTTTGCTAGTACACCACTAAGCTCTTTTAATAGCTTTGGGTGTATTCCATCAGGTCCCATTGACTTATTTGTCTTTACTTTTGACAGTTGAAATAGAACCTCTTCCTCTGTAAACTCACGTGTAATAAATAACTCATTTATCCTTTTTCTCAACTGAGGTCCCTTTCCTTCATTTTCATCTGTAAATACAGAACAAAAATATTCATTGAGGCAGTCAGCTAGACCTTTATCCTCTTCTACATACCTTCCTTCTTTTGTTTTTAATCTAACTAATCCTTGTTTTACTTTTCTTTTCTCATTTATGTATCTAAAAAATGTTTTATCCCCCTTTTTTACTGACTGTGCTATTTTCTCTTCTGTGTGTGATTTGGAAGCTCTTATAACTTGCTTAGCCTCTTTCTGCCTAATCTTATAGATCATTTTGTCTTCCTCACTCTGGGTTTTTTTTATAATTCCTAAATGCTAACTTTTTGTTTTTAACTATTTTGGCCACATCTGTGGAGTACCACAGTGGTTTCTTGAATTTTTTGCTTTTACTGACAAGCCTAATGCAATTTTCTGTTGCCTTCAATAGTGCAACTTTTAAATAATCCCATTTCTCTTGGACTCCATTTAAATTGCTCCAGTCTGATAATGACTCCTCTACCCATATTCTAATTTTAGAAAAGTCTGTTTTTCTAAAGTCTAAAACTTTTATTTTTGTGTGGTGTGACTCAGTCACTGTTCTTATATTAAACCACACTGACTGATGATCACTGGATTCTAAACTTTCACCTACAGTAATATCTGATACCAAATCTTCATTTGTTAACACTAAATCTAGTATGGCCTCTTTACGAGTTGGCTCCTCAACAACTTGTTTTAGAGACAATCCCAGTAGGGAGTTTAGAATATGTGTGCTCCTGGCAGAAACATAGAATGTGACGGCAGACGAAGAAACATAAGTATAGAGGCACAAGAGGAGGAAAATATGTCAAAAAAAGAAAGACGGGAAAGACTACAGAGGAATTAAGCCCCATTAAAGGAATTTACAATTTGAGTCAAAAAAGTTTAACAGAACATCATAAAAATGTATTGAAAAAGGGACTAAAATTCGCACCTTACAAACCTTTAAACCAATTTGATTTTTATGTAGATTTGAATAAGTTTAAAAGAAATGTATGCTTAAAAAAATTATTTGCCAAAAACCCTATAGAATCACAATTAAATAAAGAGGAGGAGTCTAAGTATACAAATTTGAAAGAAAAATCCCAGTTTTATCCAAAACACATGGTTTCAGAAAAAATGGTGACCTTTGAAACCATGGTTATGACAGAGATCAGTAAAATTGAGAAAAAATAAAATTTTAACCATAATCTAACCAGACAAGAAAGGAATGCACTAAAAACATTTGGCGATTTAGTCATAAAATAATAAGGGTGGGGGGATTGTTTTGATGTCAAAAGAATTATATTGCAAAGAAGCAGAAAGAATTTTAAAAGATGAATCCACTTATAAAAAAATGGAATATAATCCCAGTAAGGATATTAATCAAACATTTCAAGAATTTTTTAAAAAGGGTTTAGAATTAGAAATTCTGAATGAGAAGGAGTATAAGTATTTAAATATAAAACATCCTAAAATCCCAGTTTTCTATTTCCTCCCCAAAATCCATAAGGACACCAAGAATCCCCCAGGACGACCGATAGTGGCAGGAATAGACTCTGTATCAAATAGATTAACCCATTACGTGGATATACAACTGCAACCCTTAGTCAAACAAACCACTTCATATATTAAAGATACAATTATGGTTTTAAATGCATTAGAGGGATGTAATTGGGATACTAATTGTTTTTTAGTTACAAGCGATGTTACAGCTCTTTACAGTAACATCCCACATCAATACGCATGTAATGCAGTGGAATATTTTCTAAATAATTCTTCAGAGTTTACAAATATAAAAACTAAATATATCTTGGAGGGAATAGAATTAATTCTAACTAACAACTACTTTTGGTATGGTGAGGAATTTTATTTGCAAGTAAATGGGACGGCTATGGGGACGAAGTTTGCCCCCAGCTATGCAAACCTATTCATGGCACACTGGGAAAGCATTTTTATCTATGGTGCGCATGGCTGGGGGAAAAGCCTAGTAACATATGGCCGTTATATCGACAATATTTTCTTTGTATGGAATGGAAAAGAGGAGGATCTTGTTACATTTTTAAACTATCTTAATGAAAACACCTGGGGTATAAAACTTACCAGTAATTGGAGCAAGACTGAAGTGGTTTTTCTAGACCTACACATATAGTTATAGTTATAGTTACATAGCTGAAAAGAGACTTGCGTCCATCAAGTTCAGCCTACCTCACATTTGTTTTTTGCTGTTGATCCAAAAGAAGGCAAAAAAACACCAGTTTGAAGCACAATTTTGCAACAAGCTAGGAAAAAAATTCCTTCTTGACCCCAGAATGGCAGTCAGATTTATCCTTGGATCAAGCAGTTATTACCCTACATTGAAAGATTATATCCTTGAATATTCTGTTCTTGCAAGTATGCATCTAGTAGCCGTTTGAACATCTGTATGGACTCTGATAAAACCACTTCCTCAGGCAGAGAATTCCACATCCTGATTGTTCTTACAGTAAAAAAACCTTTCCTTTGCCTTAGGCGAAATCTTCTTTCTTCCAGTCTAAACGCATGGCCTCGTGTCCTATGTAAAGTCCGGTTTGTGAATAGATTTCCACACAATGGTTTGTATTGGCCCCGAATATATTTGTATAATGTTATCATATCCCCTCTCAGGCGACGTTTTTCTAAACTAAATAGGTTTAAATTTGTTAACCTTTCTTCATAGCCGATATGTTCCATTCCTTTTATTAATTTTGTAGCCCGCCTCTGCACTTTTTCTAGTGCCATAATATCCTTCTTTAGAACAGGTGCCCAAAATTGCACAGCATATTCAATATGGGGTCTTACCAGTGATTTATAAAGAGGCAAAATGATATTCTTGTCCCGAGAATGAATGCCCTTTTCAATGCATGACAATACCTTACTGGCCTTGGCCACTGCTGATTGACATTGCACATTGTTGCATAGTTTGTTGTCTATAACAATTCCCAAGTCCTTTTCATGTGTTGTTATCCCTAATTCGCTTCCATTAAGGGTATACGTTGCTTGTGTATTCTTTACGCCGAAGTGCATAACTTTGCATTTTCAACATTAAATTTCATCTGCCATTTGAGTGCCCAGTCCCCCAGTCTATCTAAATCCCTCTGCAGCAAAGTAATATCTTGCTCACATTGTATTGTTTTACAAAGTTTGGTGTCATCTGCAAACACTGAAACATGACTTTCAATGCGGTCTTCAAGATCATTTATAAACATGTTAAATAGAAGGGGTCCCAGAACAGACCCCTGAGGGACACCACTTGCCACCTCTGTCCAGCTTGAAAATTTACCATTAATGACAACTCTTTGTACTCTGTTTTAAAGCCAATGTTCTACCCAAGAACAAGCATTTTCATCTAGACCGATTTCCTTGAGTTTGAACACTAATCTATTGTGTGGAACTGTATCAAATGCCTTGGCAAAATCCAAATAGATCACATCCACGGCAACACCCTGATCTATACTTCTACTTACTTCTTCGTAGAACGCAATCAAGTTAGTTTGACATGACCTGTGCTTCATAAAACCATGCTGATTTTTGCTGATAACCATGTTCTTCTCAAGGAATTCTTGAATATTATCCCTTAATAACCTTTCAAATATTTTACCAGCCACAGAAGTTAAGCTCACAGGTCTATAATTTCCAGGCAAGGATTTTGAACCCTTTTTGAATATAGGAACCACATCTGCCTTCCTCCAATCCTCCGGAACACTTCCTGAAAGAAAAGAATCTTGAAAGATTAAAAACAGAGGTTCACTTATTTCTGCACTTAGTTCCTTAAGTACACGTGGATGGATACCGTCAGGCCCTGGAGCTTTGTTTATATTAACTTTCTTTAGTTGCTGCAGCACCTTGTCTTGAGTTAACCAATTACAATTATTCTGCAAGTTTTTAGTAGCAATCATTTGCACATCTATTGCCATGGGTTCTTCCTTAATATATACGGAGGAGAAATAGTTATTTAAAATTCCTGCCTTTTCCTGGTCTTCATTAATTAACACCCCCGTTTCAGTTTTTAGTGTACCTACACTTTCATTTTGTTGTTTTTTTGAATTTATGTACTTAAATACATATCAAAGATAATAAAATTAAAACTAAAAATCATTTTAAGACAGTCGAGGCTAATAGCTACATAGGGAGAGAGAGTTGTCATTTCTCCCCATGGCTTGAAAATGCCCCGAAAGGCCAATTTTTACGGATTCAACGCAATTGTACAGACCTAATTACCTTCGAAACCCAGTCTAGTAAAATCAAGCAAGACTTTATAGACAAATGTTATGAAGATTTTAAATTAGAGAAAGCGAGAGAAGAAGTGAAAAGTATAGACAGAAAAAATCTTTTATAATATAAAGAGAAAAATGAAAATACATCTATGGAAATTCCTTTCATATGTAATTTTAGTACCGACAATTACAGAGTAAGAAAAGTAGTCTCTAAATTTTGGCCTGTTTTATTACAAGATCCCATTGTTAGAACTTTTTTACCAGAAAGAACTAAATTTATACATAGAGGGGTCAACAATTTACGCGATACCCTCACTTCAAGCTCTTTAAAGGAAAAAAAAGATAAAAACACCTTTTTAAGCACAGAAAAAGTTTTTTTCGGATTTGGCCAATGTTTAGCGTGCAAGAGAACTAATAATAAAAAACGTCAGGTAAAAAGTTTCACCAATAAGGAAGGAATAGAATATCCAATTAAAGATTTTTTAAGCTGTCATTCTAAAAATCTATTTTATTTAATAATATGTCCATGCGGTTTAAGATATGTAGGAAAAACAACTAGACCCTTGCATATCCGAATTGAAGAACATGGCCACAATATCGTAAAAGGTTTTGAGAAACATAGTGTCTCAGCACACTATAAGATTGCCCATAACTGTGACACCAAGGATACCATATTTTTAGGAATAAAAAAAGTAGGCAAAGATTGGAGAGGTGGAGATTTTGATAGCAAAATTAGTAAAATAGAGATGGAGTGGATTTTTAAGTTAAACACTCTGATTCCAAACGGACTCAATGCAGATTTTGAAATATGTCATTTTTTAAAATCATTTTTAAAATAATTGGTAATTGTAAAAGAATTTGAATTTTATATCCTCCTAATCCCTCCAGCCTTTTTCTACACTTTTATATTTTTATAGATTTGTTTGGTTTCAAGTTATATGTCATTTTAAATTGGACTTTTTTATGTATTTACGAATCCCTCTTTTTGAATTTAAAAGAATTGTTTTTATAAAAACTTTTTTAGATGCATATATAAAACTTTTATTTTAATGGTCCTTCTCTTATGCACAAAAAGGAAGATTTAAATATTTATGTATATATTGATGTTTTTTATTACTGCCATGTGTCTTTATATACTTATAAAATGATTAGTGTTCCTTTGACTTAATGATTTAAATGATTTCATCATATTACTTTTATTATGGCTATATTCTCCGTTTTATATAAATATCCACTATCTAATTTTATTGTGTAAAAACTGTAAAAGAAGTTTGTAAATTACAATACTGTAACTTTTTGCCCATGTATATGAATGCCGATTTGACTGGGAGGAAGAAAGAACCCGTGGACCGCACAGTGGAACGCACGGAAATGACGTATCGGCGAAACCGGAAGTGACGCAACGGAGCTCAAATCCGCAAGGAAGAATGAGGAAGAGGCTTGAAACGCAGGGCATCACCGTTTCTATAGTGATTGCCCGTGAAAATACAAGCCAAACACCAATTATTCACCCGGGAGAGGGGTACATATAGCAGGAGAATACCAAGGAAGACTACACCACTATATCCAGCTGAGGAAGCCTGCATAGGCGAAACGCGTCCTGGAATAAGACTGTGAGACTTTGGATCTTCGGATTTTTATATGCCAATTTTATTTTATTATTTTTATATATATATATATATATATATTTTATATTGTTATTGTTATAATAAATATTGTAAACTTTTACTTGCTATTGGCATTATCCCTGCTATATTTTTTCTAAAGAAGGTGTGTGGTCCTTAACCACACAAGCGCACAGATCAGAGCCGACTTGGATGGCTCTAAGTTTGTAAGTACCCCATCTTGGTTTATTATCCTCTTTTAAAGATCAACGGTACTGCACCATATTCGTTCTGTTTCATTCCAATAGAACATCAGAAGCACTGAGATTCAAGAAGGGTGAGGGTCGCCTTTACTGAACCCCAAGAGCGCTGAAATTGAGCTACTATATTTTAGCTCCCTAAATTGTGAGTGGGATTTTATCCCTATGATTCTATTACTATACTTTACTATACGGTATACAGGGGCGTTTTAGCCGCGAGGCAAACAAGGCATTTGCCTTGTTTTTTGTTTTTTGCCGCCCCCAAATGCCCAGGGCAAATGCCTTGTTAGCCTCGCGGCTAACAGACATACCAAGCGGGCAGCGCTGGGTGGGCAGGTGGGCAGCTGCTGGCGAGGGAGCTCTTCCTCTGAGCTGTTTGCTCAGCTCCCTCGTGCGCCGCAGAGTGAGGCTGGGAGCCGGAATATGACGTCATCTTCCGGCTCCCAGCCTCACTCTGCGGCGCGCGAGGGAGCTGAGCGGACAACTCAGAGGAAGAGCTCCCTTTCCGGCAGCCGCCCGCCCAGCGCCGCCCACAGCCACTGGACCACCAGGGAGATAGAGAACCCCCTCCACCGCCCCCAGCATTCCCAAAGGTAAGGGGGGGGTTAAATAAAATTTAAAAAAAAAGAAATGTGAGTGTGTGTGTGTGTCTGTTAATGTGTGTGTGTGTTTGTTAGTGTGTGTGTGTGTCTGACTGTGTGGTTGTGTCTGCTAGTGAGTTAGTGTGTGTCTGTTAGTGTGTGTCTGACTGTGTGTGTCTGTTAGTGTGTATGTCAATATGTGTGTATGTCTGTTAGTGTGTGTGTGTGTCTGACAGTTTGTGTCTGTTAGTGTGTATGTGTGTGTTTGACTGTGTGTGTCTGTTAGTGTGTGTGTGTGTCTGTTAGTGTGTGTGTGTGTGTGTGTCAGTGTGTGTATGTCTGTTAGTGTGTGTCTGTTAGAGTGTGTGTCTATTAGAGTGAGTGTGTGTGTCTGTTAGTGAGTGTGTGTGTCTGTTAGTGTGTGTATGCGTATCTGTCAGTGAATGTGTGTGTGTATTTAGAAGGCGGGGGGGAAGGGTTGGGTAGGGCAGCACAAAACCAGGATACACCACTGACGGTATACACTATGTCCATTCCGTTTTTCTCTTATGTTTTTTAGAAACAATAACTGGGAAGATTTATTTAATTTAAAAGACTCTGTAAGGTACCGCCTTTTTATCTCCATTATTATATATACGCAAATATAGCGCTACATCTACCCTCTATTTTTCAAGTTCTATTTTTAAAGATATTTAGATGTTATAGCAGCTATTTTATGATATATTCCTTGTGCACTGTCAGAATATTTTGAAAATATTAGCACACCTCCTTTTCTCTTTTTAGAATTTTGTTTTCCAATTTACATCAGGAAGATTAAAGTCACCCATGATGATAACTTCCCCCTTCATTGTCATTTTAGCTATTTCCTCAACTAGTAGATTATCTAACTCTTCAATTTGTCCTAGGGGCCTATAAATCACACCTACACGAGTTACTGTGTGATTACCAAATTCTAACGTAGCCCAAACGGACTCTATGTTTGCCTCACTAACTTTTATTAGGCTAGATTTTATGCTATCCTTCACATACAAGGCCACCCCTCCCACTTTTTTGCCTTTCCTATCTTTCCTATATAAAGAGTACCCTGGTATTGCTATGTCCCAGTCATTTTTCTCATTGTACCAGGTCTCAGTAACAGCGACTAAATCTACACTATCAGTTGCCATTATTGCCAATGTAAATATTTCTGTTCTGCAGAATGGCTATGTTTTACACTGCAGGAACAAACCTATGTATGTGGCCAGTTGGAGCATCCTGAAGAAGAAAATCCTGCATTTGTCTCCCTTTAAAAGATTTTCTGATTTGGAATGTAAGGTGATCTGTCTGGATTTCTCTTTTTCATGTGCTGTTTGGTTTCTTCCTGCTTGACTTTCGCATCTCAACCACAGAGGTGGAGGTCCTGAAGTGACTGCAGTTTTCATTTCAGTTTTCCAAATTATTGTCTCCTTTTGCTTGCCTGACGTTTAGGACATTTAGGAATAGTGCAGAACCAACTATTATCACTTGGCCATATAAGCACTATGCAAATTCTTCACTAATTCCTGTCTCTATAACAAATATCAGCAAAGCTTCCAAGAACTCAAGCCAGGGGAAAACCCTTTCTCAAGGTGACTTTGAGCTAAAATACCCTGTGGTGGTCCACACATGCTGTCCTGTTTGGAATGTGTACTCAAAGCCAATTCAAAGCATTCTTCAGCTGTAATTCATAGAGCTGTTCCCCAACAAGCCCAGGGCAACTCTCATGAATGCCTCAGTGACCATTTCCCTATGCAGTTTTGATATAACATCTAACTTTACTAAGTTATAGGAGCCACAACTCTTCACTATCAGGAAGTTGAAATTACTACCCATCACAACCAACCTGGTGGTGGCAAGCTGGGCCTACATGTTCTGGAATAGGTCCTTGTGCTGTCTCTGTTCAGAAGAGGCAAACACTAAGATAATTCTTATAATATAATCTTTATTTAATAATATATATATATATATATATATATATATATTTTTTTTTTATATTTATATATTTTGATATTCTTAAAGAATTTACTTGCTAACCTTATCCACTTTATATTTTTGACAGCCATGTTTTTAATTTTGGTCATATAGTGAGTTACTATTTTGGCTGCTGTCCATTGATTTCAGAAATGGAGTGCTCATTCTGCCTGCATCATTTTCTTCCAAGTGATCCTATCTACTACATCTACATGTCGTGTCGGGCAGAAATATTGCTTGAATTTGAAAAGCAATGGAAGGTTGCAAAATAGTAAGTACTCTTTATTGGGACACATTCTTCAAAAATTAAGGTTATTAAAAGGTAGTACTCCTGAACAATGACCTTTACTTACTATTTGCGGACAATCCGACGTTTCAAAACGGACTAGTGGCCTCAACATTGCAATGACTGGTGAGATGCAAACGCCTGACATTGGGTGATCTCTTTCAGGGCCACAACTTCTCTGCTATTTCACATGTTGTTCTCATTTATCTATGTTAGCCACGTTACGTTATGACCAGTTAGAACAATACCTTAGGAAACTGGGTGTTTTTTCATAAGAAACCCAAGGACTCTACACCATTTGAGACCACTTGCATACAGTCCGGTGGTTTAAAGAAGCCACTATCACAGATATATTCACCCTCA
>OW240923.1:56938136-56988589 GCA_933207985.1 Pelobates cultripes
ACCCCTCTCATCCACTTACCTCACCATCACCCACCTCTCCCACTCACCAACACCCGCCTCTCCCTCTCACCATCACCTGCCTCTCACCATAGAAACATAGAATGTGACGGCAGATAAGAACCATTCGGCCCATCTAGTCTGCCCAATTTTCTAAATACTTTCTTTAGTTCCTAGCCTTATCTTATAGTTAGGATAGCCTTATGCCTATCCCACACATGCTTAAACTTCTTTACTGTGTTAACCTCTACCACTTCAGCTGGAAGGCTATTCCATGCATCCACTACCCTCTCAGTAAAGTAATGCTTCCTGATATTATTTTTAAACCTTTGTCCCTCTAATTTAAGACTATGTCCTCTTGTTGTGGTAGTTTTTCTTCTTTTAAATATAGTCTCCTCCTTTACTGTGTTGATTCCCTTTATATATGTAAATGTTTCTATCATATCCCCCCTGTCTCGTCTTTCCTCCAAGCTATACATGTTAAGATCCTTTAACCTTTCCTGGTAAGTTTTATCCCGCAATCCATGAACCAGTTTAGTAGCCCTTCTCTGAACCCTCTCTAAGGTATCAATATCCTTCTGAAGATACGGTTTCCAGTACTGTGTACAATACTCCTAAGAGTTCTCACCAGTGTTCTGTACAATGGCATGTGCACTTCCCTCTTTCTACTGCTAATACCTCTCCCTATACAACTGTAACAGCACCCCCAGGCATAAAAGGGGTTAAAAGCCGTTTAGTAGATCTTCCCTTCCAGAGACACAGGCACAGCTACTGCAGAACAACAATCCTCCGAACAGGAAACCATATGAATGCCGTAAACAGCCGAATAGGAAAAGCCATATGAATAGGTTTACACTCCTAGCAGTCGAACTGGAACAGCATACAATAAATCCCCCCAAGAACGAGACAAGGCTCCGTTTTGAGGATCAAGCAGGAACAGACAGAGCTGTGGGTTTATTGTTCTTATATACACATTAGTACCACCCACAGGGTTTTGGAAACCAACCAATAAACACATACAATACACTCAGACACTTCCACACAAAACCCTCCCCTCTGCCTGTGATACAATTACCTTACATAATGGGTAATGTAAATATCACAAGCAGAGAAATACAATTTTTCCACATTATTCATAACTTGGCCTCTTTTTGACAGTGTCATGAAAGGGAAGGAGCATAGTCATTTTCACATAAAGCCAGGGTGAATAGCTTTTTTACAACTATGGTGTCAGGAATATATGTTTGTATTCCTGACACTATAGTGTTCCTTTCATCAAATTAAAGGAACATTCTGGTCACCATAACAACTTCAACTAAATGAAAATGCTATGATGCAAGGAGGTCCCTGGGCGCTCTCTTTCCTTTAAGGGGTGATACCACTCTCAAATGGTTTACCCCCAAAGGCTTCCTCCAGCTCCAGATCTCCAGGTCGCTCAGTGGTATTCAGCTTCTTAAACAGAGTGTCAGGAAGTGCAGATTGACGTCAGGCATGGGTGTCGCTGATTGGCTAGAGTCGTCAGCAGATGCATTCATAAGTATGCATCACATTCCTCCCTGTAGCTCACCCTGCCACTGGGGAGGGAGGACGCTGCTCTCCTCTCCCTGCAAGGTATACTGCCGCTGGGGGACAGGACCAACTGTCTCTGCGCCCTGTAACTCAGCCTGCCACTGAGGAATGGAGACTGGGCTCCCAATTCCCTGCAGGACTGGTGGAGAGACCTCGGTCCCATCTCCACCGGCCACCTGGGGTCCTTACCAGTAAATCTCCACAATATCCTCCCAGCTGAATGGGTCTGGATCTGGGTCTGTCACCTTGCTGTCCTGCTGAGCCTTCCCAATGGAGTGGAAGAGATCTCGGTAGTCCTGCTCCAGTTCCCACTCCAGGGTTGCTAGGTGAGCCAGGTCTTGCTCTACCTCATGGGGGTCATCCCAGTCATGCCTAGCCTCCCTATCGTAGAAAATGTCCTGAAGTCTGGTCTGCGTAGGGCTCCCGAAGTCAGGCTCTGCAAAGGACTCCCATAACAAGCCTGGACCATCAAACTCCTCACCCTCTGGCTTGTCATGCTCAGCTGTCCAGGGTATATACTGTGCCATATACCACCAGAGCGCCTGGTAGGCATCCTCCACCCATAGCTCCTGCCATACCCGGTGCTCTAGTTCCTTAACCCATTCCTCCAGGGGCTGCTCTCCCAGGAAGGGCATCCGCAGGGCCACTTGCTTCTGCAACCGCTGCTCTTCACTGGGGAGACTCTCACCCCGCTGGTATTGTACATTATCCAGGGCTTGGTACCAGATGCCTTTCCTTAATGCATCCCGGCCATCCAGGTCCTCCTTCTCGTATAACACTGTTGGTTCCATTCTGTTGCTTTTAGGATCACTGTACAGGGTTTTGGAAACCAACCAATAAACATGTAGCGGATGGCACTGGGCTGTCCTGCAAATGTCTTGTGAATAACTGCATTTGTGTGATCTGCTGGTTTTATATGTGTTTAAAAGAATTGTATTCCTCTGATTGTTCGGTAGAATCATTCAAATAAACTAAGGGAATGAAACTACTGAACAATCCAACCTCCCCTGTGTTAAGTGTGTCCTCAATTACCCGTTGCAAAATTGTTGCGAACGGGTAATTGACAAGTTAAGTAGCCGTCCTTTGTTCTCGGGGGTGGCCGCCATTCGACAAACGAACACATGGCGGCGGCCATTTTAAAACTCCCGAACAGCGGTGTTTTGCCGTCGAGTGTCTGGAACTCAAATCGGACACTCGACTAGGCGAACACCGCTGAAACCTCCACAAGCCCGGTCCGTTCGGTTCCAAAAAAAAAAAAGATAGAAAGAACCGAACGAGGGGATTCAGGTGAACCCTCCCTAGCCTCTATAGCTAGAGGCTTTCGTGCAGTTTGTTCCCTTATTCCAGGACCGACCGCAGGGCCCATTCGCATGGAACTGCATTCGGCTGTCTCAGTCAGTGCGGTCGGTCATTTTATTCCCTCCATACATTTCCCGAACCCCTGGTCTGATCTGGGTGATTTTTGGATATGTTGTTCACCCAGATCAGGGCCATCAGGGGATGTAGGATTTAAAGGGGTACCCCTATGTTTAGGGGTACATCCAGAAACGGGGGGAATTGCTAGACTGGATAAGGGGATTATGATGCTGGCTGAGGGGAGGAGATGTGTGGGAGGTTACCAGGACAGGATTGGCTACTGTACTAGTGATTGTAAATCCCTCCCTTGCATGCTTTAAAAGGACAGTGTGGATTAAAAGATTTCAGTTCTGCTCCTGAAACTGTGTGTCGTCCAGTTATTGGGATTTCTGTTGGGATATTGCTGTTATTTTACCTGCTGGAAACCTTGCCTGTGGATTTACTATTTACTTGTTCCTGAGCCTCTCTTGGATTATAAGCGGAGATAACCTGGGGAATATTGCATCTCCGCTACAAAACACATACAATACACTCAGACATAGTGATGCACTGAACGGTTCGCTGGCGAACATAGCGTGTTCGCGTCCGCCGCGGATGGCTAACACATGCGCGGTTCGATCCGCCCCCTATTCGTCATCATTGAGTAAACTTTGACCCTGTACCTCACAGTCAGCAGACACATTCCAGCCAATTAGCAGAACACCCTCCCTAGCAGACCCTCCCACCTACTGGACAGCATCCATTTTAGATTCATTCTCAAGCTGCGTGCTTAGTGAGAGGAGGGAAAGTGTAGCTGCTGTTGATTAGATAGGGTATACAGTGTCCACTACAGTCCTGAAGGACTCATCTGATCTCTGCTGTAAGGACAGCACACCAAAAAGCCCTTTTTAGGGCTAGAATATCAGTCTGCTTTTTTTTTTTTCTGTGTAATGTAATTGCAGTTAGTTGTCTGCCACTGCTGCCAGCTTCTGTGTCAGGCTCACAGTGGATACTGTGCCCAGTGCCACCACTCACTCACTGGTGTCACAATAGCTTGCATTTAAAACCCAAAAACTTTTTCACTGTTATAGATTGAATAGCAGTCAGTGTCCTTAAAGCGGGTGTGTCAGGCTCACAGTGGATACGGTGCCCATTTGCCCAGTCAGTGCCACCACTCATATCTGGTGTCACAATAGCTTGCATGTAAAAACAAAAAACTTTTTTCACTGTTATAGATTGAATAGCAGTCAGTGTCCTTAAAGCGGGTGTGTCAGGCTCACAGTGGATACTGTGCCCAGTGCCACCACTAACTCACTGGTGTCACAATAGCTTGCATTTAAAAACAAAAAACTTTTTTCACTGTTATGTATTGAATAGCAGTCAGTGTCCTTAAAGCGGGTGTGTTACGCTAACAGTGGATACGGTGACCATTGCCACCACTTAGATCTGGTGACACAAATCTTGGATTTAAAAACAAATAACACTTTTTTCACTGTTATAGATTGAATAGCAGTCAGTGTCCTTAAAGCGGGTGTGTTACGCTCACAGTGGATACGGTGCCCTGTGCCACCACTCATATCTGGTGTCACAATTGCTTGCATTTAAAAACAAAAAACTTTTTTCACTGTTATAGATTGAATAGCAGTCAGTGTCCTTAAAGCTGGTGTGTCAGGCTCACAGTGGATACTGTGCCCAGTGCCACCACTCACTCACTGGTGTCACAATAGCTTGCATTTAAAAACAAAAAACTTTTTTCACTGTTATAGATTGAATAGCAGTCAGTGTCCTTAAAGCGGGTGTGTCAGGCTCACAGTGGATACTGTGCCCATTTGCCCAGTGCCATGACTCATATCTGGTGTCACAAGAGCTTAAGCTTGACATTTAAAAAGAAAAAAAAAATTTTTTCACTGTAATAGATTGAATAGCAGTTAGTTGTCTGCAAGCATCTGGGTGTCAGGCCTCCTTCAGCGTGTGCTCTGCAGACCTCTGCCCGTGTACTTTGCCACTCATATGTGGTGTCTCTATAGCATGCTTTTACAAAGAAAAAGGTTTTGAAGTGTAAGCTAATAGCAGTCAGTGTCCTTAAAGCGCGTGTCAGGCCTCCTTCAGCGTGTGCTCTGCAGACCTCTGCCCGTGTACTTTGCCACTCATATCTGGTGTCTCTATAGCGTGCTTTTACAAAGAAAAATTTTTTTCAGTGTAAGCTAATAGCAGTCAGTGTCCTTAAAGCGGGTGTCAGGCCTCCTTCAGCGTGTGCTCTGCAGACCTCTGCCCGTGTACTTTGCCACTCATATCTGTGTCTCTATAGCTACAAAAAGTTTTTCAGTGTGTTTAATAGCAGTCAAAGTGTCCTTGTGCTGCCCCTTCAGCTGCAGGTGCTCTGCAGCAGACCTTGCCCGTACTTCTACAATTACATCTGATGTCTCTATAGCGTGCTTTTACAAAGAAAAAAAGTTTCAGTGTAAGCTAATAGCAGTCAGTGTCCTATAAAGCTGGGTGTCAGGCCTCCTTCCAGCGTGTGCTCTGCAGAGACCCCTGCCCGTAATACTTTGCCAATTACATCTGGTGTCTCTATAGCTGCTTTTAGCAAAAAAGAGTTTTTCAGTGTAAGCTAATAGCAGTCAGTGTCCTTAAAGCTGGTGTCATCAGGCCTCCTTCAGCTGTGCTCGCAGACCTCTGCCCGTACTTTGCTACACTATATCTGGTGTCTCTATAGCGTTGCTTTACAAAGAAAAAGTTTTTCAGTGTGTTTAATAGCAGTCAGTGTCCTAAAAGCGGGTGTGTTACGCTAATAGTGGATACGGTGCCCAGTGCCACCACTCACTGGTGTCACAATAGATTGCATTTAAAAACAAAAAACTTTTTTCACTGTTATAGATTGAATAGCAGTCAGTGTCCTTAAAGCGGGTGTGTCAGGCTCATAGTGGGTACTGTGCCCATTTGCCCAGTGCCACGACTCATATCTGGTGTCACAATAGCTTAAGCTTGACATTTAAAAAGAAAAAAAATTTTTTCACTGTAATAGATTGAATAGCAGTTAGTTGTCTGCAAGCGTCTGGCTGTCAGGCCTCCTTCAGCGTGTGCTCTGCAGACCTCAGCCCATGTACTTTACCACTAATATCTGGTGTCTCTATAGCGTGCTTTTACAAAGAAAAAAAGTTTTTCAGTGTAAGCTAATAGCAGTCAGTGTCCTTAAAGCGGGTGTCAGGCCTCCTTCAGCGTGTGCTCTGCAGACCTTTGCCCGTGTACTTTGCCACTCATATCTGGTGTCTCTATAGCGTGCTTTTACAAAGAAAAAAGTTTTTCAGTGTAAGCTAATAGCAGTCAGTGTCCTTAAAGCGGGTGTCAGGCCTCCTTCAGCGTGTGCTCTGCAGACCTCTGCCCGTGTACTTTGCCACTCATATCTGATGTCTCTATAGCGTGCTTTTACAAAGAAAAAAAGTTTTTCAGTGAAAGCTAATAGCAGTCAGTGTCCTTAAAGCGGGTGTCAGGCCTCCTTCAGCGTGTGCTCTGCAGACCTCTGCCTGTGTACTTTGCCACTCATATCTGGTGTCTCTATAGCGTGCTTTTACAAAGAAAAAAAGTTTTCAGTGTAAGCTAATAGCAGTCAGTGTCCTTAAAGCGGGTGTCAGGCCTCCTTCAGCGTGTGCTCTGCAGACCTCTGCCAGTGTACTTTGCCACTCATATCTGGTGTCACAATAGCGTGCATTTAAAACCCAAAAACTTTTTTCACTGTTATAGATTGAATACCAGTTAGTTGTCTCAAAGCGGGTGTGTCAGGCTCACAGTGGATACTGTGCCCAGTGCCACCACTCACTCACTGGTGTCACAATAGCTTTCATTTAAAAACAAAAAACTTTTTTCACTGTTATAGATTGAATAGCAGTCAGTGTCCTTATAGCGGGTGTGTAAGGCTCACAGTGGATACTGTGCCCAGTGCCACCACTCACTCACTGGTGTCACAATAGCTTGCATTTAAAAACAAAAAACTTTTTTCACTGTTATAGATTGAATAGCAGTTAGTTGTCTCAAAGCTGGTGTGTCAGGCTCACAGTGGATACTGTGCCCAGTGCCACCACTCACTCACTGGTGTCACAATAGCTTGCATTTAAAACCCAAAAACTTTTTTCACTGTTATAGATTGAATATAAAAGTGGCCTCTTTGAGAGAAATATTTCCCACAATCAGAACAAAATAAGGTTTCTCTCCTGTATGGCTCCTCAAATGATGCTTAAGATTGGAAGCGGCTGAAAAGCATTTCTCACACTCAGAACAAAAATATATTTTTTTTTAACATTCTCTCCACTTTGAACGAAATGACGTTTGGGAAGAGATTTTGTATGAGTAGGTTTTTCATGTACGATACGGGAACATGATTTAGATCCTTGGTAAGTTTTGCGAGATCCAATAGTGTGTATGTAGGGGGAACAGTCAATCCATATCGGCCAAGTAACCCTATGTAGGAGGAACAGTCTCTATTCTGCTCTGTGTCAGTGTGTATCAGGGGCTCTGAAGACAGGTGTCAATCCATATCTGCCAAGTGACCCTATGTTGGGGTAACATTCCCTATTCTGATCTGTGTCAGTGTGTATCAGGGGCTCTGAGGACAGGTGTCAATCCATATCTGCCAAGTGACCCTATGAAGGAGAACAGTCTCTATTCTGCTCTGTGTCAGTGTGTATCATGATCTCTGAAGACAAATGTCAATTCATATCTGCCAAGTGATCCTATGTAGGAGGAACAGTCTCTATTCTGCTCTGTGTCAGTGTGTATCAGGGGCTCTGAGGACAGGTGTCAATCCATATCTGCCAAGTGACCCTATGTAGGGGGAACAGTCTCTATTCTGCTCTGTGCCAGTGTGTATCAGGGGCTCTGAGGACAGGTGTCAATCCATATCTGCCAAGTGACCCTATGTAGGAGGAACAGTCTCTACTCTGTTCTGTGTCAGTGTGTATCATGATCTCTGAGGACAGGTGTCAATCCATATCTGCCAAGTGACCCTATGTAGGAGGAACAGTCCCTATTCTGCTCTGTGTCAGTGTGTATCAGGGATCCCTAGGACAGGTGTCAATCCATATCTGCCAAGTGACCCGATGTAGGGGGAACAGCCCCTATTCTGCTCTGTGTCAGTGTGTATCAGGGGCTCTGAGGACAGGTGTCAATCCATATCTGCCAAGTGACCCTATGAAGGAGAACAGTCTATATTCTGCTCTGTGTCAGTGTGTATCATGATCTCTGAAGACAGGTGTCAATCCATATTTGCCAAGTAACCCTATGTAGGAGAACAGTCTCTATTCTGCTCTGTGTCAGTGTGTATCAGGGGCTCTGAGGACAGGTGTCAATACATATCTGCCAAGTGACCCTGTGTAGGAGACAAGTCTCTATTCTGCTCTGTGTCAGTGTGTATCATGATCTCTGAAGACAGGTGTCAATCCAAATCTGCCAAGTGATCCTATGTAGGAGGAACAGTCTCTATTCTGCTCTGTGTCGGTGTGTATCAGGGGCTCTGGGGACAGGTGTCAATCCATATCTGCCAATTGACCCTATGTAGGAGGAACAGTCTCTATTCTGCTCTGTGTCAGTGTGTATCATGTTCTCTGAGGACAGGTGTCAATCCATATCTGCCAAGTGACCCTATGTAGGAGGAACAGTCTCTATTCTGCTCTGTGTCAGTGTGTATCATGTTCTCTGAGGACAGGTGTCAATCCATATCTGCCAAGTGACCCTATGTAGGAGGAACAGTCTCTATTCTGCTCTGTGTCAGTGTGTATCAGGGGCTCTGAGGACATGTGTCAATCCATATCTGCCAAGTGACCCTATGTTGGGGTAACATTCCCTATTCTGCTCTGTGTCAGTGTGTATCAGGGGCTCTGAGGACAGGTGTCAATCCATATCTGCCAAGTGACCCTATGTAGGAGGAACAGTCCCTATTCTGCTCTGTGTCAGTGTGTATCAGGGATCCTTAGGACAGGTGTCAATCCATATCTGCCAAGTGACCCTATATAGGGGGACCAGTCCCTATTCTGCTCTGTGTCAGTGTGTATCAGGGAACCTTAGGACAGGTGTCAATCCATATCTGCCAAGTGACCCGATGTAGGGGGAACAGTCCCTATTCTGCTCTGTGTCAGTGTGTATCAGGGATCCTTAGGACAGGTGTCAATCCATATCTGCCAGTGACCCTATGTAGGGGGAACAGTCTCTATTCTGCTCTGTGTCAGTGTGTATCATGGTCTCTGAGGACAGGTGTCAATCCATATCTGCCAAGTGACCCTATGTAGGAGGAACAGTCTCTATTCTGCTCTGTGTCAGTGTGTATCATGGGCTCTGAGGGCAGGTGTCAATCCATATCTGCCAAGTGACCCTATGTAGGGGAACAGTCTCTATTCTGCTCTGTGTCAGTGTGTATCATGATCTCTGAAGACAGGTGTCAATCCATATCTGCCAAGTGACCCTATGTAGGAGAACAGTCTCTATTCTGCTCTGTGTCGGTGTGTATCATGGTCTCTGAGGACAGGTGTCAATCCATATCTGCCAAGTGACCCTATGTAGGGGAAACAGTCTCTATTCTGCTCTGTGTCGGTGTGTATCATGGTCTCTGAGGACAGGTGTCAATCCATATCTGCCAAGTGACCCTATGTAGGGGGAACAGTCTCTATTCTGCTCTGTGTCAGTGTGTATCATGGTCTCTGAGGACAGGTGTCAATCCATATCTGCCAAGTGACCCCATGTAGGGGGAACAGTCTCTATTCTGCTCTGTGTCAGTGTGTATCATGGTCTCTGAGGACAGGTGTCAATCCATATCTGCCAAGTGACCCGATGTAGGAGGAACAGTCCCTATTCTGCTCTGTGTCAGTGTGTATCAGGGGCTCTGAGGACAGGTGTCAATTCATATCTGCCAAGTGACCCTATGTAGGGGAACAGTTTCTATTCTGCTCTCTGTCAGTGTGTATCATGATCTCTGAAGACAGGTGTCAATCCATATCTGCCAAGTGACCCTATGTAGGAGAACAGTGTCTATTCTGCTCTGTGTCAGTGTGTATCATGGTCTCTGAGGACAGGTGTCAATCCATATCTGCCAAGTGACCCTATGTAGGGGGAACAGTCTCTATTCTGCTCTGTGTCAGTGTGTATCATGGTCTCTGAGGACAGGTGTCAATCCATATCTGCTAAGTGACCCTATGTAGGGGGAACAGTCTCTATTCTGCTCTGTGTCAGTGTGTATCATGATCTCTGAGGACAGGTGTCAATCCATATCTGCCAAGTGACCCTATGTAGGAGGAACAGTCTCTGTTCTGCTCTGTGTCAGTGTATATCAGGGGCTCTGAGGACAGGTGTCAATCCATATCTGCCAAGTGACCCTATGTAGGAGGAACAGTCTCTATTCTGCTCTGTGTCAGTGTGTATCAGGGGCTCTGAGGACAGGTGTCAATCCATATCTGCCAAGTGACCCTATGTAGGAGGAACAGTCTCTATTCTGCTCTGTGTCAGTGTGTATCAGGGGCTCTGAAGACAGGTGTCAATCCATATCTGCCAAGTGACCCTATGTAGGAGGAACAGTCTCTATTCTGCTCTGTGTCAGTGTGTATCAGGGGCTCTGAGGACAGGTGTCAATCCATATGTCAAGGTGTCAATATGTCATATGTCAGGTGTCAATCCATATCCATTGTGATTTAGGAATGTTAGGTGATTTCTTGTCTTTATGGATTAAGAGCAGACTCTGCATCAACTGTGTAATTTTCCATGGGAGTTTTGCCATGGATCCCCCTCAGGCATGCCACAGTCCAGGTGTTAGTCCCCTTGAAACAACTTTTCCATAAATATTGTGGCTAGAAAGAGTCCCTGTGTGTTTTAAAATTCGCCTGCCCATTGAAGTCTACGGCGGTTCGCGACATCACTATTCAGACACTCCCACACAAAATCCTCCCCTCTGCCTGTGATACAATTACCTTACACAATGGGTAATGTAATTATCACAAGCAGAGAAATACAATTTTTCCACATTATTCATAACTTGAAAAGTATGCATCACATTCACACTTATATTTTCAGAATCAGCATACTCCAAATACAAACATATGTCAAAATCATCCAAATTGGTCCAGTGGTTCAAAAGATAGATCGTAGTCCTTTGTGACCAAATGAAGCATGGCTTTTCTGCCCAAAACCAGTTCCACAGAGTCTTCTATCCTGGAGATAATTGGAAGTAATCCAATTATCTCCAAGGACAGAGGCAAAACTCCATTGAACACATGGCAGCAAAAGACAATAAAATACATAAAAATATATAACTGTGCAGCCATTGCATAAAACAGGTACATTCAACATATCCCCAGATAGCTCAGATCTGAGCGCACATTATTACTGAATGGCGCCCAGAGCACACACATACAGTTCAATTGCCATGGAGCCAAAGTCTTTCCCATAGTCTTTCATTATACGAATGGGCTCCATGGCATAGCTATCTGGGGTATCACTGCTCAAACAGGGCAAGCACCGAATGACCCAGCTTTCATGTCTTTGCAGGGGAAAATCAAGCGTTTCAACATGGGGCCATAGTCTAAAGGCAGCAGGCGGGCAACCAGGCTCCTGCAATGCAATGTGGTGAGATTGCTCTTGTCCCATCTCTCCCCTTTTCCAAACAGACTAACAGGGTATCTGACCTCCTGCCGGTCAGTGCCATTGTTAGTCCAGCAGCCCACCCACAAAACACAATCAGCAGTACAGCCCACCCACAATAAATGGTTACTACACCTGGGTAGAGGAGAAGCTTGTCCATGTCCAGGTGCCTCACCACAGCGGGGGACTGGTAGGCTGCTTTGGTGGGTTTCTGAGTGGGCAGAGACCAGCGGTACTCTGCCCTGGTGCCAGCGCTACTGTGGAGGTAGCCTGGTTGGAGCCTGGTTGCTGGAGGGAGAGACCGACTGTCTCCCCTTTGGCTAAACAGTCCTGTCGCTGGGGGGCAGGACGACCATCCCTACCCCCTGTGCTGTAAGTGCAGAGACCACGATACCATCTGCACGGTTGTGGGGCTTACTGTCTTCCTCTGGTACGTTAAGCTGCCGCTGGGGAGAGGGGGTAACAAGCTCCTCTCCCATATATACTTCCAGCCGCGGGGGAGGGAGACCGACTGTCTCCGCTCTCAATACAGAGTCCTGCTGCTGGGGAAAGGAGACTGGGTTCTCTATTGTAGGACACTCTGCCGCTGGGGAATGGAGACTGAGCTCCCAATTCCATGTAACACACGCTGCTGCTGGGGGCCAGGACCAATTATCTCTGCCCCCTGTAACTGTAACTCAGCCTGCCGCTGGGGAATGGAGACTGGGCTCCCAATTCCCTGCTGTATCTCCCACTGGGGAATGGAGACTGGGCTCCCAATTCCCTGCAGATTACACTGCCGCTGGGGAATGGAGACTGGGCTCCCAATTCCCTGTAGATCACACTGCCGCTGGGGTCCTTCCCAATAAATCTCCACAATATCCTCCCAGCTGAATGGGTCTGGATCTGGGTCTGTCACCTTGCTGTCCTGCTGAGCCTTCCCAATGGAGTGGAAGAGATCTCAGTAGTCTTGCTCCAGTTCCCACTCCAGGGTTGCTAGGTGAGCCAGGTCTTGCTCTACCTCATGGGGGTCATCCCAGTCATGCCTAGCCTCTCTCTCGTAGAAAATGTCCTGAAGTCTGGTCTGTGCAGGGCTCTGCAAAGGACTCCCATAACAAGCCTGGACCATCAAACTCCTCACCCTCTGGCTTGTCATGCTCAGCTGTCCAGGGTATATACTGTGCCATATACCACCAGAGCACCTGGTAGGCATCCTCCAGCCATAGCTCCTGCCATACCCGGTGCTCTAGTTCCTTAACCCATTCCCCCAGGGGCTGCTCTCCCAGGAAGGGCATCCGCAGGGCCACTTGCTTCTGCAACCGCTGCTCTTCACTGGGGAGACTCTCACCCCGCTGGTATTGTACATTATCCAGGGCCTGGTACCAGATGCCTTTCCTTAATGCATCCCGACCATCCAGGTCCTCCTTCTCGTATAACACTGCTGGTTCCATTCTGTTGCTTTTAGGATTGCTGTACTGGGACATGCGTTGCCCCCAACTTGTAAATCCATGGAATGGTGTCTCCTGTAGCTGTCCTTCTGGCTGTGGGATCGATTCCACCGCTGCCACCAATTGTAACGGCACCCCCAGGCATAAAAGGGGTTAAAAGCCATTTAGTAGATCTTCCCTTCCAGAGACACAGGCACAGCTACTGCAGAACACCAATCCGCCGAACACGAAACCATATGAATGCCGTAAACAGCCGAATAGGAAAAACCATATGAATAGGTTTACACTCCTTGCAGTCGAACTGGAACAGCATACAATAAGTCCCCCCAAGAACGAGACAAGGCTCAGTTTTGAGGGTCAAGCAGGAACAGACAGAGCTGTGGGTTTATTGTTCTTATATTCACATTAGTACCACCCACAGGGTTTTGGAAACCAACCAATAAACACATACAATACACTCAGACACTCCCACACAAAATCCTCCCCTCTGCCTGTGATACAATTACCTTACACAATGGGTAATGTAATTATCACAAGCAGAGAAATACAATTTTTCCACATTATTCATAACTTGAAAAGTATGCATCACATTCACACTTACATTTTCAGAATCAGCATACTCCAAATACAAACATATGTCAAAATCATCCAAATTGGTCCAGTGGTTCAAAAGATAGATCGTAGTCCTTTGTGACCAAAGGAAGCATGGCTTTTCTGCCCAAAACCAGTTCCACAGAGTCTTCTATCCTGGAGATAATTGGGAAGTAATCCAATTATCTCCAAGGACAGAGGCAAAACTCCATTGAACACATGGCAGCAAAAGACAATAAAACACATAAAATATATAACTGTGCAGCCATTGCACAAAACAGGTACATTCAACATATCCCCAGATAGCGCAGATCTGAGCGCACATTATTACTGAATGGCGCTCAGAGCACACACATACAGTTCAATTGCCATGGAGCCAAAGTCTTTCCTATAGTCTTTCATTATACGAATGGGCTCCATGGCATAGCTATCTGGGGTATCACCGCTCAAACAGGGCAAGCACCGAATGACCCGGCCTTCATGTCTTCGCAGGGGAAAATCAAGCGTTTCAACGTGGGGCCATAGTCTAAAGGCAGCAGGCGGGCAACCAGGCTCCTCCAATGCAATGTGGCGAGATTGCTCTCATCACAACAACCAAGCACCATCACCTGCCTCTCACCACCACCCGCCTCTCACCATCACCCCCCTCTTTAAGCAGCTACCCCATACACATAGGGTACCAGACAAAAACGCAAACATGCTCACAGAGACATGCATTCACACACACACACACACACACACACACAGATACTCTCTGCCAGACACACTTTCAGGCACATACACAGGTAAACTGTGCATCAATGTGTATATGTGACAGTGTGTATGTATTGCAACTCTATTTTTTTCACTTTTTTGTTAGCGGGGCCTCATGTTTGAGTTTCGCCTAAGGCCTCATAAAGTCTAGAGCCGCCTCTGCAGAAGGAGCCTCAGAAGAAAAAGAAGACAAATGAAGGAGAAGAAAATGAGATTGGAGTACTTCATTCTGGACACCACATCATAAGGTTTTGGTGCCTGGGCCTGGCAAGGAAACTTTAGATCTTCTCATCTCCCCAGGTAAAAAAAAAATATCAGTGTTAATGTGTTCACTTTAATTTACTGAGTGTCAGGAAACACAGAGGGCCGCTGGGTAGGGGTGCTGCTGATTGGCTAGCGGGTCAGCTGCCACTCTAAGCCAATCAGTAGCTCCCCATTCATGAAAACGTAAAACATTTTTATGAATCGGGAACTAGCGATTGGCTTAGAGCGTCAGCTGACCACTCTAGCCAATTGTTAGTGGGGCCTCATGTTTGAGTTTGCCTAAGGCCTCATAAAGTCTAGAGCCGCCTCTGCAGAAGGAGCCTCAGAAGAAAAAGAAGACTGTGTCAAATGAAGGAGAAGAAAATGAGATTGGAGCACTTCATTCTGGACACCACATCATAAGGCTTTGTTACCTGGGCCTGGCACGGAAACTTTGGACCTTCTCATCTCCCCAGGTAAAAAAAAAATATCAGTGTTAATGTGTTCACTTTAATTTACTGAGTGTCAGGAAACACAGAGGGCCGCTGGGTAGGGGTGCCGCTGATTGGCTAGAGGGTCAGCTGGCACTCTAAGCCAATCATCAGTTCCCCATTCATGAAAACGTAAAATGTTTTTTTGAATTGGGAACTAGCGATTGGCTTAGAGCGTCAGCTGACCACTCTAGCCAATCAGCGGAACCCATGCCTGACGTCAATCTGCACGTCCTGACACTCCGTTTAAGAAGCTGAATACCACTGAGCGACCTGGAGATCTGGAGCTGGAGGAAGCCTTTGGGGGTAAACCATTTGAGAGTGGTATCACCCCTTAAAGGAAAGAGAGCGCCCAGGGGCCTCCTTGCATCATAGCATTTTCATTTAGTTGAAGTTGTTATGGTGACCAGAATGTTCCTTTAATTTGATGAAAGGAACACTATAGTGTCAGGAATACAAACATATATTCCTGACACCATAGTTGTAAAAAAGCTATTCACCCTGGCTTTATGTGAAAATGACTATGTTCCTTCCCTTTCATGACACTGTAAAAAAGGGACCAAGCATGGATGTCATTACAATTATGCCCCCCCTTGAAAAATTCCTGCGGACACCCATGCAGACAGGTGCTGCTAATCAAATGCCCTTGATTAATTGATCATCAGCAAGTGTGGCCACATCTATAAAAGCCAAAGATTTAGCATTTTGCTGGTCTAGAGCATTCACTTGTGTGTTAACACACTGACAAGGAGGAAAGACATCAGCAATGATCTTTGAGTAGCAATTGTTGCTGCTCATCAAACTGGGAAGGGTTACAAGTCCATTTTCAAACAATTTAAAGTTTAGCATTCTACAGTGAGAAATAGTATTCATAGGTGAATAACATTCAAGATAGCTGCCAATCTTCCCAGGAATGGACATTGTAGTGGAGAGCTGATATTCCACAGCCTATCTCCACTTTAGATCCCAGGGAGACTCAGGAACAAGCAATTATAAATCCATAGGGTAAAGTATCCAGCAGGCAAAGTAACAGCAGTATCCCAACAGCAATTCCCAAGAACTGGACGACACACAGTTTCAGGAGCATAACTAAAGCTTTATTCAGACACTGGCCTTTTAAAGCCTGCTCCCATGCAAGGGAGGGATTTTCATTCATTAGTACAGTAGCCAATCCTGCTATGGTAACCTCCCACACCTCTCCTCCCCTCAGCCTGCTTCATAATCCCCTTATCCAGGACACCAATTTCCCCCGTTTCTGGATGTACCCCTAAACTTAGGGGTACCACTTTAAATCATATATCCCCTGGTAGCCCTGATCTGGGTGAATAACATATCCAAAAATCACCCAGATCAGACCAGGGGTTTGGGAAATTTATGGAGGGAATAAAATGACCGACCGCACTGGGTGAAACAGCCGAACAGTCGGTCATGGAGTCAGGGAATTAATGGCACGAAAACCTCTAGCTACAGAGGCTAGGGAGGGTTCGCCTGAATCCCCTCGTTCGGTTCTTTCTATCTACCGAACGAGGAGCCGTTCGGCGGTTAGGAACCAACGGACCGGGCTTGTGGAGGTTTCAGCGGTGTTCGCCTAGTCGAGTGTCCGATTTGGGTTCCAGACACTCGACGGCAAAACACCGCTGTTCGGGAGTTTTAAAATGGCCGCCGCCACGTGTTTGTTTCTCGAATGGTGGCCACCCCCGAGAATAAAGGACGGCTACTTAAATTGTCAATTACCCATTCGCAACAATGTTGCAACGGTTAATTGAGGACACACTTCACACAGGGGAGGTCTGACTGTTCGGTAGTTTCATTCGAACAAACTAAGGGAATGAAACTACCTAACATTCAGACGAATACAATACATTACATACATAGAACTTGCTGTTTAATGCGAACACATTAAAATACATGAAATTCTCAGGACAGCCCAGGGCCATCCGCTACACTGCTCCCCCTAGCCCACAAGCCGGCATACACAGTCTGATCCAACACGGATCGGCTTGGGGATGTCCGGGGAAGCTCACGGATCATTTCTCTAGGTCAGTTTGTCTTGACAACCCGTCAGCGTTCCCATTCTGTTTGCCCGGGCGGTACTGGATGTTAAAGTCAAAAGGCTGCAGCGCCAAACTCCAGCGCAGCAGCCTGGCATTGTCTCCAGCCACCCGGTTTAGCCAGACCAACAGGTTGTGATCCGTAAGCAAGGAAAAGGGCTGTCCATAGAAATATGGCTGCAATTTCTTCAAGGCCCACACCACAGCCAGGCACTCCTTTTCGATGGCGGCGTAGCTCACTTCTCTAGGTAATAGTTTCCGACTGATGTAGGCTACGGGGTGTTCTCCGCCATCGGCCCCGACTTGGCTTAGAACTGCTCCCAATCCAAACATAGAAGCGTCTGTGTGAACAAGAAAACGTTTAGTTGGATCCGGAGCGGCCAAGACAGGGGCATTAACAAGTGCATCCTTCAACAGGTTGAATGCCTTCTCACACTCCGGGGTCCAGGTTACTTGGTGGGGTAAATTTTTACGGGTAAGATCAGTGAGGGGTTTGCCCAGGGCACTATAATTGGGAACAAACTTGCGGTAGTATCCGGCCGTCCCTAAAAAAGCAAGGACCTGGGTTTTTGTCCTGGGGGTGGGCCATTGGGCTACTGCCTCTACCTTAGCAGGTTCAGGTTTCTGCTTCCCACACCCCACTCTGTGTCCGAGGTACTGTACCTCTGCCATCCCTATACTGCATTTAGCTGGTTTAAGGGTTAATCCGGCTTCTCTGATTCTATCTAACACTATGTTCCTCCCAAGTGTTGCTAAAGATGGCTATGTCATCTAGATACGCACAAGTATAATCCTGAAATCCATCTAGGAGACGGTCCACCATTCTCTGGAAGGTGGCGGGTGCGTTTTTCATCCCAAACGGCATTACCTTAAACTGGTATAAACCGAATGGGGTGACAAAAGCGGATTTAGGAATGGCCTCAGGTGCCAGGGGAATTTGCCAATACCCCTTACATAGATCAATGGTGGTGAGGTAGTGACCTCTAGCCATTCTGTTTAATAATTCCTCTATCCGAGGCATAGGGTATGCATCGGATACCGTCTTTTCATTTAACATCCTGTAATCCACGCAGAAGCGAGTTGTGCCATCTCGCTTGGGTACGAGTACTACAGGGGATGCCCAGGGGCTATCTGACGGTTCAATCACCCCTAAGTGGAGCATCTCCTCAATCTCCTTACGCATGCTCTTTTTTACCGCTTCAGGGATGCGATATGGGGTTTGGCGCATGTGAAGCTGCCCTGGGGTCTCTACCCGGTGCGTGGCCAAAGGAGTGTACCCAGGTATATTGGAGAAGGTTTCTTGCTTCTCCCTTAATAACTGTTGTACCTCGGTACGCTCCTGTGGGCTCAGCCGATCCCCCAGAGTAACTTCCCCCAAATCCCCGGGCAGTCTGCTATCCCCCAGAAGATTTGGGAGAGGCAGGCTGTCGAACTCCTCATTGGACGGGGCGCAAATCGCAGTTACCTCCTCAGAACGTTCCTGGTAGGGCTTCAGCATTTTCACATGGATCATGCGTCGCCCCCCAGTCCCTGTACAGGCGCCAATGATATACGTGGTGTCACATCTCTGCTCCATCACTTTATATGGGCCTTGCCAGGAGGCCTGCAGTTTGTCATGTTGGACGGGTTTCAAAACTAGAACTTTCTGCCCAACCTGGAAGCTGCGGTCCCTGGCGCCCCTATCATACCAGGTGCGCTGGCGCGTCTGAGCTGCTTGGAGGTTCTCTCGGACTGACTTGGTCAACGCTTCCAAACGCTCTCGAAACGCCAGCACATATGGTATGACAGGGGTACCATCGGTACTCCGGTCTCCCTCCCAGTGTTCCTGGATAAGATCTAAGGGTCCCTTTACTCTCCGCCCAAATAGTAGCTCAAATGGGGAGAATCCTGTCGATTCCTGCGGCACCTCCCTATAGGCAAACAGGAGATGCGGCAGGAACCGTTCCCAGTCCCTATGGGTGTCTGCAAAAGTGCGCAGCATTTGTTTCAAGGTCCCATTGAACCTTTCGCATAGCCCATTGGTCTGGGGGTGGTAGGGGGCACTGATAATCGATTTTATGTCACAAAATTTCCAGAGGCTCTGGGTGACTTCCGCAGTAAACTGGGTACCCTGATCCGAGATTATCTCTCTGGGTAACCCCATCCGAGTGAAAATCCGCATCAGGGCCTCATCCACGGTTTCTGCAATAGTCAGGCCGATTGCCTCTGGATATCGGGTGGCATAATCCACTACAGTTAAAATATACTTTTTACCAGAGGGGCTGGGCGTTTTCAGGGGTCCCGTTATATCTACTGCCACTCTGCTGAAGGGCTATTATGGGTAGCGGGTGCAATTTTGCCTTCCGCCGATCCCCTCTCTTCCCTACCCTTTGGCACGTGTCACACGTGTTGCAGTACCTGCGGACTTCCTGACTAACCCCCGGCCAAAAGAAACTTTGGATCAGTCTGTGCCGGGTGCGACTGACCCCTAAATGTCCGGATAGCGGAATATCATGTGCTATCTGGAGTAACTCTGTGCGATACCGTTGGGGTACCACTAACTGCCTCATGACAATGGGGTCTGACCCAGCTATCTGCTTGTCAAACTCCTTGCATAATAACTGGTTATCCCATACAAATCTTTCGCCCTCCCCTCCCGGCTGATCTGAGGTGACTTTGTCCCTATAGACCTGTAAGGTGGGGTCGGTGGCTACCTCAGCCGCAAATTCAGTAGGGGGGGCCCAAGGGGTACATTCTAAGGTAGGGGACGGATCTCTTACCTGGACCTCCGGGAGTGTGTTGTAGTCCTGGGTGCGGGCCTGTTGTCGTGTAACCACTGGGTGTGCTTCTCCGGTTGTTGGGGCCTGTGGTTCAAACCCAGACGTCAATTTGCCCAAATCGTTCCCCAACAAAACCTCCGCTGGCAGCTGGGGCATCAACCCACATTCCCAAACCCTGCTCCCCAATGTAAATGTACCCGTGCTGTGGGTAGCCGGTATACTGCTCCCCCGGCTACCCTGACTGCTACTGTTCTGCTGGTCTTGGCTTGGTCAGGTACCAGGTGACTTTTAACCAGTGTGATGGTGGCTCCTGAATCACGGAGCCCCTGGACTGCTTTCCTCTCCAAGTACACAGTCTGCCTATGATGCTGGCGGTTGTCAGCATTCGCCTGCACAGGATCCGCTTCATGTAATACTTCCCACTGTTCTACTGTGTTTATGGGAATTGCGGTGCCATAGGAACTTGTTGCTTCTGCTTGGTAGTAGTGGGCTGCCTGTCGAGGTGGTGGAGGTAGACCGGGTCTGATCCAGGTGGAGCTATCCTTTAGCTGCGGGCATTCCCTCTTATAATGTCCCCAGCGTTGGCAATGGTGGCACTGTACAGAGCTAGTAGGTCTAGGCTCCTGTTGCACACTAGTGGGTGGAAAAGGGGTTAGTTGTCGTGGTGGTGGTGTGGCACTGGGATAGGGGTTGTTCCCCCCTAGGGGTCGGCTAACTGTCTTTATGGGAGCTGGTTTTTGCTGTCGGCGGGCATCCAGGTACTCATCCACCTTTTTCGCTGCCTCTGTGAGGGACTTTGGATTGCGGTCTCTCACCCATTCCTGAATATCATTCTGGATGCCCTCATAAAATTGCTCTAACAACACCATTTGCAATTAGTCCTCCATGGACCGAGCCTTATTGGACTGTACCCACCCCAGGGCGGCCCTATGTAACTTGCATGCCCATTCCACATGAGAGTCCTTGTCATTCCTCTTTAGGTCTCTAAACCACCGCCGATATGCCTCTGGCGTGATGGCATATCGGGCCAGGATCACCTCTTTTACCCTGTGGTAATTTCGAATTTCCTCATCAGGTACAATTCTATATGCTTCAGCAGCCTTTCCTGTGAGCTTCCCTGCTAAAATAGGCACCCACTCTTCTGGACTAATACTATGCAGTGCACACAGTCTTTCAAAGTCTTGGAGAAAAGCATCTAAATAAATTATGACATGTTGTAATATGTTGTGTAATTGTTCATCTAAAATTGCATTTGCCTAATCTAAAGGCCTGCTAAGGAACATATGTTATTATGTCCTCATATATAAAATCATATAATTCACAAAGGGTGTACTTTTTTAATTGTTGCTTTAATTTTTAAAAGCTAAAAAAAATTATCCATGCTTTTCAACAAGAAAATAAATTGGTTGTCTGGTTTACAAAAGAAGGCAAACAAAAAACCACTTGCAACAAACTAGGAAAACAATTTCTTCTTTTTTTTTTTTTGATTTTTTTTGTTGAAAATCTTTAAGGTTTTTCAGTTGGAGGGAAGAACATGGTTCAAAGGCAGACAGACATCAGACTTTTTAGTGTTAGGTATTCGCCTATAACTTCATAAGAGAATACGTGTAAAGCATTTCACATACTTGTCCATGGACAGTTAAGGTTACAATATATCACCGTGCATGGTATTTGCACGTTAAGGTGTTAGCGTACCTTCCTTAATAGTGTTTATCGTAGGTTCAAGGGAGGAGAGGAATCAAGAGAGGAGGAGCGGTGGGGGTGAGGAGAAGGAGGAGGGGTGGGGTACCTAGAATAAGATAAGGGACGCTCATATAGAATAAACTAAGATAAAGTAGAATAGAATAGAATGTAGTGTCCCCCTTAAATCATCACCAACCCTCTTGACTTACAGTGAGCCCATTATCACTTGTTTATGTATGCTCGGAGGACGGCCTCTGGTGTTGCTTGGGCGCGTGTGTGTTAGGTTCCAGCAATTTATATAGCCACCTAGCAATACCTGTTTAGAGATGTGGACAAAGGAGAGGGGGAATGAAGGAGTAACGGGCATGCACCCATCGTGTGAAGGGCGTGGTCGGAGTATCATGGTGTTTGGGAGCGTGCATTGTCGCCGTTCCCAACGTCCCAAACCCTGTGTGTTTTGTGATATGAAGACAAACCATGGAAGCCATCGCTCTGCGTGTTTACCTCCCCTGTCTTGCAGGGATGCCTGCAACGCTTCGGCCCCTTGGATATCCTCAACTCTGCGAATCCATTCCTCTTCGCGGGGTATTTCCGTCCGTTTCCAATATAGCGGGATGAGCGACTTGACTGCATTTAAGAGATGTCGAAGGATGGATTTTTTGTAGTAGGATAATGACATCTGCTATATATGTAAGAGGGCCAGTGCAGCCGACCAGTCCATCATGTCGCCCAATATTTCTATTATCCTCTGTCTGATCAAGTTCCAGTACGGGGTGATTTCGCTACACTCCCACCAAATATGCATCATCGTCCCCCTTTCCCTCTGGCACCTCCAGCATGTTGGGGCGACGGTTGGGAAAATCCTGTGCAGAAGGACAGGTGTCCTGTACCAGGAGGCTATCAGTTTGTAGTTTGTTTCTTGAAATTGGGAGCTAACCGAGCTCTTGTGTTGCCAAAAAAGCGCTTTGTCCCATTGTTGGGGTGTGAAAGTTGTGTCCATCCGTTCCTCCCATTGCCTGCGGAACGTTGCGTTCAGGTGTCCTGTCAGAAAGTGTTGGTAAAGTGTAGAAATAGCATTGTCCAGTACGATCCTCCTCTCGCAGCAGTCCTCCAGCCAGGTGCGTGCCCTATGCAGTTGTTCCTTATTCCGTATACTATCGTAGTAATGTTTCACCTGTAGGTAACGAAATACTGCCGGGGTGTCCGGGGTTTTCCCTCTAATAGTGCGTCTAGGGTCCGCAATACTCCGTTCAGTAGGATCGTGTGGATTGGTATGTATTCACGTCCTTCCTCAAAGGGCCACGTCGTTGGTTGGAGTCCACCCCCTATCGCGTTATTGTTAGTGATGGAAAGCATCGGGAAAACAATTTCTTCTTGACCCCAGAATGGCAGTCAGATTAATCCTTGGATAAAGCAGCTATTACCCTACATTGAAAGATTATATCCTTGAATATTCTGTTTTTGCAAGTATGCATCTAGTTGTTTAACCATCTGTATGGACTCTGATAAAACCACTTCTTCAAGCAGAGAATTCCACATCCTTATTGTTCTTACAGTAAAAAAACCTTTTCTTTGCCTTAGATGAAATCTTCTTTCCAGTCATGACCTCGTGTCCTATGTAAAGTCCGGTTTGTGAATAGATTTATACATAATGGTTTGTATTGGCCCTGAATATATTTGTATAATGTTATCTTATCCCCTCTCAGGTGATGTTTTTCTAAACTAAAGAGGCTTGAATTTGTTAACCTTTCTTCATAGCTGATATGTTCCATTCCTTTTATTAATTTTGTAGCCCGTCTCTGCACTTTTTCTAGTGCCTTAATATGCTTCTTTAGAACAGGTGCCCAAAATTGCACAACATGTTCAATATGTGGTCTTATCAGTGATTTATAAAGAGGCAAAATGATATTCTCATCCCGAAAATGAATGCCCTTTTTCATGCATGACAATACCTTACTGGCCTTAGCCACTGCTGATTGACATCACACATTGTTGCATAGTTTGTTGTCTATAACAATTCCCAAGTCCTTGTCGCGTGTTGTTATCCCTAATTTGCTTCCATTAAGGGTATACGTTGCTTGTGCATTCTTTACATAACTTTACATTTTTCCACATTAAATTTCATCTGCCATTTGAGTGCCCAGTCTCCCAGTCTATCTAAATCCCTCTGCAGCAAGGTAATATCTTGCTCACATTGTATTACTTTATAGAGTTTTGTGTCATCTGCAAACACTGAAACATGACTTTCAATGCTTTTTTCAAGCTCATTTATAAATATGTTGTTATGGGCAAATGCAAATATTACAAGTTTTAGAATGAAATGTTGTATTTCTTAAACTGTGTACTTTGTCTTTAAGAGATATTGCAAACTGACAAGGTGTTAGAAATGGAACATATTGTTTTTCTTAACTGTTTCTTTAAGCAATAACCTCAGTGCATAATATGTTTGCGCCATTTTGTCCCAGACGAATTACAATAACAATAATGCATAAACAAGCTTCAAGGCTATACTACGACACTTGCAGTACACAATATACTGTGGTAACCCCAAGTTAATGGAACTTCCCCAAATCCTGGAATCTCCCGCGACTGTACACTTACGACTTAGTATAAACAACAGATAACCTATTCAGACTTTAAGATGCCATCTTGAACTAAGTCAGGAAAATTTCCATGACGTATACACCCTTTAGTTATGGCCTTGTATGTTTGCCAAATTAAGGGAGGTCCTAAATTGAATAAAGTAAAAGAAGTGTTACTTTTTCATATTTGAACTACAGTAACCTAAAATGGATACACCTAAGGTATAAATAGGTGTACTTTTAAATGTTAAGACACAGAGGAGAGACTTGGAGACAGACGCTGCTCCATCTTAAAATGACAGAGAGGCTGACATGATGACATGTTCAGAAGGGTATGTTAACCTATTAATGATATTTGCAAGCATGTAATTTAAATCTTATAAACTCTGCTATAATGGATTTTATATTTTTATATAATAAATATCCAAAAGACAATCTTGCTTCCAAGACAATCCTTATTTTATATTGTATTCTCAATTATTTATATATGTTAAATAGAGGATCTCTTACACTATATAAAATTATGGCTAAGATATCTGTATGGTTAGCCCTACTAAGTTCTATGCTTTAAGACATTATAGTGGTAAATAAGGGAACCACCACGGTTACAATTGGCGACCACGAAGGGACTTTGTACTTGGAAGCTTTAAATATAAAATAAATACCTAGGTAACCTCTTATACGTAAGAGAAGACACAATACTTTGTCATGGCACAAGTCTTGAAATATCGAGAATCTATTGAGCTATGTGTAGCCCAGACTCAGAGAGAGATCTTCATCATTAGAGATGATTTTAATGTGAACAAGGCACTGTGAGTTCAGGTGCCAGGTACAACGTAATTAGCATACAATGCTGAAATTGTGGATCTTAACTAATATCATAATAGAACAAATATACATATTTGGTAAACTCCCTGATATGCCTAATACACCAGCACAGCATGGCCCATTAGTTCCAGGACAGTGGATTGCAGACAGGGGGATATGTTCTCTTTGTAGCTGCTTAGTATGCATGCGCAGGAAAAAGATTAATGCAAAATGTTGTCAAAAGAAAAGTGATAAGACAGAGCGATGAAATTTGAAGTCTAATTCCAAGAATGCAAAGAAAATTGCATTATGGCTTAATGAAAACATTCATGCAACAGACAGACAGGATTTTTAATTATTGCATTACTGCGTTCTGGATTCTAATGTCCACTATATATGAAAAGTTTTATAAAACAGTGATAATTTCCATATTGTCAGTTACGCTAGCTGTTGATTGAAAATCAGGAATTATAACAGCATAACTATTTTTGGAGTCTGGAATTTCCAGCCAAGGTTGCAGAGATACAGAGACATGTAAACATTCCAAGGAATTGAGAAGTCGTTGTTTTATATTCCAAATTATGAACAACATTATTACATACAGCCATAAAGAGAAAGACATGGCTTTTAAATAAATTCAGTGCCGTACAATGCAGTACACTGCAGCATGTATTTTATATAATATATAACTAGCTCATATTTTTTCCTAAATAGAGTTGAAATTATACTACCCTCCTAGAAAAAAGGGCAACAGGTGGTTATACATCCTTTGCTTCTCTAAATGCTCTGAGAAAATAAATATTTATAAAATGATTAAAAATAATATATATGTAAGATAAATCAGGGCTAAATAAAATTGTAACTATACAGGATCTCTAATAACTTTTAAACTGAAATTATTAAAGGCTTATTTAAATAAAATTTTAAATACATTTACAGCTTTAAATGTGACCAAAAGATATTAAATGATGTGTTAAACAGCCAGCCCAATTCACTAGAATAGCATAAGTATTCTACTATTTAAAGTGCACAATTCCTGCACATAATGACTTTGCTTACTCAGGTACAGTATTTAGTCTATTGCAATGGCAGGATTAAAGTCCACCAATTTTAAAAGGGAAAGCTTACTTAAATCAGTGGTACTATCCCACCGTACTAGCAGTAAGGAAATTAGAACAATTATATTGTACTACTGACTGTAATCAGATCAGACACATGTAATCTCAGTGAATTTCATAAACTAGGTTTTTATAAAATACGATTAAATAAATAAATGTATAGAGACTAGGCAATAACAGCATTTACATGCATTCAGCAGCCTGCTCTCTCAAAGCCAGAAACGGATTTATAAAAAAATAAAATAAAAAGTAGGTTTTAAAAAGTCCGCAATCACCACACATGATGGGTGTAATAATTGCTTCTTTAAAAGCTATATGCTGCCGCAATTATGTATATAAATACAGATTATGGCACAGAGTAGATATAAAATACAGTTTCAAATCTCATATATGAGGATTCAGTTCCACCACATATTCTACAATTCTGAAAGAGGCTAATTTTAATATGTTGTAAAAGCACATATAATGCAAAATTAAATTTGATATTGCAAGGCTGCAATATTCTAAACAGACATTAAAATTTAAGAAAAAAAGAAAAAGAATAATGCATAAAGAATAGTGTCAATTAAAGTGATAATACTCTGATATATTAAATCACATTGCATATCACATATCTGCTATATGAAAAGTATAATTAAGGTGACTTTACTGCCCAATGCCCCCTCACATCTATTTTATAGAATCTATACTTTTCAGTGGTCACTTCTAAAGAAGCCTCTGAAACTGGGGGGCTCAGAGGGGTGCTCATCCCAAAAGAAATCAGATTCCAGACTTAAAATAAATAAATGATAGAAAAGGGAACACCCAGGACATGCATTTTTGTTTATAATCTTAATTTGCAGATATTTTATGCCTTAAAGACATAATTAAATATTTAGACATAATTTTATTAAATATGCAGGTATCTTTAAAAATTAAGCAAAGTTAAAAAATAAAAAAATAAAATAAATAATAATAATAAAAAATATATTTTACACCACAATATAAACAGCTTTGTTAAACAGATTTAAGTACAAGTACTTATGTCAAGAAATATACAGAATACGTTTACAACAGGCAGGTTTAGCATAAATGCAAAGTTGTTGTTTTGGGGATTTATTATTGCCCAAGAAATCTCTGAACACATTCAGAATTTTTGAGAGCAGCAAGTATAGACAGCAGATTGCAATGGACACCATTACAATATTGCTTTGCCGATTGAGGTCAGAGGTTTAAAGAATAAATAAATAAATGTTCTATAGCTCACTAGACCACTAGCTTTTAATGAATAGTTTGCACAACACTTATAAATAGTTTGTAATACTGCACATTATAGCTGTGACAACATAATACACAGGGTAGCAATGCTATGTCACTGTTTAATAGACTTACCCAGTATTTAAGGACGACATGTTTCTTGCAAAGTCATCGGGTCTTTGAGGGAGGTTCTAACTACATTTAATTAATTAATTAACTTACTAAAGAAAAAAGAAAAAAAGAAGGTTTTGTTTTTCCCCTGCAAGTGAGTTTTCAGCGCAAGGTCATCTTGTGTTCACAGACTATTCGGATTTTAAAAAGCTGTTCTTTATCTCACATTATGAACGGCCTTGTAATTCCTATGCACACTAAAAGTTGGCTTTTAAATGTTGTTTTAACTTTAATATTTCATAGTTAATACAGAGGATAAAGTAATTTAAAGAAAATATATTGAAAGTATATTAATTGATAAGATTTAATTTATCTATTTTGGTCCACTGTTCACTGATCTCGAGTCTCAGTCTGGTGTTCAAACAGTTTTTCTTACGATACGTCGTGAGTTTATATCCACAACTGAATTTTGCTTTGTGGTAACAAATTGAAAGCCTGGCATTGTAATACGTGTAGGGACATGCTTATAACAAAGCATGGGCCCTCTCCTCATGTAGTTGGTCATTAACAGGCACTTTGATGCAATGTGTCTACCAACGCTTTTCTGTGGTCACTGGATCACATCGCATACCCTATCTCTGTCATGATGCAGAGTTTATGCTTGCAAGGATATCCAGACCTTATCCACCTGGTATCCGCATAAATACTCCTATCGTTTAGAGGGGTTAATTACATAATAACCATTGAAGGTAATATGTTGGTTGTTTTTCCTATAGAGGAAAGATGGACTTGCCCTAAAAGCTTTTTCATGGCTAGGACAAGCTCTTATAGAGAGAGGTAATGTACTTCTGACTCCTGAAAAGGAATATTGGTGGTCACAATATGGGAAATACTGTAATTCATGTGTTTAGTAATCATAAGCATTTGCTTATTGCCACATTACTGATGTACTGTTTATTGAAATATTAATATCTAACATACTTTTTGAATTACTATATATTGAAAGTTTGCCAACATCTCATGGTTATAAATGTTTTTGTATGTGTTGATGCATGTACCAGGTTTACTTGGATATATCCTGTGCGAAGTGCAACCTCTGATGCCACGTTTTCTAGTCTCACTTCCTTAGTATGCATTTGATAATCCCAGGACCATCCATTTGGATGGTGGTCCTGCACTTACTGCAAAGGAAACCTAAAACTGGGCAACCACATTTGGGTTACTTTGGGATTTCAGTGTCCCAACCACCCCCAAAGAAGTGGGGTTGTGGTCTGGGAGAATGCTGAGGTTAAATGATTATTAACCAAGTTACTAGCTGCTTGCCCCACACAGTGGTATCTATTTATTCCTATGGTACAGATAAGCATTTACAACATACCTGATGATACAAATGGTGAGACACCATATGAAATGTTACATATTTTTTCACTGACAAACATATTTCTGCATCAGGGAGAGCTTAGAACCATTGGTTCTGTTAGAGAAATTTAGGGAATTTTTTTTTCCAGTCCACTTCGCCTTGCACCACCACCTATTTCCTTCTGTTGGCCAGTTTGTCCTGGAGAGGGTGATACCAAGAACTTTTACTACAGAGAACAATCAGACCCAACAGAGAACAGTAAGTTTTGATATTTTACAACCTGTTAAATATTAACAGGACATTCACAGAACCACTGACTGACACAATGGATGCTGTTAAAGATGACAAGATAAAACAAACAAACAGAGGACGACAGAAATGCCACCAGAATCATAGCTACGTAACAGACTGAATTGTGCTGACATCTGAACTTGCAAATGTGAAGGAGAAGGATGAACAGACAGACGTGATACATTCACAGTTAACATGGAATGAATGAAAAATGAATCATCAACATCATTATAAGAAAGACTCTGGAGAAAACAGACTGAACCTGAATTATCTTATACAGTAAGAAAGAAATGCAAAGATGGAAGCAAAAGGATGCTAGAAAATTGGTGTCTCCTTCTTACAGTCTGCAGCATTATCATAACATCAACCCTAGCTGTCGTTTTAAAACCGCATTGGGATTACGTTAACAAGCAGGAAGCAACTGAACTGAATTGGACTGTACACTATACAAGTTCTGTGATCGTGAGGACTACCTCCAAGAACTATCTCATAAGTAGAGACCCAGCTCACAGTGAAATGATTGCTAATGTGACCTACACTGGTATTTCACAAGGAACCTATTGAGATCATTCCAAAAACCGATTATACATGAGAAAGATGTGATTGGACTATTACAAATCCTAATAATGGACTCAGCGATGATGGCAAAGCATGCTGAAAACAGAAAAAGATGGGAAAGATGCTTATGAAAGACTTTGGATGCACCTATGAAGGTGATGCAAGAAAAGACTTTGCCATATAGTTTATCATTGAATGACTACCGCAAACAGCCTTCTTATGCTGAAAAGAAGTGCTATGCTAATTCTGGACATTGCTATTATCCAGACAGAAGATGACCGGAAAAAGAAATAAAGGCTGATAACTGTCAACTCCCAGCTGTTTTTCAAGATGGAACATGGTACTGACAAAACCTGATTGACTATCAAAGCACCTCACAGTACATGACACAGATTGTTAACTACAACTCAGAAAAAGTGGTTAATAGGAAGGATCAGAAGAAGAGGAATATAGATTTCCTACTGGAGTGAAAAACCATCCTGGAACAATATTCTGTAACAATGAACTTTAATGGACATTTGGTGGCATATGAATTTGAATTTGGTAGAAACACATCAATTAACTAAAGAAACCTTGATGCAATTAATAAATAATAACAATACCGGCCTACTAAGAGCAGATGCCCTGACAAGAGAATGGAATATAAAAAGACCAGCAAAACCTGTCAGAAACCTGACATCACGGGACACTTGTACTAAAGCACGATTTGCAGCCTTTCTTAAACTCTACAAATTATGTACATACCTGCAAAGCAAGGAACTCCTGTAAACATAAACACAGAGACATTGATACAACAAAGAATATGTAATGGTTCAGTTGCAGATGTGATCTACCAATGTACTCCTTGCTCTTTTTGTATAGCTATACCAATCAAAACATTAAATGGCTCTCTAGGACCATAGACCAAGGTTTCTTGCTATATTCTGGACTTCCAGGAATGTGGTGCATGGACCGAAAATTATAATTACTAAAGCAATCATGCTATTTTTTCCCTGTATCAGAAATGTGTCAGTGACAATGTGTAATATAATACAGATACTATAATTAATGGTATAAGAAACACATAATGTGTTAATTACAAAGGTGGATAGACTTTGTGAATATCTGAAACGCAATTGAAGATTATTGCTAAAATGCCATATGCAGCTGCAGTCTGGCCTACAAACAAATATATTAGACATAAAGTATAAGAGCATAACAGCTAATTACCCAGATGAATAATTGAATCATGATAGTTAAAGATCATATGATTGCAATAACAACTGCAATAATGAATAAGGTTTAAACTTTAGAAGAAAATATAAAATGTTTTTATTAAAACAGAAAACTCGATATTCGTTTAAGTTTGCAGAGTGGTATAATTAATATAAGTGAAATACTTCAACAGTTAAAAACAGTTAAGACAGGCAGAAACTTTACTTCAACTATCATAAAGTTTATTTATAATGATAAGAATATTCAGTCTGCCAGAGCTAAGGCCAGTCAATGGAAAGAAAGAGTATTATGGATTAACCCGTCCAGGTGACATACATGATGATTTTGGAAATTGATAAGTTAGGTCACCTATTGCAAACTTGTGAAAAGATGTCAAAGATATAAATTCAACATCCATACCACTCTATGTATATATATATATATTAAAATACACGTAATCAAATATTTTATCAGTTTTTCAAATACAAACAAAATGTTATTTGGTTTGTGATGGTTAAAGGTACATAAACCACCTATACAAAGGTAGAGTTAAAATATAAATACATTCAATATTGTATCGGAGTGCTTTCTTAACTCACTTTTAGAAATAATAATAAAAATTCTAATCATCTTAAGCTACATCCAACAGCCACTGAAAAATATACTTAAACAATTAAGATTCTCATTGTTAAGCATCCAATCTCACAAAAGTAACTTTCCACAATGGCTGTCAGATCTTGGTAAAAAAACTAATGGTTTTCTAAGACAATTTTTGGGTGCCTAGAGTGGTCCTTTAAGCCACTAATAACTGTAGTTATAATATTTACTACTAATAACTAGGGAATAAGTTGTCTTCTCCCTAACAGGTCAAAAGAAAGATAATTAACGTCATATTTCTAAATATATTGAGAGATTTTGAATAAAAAGAGTATTTTTAACATTTAAAGAGGATGTAATTTTACATACCATTGTGAACAAAAGCGGTAAATACGTTGCTGCTTCAAATTATCCTTATATCTCTAAATCATATACAAGGGTGTTTATCTTTAAAACAAAACACTAGAAAGATTAAATATGTTACTATTTCATCTATCATTATTATACAAACTATAACAAATGTAAAGATTTTTCCACAGATTTTACCTGTTAACATTTTTAGCACAACAGCACCTGATGTCAGTGAGATGTCTGTCACTGAGATGTTACAAAGATTTCAATACAGCAAAAAGAGGCGTTCCTGAGAATCCACTTCGATTGCTGTATCAACATAACATTTACTATAACGGGATCCATGTCACTTAAGACAATGTCTTGGAAATGCTGTCAATTTATTTATTCCGTAAAAGAATATCGGAGAGTATCCAATCTCTACACATCATAAATGGTGTAAAAATGTTTCATGGAAAAAACAAACAAAATAAAAAGCAAAGACAAAAGACAAAGACAAATACCAACACCATCACCACGGTGATAACAGATGATGCTGATTCAATATCTGCAACCAATTCTAGCCAAATATTTGGAAAGCTGGACTCTACAACCTATACTCTACAACAAATACCCGGGTATTCTACAAACACAACCTCCAGCAATGTATCTAAGGAATGTAAACTTCTACAGGCCTTTACAGACTTTGGATTACAAATACAATTACTACTTTTAATTTTGGATTACAATTCGTATCCGGATGCATCCAAGAATATCTTACTTTGGAACTTGGTGTTCTTTTCAATTCTTTCCCAGACAAAAGCTTTGCTCATTTTAATCAACCACCTTTACAGGCAAAGATTACACTACGGATATTTTACTGTTACAACAATGATCAAAGATGCTGGGAGCACAAAAAACCTAAAGACAGTTGGAGAACTTTGGTTCACTAATTTAAGGAAGAAATGCGCTACAATGCCCACAGTTTAATGGAGAGGGTGTTATGGGCAAATGCAAATATTACAAGTTTTAGAATGAAATGTTGTATTTCTTAAACTGTGTACTTTGTCTTTAAGAGATATTGCAAACTGACAAGGTGTTAGAAATGGAACATATTGTTTTTCTTAACTGTTTCTTTAAGCAATAACCTCAGTGCATAATATGTTTGCGCCATTTTGTCCCAGACGAATTACAATAACAATAATGCATAAACAAGCTTCAAGGCTATACTACGACACTTGCAGTACACAATATACTGTGGTAACCCCAAGTTAATGGAACTTCCCCAAATCCTGGAATCTCCCACGACTGTACACTTACGACTTAGTATAAACAACAGATAACCTATTCAGACTTTAAGATGCCATCTTGAACTAAGTCAGGAAAATTTCCATGACGTATACACCCTTTAGTTATGGCCTTGTATGTTTGCCAAATTAAGGGAGGTCCTAAATTGAATAAAGTAAAAGAAGTGTTACTTTTTCATATTTGAACTACAGTAACCTAAAATGGAGACACCTAAGGTATAAATAGGTGTACTTTTAAATGTTAAGACACAGAGGAGAGACTTGGAGACAGACGCTGCTCCATCTTAAAATGACAGAGAGGCTGACATGATGACATGTTCAGAAGGGTATGTTAACCTATTAATGATATTTGCAAGCATGTAATTTAAATCTTATAAACTCTGCTATAATGGATTTTATATTTTTATATAATAAATATCCAAAAGACAAAACTTGCTTCCAAGACAATCCTTATTTTATATTGTATTCTCAATTATTTATATATGTTAAATAGAGGATCTCTTACACTATATAAAATTATGGCTAAGATATCTGTATGGTTAGCCCTACTAAGTTCTATGCTTTAAGACATTATAGTGGTAAATAAGGGAACCACCTGCGGTTACAATGTTAAATAGAAGGGGTCCCAGAACAGAACCCTGAGGGACACCACTTGCCACCTCTGTCCAGCTTGAAAATGTACCATTAATGACAACTCTTTGTACTCTATTTTTAAGCCAATGTTCTACCGAAGAACAAGCATGTTCATCTAGACCGATTTCTTTGAGTTTGAACACTAATCTATTGTGTGGAACTGTATCAAATGCCTCTGCAAAATCCAAATAGATCACATCCACTGCAACACCCTGATCTAAACTTCTACTTACTTCTTCGTAGAATGCAATCAAGTAAGTTTGACATGACCTGTGCATCATAAAACCATGCTGATTTTTGCTGATAACCATGTTCTTCTCAAGGAATTCTTGAATATTATCACTTAATAACCTTTTTCAAATACTTTTCCAGCCACTGAAATTAAGCTCACAGGTCTATAATTTCCAGGCAAGGATTTTGAACCCTTTCTGAATATAGGAACCACATCCTCCTTCCTCCAATCCTTTCGGAACTCTTCCTGAAAAAAAGAATCTTGAAAAATTAAAAACAGAGGTTCATTTATTTCTACACTTACCGTATATACTCGAGTATAAGCCGAGTTTTTCAGCACATTTTTTTGTGCTGAAAAACCCCAACTCAGCTTATACTCGAGTCAGTCTGTATTATGGCAATTTACTGGGGGCTGGCAGAGCTGTTACTTACCTCTCCTGCAGCTCCTGTCAGCTCCCTCCTCCTCCGCGCCGGTCCGGTCAGCACCTCGATCAGCTCCCAGTGTAAGTCTCGCGAGAGCCGCGGGGTCATAGTGCGGCTCTCGCGAGACTTACAGTGTGAGCTGAGAGAAGAGCTGCACGGACCGGTGCGGAGGAGGAGAGAGCTGACAGGAGCTGCAGGAGAGGTAAGTAACAGCTCTGCCAGCCCCTCTCCTCCCCCCACTGAACTGCCAATGCCACTGGACCACCAGGGAAGGAGAGCCCCCCCCTCCCTGCCATGTATCAAGCAGGGAGGGGGGACAACAAAATAAATAAATGATTAATAAATAAATAATAATAAAAATAATATTAAAAATAATATAAATAATAATAAAAATAATAATAAATAAATAATAATATAACAAAACAAATTAAAATAATATTAAATTTTTTTTTATAAAAATGCCCACCCCCCCACCAAGGCTCTGCAACACAAACACACACTGCATCACACACACACTGCACTCATATACACACACAGCATTCACACACACACTGCACTCACACACACTGCACTCATATACACACACTGCACTCATATACACACACTGCATTCACACACACACTGCATTCACACACACACTGCACTCATACACACACAGCATTCACACACACACTGCACTCATATACACACACTGCATTCATACACACACACTGCACACTCATACTCACACACTGCACACTCATACTCACACACTGCAGTCATACACACACACTGCGCACTCATACACACACTGCGCACTCATACACACACACTGCATTCATCATATACACACACTGTAAATAAATATTCAATTAATATAATTTTTTTAGGATCTAATTTTATTTAGAAATTTACCAGTAGCTGCTGCATTTCCCACCCTAGTCTTATACTCGAGTCAATACGTTTTCCCAGTTTTTTGGGGTAAAATTAGGGGCCTCGGCTTATATTCGGGTCGGCTTATACTCGAGTATATACGGTAGTTCCTTAAGTACTCGTGGATGAATACCGTCAGGCCCTGGAGCTTTGTTAATATTAACTTTATTTAGTTGCTGCAGCACCTTGTCTTGAGTTAACCAATTACAAGTTTTTAGCAGCAATCATTTGCACATCTAATGCCATGGGTTCTTCATTAATATATACGGAGGAGAAATAGTTATTTAAAATTCATGCCTTTTCCTGGTCTTCATTAACTAACACCCCCATTCCAGTTTTTAGTGTACCTACACTTTAATTTTTTTTTTTTTTTTTTAGAATTTATGTACTTAAAGAATACTTTGGGGTTGGTTTTGTTCTCTTTGGCTATCATTTTGATGTTTAGCGAATCTAATCACCTTTTTGCACGCATTATTGGTTTCCTTATATCTTTTATAGGATGCATCTGATTTGTCAGATTTAAAGGCTTTAAATGCCCTTTTCTAATTTTTAATCTCTTGTTTTACTTCTCTATTAAGCCATAGAAATTGGCCTTTTAAAAATTATATCTTTTAGTATACCCATGTGCTTTAGTTTTTTGAGTTTATTTCAAAGGACACTATATTGTGATCACTATTTCCCAAGTGCTCACCTACTTGAATGTTAGTCAAAAGATTAACGTTGTTTGTTAGAACCAGTCCCAGACAAGCGTCCTTTCTAGTTGGTGCTTGTACAATTTGTGACATGAATGTGTAATTTAGCAAGTTCAAAAACCTAATTCCCTTTGCTGAGCTACTAGTTCCTCTGTCCCAATTTATGTCTGGGTAATTAAAATCTCCAATAATTAAAGTGTTACCCAGATTTGTAGCTTTCTCAATGTGCTCAAACAGCTGTTGTTCCTCGTCAATATTAACATTAGGTGGTTTATAACATATTCCAACCAATAGTTGATTTCCCTTCTTTTCCCCCAAGCAGATATTTACCCATAAAGCTTCCACATTTTCCGCTTAAGATTTGGCTGTAACTCATGGTTGACATACAAACATAACCCACCACCCTCCTTCTGTTTTTCCTATCCTTCCTAAATAACATGTACTCATTTAAGTTAACTGCCCAGTCATGTGTCTCATCCCACCATGTTTCAGTTATGCCTATTATGTCATATTGTTTAGTGTATGCTATTGCCTCTAGTTCCCCCATTTTGTTATTTAGGTTCCTTGCATTAGTAAGTATACATTTAATATCATGAGTCACTTGTACTTTTTGTGAATTATCAACATTACATACCTTCTCTGTTCTGAGCTTGCCCCTCCCCCGTCTCCACCCCTCTTATACTGAGCTAAAGCCCATCTCCTTTCTGTCCTATCTCCATTTTGTAGATTGCTATGACCCTTCCCCCCTACTACTAGTTTAAAATCTCCTCCAACCTTCTAGCCATCCTATCCCCCAGCACTGCAGACCCTCTCCCGTTTAGGTGCAACCCATCACTGCTATAAAGGTTATACACAAGTGCAAAGTCGGCCCAGTGCTCTAAAAACCCAAAACCCTCCTTCCTGCACCAAGACTTCAGCCATGCATTGACCTCTCTAATCTCCCGCTGCCTTTCCACTGTAGGGCGTGGCACAGGTAATATCTCAGAGAATACCACCTTGGAGGTGCTTTTCTTAAGTTTGCTACCTAATTCCCTGAAATCATTCTTTAGGACCTTCCATCTTCCTCTTACTTTGTCATTGGTACCAACATGGACCATGACCGCTGGGTCATCCCCAGCCCCTCCCAATAATCCATCCACTCTATCAGCAACATGCCAGACCCGAGCACCCGGGATACAGCAAACTGTCTGGTTGAGCCGATCAGAGCGGCAGATTTCCCTATCTACTCTCCTAATGATAGAGTCCCCTACCACCATAACCTGTCTAGCCTTCCCTACATTTTCATCCCCACCCATACTAGAGGGGCTGTTACCTCGGCTTTTAGAAGTAACAGCTTCCTCTAATACAGCTACTCCTGAACTGATGCTCTCAACATCTTCACTCAAACAGGCAAATCTGCTAGTTTGCACTAAATCAAGACTAGCTAGCCCTTTCCCCTTCCCTCCCGACCTGCTTCTTCGTCCCACTGGAACCCAGCTAGGTGTCTGTTCCCCGTCTGTCTTCTCTTCCCACTCCACTACCTGTCCCCACTAAACTCTGCTCAGTGAGCAGCAGACTCCTCTCAAGATTGTCGATCTTCCTCAATGTTGCAATTTGCTTCTCGAGATCTCCAATCTGAGCTTCCAGAAAAGCAACTCGCACACAACCGTCACAGAGGTATGGACCCTGGACGGGTACATCCAGGCATGCATACATGCAACAAGATGTGCATTGAGTCAAACCGCTGATCTTGCTAACATTAATTTCCCCAGATACAAGACAGACAATTACCTTGTTAGTTTCAACTCCTGGTTTTCTAACTCCTACTTAATAGAGTCTGCTTTCAAGCAATGTGAGCAAGCTCAGTGAGTTAGAGGTGTGCTTATATGGGAATACAAATCCCACACAGGTGGCAATTAATTAACATTCCCCCAATTAATCAAGCAGCAGCACAAAGGAAGGAAAAAATATGATTTCAGAAAAAAAAACAAAAAAACACTTTAAAAAAAAAAAACCTTGGCTAATGAAGCAGATTAAACAAAAATAAAATACAAACCACTCTCCACAGTATACAAACCAATCCAATCCCAGCTGGTTACACGAACATAATAAAAAGTAAAAAGTAACATATAAGTGAATAAATGAGAATTTTAGGATGGCAAATTAAAAAAGTAAGTGAAAATATTTAATTATAATAAAAAAGGAAACAAAAACATATATATATATATATATATATATATATATATATTTTTTTTTTTTTTTATTTATTTTTTTTTTTCACTGAATCTAAAAAGCATAACTTAATAAAAACAAAGAAATATATTACAAAACAAGAATGAATGTGAATGAAGTACTTGTATGAGGTCCAAAAGAGCAACAGCAAACTGGAAATCTAGTACATGCTAAAGAATGCAAAGAAGGACAATCCAAATGATTAGGCAATTGGTTAATAATATCTCAATGTGCCAGTGATAAATATTCTGTAAGTTTAGATAAAAGTTTGCTGTGCGTCTTTATTATAGAACAGTTGTATGTTTAAGGACGTTAAAGGACATATAGCATCTCTAATTTAAATTGTGATATTTTCATGAGTTTATTAATAGTATCTGTCTAACACCTGCTACTAATAGATTTTACTATAGGTTAACTGTACAGAATGCATACATAAATTAATACCTTGCACTGCCTTTTTCCCCATCTTTGTCCTAAGAGCTGACAATCTATTTTGAGATGACACAAACTTAAAGTTTACAGAAGTTGTTTTGTCCCAGGTGTCACCTCTGACCTTTTTCTTCTGCAGACCCACCTGTCAATCATATCTCCCCAACTTCTTGCCCTCATCCATGAGATATATTTATAGCCTACCACACGTAGGCCAAGGCAGCTGTCACTTGTCTTATGTGATTGCTACGCTTCCAGAGACATGTCTCTTTAATACAATGTTTTCTTGTCCTTTATATACATTTTATTTTATTTTTTTTGTCTTTTGTGTTTAGTCTCTTTTGATATTCCTCTGCCTGTCATTTTTTGTGTGTGTTTCTATGCTATATCTCAAATTGTCATTCTTTCATATTTGTTCTCTTCTGTAACAGCTGCAGTCTCACAGCTCCACAGCCTCCCCCTTCTCACCCCAAAGTGTCACTTCTCCCCTCTCATCCCTATGACCTTTCAGAAGGCAAATGCTCAGCATACCAGCAGAGTCACTATGCCCTCTACATACAAGCGAAAACAGCGCTATGTGGAAAATGTAAATTGGTTAAATCACACAATTTAGCTGTTTTAAAGCACTAACAAAATAGCAAGTGAATAATGCAGGCTGTGTAATTCTCCATAGGAAATTGTCATGTAAAATATTAAATTACTGTGTTCTGGAGCCATTGTTAAAGTGGCAAGGTTAAGTGCCATTTTGCAAAATAATGTTTAAAGTTATAATATGCAAGTTTATGCCTGGTATTCTCCCCCCCCCCCCACAAAAAAATAAATTAATTAATAAATTAAACCAAGATGGGTTTACATTAGCAGGTTAATTGATGTGTTGACTGTACTTCCCTGCATGTCTTTAAACTTGTGGGTTGCAGAGGAGATGCAATCCTCTATCACAGTGCCTGTAGCTCTCTGTCTTGTAATAAATATAACCTACCATGTGAAGGTCACAGCTATATATAAAAATACTAGTGGGACAGACTAAATCTGATCTGCAAAATCTCAGTTAACCCTTCTTCTGCTAAAAGCTAAGCGTGACCTTTTTCATCTCTAACCTTATGGTGGTTTCTCCTTGTCAATTGTCCGCTAGAGCATTTTCATTCATCACTTCACATCCAGATGATCAAACTCTTGCAAACTGTTACTTAAGCTTTTACTGGTGCAGTTATGCAATGCATCCACAAATCACAATGGGCACTAGTTAAATGAAGTTGATCATAAAATATATTAATTTCTCCTTACACCCAGCACTCACCGTCTCAACCTTCATGTAAACCCTGCCTACCCTTCTACCCCTGCCCTTTGGCTGGTTCAGAAGTAGGAGTGGCTGAAGAGGGACTGCTTTCTGCTAAAGATGAGTTGAGTCAGTGAGACTTTTAGAGATACATTATCTCCACTCTGCTCCACGCGAGCATACCCACCTCTTGTCCCTCACTCCCTTCTTCTTGTTTCCTTTTCTTTTATTTATATCTTCCATCTTCATCATGTCACGTCCACTTACTGACCAGGAGAGACGAAAGCAAATTAGCGTACGTGGCTTGGCTGGACCGGAAAATGTATCTGAGCTCAAAAAGAATTACAACCGCCATCTTCACTTCACCCTTGTAAAGGATCGCAATGTTGCCAACCCCCGCGACTATTACTTTGCCCTCGCACACACAGTGCGCGATCACCTGGTTGGTCGATGGATCCGAACTCAGCAGCATTATTACGAACATGACCCCAAGGTGAGATAAGCAGAATGTTTTTTGTTTTTTGTTTTTTCTTTAAATAATGTTTGTTCTTTTCTACTGAATGTAAAATTAAATTGTCCACTATTATTTGATTACAGATATTTTGTACAGTTATTGGTGACCCATTGTCACCATCATGGATAATGAGTACATTATGTCTGGTATATAAAAAGCTGTCTGGTGTTTGAAAGTTCTTAAAGTTCATGGAGCATTGCGTTTACGGTGATAACTGTATTTAATTTATAATTTATATAAATTTCCCTTTAAATGTTGGTATATTCTGCGTTTATTCTATTTATTACAAAGATTTGGTTATCTTTCTAGTATTAATACAACTAAAGATAATTTGTACGGGTATCTGTCATTTGTATAGTCTTCTTCTGCAGTGTGCATAATACTAAAATAATGGTACACTGGTTTGAAAGTATGCTATCTTTTGCCTCTCTGTTGACACAGTTGTTTATGTTATCTAATGAAGTCTTCAACACTGCCTGCGGTTATAGAGAAATCACATTATTCATAAGAAGAATCAGCCAATAGGAATAAACTGTATTATTATTATTGGCATTTATAGAGGGCCAACATATTGCGCAACACTTTAGAATTGTAATGTGGGGACGAAAGGAGTAGAAACTATAAGGAATGCGAACAGGAACAAGATATTAGTGAGAGCCCTGCTCCAAAAAAACTTACTATCTAGATTACAATCCCCACTGTAAAACTGCAAATATATTAAACATATTTTTTTGAGGTACAGTATGACTAAATAATCATATAATTTAATGATAGATTTATGTACGATACAATAGCCACAAAGTTATAAAGTTATTGCATGCAAGTATGTTCTTAGATTTATTGATAGATAAATAACTGGCTGACATTAATATGTGCAATACTTAGAAACTGTACTGCTGGCCTACTAGTAACAACTGCAGTGGTGTTTTTTCTTTCATTTTTCTGACAAGTGGGGTTTATTTAATAAATAGCCAGTAGAAATTGAGAGAGTTACACAGCACTTACTTCTTGTGCAGATGTTTCACAACCTCTGTCCCATTCTATTTCTATGTCACATCAGCACGGTAGAACCGCTATGGTGGGAAATCTGATGTAGGACATGAATACATTAAAATTGTTTCTCATGTCCCCTGTGTCCCCATAATGTGCTCAGTGGGTCCCTAGTGGCTGGAGCAGACGCATCTTATTTGTCGAGCCCCAGGCAACTTCCAACAATAAACTGTATACTATTTTCCTCAGTGCATTGGAGATACCTATAAGACTTAGAAATTCTAATAAAGTTGTTTGGAAACAGTATTATAATATATATAGTAATATAATTGAAGAATGAGTCGCTGAGTTAATTGTCCTTTAGAAAAAACAGTGTCACCAAGCTAATTCAATATTCATAAATTAGGTCCCCGTAAAAATAAAATAATATTTAATAATGAAATTTGTATCATCCTCTGCTTTAGACAATGGAACTTAAGTTTCTACAGTGTGTTAGGATAACACTGTATCCTTAAAATGAATACTGATCAAAAATAGCTTTAAATGTTAAAGTTATTTGAGCAGGTTATGAGAACATTAAAGGAACAATATAGTGACAGGAATACAAGGTTGGCTGAGATAATCAAACAAACATAATCAAGGTTATTGCGCATGCACCGCATAATGCAGTGCTACACCAATTAGAATCTCCTCATAGAAATACATTTAAACAATGCATCTCTATGAGGAACTTTCAGTGCCTCCATGCACAGTGTGGAGACGCTGAATGCCAGTGGTGCACATTGACACTACCACTAGAGGTGTTCCTAGGCAGTAAAGTAAACACTGTCTTTTCTCTGTAAAGGCATTGTTTACATTATAAAGCCTGCAGGCACAGGCAGTAGACACCATAAGAACTACATTAAGCTGTAGCTGTTTTTTTAAATTGGACAATTTTTATTATCAGTTTTCTATTCAAGTAAAAAAAAAAAAAGGGGGGTACAGAAAGAAGGAGGGGTGTGGGGTCCAGCAGATATGCATATATGCAAGAAGTACAGAGTAATCCAGCATCAAAGAGTCAACAGGCACAGCACAACACCTTGTAATTGGTTTTAGTTATATGTTAGCATAGTAAACGTCACATTGTCATATCAAGCCTCAACGTCCATTTACAACAGTGGTACTTATGTGTATCCGGTGTACTGATCTCCCTGTGTCACATACCTCCCAAGCTTGTTCGGTTGTCCGAGATGGGGGCCATAGTTTGCTATACAATCTTTCGTATGCTCTTTGGTCATCTATATCTGAGAGTAGAAAACAGACAAAATAGTGGGGAGATCAGATTGACAGATGTGAGCGTTCCAGGGGTCAGCACACCGGCACCTTCCCATTGTACTCCGCACACGACTCCATCCACACTTCTGAAGAAGCCTCCATAGGTGAAACGTGTAAAGTGGATTTTTATGGACTTTCTCATAGAGTGCTTTTTATACATTTGTTTTTATTGATTTTTATGTATAATAAACAGTTATAATACTTTTTTATCACTCTGAGATATCCATTATTATTTTTTCCTGGCTACCATCTTATTCCTTGGTGGGGATCATACCACCTACACTCTATAAACTAGAGCGAGGCACGCTCTAGTAAATGTGAGTACGATACTTTATATTTATTTATTATCCATAAAGATATCAGTATCTACTGCACTATGTGGATTCTTCTGTCTATTTATGTGTTCTTTGTTTGAGACCATCAAGACGTGGACCACTTCATATTTATCCAAAGACGGGGATTATTCCGTCTATGCGCAAGAACAGTAGAGCTCTGTATTTAGCTCTGTCAAATGTGAGTGTACATCTATCTACTCTTCGTTTATCTACGAATTATTTACAGTGTTACACTATTATTCTGTATATTTTTCTCTTTTTGAGGTATACTACTGAAATTATATGACCATAAGGATTTGAGTACATATATTCGTATCACAATAAGGGCGCGGACTCCTTTTTATCTTTGTTCACTATATCTGAGAGTAGTCTAGATAAGGTTGGCCATTGTGTGGATTTCTTGCAATCAATTTCTGAGCTGACAGTAGTATATGATAAAGGAGTTTCCTTTTAGCCCTGGGTATCCGTCTCGAAAGGAGTAAGGCCACACAAGTCTGAGGTTGGAAAGCTAGGGTGAGGTATGTCACGGTTTCAAGGAGTACGTGGACAGAGGACCAAAATGGTCTAAGAGATGGGCAGTTACACCATCTATGGTGGACGTCTCCCTCTGCTACGCCATATCTCCAACAGGTGGGGGGGTGGTGGGGCTAGCTGGGTAGAATTTGTGAAGCCTTGTGGGTACCATATACCACCTATAAATTACTTTCCTCTGTTGCTCTGACAGGGTAGCGGATTGAATCAATTGCCCTGTGTCTTGGAATAAAGTGTTCCATTGCTGCAGGGTAATGTCTAATCCTAAATCTGCATTCCATTGTTGTGCTATTTTTGTGGATGGGAATGGGAGATGGTTTACTAGGAGTTGGTAACACACGGAGGTAGGTTTCCAGGAAGGTGACAGTACCCCATTAATGCATATTTGTTCCCACAGCGTGACGTTTTCCTTCCCAGTCCGGTTTTGGATACGCGGGGGCTAATTTGCGGAGGAATGATCTCAGCTGCATGTGTGAGAATTGTGAAGTCTGGACTGTGATCGGTAGAGTACAGAATACATATTGTAGCTTGGGTAGGATAGACATTTTGAATGCCACAATCCTTTCTGTCCACGTCAGGTAGAGCAGGGCCCAGCGTTTAACCCCTTAAGGACCAAACTTCTGGAATAAAAGGGAATCATGACATGACACACATGTCATGTGTCCTTAAGGGGTTAAGCTGTTGTTTGCATTCTTTCCATACCCTTATGTGGTTCCCCGTGTATAGTTCCGTCACATTTTTGGTGAAAAGTAGGCCCAAATAGGTGATGTTGTTTTTTTCTTCAGTCAAAAGGGTACCTCTCGTGGAGACTAGTCAGGTCAGTTAGTGGTAGGCCGATGCTTAGTGCTTGGGTCTTGGATGTATTAAGGGAGTATTAGGACTGTGCTACATAGTCCTGTATGAGTGACATAATGTGGGGCAGAGATCCTGTCGGTTGGGACACATGTAGCAGAATATCGTCTTTACTTATCTTTACTTCCTTTCCTCCTACCCAGAGGCCTTGTATATTGGAGTGGGCCTGTATTGTAGCGAGTAAGGGTTCTAATTCCTAAACGTATAATGGGGGGACAACGGGCACCCCTGTTGAGTCCCATTAGAGAGTTCAAATGAGTCAGAGAGGAAACCTGCCTGTAAAACCCTAGCCATAGGGTTGGAATAGAGGGCAAAAAGTTGCGTGATGACCTGTTGAGGGAACCAATATTTGGTCAGGACGTGTCTCAAGAAGTCCCAGCCGAGGCGGTCAAACGCCTTTTCTGCGTCTAGTGCCAGGAGCAGTTCTCCTCGGCCGGGCCTTCAGGGCTGTTCAAAACTGTGTGAGAGTTTGTAGGTGTTGTCCAAGCTCAGTCTCCCTTTAACGAACCCGGTTTGGTCATCCGATATTAGTTGTGGTAATATCGGCCTTAATCTGTTCACTAAGATTTTCACATACAATTTAGCGTCTGTGTTAAGGAGGGAGCGCAGGTGGTAATTTTTACAGTCTTCAGCGGGTTTACCCAGTTTGGGAATGGTGATAATGGTGGCTAAGAGCAACTCCGGTGGGAGGGAACATGACGTGGTGGCCTTCTGGTATACTTTCAGCAGATGGGAGGCTAGCGTATTATTGGCAAGTAGTTATTGAGGGCCGGGGTCAGGACTGTCTCCGGCATACCACTGATCTTAGATTTTTGCACCTCGACCTGCCTTCCATGTCGGCCACTTTCAACGCATGGTCCTACAGGACAGAGTCATGTTCTTGGAGTTTATCCGGCAGGCTGTTGTGCGCCTCTGCAAATTCATCCATCTTTCTTTCGACCTGTGCTGTGCGTTGGCCTAACTCGAGTAGCTCTTTGCGTAGGTCCGCAGTGAGAGTGTGGATCTGGGCAGATAGATTGCGCTGGATGCTCTCGGTAAGTTCAGCCATCAGTAGTTTCATGTTTGCCGTGGTGAGAGGGCTGTCATCTGGTCCCAGCTCCAAGGAGTTGGGGGACGGAGGCAGACCCTTACCCAAGTGCGGGTCGCCGCCATCTTAAGACGGGCTGCGGTCTTCACGCGGTGTCATTGCAGTAGTCCTGGCGAGGAAGAAGGATGCTCGCTTGGCTTTGGCCACTTTATTCTTTGTTTTTGGGACATATTGGAGTACTATGCTCTATATTGGAGTACTAGTTCACTGTAAAATATATGCCTATCGCTTTTTAGACTGGTTATTTTCAGCCCTTTGGCACCCGAGGCTCAGGATCTTCACTGGTGTGTGTCCATTCAGTCTGGGTGTCAGGCCACGCACCCCAGCTGTAGTTGTTTTGGTGACTATAGTGTCCATTTAAAGAAACAATTCATAGAAAACAAATATATAACAATTTAGGATAAATACCTCCAAAAGTATGCATTTAATATTTCTACATATTTGTTTTAGATTGTGGGTAGTATTATGAAAAAGCTAGCTTACATGCAGAACTAAATTAGGCAGCTACTGTAAGTACTCCCCTTTTCATCTAGCACATAATTCTTCATCTGTGATATTGTACAGTCAGAGGCTTCTCACTGAGAAGTCTTGGGGTCAAATTGCACATGTGCACATCCGGCCAATTATACAACTCTCAATAAGCTGTATTACAGTTAATCGTTGTGCCGAGAGTGACTTAGCCTCTCACTTGCACTTTGAAATATAGGTCAAAGCAAGTGAGGGAGGAAGGTGCGACAAAGGTGTTTTATAAAAGTACTACTTTCTCTTGAAATCCACACTTTTATAGATTGTGCCTTAGGGGCTATGCAACTAAACCCTAAAACACTTTACCAACCTGAAGTGCTTATGGGTTTTGGAGTGTTCCTTTAAATAAGAACAAAGACATAATAATGGTTGAATTCCCTCATGCAATGTATCAATATAACAGAGACTGACTATGCAGATTAAAATTAAAATAGAGGCAACAAAAAATATAAAATTTTTCATTAAATAGCAGTTTTAACATTTTGTAACTAGCCGTTTCTACAATATCTATGATGTCCATACAGCTAAATGACAAATGTTAGTCATATTTTTAGTAAGGTCAAGCAAACTGACAAATGTTTAGTCACAATTTTCTCAAGGTCATGTTGCCTTTTTTTGACTAAACATTGTATCTGAGAAAGGAAATGTGAACAATTCTACAATTCATCCGAGGGCTGTGTGCAGGGATATATAATAATGGTTTGGAAGTGCATGGATATTTATTTTTATTGTACTGATGGCTTCTATCCCTTTCATTTGCAGAGAATTTATTACCTCTCCCTTGAGTTCTATATGGGACGCACACTGCAAAATACCATGGTGAATCTGGGTCTGGAAAATGCATGTGATGAGGCAGCATACCAAGTAAGTCTTAATATTATTGTGAAACTACATTTATGGGTCATACCACTGGTGAGCTTTGGTGGATGTATTCTTGGACATAGCTCAATATGATGCCCCACTTCATCATCCCTCAGCACATTTCCTCAGTCCTATAATTCTCTCATTATCCCCCTGCCCAATTGTCTCAACCACATTTCCCAAGTGTCACAGTCCTCTTAACCCCTACTTCAGAGTCCCAAACTCATTACCACAGCCCCAACATCTTCTCATCACTCTTTGGCCAATAATCCCTTCATCATACCTAGCCTCGTAATCTGCTAATCACATTCCTCTGCAACGCAGAGCCTTCAACTTAAAGTCCACTCATCCACCTCCAGCCTCATTCATTATTAACCCACCCCCAAACACATTACCCACATTCTCAATCACATTATCACGAGCCAAATTATCCCCTCATCCCACTATAATCCTCAAATACCCCGTTTGGATCAACAGCAGAAATAGATATATTTTAAGCTTGATGGAGTTGAGTCTTCTTAAAAAAATAATCAGTTTATATTATTATTTATTATTTATTATCCCCCCCCCCCCATCCTCAATCACAAGACTTCCAGCTACAATTACACTATTCACAGGCTGTAATAATCCCTTCTCTTCCACCCCAAAATCTTTCTTTACTCAACCTCAGATCACCTTACCACAGGCCAATAATCTTTCATTGACTGTTATATTACTCCCAAACTACATGACCACCAGTTTCAAGAACATTACCCCCAAGCCCATAATCCTTTCACTTTTAGCCTTAAAATTCCAGATAAACATATGGAAACAGTGTTGAGTTAAATATTCAGTGGTAGGGGTTCAGATTGCCTAACTTGACCTTTCAGTGTCAGTCTCCTTTCCACTTTAGTTCTTAAAATGTTAAACAAATAGTTATGCATTACACCTCAAAAAGACCTTGCCAAGATAAAACAACTGTAATTGAGTAGTTTGGCTGTGATGTCACATTAACGTCACTCATTAGAAACGCAGCTTAGCACTCTTAACCCCTTCAGGACCGATGATGGTTCAGGACAGTCAGCGGTAAAACGTGTGTTTGGACCGCTGACGGTCCTGAACCGTCATAGCAAAAAACGGGCTGCGGGAAGTGATCAAAGATCGCTCCCGCCAGTATAACGCTGTAACTATCTGCCAGACATCTCAGGCAGATTGTAACAGACAATTGTGGCGTGTGAGCGATCCACGATCGCTCACAATTGGCTGCTGTCAAAGTGGGTGTTACAAACACTCACTTTGACAGTGATCTCTGCCCCTCTCTCCTCTGTAGCGTTTTGTGAGGCGAGAGAGACAGAGATCGTGATAGTTTGTTGCAGCAGTGTTCAGTGACCATCAGAAAGTATCAGTATTTTATTTAAAAAAATCACCTTTTAACCTATTCCCTACCAGATCTGTTACAGCAGTGCATTTGTACTTTCTGTATTTTTTTTTTGCCCTTAAAGGGTTAAATTTGTTTTAAAAATCTGTGTCTTGATCTGTCTTGGTCTGTCTTGGTTTGTTTTGGTCTGTCTTGGTCTGTCTTAGTCAGTCAGTTTCCTTCCCCCAAATCTCCATTAGATTTTTGTAACAGTAGTTAGTTTAGGGATTGCTGTTTAGTCTGTTTTAGTAAAAAAAAAAAGTATAACTTTTTTTTGTGTGTTTGTAATTTGTTTTAGTCGTGTGTAAAACATGCAGCGTATGTATAACTTGCAGGAGGCATATGCTTTCTTAGCGTCAGACTCTGACGCCACTGACACTGCGTCAGATTTTGACCCAGGTCAGTTTTCTGACACGTCTAGTCAAGTCGACATGTCATCTGTGTGTGAGCCGGCTGAAGAAAGAAGCTGTGCTTCCTGTGCTATGCCGAATGTGGAGGAGGACTGGGTACCTCCACAGTTAGCCGAGCGCAACGTCCCCCTTTTAGTGCCAACGCAGGCAATAATGTTAATGTGGATGGCTTCTCCCCAATGCAGTATGTACAACTATTTTTAGGGGATATCATCTGGGAGGAGATTGCTTCCCAGACTAACTTGTAAAGCACTTCACAAAGCTGAAGTGCTTGCACTAAAATTTAGCGACAGGAAGGATGTCAACATGCTAACCACCATCCATGACGAACGCATGTGAGACGTCTCTGTCCGGGGCAGAGTAGAGTCCAAACTGGTTTGCATCAGGGCGTATAATAAGTACATTGGGGGTGTTGATTTGGCTGATCAGCTAATGCAGCCATATCTTATTTTACGAAAAACCAAAGAATGGTATAAAAATGTGGCTATCTATCTGATGCAAATAGCAACCCACAACTCATTTTTGCTTTTTAAAAAAAATAATCCAGGGAAAACCACCTTTCTCCATTTTCAGTTGAAAATAATTTCTTTAACAATTTATGGAGATGGACAAGTTCCAACAACGGTGCAAGCTGAGTCCAGACATTTTATTTTTAAGTTACCGCCAACTGCTAGAAACCCTCCCCTCCCCCCAGAAACGTTGCCGGGTCTGTTTTAAAAACGGGAAAAGGACAGACACCCCTTTTCACTGTCCTGAAACCAGGACTGTGTGTACGAACATGTTTCAAGCTGTACCACACAGAACAGTTGTAAGAAGTGTTCCTGAATTTTTATTTTATTTTTTGTTTCTTTGGAAAGCAGCCATTTTTTGTTAGTCAGTTTCCTTCCCCCAAATCTCCAGTTAGATTCTATTTGCAGGAGTCAGTTTAAATATTGCTGCTAAATGTACATTGGCTACCTGCACATTTGGTCTAACAAGTTTTCTGGAAGTAACACATAACCAGCTGGCCAAAACCAGATGACGTGTGCATAAAAACCAGAATTAAAAAATTACCACTATACTTTCTCTGTTTTTTGGGGGGGCAAAATGGTTGGGGGAAAGAAGTCAAAACACCCCATCTTCTATAACCTTTGATGTCTCCTTTATAAAAATATATACTATATATACTTTCATGATGGTAACATTAACTGGGGGGTGCAAAAATTTGTCAAACTGAAGATAGACCGAGCATACCTATATATCAAGTTGAAAAACTGACATGTACAAGTTCTGATTGTTGCCTTTTGGCCCCCAAACAACCCAGCAACCCTATACATGGGGGGTATCACTGTACTTGGGAGATGTTTCTGAACATATTGGGGTGTTGTTTGGCAGTGACACATAACAGGATCTGTTAATTCATGCCTAAAGTACAATGTGTGTGACAAAGAAACAAAAAAAGATTACTACCCAAACGTTTGACAAAGGCTGGTGGTAGAATTCAGTGCATGAAAAGTGTTAAAATACCACCATTTAAAATACCCTGGGTTGTCTACTTTTCAAAAATATATGGTTTGATGGGGGTAAAATACATTGGCTCAAATGGGACATGGGCGCAGGTTGATTACATGTCAAAATTCCAATCTGGGAAACTGATATGCGCACCTGCAAAATGTGGCCGTTTAGTCCCCAAACAACCCAACAACCCTATACATGGGGGTTATCCCTGTACTTGGGAGATGTTGCTGAACACATATTGGGGTGTTGTTTAGTAGTGACACATAACAGGATCTGTTAATTCATGCCTAAAGTACAATGTGTGTGAAAAAAACAGAAAAATATTTAC
>OW240923.1:56988689-57067406 GCA_933207985.1 Pelobates cultripes
TTAAGCCCCCGCACCAAACACACAAAACCACAACATTCATACACCATCCCCTCATCTGTGAGGGGAATTCATACCAGCAACCCCGAGTCTTAAACTCGGGGTATTGATCCCGGAGGGGAAAAACCCCTACTAGGGATCTTGTCCTCATCAGGATAACTCCTAGATAAGGAAATAAAAAGAACTGAGCTGTAGCGTCCCATTTTATTAAATTGTTCATTCGCCTGCTAAATTACCGCAGCAATAACCATAAACCTCCCCACTACCAGCAAAATGATCAAAACCCTTTTACCCTTCTATTTTAAACTCCCTAAAAATAAATCAATCCTATAAAGCCCAATCGCAGTTATTTAAAACACCAACCCTTATTTGCCGCCGAACCTCACTGTGAAACTATTAATGAGGTTACTACTTTTTAATACAAACGCTTTTTACCCATATGATACTCATTTTTCTATTTATACTAATACAATATATATCAATCTCCCTTTCTCTTTTTGTCTTCCCCTTGTCTTCTTCCTTACTTCCCCTTCCCTTTTCTTTTTCTTAAATACAACACACCTTCTCTTCCTTTTTCCTTCCCTCCTCATCTACCTTCTCCTCCCCTCTCTCTCTTTCCTTCCCTCCCCTTTCCTTCCCCCCTTCTCTCCTCCTTCTCTTTTTAATTAATAGCGAGTGCACTTCCTTAATTGATTTACAATTTACCCAAACTATTAATTATTTTCCTTATATTCCTCTTAGTACTTTACTTAACAACAAAATTTTATCACAACAATCCAACTTGTTACTGTATATCATAATTTCCTCAACTTTTATATTACCGTGATATATACTACATGTTATCCTTATCTTCCTCCTGTAATTACCCTTACTATTTTGCTCCAAAATCCATCTCTATATTCACACAAGTTATATTATTTACATACAATATAAGGTGGAGTATCTTCTGGTTACAATCAATAACAGGTAAATCCTAGAAGTAGAACAGATAATAACACATAATAGTGCAATATTGTCTGAGTAACAAATAGAAGGAAGATAAAATGTATGATAATACACTCACAAAATCAGAGCCTGTAAATTAAGGCTCAATTATCCAGCGTTGTGGGATTGAGGATCCCACTTCCTTCTTTATGCTGCCAAGGAGTGGTAAATAATCCAATGTCCTCTCACAGATAGGTATAAATAGTGAAAGTGCTTTAATAATAAAGTGCACAAGTAAAAGTAAAAAACAAGACCTTACAATTGAAGGTAACCTTGTTAGAGTAGTCTCTAGCTGCAAAACGCGTTTTGCCTCGTGTAGAGGCTTCCTCAGTTGCTCTAGTTGCTTGTAGTTGGTGGTCTGTGTTTATATGGTATCTTTTGCGCCCTTTTCTGCTCTCCTCTCCCCTTGTTCGCGGCACTTCCGTTTCCGCGTTCCATCAGTGGAACGCATTAATTTAGTCACTTCCGGTTTCGGCTTTTGCGTTCCATAAGTGGAACGCATGCGTTGTTCTTCCGATTTTCATACATTTAAGCATATCTTGTGTATACCAATATTAATTCATTAGTGGAAGACAGTCCATATGGATGTAAAGAAACATTAATAATGGATGGAACTGATGGAACGCGGAAACGGAAGTGCCGCGAACAAGGGGAGAGGAGAGCAGAAAAGGGCGCAAAAGATACCATATAAACACAGACCACCAACTACAAGCAACTAGAGCAACTGAGGAAGCCTCTACACGAGGCGAAACGCGTTTTGCAGCTAGAGACTACTCTAACAAGGTTACCTTCAATTGTAAGGTCTTGTTTTTTACTTTTACTTGTGCACTTTATTATTAAAGCACTTTCACTATTTATACCTACCTGTGAGAGGACATTGGATTATTTACCACTCCTTGGCAGCATAAAGAAGGAAGTGGGATCCTCAATCCCACAACGCTGGATAATTGAGCCTTAATTTACAGGCTCTGATTTTGTGAGTGTATTATCATACATTTTATCTTCATTCTATTTGTTACTCAGACAATATTGCACTATTATGTGTTATTATCTGTTCTACTTCTAGGATTTACCTGCTATTGATTGTAACCAGAAGATACTCCACCTTATATTGTATGTAAATTTTATTTGATGTGAGGGTGAAGGGAACTCACTAAGGTGTATTGAGAATCTTTTTGGTTTATTCTTTTATGTAAGTGTCCTACTGGAAAATACTGTATTTCTTTTATTTTAAGTGATATTATTTACCTTTCAAGAAAACACACCCTTTTTACTAACTATATAACATAAACCATTAAAACTAAACCCTAAATTTCCTTCTCTTCAAAATTTGAATTTATAAACAAAAGCTATCGTTTAACTACTCCACCTGTTTTCTTATATTTATATAAATGAGTGGACCTCCACCTGTGCCAAAAAATTCTCATTAGAGAGCAAAAAAAACGTGCTGAGCTAAACCTTAGTAACCAACCCCTTTTTGTTCTTCTTCAGTGAAACAATATATATGTGAACCATCTCTCATTAAAATTTCATATTTTACCCTTAAATAAGGAATTTGCTAAGATCACAGAATTTTTTCAGCCACGCCCTATTTTGCACGGGAGAGAGAGGAGGAGAAAAAAAAAAAAAGAAAGGGTTTTCACGTTGCCCATTCCAATTCTATACATTATTAAACCAGATTGTTCAGCCAATTTGCAACCTTCTCAGGTGAGTCAAAATTATGCGTATTCCCATCTTTAGTAACTATAAGTTTGGTTGGGAAGCCCCACCTATATTTTAGATTATTTTCCCTTAAACGCAAAGTAGCTGGGAGGAATTGTCTCCTCGCTTTTCTTGTCTGGAAAGACAAATCTGGGAAGACCTTTATATCGTTAAATTTGCCTTGATTTCTTTCCATTGATCTTGACGCTTTTAAAAAAATTTCTCTAAAAGAGTAGGAGTGACAAGCGATAATTATATCTCTTGGAAGTTCAGCTGGAAGTGTTCTTGGTTTGTACAGTCGGTGCATTCTTTCAAGAAAGTCCACTTTATCCTCAATGTTTATTTTAAGAGCTTTAAAAAACACAGAGAGGTAAATTGCCAGATTACCTTGTGAGATGGATTCAGGGATGTTTCTTATTCTCAAATTATTTCTTCTGGCTCTGTCTTCTATATTTATAGTTCTTTCTTTAAGATCATTTATCTTTATTTGTTGTTTTTCAATAATCTCATTTTGCTTCTGTAGAAGAAATTCTAGATTTTCTATTTTTTGTTCATTAACTTTAGTTTTTTGGCCAATCTCCAATATTTCTTTCTTCAAAGTTGCAAAACTCGCCTGCATTTCTGTTTTTATTTGTTCCAGCTGTAGGTCTAAACATTCTTTTAAGTACCCTGGGGTGACCGTTTGTCGTTCGTCTGGGAGTTCTTTTGCCTCAGTAACATTGAGGTCTGCAGTTTCTTTACTTAAGGCAGCTTTGTGTGGTGTTGATGTCTGAGAGTATTCTAAGGTGCTTTTATCTGCTGGTGCATTAAAAAAATTTGAAAGTCTCTTTTCTTGTTTATCTTTCTTTTCTCAATCTTTTTTAGTTGGAGGTTTCAGCTCCTGCCTTTGATCAGCTGTTTTCCTTGTTGCCATTTTTTTTCCTTCTTATTTCTTATCTACTTTTATTAATATCCTTCTTTCTGTGTTTACTTTACTCAATTCTGTCTATACACCGCTTAGCTTCTCCTCTTGCGGCTTCACAGCTTCAGTGCTGTTAGAGCTGATTATTGAGCAGTGTATCTTTATTTTTTTTATTATTTTTTTTTCCTTTCCCTTAAATCTTTTTTTCTTTTTTTTTTCTTTCCCTTTCCTTTTTTCAACTACTCCACTTCATTACCTAGAAGGATTTTTTTTCTTTTCTTTTTTTTCCCCCTTTTTCTGTTATAAACTTTTCCTGCGTTCTTTCTCTTTCTTTTTTTTTCTTTCCCCCCTTTCCCTATCTTCTTTTTCTTTCTTTCTCACTTTTCTCTTAATATTTACATATTTACAGCTGCTTCAATTTTCGGGGCTAAATGATAAACAGTAAAACAATTAGGCGGTTTTCCTTTTTTTTTTTTCTTCAGGCTTTAAATCTTGCTTTCAAATGCCTTTTTTAGCTGCCTTATTTATTTTCCAAATTCCCAGCCTATTGCTCCAGCGCTCACCTCCGTCACAGTATAGGCTTTTCCGTCTACTCACGGCTATGTCGTTGGGTACTGCGCCTGGGTACTGCACCTCCAACTCTCAAGATATCAAGATACCTAGAGGACCGAGGAACAGCTTTCCCTCCCGGGAACCTTTGAGGGTAGCTTTATAGGTTCAGCCGGCATACTCATGGGAGCAGTTACTCATGTATTCAATCAAGCGGCGACTCCTTCTTTTCCCGCGTGGGACTCCAGCTCAGCTCAGAGCGGCGGCGTGCACGCTACGCTCCCTGCATGACGTCACGTCATCTCGCTGGACCTCCCACGATCAATTAGGACCTTTAATATTACTACAACTCAGCAGTTCATGAAATCTCTACTTGATGTGATTTAATATAAACCAGACTGAAACACTATGAGCCATCTTTGGTTTCTTCCTCCAAGGGTTGCTGTGTGACATCTTCAGCAGCTATGTAGGGAGTGTTCTGCAATAATAATCACACTTGCGTTTGCTATAAACAGCCAGTCGTGGCAAAGCTCTGTCTCACGTGACCATCTTGCTCAGAAGCAAACCACACCCCCTCTACTTTACTTTTTTGTCCAGTCCTTGTTCCTAAAATTAGAGGCTTTGCTTAACGTAATACATTCTGAACAAAACATTCTCAAGAAACACCAGCCACCAGTGGTGGCTCATTGTTTACTGAGGAATATGACATATTTCTATTCAAAATGTCCACAAACAAAGAACGGTGAAACACAAACAATTTACTGAACTATTCAAAAGTACTATAACATATAATATTTAAAAAAAAAAAAAAAACTTTTCAAAAATACATTTTAAATAGACTAATTTTGGTATGTAATCGAGATCAGGAAGGAGGTTCAGCGCTGATAGGAAAACAGAGAATATGACAGCAAGGCAGCACAACTATGGAAAAGGGGAATCCCCTCTAAGCCCCTTGGAATACAATGGAGAGAAAAGCACAAATAAGGGTGCGCCTAAGACAAGTAGAATAAATGTATAAAAATATGTATCAGAGAGTCTTTTTATAAGTTTCTACTTGATGCAGCCTATTGTGGCGAAACGCGTATAGGAACTTTTTATATAATCTAAGTGCTAATAAAGGAATATTTGGCTATTATACATTTGGTTGCCACATTCCTCTTTCCACCTTAGTATTATATTACCTTCTTTTAGTATAATTTTATTATTTTACTATTTGCAAGTTTATTTTATTCAGACCTGACCACTACTACCTTTTTGTCCATATTGGAGTACCAAGAATCCTAAGGTGGGGATTATACCACCCATACGCCATCCACCGAGCAGTACGTCTGCTCTATATACCGTGAGTATATTTTATTCTGTTTTTACATTTTATCAACTATACAGTGAGCACTATATTTTATTTTTTTACCTCAAGCTGGACTACTCCACCAAAGTACTCTGCTAAAGAACAAAAGAGGAGCAACGTATATCCTTGAGTGGGGATTATTCCACTACGTGCCATTTACACCAGAGCTGGATTTAAGCTCTGAATATTGTGAGTAGTTCTACTATTCTATATACAATATTATTTACCGTTCATACTATACCATTGGAGTTTCCTTGTCTTCTGTTTTCTTCACATATCCATTTTGAAGCTGCGGATATACATCTGGGACTTCACATACCATTTTATGTAGCACTAGGACTACCTCCTGCATATGTGGATTATTTATATTCGGACTTTCTAGGTAGCGCTGCTTGGACTCTCTGATACATATTTTTATACACTCATTCTACTTGTCTTAGGCGCACCCTTATTTGTGCTTTTCTCTCCATTGTATTCCAAGGGGCTTAGAGGGGATTCCCCTTTTCCATAGGTGTGCTGCCTTGCTGTCATATTCTCTGTTTTCCTATCAGCGCTGAACCTCCTTCCTGATCTCGATTACAGGTGAAACAAATAGTATCTCCCAAAACTAGGAGGTAATGCCACCTTAATAAAAAGCAAAGTGAATGTTTTCAGATATCTAGGAGGGGAACAAAATAAACATAGGGTAGTATAGTCAGGTGTAAATTAACTCACAATATATAAGTTGCACTCACAAGAACCTGGATGAATTCAAGCCCATCATGTTTATATTAGCGTTTAAGATGGATCTGTTCCCGATCACGGGTGATTCTTTCAAGCCTGTAATTAAAGCAGAATTAGAAAAATAATGCAGATGGTAGATATAAAACATTACATTTATTTAGATTGCACTTACAAGATCAAAATTAAAACCGGCTTATCTCCAAATTCATCAGACCTAAACGATGTCGATGAGACCAGGAGCCAGCCATGTGTGTAGGTAATACAATAAAATAAATTAAAAATGAAGTGGAGTCTCAGAGCAAAACTAACCGAGAGTCCCCAATATATATATTTGCTCCGGGACTCCATTTCATTTTTTATTTATTTTATAAAGTTACACCTGACTATACTACCCTATGTCTATTTTGTTTCCCTCCTAATATCTGAAAACATTCACTTTGCCATTTATTACGGTGGTATTACCTCCTAGTTTTGGGAGATATTATTTTTTTCACCTACACCCTAATTATTTGTAGTTTTTTAGTGTATAGAAGGCACACTTTTTAAGTGGGTGTTGTACATTTTGCATATAGCAGTTATATTGCTCTTGTTTTTATTCTCCATTTACAGCCATGTCTACATATTCTGGCAGACAATACATGGCAGATATTCCAGTTAAATTAATAATATCATTCAGTCATGTTAAAACATAAAGAATTAAAAAACTTTGAACTTTGTAAGATAGACCTTTAGCCAAAATTAGAATGCAACTTACATTTGAAGAAGCAGTGTTAACAATATGCTTAAAAGGGCACTGCAGAGTGCATTTCATTTCCAAGTTTGAACACATTATGTAGATGAAGCATACAATTAGTATTTAAACTAGTATTAAAAAGATTGGCACTCTCAGCCTATCAGTGGCATCTGGTAAAAGGTTTCCTGTATGTGGAAGTGGAAAGCAGGGCAATTAGGTGCCACCTTACATAGTTAGAGGCAAACATTAGTTAATGGTTTAATGGTTAACATATGATTGTCACAGGACCTCCTTAAACCATAACAACTTAATTGAGATGACGTTGTTCTAGGACCTGGAGTGATCCTTTAATATTTTAGGACTTAATATAACAAACATTCTCATTAAAACATGTAAAGTTTCCTAACATTTAAAAAAAAGTAGGTGTCTGTATGCCTTTACAAACAGGGCCAGTGCAATTTTTGGGTACACAGGCGAAGATGATTTTGGCCCCCTCTCCCCCCACCCAAATAAAACCCATCTTCACATGTGTGCCTCTTAACCTGCCTTTTGTTTCTTATCCACTTTTTTAAATGTCTTACCCCCTTTAGTGTATCTTATCCCCTAATTTTCCCCATTGTGTGTCTTACATCTCCCTTGTGTATCTCTTACAACCCCCCTTTGTGTTTACTCCCCCAGATCCTTTGTGTGTCTCCTGCTCTCCCAGGTCCTTTGTGTCTTTTACTCTTTCCAGCTCATTTTCGTATTTCTCCTTCACCCCCAGCTCGTCTATCTCCTCCCAGCCCCTCTGTGTCTCTTTTTCCTCTTCTCCAGCCCCTCTGTGCATCTTTCTAACTCCCAGGCCCATCTGTGTGACTATCTCCCCCCTCATGTCCCTCTGGGTGTCTCTCCCCTCCATCTCCCTTAATGGTCCTCTCCCCTCCCTGTCCCTTTAAGGTCCTCTCCCCTCCAAGTCCCTTAGTGTTCCTCCACCCTCCCTCACCTGTCCCTTAGTGTTCCTCTCCCCTCCCACCCAGTCCCTTAGTGTTCCTTTCCCCTCTCTTCCCTGTCGTTTAGTGTTACTCTCCCCCATCCCCCATCCCCTGCCCCTTAGTATTTCTCTCCCATCCCTCCTCTGCCCCTTAGTGTTACTCTCTCCCCTCTCTTCCCTGTCCTTTAGTGTTACTCTCCCCATCCCTGCCTCTTAGTGTTTTCTCCCATCCCTCTCTACTCCCTTAGTGTTAATCTCCCCCTACCTGTCTCTTAGTGCCCTCTTAGTGTTCATCTCCTTAGTGCTATTTTACCTCTTTCCCCACTGTCCTTAGTGTTCTCTTTCTTCCCCAATGTTCTCCTCCCATCAGCCCTCTTAGTGTTCCTCTCTCCCTTTCCCTCTCTCTTTTAGTGGTCCCCCCAAACCCAGTGTTCCCTTTTCACTCTCCCTGTACCTTTTTTATTGACCCCATAATGTTCTTCTCCCCCCAGTGTTCCTCTCCCCTCCCCAGTGTGCCTCCTACATTTTTTAGATTAGAGTGACCCGCACCTGGCCAAACTGACACAAAGTACTCTCTCAGTGAGCACTTCCTGTCAGTCCGCCCAGGTACAGAAAAAAGAAGCTTCTGTACCACGGTCCGCTCCGCTCGGCCACGCTGCACTGAGTGACTGGCAGGAGGGAGCGCTGTGCTCTTCCCTCCTGCCGGGTTACTCTAATCTAGCGCAACCCAGGCCGTTGCGCCCTAAGAAGGCTGCCTGTGCCGCCTTATGGACGCACTGGCCCTGTTTACAAACCTTGTCCAGATAACTACATAACCTATTTATGTATTGTAATATATAATTAAGTTGTGTAAGTCATTGAAAAAAGTTTCAAGTATTTATACAAAGAAATCTAGATAAACATACACTATAGTTTAAAAATACATTAATTGCAGCTGAACTCTGTGATATTGTCAATGCACAGAAGAACAGTACAGCACGGACAAGGGACAGAGCATTGCTCTAGGGAGATAGTGTCCTTCAAAAAAAGGGCATATGGGAGGTATGTGATGTGGGATGGTAACAGTTCAGACCACGTGAGAAAATTAACAGCAAAATATTTGAAACCATTCTTCACACATGTTGGTTTTGCATTGTGTGGTTTAAGACTAGCACATGCATTCACATATACCGTCTGGTTATTCTTATGCAAAAAGCAAGACAATGCGACAGAGGATGTGCCTGCTTTGCAATTGGAGAAACAAATAACTGAATAACAAAGCAACATTAACCCCATCACATCACGTTTCAAACTGGAATTTTGTGATTACGGAGCTGCTAGTTTGTATAAAAAAAGAGCTAAAAATACATTATCTTGCTTCACATGCAAATGTGTACTGAACAGGAGAATAAATAATTTTAACGCAAGGTCAGGTGACTGATTTTACAATGTTTATGGTGGCTGAAAAATGAAAACTAATTTTCCTTCTTAGCTACATTATTGTATATCAATTCTACTGACTAGATGCACTTTTAACCTCTACACCTTTTCCACTTTTATAAAAAAAAAAAGTGCACAGAGGAGCAAATACGTTCTTTCAATTTATGTTTCCGATGAGCTTCTATAATCTGTATAGATCCAAGTACCCTTAGAAAAAGGTTATGAGCAGGCCTGAGTCATTCTGTTAAAAACCTTTTTAAGAGCCTAGCAAATGTGGCATTGTTATATCTTTTTCTCATGTCAGATTTCAACAGCAATTTCTATTTAGTTCAAATAATTTATAGAAAGGGTCAGCTAGAACATGTAGTTCTAACGTATTTTCATCATTTGTGTTTTTTTTTCCTTTCTACATTAAAGGGACACTGTAGTCACTATAAGCATTTCATCTCTTTGAATTGGTTATAGTGCCTGGAGTGCCCTGGCACTGTCCCTCCATTCAGTGTTGCACCATGTTCGTGCAGTATGCCACAAAATAAGAGTCCATGGCCACCCACAGTCCGGCCCCTTCAGTATGTGTAGCTAAGGCAGAGATTACACACTTCCTTGTTGTCATACCCATTCATACCGTCAGTTGGAGCTCTGACAGGCTAAAAGCAGTCAGCTGACACTCTCAGCCAATCACAGCTGCCTATTGCTGCTCAGGCTTATACTTCCTTATTAGCCAAAGCAGCACAGAGGGGATGGATTGCCGGGGACTCTTGTTTAGCATTAAAACATTAAAAGTTTAAAAACTGTTTAATGCTGAAAGAAATGATGGTACCAGAGGACTCCAGACACTATAACCAGTTTAATGAGATGAAGCAGTTACAGTGCCTACGGTGTCCCTTTTAGAACACGTTAATGTACTTTATAACTCTCAACTAATAGCATTCTAGAATTTAATATAATATCCATTAACCCTCACAATAAACTGTTGTGTAACTTAAAAGGAAGACTGTTACGTCTCAAGATTTTACACCATGGAATAAAATACGGAAAATCACTTATAACCTGTATTAGGCTCTGAAGGGGGGACAGTACTAAACCCTGGTGGTCCACGTGGTGAGAGTGAACTCTAGCCTGCAGCTCTTGAGGCTAGAGTTCACTCTCCCGAGATTCGGAGCGTTGCCCAGGTAACCGTGGCTCCGAGCTCGCAAGAAAAGAACCCGGTGGAGCTGTAGGTTAGAGCTACCCCGAGTCCTCTTTCCCTTCCCTGCCGACTGCTGCATTTCAGTGCTAGACGGCCGGTGTGTGAGATCTTTGATATCCCCTCCAGTCCTGCAGTGCCGGCAGGGGAGGGTGAGGCACGGTTCCCGGTGCTATGATCATAGCACCGGGGAAACATTTTGCGGCACCCAGGGCACCGTGGCACACAGTTTGGGAACCGCTGACATATATAATACCTATGTGTCTACTTACTTCTGACTTCTGCCATAAAAACATGGCCAAATAAAGCTGGAAGTCGATCAATTATAAATTAAAACATAATACTCAATCTCAAAACACTGCTTGACAATATTTAAATGGAAAATAAAATAGTTTAATTAGTTAGTATTACCAGTGACATTGGTTTACCATAGGAAAACAACAGTTTTTAAAGTGTATTTTGTGAATTTAAACTTTTCTATTCTTATCAACCTTCCTCTGTATCTTTAAATCTCTCTCTCTGTTCCATAGGCCTGGGATATAACAAACCGCACATGCGCTTACACGAATCACACTGTGCTACCAGAAGCCTTAGAGCGCTGGCCTGTTCATCTCCTCGAGAACTTGCTCCCAAGACATTTGGAGATCATGTTCGAAATCAACCAGAGACATCTCAATGTACAGTAAATCCTATCTCTTGTTTACCGTCTTTCCATTTCTCTCAGTCACCTCTATTTCTCCATTCAGTTTTCATGGTTTGCTTTCTTTCTATACCGTAACGTTTATGTTACCCCAAGTCTCCATCAATTTATTCTCACTTTTTTTGTATTCTTCTTTTTAGCGTGTAGCTCTCGTATTCCCTGGGGATGTCGACCGTATGCGCAGAATGTCTCTTGTAGAGGAAGGCTCAGTGAAACGCATTAATATGGCTCATCTGTGCATTGTGGGATCACATGCAGTCAATGGAGTTGCTCAAATTCATTCTGACATCATTAAAGACACTGTGTGAGTATCTACTGTTGCGATACTGATTTCTTCTTTCTCATACAAACTTCCACCAGATCACCTTGATACGCTCAATTTCTATTCTGTCTATATCTTTTATGTTTCCTCCTTTCCTCATATTTTCATTATCTCTCAGTTTCCACGATTTCTATGAAATGGATGCCCACAAATTCCAGAATAAGACTAATGGAATCACCCCAAGGCGTTGGTTAGTCCTGTGTAATCCAGGTCTAGCTGAAGTCATAGCAGAAGTAAGAAAAATGATCTACATATTGTGTAACAAGTGGTTTACATTGTTACTTAATTATCCTCCAATGTGTTAGAGCTTCAGAACAGCAAAACACATACTATGTACTAAAGATAACCAAATTACATCAAATTTGAAAACTAAATCACTTGCCTGATAGATTATTATATCCGTACAGTTTCTTACCTTTTCCTGTTTGCAACATTTGAGAGGTGTATAATTTCAATGCAAATAGAAATATATAGACCTATCAAAATATCATCAAGTATCTATTGAACAGAGATTTCTATAACATAGAATATGTATACTTGAGATGCTCATAATTTTAAGAAGCAGAGTGTGTTTTAGAATGCCATGCTCCACAGATGACGATGTAACCATTGCAATTATTCAAATGAGATATAATGCACGAGTCACATCCATACAGTTCAAGGGCCCAAGGCTCCAATCTCGGCCAGAACTATGACACATATGCCCCCAGTCTACATCATATAGAGAAAAAACAAAACTAGGATATACCTAAAATATTACATTTGAGAAACAAACCATAGGATAATACAGTAAAAACACTCAACAGTCTGATAATTTAGGCTCATTTTGTGAGTGCAACCTTGAAATTTTGAGATTTTACTTTATTATCCTATGATTTGTTTCTCATATTTTCTATTTTAGGTATATCTTAGTTTTGTTTTTTACTGTTTGAGGATTAAGAGAAATCATTTGTTATACCTAACTTGAAAGGGTAAATGCCATTTAATTTTTCTGATTGCGATTACACTTTGGCTGGTTTTTAATTTTGATATAGATATAGAGAAAGTTGCACTCCAAAGCAGTAGCTGCCACCATATTATTTTAGCTTACAATGAAATGTTGCAGTCACATACATATACACAAAAATTCACATACTAAACGACACAAACACACACATGCAGGCACCAATACCTACACTAATTCCTCTACATTTCATCCCTCTGTACCATATCTATCTATTTCATCTATGCCTTTAATATATCTAGCCAGCTCCCTCTATATCATATTTCTTCATTTAATCTTCATTTTATCTGTACCATACCATATCTCTCCCTTTCATCTCACACCATATCATATCTCTTGATTTCATCTTGGCCAATTTCACATATCTCAAATTCATCTATGACAATTTCATATGTCTCCATCTCCTTGATATATCTCTTCATTTCATCCCACCCCATATCATATAATGTCATATATCATGGCATATATTATATATTTCCGTTTCATTTATGCCCATTTCATGTCTCTCCATCTCCCTTCATTTCTTCTATCATGCAATTTACTTCCGCAAAATGATGTAAACTAAGTAACTGTGACAGAGGGGGCTGGTATATGAAATCATACAAGCGCGCGCATGTGTGTGACATATTGTCCATTTGCTTGAACATTACTCACAGATTCACTATGAAATAATTTACTCTTGCTTAACACATATTTTTAATCCCCAGCGTATAGGTGATGAGTACATCACTCACCTAGATCAGCTGAAGAAGCTTTTGGACTTTGTCAATGACGATGCCTTTATCCGAGATGTTGCTAAAGTGAAACAGGTATAACTTAACAACTGTCTGTTACTGTGATACACAACAGTAGTGGAATTCATTTAATAATAGCTCTAAAATACAAAAAAATAACATTATTATTTAGAATCCTGTTGTTAGCTGTAATCCCATTCTTATGATGGAGTGCTATTTGAAAAGATATAGAGTGTCTAACCTCTATTACGTATACATGACCTATATTGCAGCTGGATTGATTAGGGAGTCAGTATTTCGTTATATTTCATCATTTTTCACTTTTTGTTATTGTTTGCTGATAGTTCTCCAAACTTAAAAAAAACATAAAAGATGACATGAGTCTGTTATTTAACAACTTCACAGAAATATATATTTTTTAATTATTAGCATAATATCATTTCCAGCATTGTAGTCATAGCACTTTCATATAAGAAAAAATAAAAATTTTGTGTGTAGATTTCTGTATCGAGATACATAAAAATATAATCATGTGGGGGTTAGGACCTGACTGTTGAGCTAGACATACATGCTGTGAGAGAGCTCCCTACTCTCATATTAATATAGAAATATTTCTCGCCTTTTAAGGTTCTTTTTAAGAGTCTAATGGTAATTTGCCTACTCCTCGAACTGACAAGTACATTTGAGGTTGTGGTTGAGGAGCATATTTTCAGCTGACATACGAAGTTCCTCGAACTATGCAGCAAGGCCTATTATGCTCAATGAAGAGGATCTCCTTGTCCAGAGAAAGCTGTGCACCTGAGAAGACAGACAAGCGCCCTGCCATCGCCTTTTGGTCTAGGGGGGATCTGACATTAATCAATTGCCGATACTTGGCCTAATCAGTGTAGCAGACTCCATCCCCTTATATTCGGTTGTCAAAACACTAGTATGACTAGTATCTGGTCCTTTGTTATGCTCCAGTGAACTGGCTGTTAACCACAAATTAACGACTTGACACCTTCACTTGAGTGCTTCTTCCTCGGTGGCAGCCATTCGTATAACCAAATGCATGTGGTCCAGTAAATGGCGCCCATTTTGTCCCCTGAACGCAGGCAGCGGTACATAGTCGTTGAACGCCTGGAACTGTTTTTGGCCTTGTGTCTCCGCAAACCCTGGCAAAGATGGTACCGCTTCTTGTCTCACTTCCCGACCACCTAGACAAACGACGTTCAGAAGATAGGATCTAGCGAACAGTGGGAGTATTCGCTCCATAGCAGCCAGGGGGAGCATTCGTCTGTGTTCGCACAGGAACCCCCAAACTTTTTTCGACGATAATGTTTGTTCTACCAAACTGATCTAAGCACTTTTTGGATATGTTGTGCACGTGGATTGGGGCTATTCAGGAATATGATTTCTGTGGGGTTCCTGTACAGTTTTCATGTATTTTTGGGGTATATTAAAAATATCTGTAAGTTTCTGTATTTGAGAACTAATTGAGTTATCCTAATTGGAGCTCAATTATCTCTCAAACACAAAGGTTCTTGGGAAAGAAAACCTTGGATTCTTGACTTGGTAACCCCATGCTAGGGTCAATGCATTAAACCTGTGTGTGCCAGAAATAAAGTCAGTTGTTCTCCCAGAACTGTGTGTCGTCCAGCTGCTGAGGAGTTGGGCTATTTACTTGCTATTTTCTTGTTCCTAATTCTACTCTGGGTGATCCAGCGTAGGAAATTCCCTGCCAGGACCTGTACCCAAGATGGCGGACGAACCCGTCTGTCTGCGAACGTGTAAACGGTAAATCTGCAGACCGACAAACTAATGGATGCATTTCAAGATACATGCTCTCAATTCTGGGACAAACTGGAACAACCCAAAGATGTTGGCTTTTGGCTGACCCAGTGGATAGCGGTGAGCTCTTAGCCGCGCAAAGCATCTACTTGGGCACTCAGAACGGGTCCCCGGAGCCACTTACCTAGTAGTAAACCTCCACATCGCAGGCCAAAACCCAGGAGGGTTCTTCAACTATGAAGGATGTGCCCAGTGGGATTTCTTTGGACTCTGATCTTAGCTCAAGGTCAGATTCATGGGCACCAGATGCTGGCTCAGCAAGTGACCTGCGACTACTGGAATGGACTGTTTTGGATTTGCCACAATGCTAATGTAATGGCATTTTTAACTGAAGAGGTACTTGAGGTTGGAGTAGGTTGAAAGGTCATCTAGGACTGTTTGCCAGGATCTTTTGATACCTGCTCTTTACCTTATCAATTTCATTAATATTTTTTCATATGTCAGAGTATCTCAGTCTTTAGCAGTGAATAATTCTATATACCAAGTCTCGTGTTAACTACTCCTTAATGTCTCCAACCAAAGTTTGATTGCATTTTTATCTCTTTATTTAAATTAAATCTTAATATATACAAATGTTAATTTATGTTAGCTCAGTTGTGCTCACAAAATATGTCATTGCTCATGCTATACTATGTTTCTGAGCACTTCTGTTCGGCAATGTCACCACTACAAAAACATAGGCCCCAATAAAAAATGTATTGACAAAAAATAAATAAATTCATATCATTTTACACTGTTTGTTTTTTCCTTTTTTTTCTTTTTTACCTTTACATAAATATTACAAGGGAATCATTATCATTCACTATTTCACACAGGATTTTAAATATTAGCATGCAGAAAATATACTATTCTTGTCACACAAAACAGAGAAATAACAATTGTCAAATTGTTTACAGTATTTGTAAGGCCCCTAAGGGCTTTATGAGAACAGTTCACTAAAAATAGCAACATAATGTAAAAATAAAGCATGTATTGTGCATAAGCCTTCATACATTAACTATAGTTAAATAATCGATTTGTTAAATACAGCGATTTTCAAATAACTATAACAATTTGTAATATTCTCTTCATTGCTGAGTGACATCTCTCTACTTCTCTTCAATGACTCTTAGAATTCAGCAAAGTGTTTTTTGTGTGGCTTCAATTACTGTGAGTGAGGAAGGGAAGGGATATTTTCGCACCATTTGCATAAATTCAGGACAAGTTTAGGGTAACAATTATTCTTGGAAAATAAAAAAGGCAAACAGAGCTTAAGGAGCTAAACATTTTCAATTGCATTGTTTTCTACAGGAGAACAAATTGAAGTTTTCAAGATATCTTGAGAAAGAATACAAATTAAAGATCAACCCTAGCTCTATGTTTGATGTCCATGTGAAGAGAATCCATGAGTACAAAAGACAACTGTTGAATTGTCTGCATGTGATCACTTTGTACAATAGTGAGTAAGAATTTGATATGATAACATAATTTAGATATACTTATATATATTTTAAAGGAACCCTCTACTGTTATAAATACATGCATATATTTATAATACTAGAGTGTTGTATGGGCTCTTTGGATTGTTGGGTACCCCTTTCCTTCTAAGATGAAGTAGTCACTAAACTCTGCCCTGCCCCCGGGAGAACATCAACAATGCTTCAGCAAGCTGAAGTACTTTAAGTGGTTGGAGTGTTACTTTAACCTGTCAATGATCTCATGATGTAATGGGTATATAAGTGTTAGAGTCCTGATTTTGAATACATTACAAGATCACATTGCCAGACCTTTAAGTATGGAATAGGTGGTAAGGGTTTGGAGACTCACTTGCATAGTCCAGTCTGGGTTAACACTTGCTAATCATTCAGAGACAGGTTCAAGGCTTTCTTATCAGTCAAAGACAGGGTAACAGCTTACTTATCAGTCAAAAATGAATTCATTGCTGCAGGAACTTGCAGCACTTAATAAAACATTGAAGTTCGCCTATACCTTGTGTTAAATGACTATATGTTGCCTTATGTCCACCCCTTTTGTATTAAAAAAACTAAAGTTAAATAATGATTACTTACCTTGTTTCCAGTGGCGGGACTTCTCTGCTGCAGCCTCCCACCCACTCAGCCTTCATAGATGTCAGCATGTCTAGTGTACTTAACCCTGCAATGAAAACATTGCTCTTTCTACAAAACAGCAATGTTTTTCATTGCAGGGTTAAATGACAGGACCACTGCACCTAGGCCACTTCATTGAGATGGCTTGGTCTGGATGACTTTAGTGTTTGCAAAAAAAAAAAAAAAGAGTAAAATGCATACACTTAAAAGGGGGGAACACTTCCTGCAGGGTGCTTCAGAAAGGGAAGGCCAATTCCTGAGGATGTCAAATAGAAAAAAAAATATCTAGGCACACGTGAGGTTTCTTCTAAAAGGCAGTCTTTATTTCAAATAAGGAAGTGGAAACATCATTTCGGCACCTCTCTGAGCCTTCAAGTCAGAGAAGAGCTGAAACATTGTCTTCCCTTCCTTGTTTCAAATAAAGACTGCCTTTTAGAAGAAACCTCAGGTGTGCCTGGATATGTATTTTTTTCCATTGGGTGACTTTAGTGGCCATTTAAACATTTTTCATCAGATGCTTAGTTTCCTTTTAAATGTGTATTACAGATTTATCAACTAACATAATTCCGACTGGAGAGGAGAAGCAGAAACATTGTTTAATTTATCTTCTCTGTATACTTTCTCTATGCTGACTACAAAGTACAAAGGATAGAGTTTGTAACAATGATTGACATTCAGCTTAGAAGGTGTACAGTTGCAGGTTAAAGAGTTATATATATCTAGATGTAATTTTATTTTTATATCTTACAAATATTTAACATGTTTTTAAAATATATATCTAGATATATGTAAATATAGAGTAACGATAGCATTAAAAAAACCTGGGACAGGTTTTTGTTTAAGGGGATAATAAGATAATAATAATGTCTGCCAGTGTCAAACATGTGCTTTTCAAAAAAACAAACAAAAAAAACAGTAATGACCAAGGGGACCCTTAGTCATGCACTATTAGCCAGGTATGATGCATAGAGGCTACATTGAGGTCTGATAGCATGTAAGTGTGTGTATTCAAGAATGAAATTTACTCTGTTCAAGGGGAGCGAATTAGGAAACCCTGCTGGCCATCCGTTTGAAAGCCAGTAGGCTGTTCTTAAATTAATTCACTATAGTGCTGATTTCTGTATTGGGACAAGAGATTGGGGTATGCAGTTTACACCTAAAGCAATTTATCAGTTCAGACAACATTAATGAAAATACAGTATAGAGACATTAAAATAGCTCATATTGATGGAAAACTGTAACATTGCTTTATGAATCTAAACCAGAGAATGAGAAATATCTTCCTATTGTATATAGGTGAGAGAAGAAAAATATTTTATTAGCTGTGCCCCAATATCTCTTGAAATTGTTCGATGATATATAATATACACATTCTCCACATTTGTGTTAGAAGCAGTTATTTCACATGATTGAATATGGCACACCACAGAATGTTAGATAGTGTTAGAATTTCCTGCTCAACAAGTATATTTAGTCTTAAAGGGAAACCCTGAGCAAAAAAAAATATTAGTCTGTGAAGTGGGTTTAATGTACTTCATTTTGGAGTTAAATCTCTTTGCTTAGACTGCCCTAGCCACATCTCCCCTGTTTAAGAGTCACTTCCTGAAAAAGAGTCTTCATTTTTTAGCTTGCCTTATTGCACAGTGTGTTTAATATAGAAATTATTATCTCCTGCTCTGCTAATAGACCTCTGTATGTGATTAAAGTTCAATTAACAGAGAAGGAGATAAGAACTAAGAGCGCTTAGTGTGTCCCCTTAATTACATGGATTGCTTAATTGTGAAACTCACCCTTTAGCAATTTATAGCCAAATTTAGTTCAAGTATTGATGTGTTATGGTACAATTTCTGTTTTGCTTGTAGGAATAAAGAAAGATCCTAGTAAGCAATATGTGCCCAGAACAGTCATGATTGGTGGAAAGGTGAGTACAAGGCATTTGGTAGGATCAGATAAATGCACTATATCTGTTTATTTCAGAAAACGTTCAGCAGTCATGGTATATTTTAAATGTTGAAGTGATCTGTTATTTCTCAACTCTTTCAATCATGCAGATATAAGTTAATCATCACATTTGTTTCCAGAATTCTACAGATGTTTATTTGCCTGTTATTAAATTGTAACCTGACTACTCTCCTCTTGATGGAGTAGTTTGCATCTTACTATAAATGTTGAGATTATGCTAGTATCGTCTTCTTTTTATGTTACTCTTTGAAACTTTTATGACTTCGTCACGGTGCTCTTAATATATTCAACAGATGATAATGGTGATTACTACTGTGATCTACCAGGTTACGTTGCTAGTTCATGTTGCAAGCCCACCAGTGGCTCCTTGCTTCAATGTAGTAAACAATAGATTTTGAAACACCTAATGTTTTTCTAGGTCTCGCTTAGACTTACTGGCCTACTTTATAGGCACCGACACCTCCTTGCCCTCTATTTAGCAAAAAATCTGCCACAGATTGCGAATGCAAATGACACACTTAGAATTAACTGAAGACCTTTGTTACCCTTCTAGATTATAAAATAATAAGACAAAAAATATATATAAAAACAGACTGCCCTTCGGAATTTATCAATGTAAATTCCTTCAAACACAGATCTAATTTACACTTCCTAGTAACTGTTTCATTTTAAATGCAGTTTACTATAGAAAAGTGCAAAAAACAAACAAACTACAAAAGTCACTGTCCAATTTCTTATAGACAGCATTATAAATCAACATGAAGAGAAACACATTACAAATATGTTCTCTCTATTCTCTTTGTTTTACCATGTATCCTTTTCTTTTCATTACTTTACATGTTTCACTTTCTTTCTTTCTTGTGCTCTCTTAATCTCCCCCTCCTTTTTTTCATCATCGCCTCATTACTTTCTTCTGTTTCCTTTCTCCCTTTCTTTTTTATTCAGGCTGCTCCTGGCTATCATATGGCCAAGATGATTATCAAGCTAATCACATCTGTTGGAGACGTGATCAATAATGATCCAGCCATAGGAGATCGTCTGAAACTCCTCTTCTTGGAGAACTATCGTGTGTCTCTGGCAGAGAAAGGTGTGTTCTCTATAATATGATGTCACTTAAATACAAAAAATGACAAAATGAATCGCTCTGCTTAGGGAAATATTTTAATGTGATACACGGCCTGCATGTGCAGACTCAATTTTGTGTTTTCCCTCATTTAATTGCAGTAGCGTTCAATTTCTGCTTTTCTAATCGTCTTTATTTTGCTACATCTTTCTCTCATTTTTTTTATGTTATGTGGTCTTCTCTCCATTGGTTATTTTTCTATATACAATTCTGATTTCTGTTATTTTATATTACTCACTGAATCTTCTTATCTCCATTTCTGTTGTTTCTCAGTGGTCCCAGCTGCTGACCTTTCTGAGCAGATCTCAACTGCTGGTACCGAGGCTTCTGGCACTGGAAACATGAAGTTCATGTTGAATGGTGCCCTGACAATTGGCACCATGGATGGAGCAAATGTTGAAATGGCTGAAGAAGCCGGAGAGGAGAATCTCTTCATTTTTGGCATGAGAGTGCCTGATGTTGAGAAGCTTGATCGTGATGGGTATGAAATGAAAAGTGTTCTATCTCTAGTTTTGAGCAAGCTTTTATCAGTGCAGCTTAGCTATTTTGTTGCATTTTGTATTAGCATTTTGTATTATGCATTTCATATGAAACCTCCTCCTTGTTCTAGTTGCTTAGGTTGCCACAACTGCAAAAGCTTTGTTGATTGAGTTTGCATACACTTTGATCTCACGAGAAAGGGAATGCACCACTGTACGAGATCTGAATGGGATTAAGTATACAGCACATATGGATCCCATAGCAGTAAACAAAAAGATAGCCAAGCAAGGTCTACAGATCAGACAAAGTATCAAGTACCCCATTTATAATATTATCCTAATGAGTTGTGGCAGGGGTGAGAATTGTGGACCACTGCTAAGATAGTAGTGATGCAATAAATCCAGAAATCATAAGAATCCAACATATCACACTAGTAGCAGAATGACACTCGACGGAATTTAAGTACAGAATTTTTTTTTTAGGAAAGCCATTCTGGCAGCCAGAACAAGAAGAATAATGCCTATGACTATGCAAACATACAAAACCAGACATACTCATGTAGACAGGTTTCAATTGTGCAGTAAACTGCAGCCACAGTATGTGTATATAACTGAGGAAAGAAGCTTTAGAATTTCCAAAACACAAGCAGTGACACAGAAGCACACTTAATTCTAAAGCAGTGAATCAAAGTGAGTGGCACTGGCGATAGCAGCTACGGAAGCTGGCTTTCTTTTCTATTTATTCTGTTCTTTCTGGGGGGTTTTACCGGATGCCTTGCATCTGCTGAAGATGTGGGTAATTTGCATCATTTTGCATTGGAAGCTGCCTCTACAGCAAGTGGTACCTTATAACTTGGTTACTTAATGCTAATAGAAATGTTGATGGTCCCAGGACTGGTGATGTTGATAAAGGGGGTATTGGTGGTGATGGTAACGTTGACAGTGGGTATGCTACTTGTGCCATCGGTAACAGGTAACAGGTGTAGCTGTTGTCTCAACTGTCCCTGTTGGATAAGATGATTCTCCAGCAGACACAGATGGACTTGGAGATGCAGGAGGCAAGTGCACACTAGATGCCAGATAAAATAAAAGGCTGCTGATTGTCCTCTGCTCTAAGTCCTTACTAAAGAGTGACTTTGATGACCCCCACAATGTAGACTGCTGCACTCTCCTTTAGTTTCTTCTTCATTGGGGAACCAAGAAGTTATAACACGTGAACTAGCTGTGGTAGAAGGAGCGACAGCAGGAAAATGGTCGGGGGAAAAACAGACATGCTTCTAATCCCACTATCCTGTGGCTGAATAGTGGTGGTAGCGGAAGTAGTGGAGACAGAGGTGTTAACAGTTAACAAAATAATACTTACAACACACTTTAACAATTGTACACTGGTAATTTAGTCTCACACTGTGATCAATGACAAAGTGCCTGCGAATCTGCTATCTCTTACTATCTTTAGCTGCTAGCTTAATACAACATAAAGCTAAATCTAGTCTTACACTAGAATCAACCACCACTGACCACTTGCACGCAAGCACAGCGAGGATAAACACACATGATCACTGTTGGTATGTCTACCTCATTAGCTGAGGTAAAAGTGGAATCTGGAATGGGATTATAGTTGTTTTATTTCACCTCTTTCATTTCCCCTGTATTGGCCACATCATATGTGAATAAAATCTACATTAAGTGGCTGTCCCCTAACCATCAGTCATCTTATATTTCTACCTACTGATTGGACAAAACATGATTGGGCTGACATCTTGTCCATCATAGGGAGCTCAGCTGCATTTTGCGCCCACCAAATCACAAACAAAAGAAAAAACACGCCTCTTCTCCATTCAATCCCCTTTTTCTTTTGGTGCTTTTGCGAGTTGGTTCCCCTGAGATTCTGGCACATGGGGGCTCAGAAATGGGAATATTGTAGTTCAGTCCAAAACTAATCTAGAGTTAAATCACAGACAAAAAAACAAGAATCCTGTATACAGGAATGATTTCATGTGGTCGCCCCTCTGGTGGCAGAGTAACAGGATGTAAGAAAAGGAACCAGGAATACTAATGTCTAAAACATAGACAAAGGCAAACAGGAACAAATCCACAACACACTGACTGAGCCTAATTTGCTTTGAAAAATGTTTCTTACCCACATGTGAAAAAATGATGTCTCAGTAATGTCACTCTATATTCTGTAGCCATTTCAGAATGGTACCCCACTATACATTTATACAATTCTCTACATGTGAGAATGATCTTATGTCTGGAATCTATTCACTAAAATATACAAACTTTTTGAGTTTGAAACTAAGACTTGGTTAAATAAAAAAAATATACAGAAGTATCAGGCCTGATATTTATAAACCCAGACAATCTTTTACAGAAAAAGCAACATTAAGTTTTATTTAAGGCTTTCTCTATATATATAGAGAAAAATGTGTAATTGTAAATATGCTTTACAATTACAAATCTCCTAAATGTTTTAATCAAGCAGCACTTTGACATGACAATTAGCTATCATCTTCAAATTAAGTCTCTCACATTTGTGTTTGTTCTGATCTCCTTTCTGTTGTATTGAAAATCCGTTTTCTCTATTGTAACATATATTTAATATTATAATTTATCAGCTGTTATGCATGTCTATAAGTGTGTTCAAAGATCCACTAATACTCTGTGTTGTTAAAGAGTATTTTTGGGATTTTTTCCACAGGTACGATGCAAAGTCGTATTATGATAGAATTCCCGAGCTCAGACAAGTAATTGATCAGCTGAATTCAGGATATTTCTCCACCAAACAACCTGACCTCTTCAAGGACATTGTCAATATGCTGATGAATCACGACAGGTCAGAATCTCTCTATTTGGCATTTCATTTTCCTCTTTTTTTAATCCCCTTCACCAATCGTTTTTTCTATCTATCACCCAAACCCATTAATTTCCCATTCATTCACTTCTTTTTTTAAAAAGCTCTTTTCCTTTTTGTTTCTTATGTGTGTTTCTATTCACTATAGGTTTAAAGTGTTTGCTGATTATGAAGATTATATCAAATCTCAGGATGCTGTCAGTGCTCTGTACAAGGTGAGTTGTTAAGTCAGTCCTTCACTGTCACACACAGAACAGAGTAATTTAATATTACATTTCACAAAGACACAGTCAAGGCAGAGTTATTGTTTTCTTGATCCTGGATGCATATATGTAAATTAAGATTGCAAGTTTACAATATTCAGCAGGCATTCCTTCACATACATGCTTGCAAATGGGAGACATGTTTCTTATGTTTGTAGCACAGAGAGCCCATCAGAGGCAACAAATTCTATATTGGTGTGTGAGTGACCTTTTTCCACAGACAGCCCTGAGATCCAGGCAGATTCATTCCTGTTTGATCAGTTCAAATGACAATAAAGTAACATACACAAATTATGAATTACAATTAGAAATATCTGCAGAGCGACAAAGAATTTGAAGCCTTCATAATTATCTGCACTCTTGCATTACACACAATATGGTCTGAATTTAAAGGGACACTGTAGGCACCCAGACCACTTCAGCCCATTGAAGTGGTCTGGGTGCCAACTCCCATCACCCTTAACTCTTAGCAAGTAATTATTGCAGTTTTTATAAACTGCACTAACTACTGCTAGGGTTAACTCCTCCTCTGGTGGCTGTCTAGATGAACTTCCGGGATTTTAGATGACCTTTGGTCGATCAAATGATGAGAACTTCCAGCATCGTCGGAATAATGCTTTCCTATGGAAGATCCTAATGCGGGCGCGGCCATTGCCACACATGCACATTAGGTCTTCCCTGCCGGCAGACATTGGAGGGGGCGGAGCTGAGTCAGCACTGAGGGACATCAGCGCTGGATCCAGTAAAGTGACAGAAGGGGTTATTAACTACTTCTGCACCACGGGGTGGGCCTTTACAGTGCCAGGAAAACGAGTTTGTTTTTCTGGCACTAGAGTTTCCCTTTAAATGGGAATCATCACTTTGCTGGATTACACTATTCAATAAAGCATTAAAACATTCCAAACACCTAAAGCTTTTTAGCTTGCTGAGGTAATTTATGTGTGAAAAGTGTGTGCTCTCTTTTTTTCATTTTACAAAAAGTGCAGATTTCAATAGAAATTGACACTTCTACAAATGCACCTTGGTACACCCCGCATGGAAATAGACATCATGTCCTGTTACTTGCTGGTTGTTTAGTGCACTGGAGTTAAACACAAGAGGAAGCCAGTTGCCCAGTGCACCTGCCTTGCAATGACATCTCATTGAGCTGCATTGGGAAGTCTGTGATTGGACAGCCACAGAAATTCTGGGTTGGGTTAAAAGGCTTTTTCAAGCTGATTTTAGATATGCGCCCAATAAAAAAATATTATAATTAAATAGATGCATGTTTTCATTGGGGTATCAACTAAACATTGATTTATTTATATATGGTTTGATGAGGTTAAATTACATTGGCTGGCTTAAAAAATGTCAAATAGGACATGGGTGCATTATGACCAGCTTTGAAAATTCCAAGTTGGAAAACTGGAATGCGCACCCTCCAAATAAGGTCTTTTAGCCCCCAGACAACCAGACACACCTATATATGGGGGTTATCACTGTAATAAGGAGATGTTGCAGAACACATATTGGGGTGTTTTTTGGCAGTAACCCTTAAAGTTCTCCGTACATGTATTCTTAAATTGCTATGTGTGTCAAAAAAATCACCAATCATTTTTTTGTTTTTAAATTTGGCATAGATTAGTGGTAAAATAGTTGCGTGAAAAGAGTCAAAATACCCCAGGTTTAATACCGTAGGTTGTCTTCTTTTAAAAAATATATACATGTGAAGGGTTATTCAGGGATTCCTGATAGATATCAATGTTACAATGTAACTTGCGTTAATTTTGAAAAAAAAAAATGCTTTGGAAATAGCAAAGTGTTACTTGTACTTCCTATAGCCCTATAACTTTTCAAAAAAATCTAAGAACATGTTAACATTGGGCATTTATAAACTCAGGACAAAATTTAGAAACTATTTAGCACGGGTGTTTTTTGGCGGTTGTAGATGCGTAACAGATTTTGGGGGTCAAAGTTAGAAAATGTGTGGTTTTTTTACATTTATTTCATAATAGTTTATAATTTCTTTATAGTAAATTATACGATACGATGAAAATAATGGTATCTTTAGAAAGACCATTTAATGGCAAGAAAAACGGTATATAATATATGTGTATACAGTAAATGAGTAAGAGGAAAATTACAACTAAACACAAACACCACAGAAATGTAAAAACAGCCCTGGTCCTTAACTGTAAGAAAATTGAAAAACGGTCTGGTCACTAAGGGGTTAAAATACTATTTGTCTGCTATTACAAATGGTATACCAAGATGGGGTTAATTTTCATTCCTGGGCTGTCATACGGTCTCAAAGGCAACATAGGCCCAGCAAACCAATCTGGCAAATTTCAATAGAAACGGGAAAGCCCTATATTTGACCCCTGTACGTTTCCAAAAACTCATAAAACCTGTACATGGGGGTACTGTGGTACTTGTGTGACATTGCTGAATACAAATATGTTTATTTTATTGCCTTAAAATCTAACAGTATTATGACATTCACAGTTAAAATGTCATGCAGAACTTGAAAAATAACATATTATTTTTAATTCCCACACTTTGTTAGATTTTTTTCACATTCAGTTATATTTCATATATAAATATGAGATATGAAGTGAAAGCCCAGTTTCTCCGGAACAAAATTATATGTAATAAGTGTGGGTGCACTTAATATGAAAGAGGTGATTATGGTTGAACAACATATAGCGCAAATTCCAGGTTTTGTTTACATTTTGTTTTGATCACAACTTGTACAATTGGCTCCGTCTTTAAGGGGTTAATGACTGTAAAAGTCAGAACTTATAGTAACAATAGAGAGGGATTCAAGATTGTGGATTTTTACATTTAATTGTACTGTGCAGGCTGAATGAAAAAATAAATTTTAAAGCAGAACTGTCACCGTCGGGACTTTGCGTACTTTTACAAAGATCCGCCATGGTGACATTGCTGCTGGGAGTCTGGTGGCTGAGTGAGAGGAAGGCAAAGGTGAGTTTAACTTACTGAACCTATGCCTTATGGTGCCACCATCTTCTTCCATCCGATCCTCTTCTGCTCTTTGTACACAACTGGGTGTAGCTCAGAGCTTCCAGCTGCCATGGAGGTGGGAAGCCTGGTGTACTTCAGGTAAAAAGTCCAACTATTCTAAAATGGTTTTAGCTAAACTCTTTTGTGTAGGCAGGGTTAGATTTACGTGGACTGCCGGTTGGTACCAAGTTGTAACGCACACCCTGCCCCGCCCCACACCACAGAAAAAGAAATGGTAGAAAATGTGAGTTTAAATAAAAAAAATTTAAGGGGACATTGCATCCCTTAGAATATTTGAAAAAAACTTAAATTGATATTTGACAACTGCATATCTATACATGTATGTGTATATTTCTACTTGTAAAGTAATGTACTTATGGTGGGAAGGCACCAGGGCACATCTGACACTATAACCACTACTGAACACTGCAGTGAGTATGGTGCTTGGAGTGCTATTGTAATTCATTATTTCCTAATGATTGAACCTTCATCATCACAACCCTTGCAGTTTTTCCTATAATGCACTGATAAATATAGTAGCATAAGCTAATAGAAGAGATACCTTCATATAGCTAGTTATTACCAGGGTAAGGTATTATTAGCTGTTTTATGTGACATTATGTGACCTTCTGGAGTAACATGCATCTTGCTCTTCATGTTATATTGGTTGGATGCCAATTTTGGAAGTTTTAACAATAGTGTTGTTGAATTTCCTCCATTTGTTCACTGCCTGCCTATGTATTTTAAGTAGCTAAAATTATTATCTGTGGTTTTGTAACCCTTTACAGGCTCATGAGCTTTCATAGATATTTTTCTGAGACCCTCTGGATTCTCTTTTGATTGAGTTTACAGATTATTTACACGGTCCCTGTCATGAAAAGCAGATGCAGCCAACATTTGTGCCTTAGGGATATGTGTCCCTCATGGTTACATATGACTGTCATCTGAGCAGTGGTGTATTTTGGATCTGTGCTGCCCTAGGCATGACGGAACTTGGGCACCCCCTAATTTACATTTGCCCCAACCCTTTCTGTCAATGCCACACCTCTTCCTGTTAAAGACTAACACACTTTCACTGACAGACACACACTCTCAGATACACTGACATACACACACTGACTTGACACAATCTGACAGACACACACAATCACTGACTCACTCATAGACACACACTGACAGACACACATACACACTCACTGACATACACACACAATGACACAGACACACACACTCACTCACTGACACCCACTCACATACAGACACACATACACTGACAGGCATACACAATCACACACACACACACACACACACACACATTCACTGACAGACACACACACTCACTCACTCAGACACACAGGCTCCCTCACAGACACACACTGACAGACACACACACACACACACACTCACTCACAGACACACTCACTCAGGCACAAAGGCGCCCTCACAGACACACACTGCCAGACATACACACTGACAGACACACACTGACTGACAGACACACACACACACACACACATACAACACAGAGACAGATATACACACACAGACACACTGACAGACATACACACACACTGACAGCCAGATACACACACAGACAGCCAGATACACACACAGACAGCCAGCCAGGCACACACATCCCCTCCTCAATCCCCCCCACCCCCTATTAATTCTCAAAAAGCTCCAAAACAGCTTGGCAAAATATAGGGGAGTGGTACTTACACTTACAGCACCATACCCAATAACATAGACTGTAGTGGTTATGGTGCAAAGAATGTCCCCTTTAAGAACTAGCAGTCGGTGCAACATCTCAAGTAAAGGTAATTTTCTGTCATTTTCTATTATTTATCCAAACACTAAATAAGAATTCTGATAATTCTAAGATGTATGCTTAAAAATAAATAAATAAAAACCTCCCCTCCAAACAAACAGTAAAATTGAAAAATATCTTAAAAATGCCTCAATCAATTTAAAAACTAGAAAAGTTGGAACACTGACAACGAATGGTTAAAGCCACCAAATCCCTCATGTGATAAACACGTTATAAGACCATCAAAGAGATGCATAATTGCCATGTCAGGAAGCCAACCTCGTGACAGCATTCTGATGCTACTAGGCCATCAGACTCCCTACCTTTGGGAGAGCTGGGTGTATTTTTTACCTGTGGTCCATTGGGGCTGTTGGCCGGGCTGTCGGGCAGGTGGCTGGCTGAGGTTCAGGCGCGCGCCGCAGAGTAATGCCAGGAGCCAGAATGTGCCGGGAGCTGGACCTCAGCCATCCGCCTGCCCCGAGGCTAATAGTCTGGGCATTTGGGGGTGGTGTTTTTTGCTGCCCCCTGGAAAGTTCTGCCCAAGGCATATGCCTTGTTTGCCTCGCGGCAAATACAGCGCTGTATCTGAGTCAAATTAACTTCTTAGTAGGCAGATACTTTTTTTCCAAAAACAATATTAGATCTATGTGTTCACTAGATGGGAAACATATGAATATATTTTTTTTATTATTGATTTAATATTCATTTTGCAGTATAATAGGACCTGGGTGACTTTCAGATCACATGTTAGATCAAATCAATCCGTACAAAATTATTCTGAATTTTTTGCAAAGTGTATCCCAAAATTGCATGACTGTGACTTAAAGCTGAACTAAGCATTATGGTTTGTACTTTACATCAACCTCATAATTTGTCCATTTTTATTCATTCCTTCATTATTGTGTAGCATTCTGATTGTCTATTCTTCCTTACCTTCCATACTTTTTTCCTGTCTATCTTACCTTCTATCTCTTACTTGCCTCCTTTTCTTCTCCCGTAGAACCCTAGAGAATGGACTCGCAAGGTGATTTTCAACATTGCCGGTTCTGGGAAGTTTTCAAGTGACAGAACCATCAGTCAGTATGCTCGTGAAATATGGGGTGTAGAGCCTAGCACCATGAAAATCCCTCCCCCAGATGTTCCAAGAGAGTGACAGCTTCGGTCTTCACTGGCGTGTGCCATACAAATCTACCAACCTTTAGTTCCTCCAAGGCGACACCATTCGTACACCTGCCATAATGATCCTCTCCTTTCTCTTAATCCCCAAACCGTACATTTGCCTGTGCCCCCACCAAGGAGAAAATACCAAAACCCACATTATCATTTGCCTGACCAAGTGGAAGATATGAATTTTTACTCTTACGAATTGACTCCATTTCCACCACCCCGCCGGAAGAGATTTTCACACGTCATCGCCGATAAGAAAATTGGAGATAATCATGTCCATTCTCATAATTTCATCCCAATCCCACCTCCACGCAGGAAAAGCTTTTCACGCCTTGTCACCCTTTAAAAAATGTGAGATATTCATGTCCATTCTGATCATTTAATCCCAATCCCTCCAACACACAAGAAATGTTTATCATTTCATCTCTCCCATCATATAGAGTGTAATTTACTTTATTGATCAACTGAGGCACACAACCTCCCACTTAGTTCTTGTGTAATTTATTTGGATTTGATATAAATTACAATTGTGTTTTGAATCTGGAATCCTGTACAGTAAAAAACAAAATATATTCTTGAAAAGGGGAATAATTTGACGGTATAGTATTTGCTTTGTATCGAGCATTCATGTTAAGCAATATCAATATTTCTTTCGAAATCCAATGGATAATCTTTACATCAGTTGAAAAAAATGCCGTATGTGGTATTTAATAAAGCAATACTATAGTACATTCTGTCAGCTTTATTTTTTATTTGTATTGAATATAAATAAAACTAGCACCAATCAATATTGCATGTTTGCTTGCACACATACTAACCCTCTCTCTGTTCCTCAATTTTCCTCTCTCCCCCTCCCCTTCTCTGTGTTTCCTCTAATTTCCATTCATCCTACTTATCTCGCTTTCTCCTGCTTCCCTTTCTCTTCCTTTTGGGTCAGAAGTGAACATCCGATTGTGGTTGACAACATTTATTTTTTTAGTCACTCTGTCAATCTGTAAGGTACCATTTAACCTTGTAGTTGCACGTTATTCCATTTCTTCAATTTCATGTCACTGTATCTCTTTCTAATCCCTTTATTTGGTAATTTAACTCTTCTCCATTAACCATGTTCCTTTTAGAGCCACACACAGCATAAATAATTATGTTAATGTAGTGTACCTATAATCTTAATTTTAATAATGACAGGATGCAAGTATTTTGCAAAACTTTCAGCAGCACAAGTCAATCATAAAATTTAAACCAATCAAAACAAGTAACGCATTCCATATAAAGCCCGGACTGGCATAGCTCCTCCTCTCTCTTTAATGTGAATTGACAGTCTAGTATAAAGTAAGGAAATATAACAACAACTTTGAAGAAACTTGATAACAGTAGGTAGAGTTGAAGAACGAACATTTCCAGTATATCCAATGTCGAGACCGCAGATAAAGGTCACACTGAAAAGAACAGAAACAAGTAAAGGTATAGTATTTGCTTTGTAATAAATGGATGTCCACATAACAGAGACAAATTATTAGCATATTATAAATCAGCATATCATATTGCATATTGTATACGAGATGTACTATATATCCATAGTCCGTATTAGACAACTCAACAACCCTGTACTACCACAAGACAAATAAACGTATCTAGAATTACGTCATCAGTATGCATAGCACTAACTGGATAAAACTAATACAAAAAAACGAAACCAGACTAAAGTAAAATAGCCGTCAAAAGGGAGGGAAACCAAGGGAGGGAAAATACTCGCCTCCTGTCATTATTAAAATTAAGATTATAGGTACACTACGTTAGCTTAATCTACAATTTTACAATATGACTGGAGGCTTCATATTTTGCATTTTTAATGCTGCGGTAGAAACACAAGGATGCATGTAAAGTCAGATTGAAATGAAATAGGTGGAAAGTCCTTTCCCGCGTCCAATCAGAAGGATGTCGGCAAGGGAAACACGGCCACAAACGCCCGACATGTAGTCACGCCCCGAATTACCTCCAAAACAGGCCTCCAGGTGCGCTAGGGACAATAGCCAATGTACCCACCTAGCTAATGTGGTGGTCGTAACTGGTATGAAAGGTCGAAGAGGTGTAGACACCTCCACATAACGTGAAAAAGTAGCGTGAGCTTCACAAAGAGTTGTTGAAGTGAAAATCCGAATCATCTGGCCAATCCCGCAGGGAGCGGAGAACTACCTCTACGTCCCATAACCAAGTGTATGTCGATACTGGGTCTGGATAGTATGATACCTCACAGTAAGCGGCATACCAAAGCTCCTGACTAACTGGTATGCCCAGAAGCGTAATGTGAGCCGCCAAGATCGCTGCTGGTACCTTGTGGGTTTGTTAGTAGAAGGGAAGACGAGGGAAGGAGCAGTGGATGGTCCTGAGATGGAGTCAGTAGGTCCGGGAATCATCTGTGACTCTGCCATAGTGGTGAGGTGAGCATCATGTAGGTCTCTGTGATGCAAAGATGATCAAGGGCCCTAGCCCACAGCGAGAAAGGTAGCAACGCGTATGCTCCTTGCATTGGTCCAGATTGGAGAAATTCGTCCACTGCATCACATTGTGGGTCCGGAAGCCGGAAAGTTCGCATCATGGTATACGCTGAGGTGTCCAATTGCCAATCGCTGGCAGGAAAACCAGTCCGCCGTGATGTTAGTGGTCTCCTGAAGATACTCTGTTCAGAGAAAGGGAAATATTTGCCCATGGTTCCATTATGAGAACGCTGAAAGGAGATATCAACAAATATACATGTGTCTCCGGTACGGCTAGGAACTGCTCCCTGAACAGGAGACCACTGTCAGGATTACAAATGATCCAACACGCAGTATTAGTATCACACTTAGGAATAATGATAACGTCTAACCGGACTTTAGAATGGCCAGATATAACATCCCAGAGAATAGTCGAAATACTAGCTGAGGTCAGGAACACAAAACACAGTTGCTAGGAATAGCCAAAAGTCAGGGATACCAGAATTCAGGGAAGTCAGAACTAAGCCAACATCAATAACCAAAGAAACACGATCAGGAACACACTCTCAGATAACCAGCAAAGGGAAACCACGACAGGGCAATGATTAGAAGAAATGAGTGAGTGAAATATCCCTCTTGTGAATGTGATTGGCCGTTTCCGGCCTATGATCCCAAAATGTACGGGCACGTCCCCTGCGTGACGTCATCCGTACGTTGATGTTGCTAATATCGTGAACAGACTTGGGGCTACATAACAGTGTGGATCCACAGCGGCCGGTGTCCACTGGCATGCTGCAAAAGCCTGGTCTTATGGCATAGGACTGCCGAGCAGCACTTCTCCAATTCCTGGAAGGGTGATTTTTTTTGTGCAGGGTATATGGAAAGAATGAAAACCCAATTCTTTTCCAACTCTACGAGTTTGGTGTCCAGTTTGCGAATGGTCGCCTTGCGGTGTTCGGCCCCTAAGCCGTGTATGGAGTGCCCAGGATGCGTATAGCTTGTTGTGCCCGTTCTCGTGTTAGTGGCCTCCATTGGAGTGCTCTGTGAGAGTGCCAAGTCTGCATAATATGCAGACTGCATAACCAGTGGGTCGAGTAGCTATCTAGTGCTATTAACCCTTTTTTTACTCCCCTTCTGGGGATCCCGACCAGAGCGGGACCTAGAGGTCACCCCTCTATGCTGAATTCAGTAGTGTTGTGCTACATTGTTAGGGAAAAGTGGGTGAGGGCGTTCGGCCCGGAGTCGAACACGTCTACTTTTCCCTAGGCTTTGTAACCAGAAGTGTATGAATTGTGTCATATAGTTAGGCAGCCTCCATTTCGAAGATCTCTGCGTTTATTCTGATCGTGCGGGGGTCAAACATATGACCACCGTGGGTGTTGGGAAATATCGTCCTCCCCTTTGTCCGTGTATCTGTGGGAGTCCTCTTTATAAAATGGGGGTAGGCCATCTCAAAGGAATCTTTCGGACATATCGGGTATTCATTGAAGGGACTTGCCTTCAGTTTTTCAAGGGCTTGTGTTGTTACTCTTCCAGTGTTGTTTGGATACAGGTGCATGGTCTTTAGGGGTCTTGTAGCCCATAAGTTCATTGGCAGGTGGGACACCATGGCCCACCATCTCTGGAAGGCCCTGACCCAGCCTCTTGGGGATATCTTTTTCCACTGAGGTTGCAGCATTCATCATAGACTAAAGGTCTTGAGTGTGAGGCTGTGGCGAATTGCTCATGATGTGTGTCAGTTGAATCTTTCAGTCTGAGGAATATAGAGTAGGTTCAGGCTACACGAGTAAACGTGTTAGGACACACAGCGCGTCTCCACATAAAACTGTGATTCACCCAGGATATCAGGCAATTGAGTACACTGTTAGTGAGGCAGTATCAACAGACAGCCAGAAGAGGGGATCACCCACTATGCGACCAGGAATAAAGGTCAAGTTGAAATGGAGTGGTAGCCCCTGTGAAATAGGGAGACGTGAGGAGTCTCAATACTGTGTTAGGGGTTCACCCAAGTTATCTCCCGCTAAGGTGGGGTTAGTTCCACCGAGGAGATCACCCTCAAGATCTCTGTGGTTTAGAATGCTTGGGGAGTCACCCCAGCTTAAAGGGGAGTCACCCCTAGAAACCGCTCGCCGCTACTGGACAGGTATACATATATGATTGGGTTCACCCTAGCAATACGGGGGTCACCGCAATAATAATAATAATAATGTGCGTAGTAATCCTTTGGTGAATGCACATATGTGAGTTGGTGGTCAACCCAGGAGTAAGGGGGGTCACCCCTTCATTGATAAGTCTCAGGATGTGGACAATCCATCTGGCAAGCCACCCCAGTGTGCACAGTGTGATATGGTGTGTGTGTGTGTGTGTGATAACAGTGAGAGACTATATATGAGAGTTTCACCATTTTAGTAAGATGGGGGATCCACCCCTGGGAATACTGCTATAGTGTAGGGAAAGCACCCTTGGTGATTATACATATATACATATTAAGTGATTATAGACCTATACATAATATACATAGTGTGGCGAACATAACCACGCCACAGGCTCCTGAAGGAGCCTGCTTGCCAGCCTCCTGCCTCAGGACTATGGGCCCTGCAAAATATACTTTAAAAGGCTCTGTTTGTGTGATTTAGGACCAGAGACCACCCGTGCGCTTGTTAAGCCCAATCAACACCTTGTAATGAGTTCCACCGCAGTGTTCTAATTGTTCGTTTGGGTGGCCGCAATTCGTATGAACGACCATGAGGTGGCAGCCATCTTGTTCGCATGAATGCAGGCAGCAGTGTTTGGTCGTTGAGTTCATGGAATTGAAATCGGACACTGAAACTCCCGAACACCGCTGGACTTCCATCATTGCCTGTATTCGGTTCTATACAATTTAGAAGGGCACTGTTCGGTGGAATTGTTCCCATGAACAAGGTGAACAAGCTGCACATGTTAACTATGGATTCAGTTCGGTATTTTATGCACTTTTATACTCCCAAATGAGACTGACCGTTAGCACTGATTTCATGGAACTGTTTTGGGCATCCATAGAAACATAGAAACGTAGAATGTGAGGGCAGATAAGAACCATTCGGCCCATCTAGTCTTCCCAATTTTCTACATACTTTCATTAGTACCTAGCCTTATCTTATAGTTAGGATAGCCTTATGCCTATCCCACGCATGCTTAAACTCCTTTACTGTGTTAACCTCTACCACTTCAGCTGGAAGGCTATTCCATGCATCCACTACCCTCTCAGTAAAGTAATACTTCCTGATATTATTTTTAAACCTTTGTCCCTCTAATTTAAGACTATGTCCTCTTGTTGTGGTAGTTTTTCTTCTTTTAAATATAGTCTCCTCCTTTACTGTGTTGATTCCCTTTATATATTTAAATGTTTCTATCATATCCCCCCTGTCTCGTCTTTCCTCCAAGCTATACATGTTAAGATCCTTTAACCTTTCCTGGTAAGTTTTATCCCCCAATCCATGAACCAGTTTAGTAGCCCTTCTCTGAACCCTCTCTAAGGTATCAATATCCTTCTGAAGATACGGTCTCCAGTACTGTGTACAATACTCCAAGTGAGGTCTCACCAGTGTTCTGTACAATTTCATGAGCACTTCCCTCTTTCTACTGCCAATACCTCTCCCTGTACAACCAAGCATTCTGCACGCATTTCCTGCTGCTCTATTACATTGTCTGCCTACCTTTAAGTCATCAGAAATAATCACCCCTAAATCCCTTTCCTCATATGTTGAGGTTAGGACTCTATCAAATATTCTGTACTCTGTCCTTGGGTTTTTACATCCAAGATGCATTATCTTGCACTTATCCACATTAAATGTCAGTTTCCACAATTCTGACCATTTTTCTAGTTTACCTAAGTCATTTGCCATTTGGCTTATCCCTCCTGGAACATCAACCCTGTTACATATCTTAGTATCATCAGCAAAAAGACATACCTTACCATCAAGACCTTCTGCAATATCACTAATAAAAATATTAAAGAGAATGGGTCCAAGTACAGATCCCTGAGGTACCCCACTGGTGACAAGTCCAAGCTTCGAATACATTCCATTGACTACAATCCTCTGTTGCCTGCCACTCAGCCACTGCCTTACCCATTCAACAATATTGGAATCCAAACTTAAAGATTGCAGTTTATTGATAAGCCTAGGATGTGGTCAGTCAAATACTTGACTTCCATGGAAAACCAAACCACTGAAGCGATCTGGGTGATTTTTGGATATGTTGGTCACCCAGATATGGGGTATCCGAGAACATTTGTGGGGTTTCTATGGATTTTGGGAGTACTTTTAGGATGTTTGTAAATTTTATGTTTTCTGTACCAGAGAAATAATTTAATTATATGTTTGTTTCTCAGATAATTATCTCTTAGGCACAAAGGATAATGGGATGGATTTCCTTGTATTCTTGTACTGGAAACCCCTTGCAGGGGCTTTTGCATAAAAGGCTGTGTGTGTCCTCCAATAATGTCTGTGGGGGAAAGCTATACTGCTATAATCACTTGTGATACTGCTCTTTGGATTACTATACCTGCTATACTCTCTTGGAGAAGAGGTCTTCCCACTGGGAGCTGGACCCAGGTGTTGGTCCAGGGTGGGAAGGGACGGCGAGACCCCAGCCAAACTGCGGCGGCTAAGGGGACTACGGTGCTTATGCTGTCTGGTGCTGTGCTTATAGTACTCGGTGATACTAGGAAGCAGTGATTGGCCGAGGTACCCAGTCGGAGTGCTAGTCGGTTCGCCACACATACACATTATGTGATTATACATAGTTACACACAATGTACATATTATACATGCCCTGTTGTTATACATATACCACACATTATACACACATCAGAGTCAACTCATAACAGGCATTGAGAAACCTATAGGAATTGTCTTAGGAACAGTGTAGTAACAGCCAAGATCGTGGGAATCACAATGTGGGTAAATTAAGATGGCCGCCGTTCACGCGCAACTACGCCGGCACTGCCCGATATCGCGGTCTGCCAGAGATCATAATAGTGCGCCCCGAGCTCCCCCCGGCCCGCAGTACCCCCCAGGCTAGCCCCAGAGCCGCTAAAAGCAGAAAAGAGGCGCAATCGCGGGTAAAAAACTGCAGTGCACGGGTCAATGGGAGTGAGTGAAAGGCCAGCAGAGCTAAGGCTCAGGCCCTCAGTGAGGTAGAGTAGGCACTGGGTAGCAAAAAGCAGGATAAACAAGCATTATATAGGATAGGAATAAAGGGGGTCATACAGAGAGGGAGCAGGAGGGCAAACAGGTATATATAGTAACAAAGCAAATTAAATCAAAGTAAAATACAACAAATGGACTAAAATATGCTCAGAACAAAATACTCTGACCTGTGCCTGGCTGAAGCAGCAAAGTAAGAGGAGGAACTATGTCTGTCAGGGCTTTATATGGAATGTGTTACTTGTTTTGATTGGTTTAAGTTTTATGATTGACTTGTGCTGCTGGAGGCATAAGTAAAGAAAGTTATACAAAATATGAAGCCTCCTGTCATGTAAAATGTAACATTCTACTTTCATAATTATCCACACACAGCTATGAGTTAACGTTTTTTCCAAGAGCCACACAGCACTTAACCCTTTCCTTTCAGATCCACATACAGCATCACTTTATGAGCCACACATAACATCAGTTAGCCTTTTCCTTAAAGAGCCACACACATCATTTATTGTTTTCCTTTCAGAACACACGGCATAACTTAACTCTTATTTTGCAGTGTTAAACACAATTCATTTTAACTTTCCTTTTTTCAGAGCCCCAGCATCACACAAATCTTCTTTTATATACCAACACAATACCTTTTATACCTTTTCTTCTTTTTACCACAGAAAACAGTTTACAACATATTTTAAAACATATTATTTTGAGAGCCACACAGCTTTATTCAACTCCTTGCATTGCAGAGTCCAACCGCAAAACTTAGCCCTGCTCTTTCAGAACCTGGCACACCTCCATTTTATTTGTTCTCCTTCCATAACCCCACACATTTCTAAGCCACTCTCCTGTAATCACCTCACATTACTTAAACCTTTCCTAAAAACCTTACACAGCCCCCTTGAAATTTCACGTCATACAGTAGCTCTTAACATTTGGAATGCCAGAATTCCATACATCTTCCCTTAACATTCTTATTTAAAAACCCTCTCATGCCAGCATCCTGCAATACCGTCCTTCTTTCCTGTCAGAAGTTCAGAACCTTACAAGACATCAAGTCATTCCTTAACTTTTCTTATGTCAGGTCCTCAAACACATTGAGTGAACTTTAACCTTTCTAATGTCAGATTGCCTTACAGCATCCTTCATATTGCCCCCACCAGCCTTTCTCCTGTTTCACCAATGGAGAATACAAATATACACTTATTTCCCGGACAGGCTTTGTCAAGTAACCCCTTCCTTGCTAGATGACAGTATTATTTAACATTGATTTTATTTTTTTGCTCTCCACGTGGTTTAATGGTTTAATGAAGAGACAAAGTTTGGGAGCAGGAAAGCAGATTCCTGTTCTGACCTTTCCCATGAGCTATTAATACAGTCACTTCCCACACAAGGAAGGAGGGAGGGTGGATTATACAGTTCTCTCCACCTACTTCATACCCCACAGATGGAATAATTGCCTAGTTGGTGTTATATACCCCCTGATGTCCGTGCTAATCATTGCTATATTTCAGTGATATATATTGAAGCATAATGGAAAAAAAAAAAATGTAAACAATATATAATCTGGGGAAAAAAAGTCAAATGCATGTAAAGCTATGTATTTTTGAATAGTATGTGGATTAAAAAATCATTACCAATTAAGATGCAGAAGATGTCGAGAGGAAAATAGACACAGATTGCAGTAAAGCAAGGATTAAATGGCAAAGGATTGGGGTGGGGGGTGAGTGAAAGAGAAGGGCAATGAAAGTCTAAAGCAAATAACCATAGAAGGATGGAGACAAAAAAAGGAGTGGAAGCAAACAGTTCTAAATAATCCTTCTGTTTATCGTTCTTTCTGTTTTTGTACATAATACATACAGACTACACATGTATGATGCTGGCCTCAGCAACAAAGCAAGGTTGAATTTGAAATTCCCACCAAATTACATAATGGATGAGAAAAAAGTAATTAATAGAAATATTAATGCCTGCTTTTATTTTTATGTATATTTCTTCTGTAGAGCGGTAATTTAACTATCACTTAAAGAGAAATGGCATACAGAGTGCTTTCACTAATCTTAAGGGACCTTTGGAATCCCAACTGTTACAGACTCCATTTCAATGATGCTCAAAACATCATGGAAATTTTATTTCACAACACCAGGTGTTTGTCTGTTTATCTGACATGAGACCCGAGGCAGTCAGGAACCCCTCAAATTTTAGAAGGTCTCCCCCTCTATTCCTAACCTATTCATCGTAGCATTGGGGTACAGAGGATAATGACTTAATTGGAGACATGCAAGGGGATGGAGTTATAAATGTTAAATAAGGTACTTTTGCTGTTATGGCACATATTGTAACAATGCAATGTTTAGTGGGCCCAGGGCATACTTGAAAACTAGAGAAATCTCAATGTATCCTTCCTGGTAAAATATTTTATAAACAAATAAACCCCACCCTCAGGATCCCCCTCCCTTGGCGCTGAAGGGGTTAAAACCCCGTCAGCAGTTTACCTTATTCCAGTACCGGGCTCCCTTGGAACTGGTGACCTCTCCTCCCAGTCCGACGTCAGCTCCCCCATCCGACGTCAGTGGAGCCGAATGCGCATTCAAAGTGTCCATAGGAAAGCATTTCTCAATGCTTTCCTATGGACGCTCTGCGCGATGGATGCGAATTGCTCAAAGAGCAAGTCAGCAGGGAAAGAAATGTGCATGGCCCTTGCTAGCCCAACAACATGAAGGTTTGTGCACAAGCTGGTGAACTGTAATATCAACCTCCCCCAGTCCTTATCTGATCCATTGGGTTATTTTCTTGTGGACTCCAGTATCTAGGGTTGACCAGACAGGACATATGGTACCCCTGGCTGGAGGTGTTTATAAATGACTGCAATCTGAGGTGGCAAGTGTGATTATAAAATCACGGATATCAGAAACTGTGTGGGAGATTTGTCAAAGTTTTGCTGATACTTTTATGCCTATTTTTTGGTGAAATTTGTCAGACTTTTTTATCTGTTGCTTTTTAGTGCCCAAAATGCATCTGTGCAATGCATTTATGTATTATGTATATTTACTATGTATATATGCATTTTTCCACCACTTTAAATTCAGTCTTCTGAAATGGAAATTTCTGACAAAACTGTAATATGATCAAAATAATGCAATTTTTAACTGCCACTTTTTTCGAACACTTTGATAAATATCCCTTGTTGTCTTTTAGGCAGGCACAGGTTTCTGTGAATGCTTTGTTTTGCTGTTAGAATCATACTAGTGAAGGTTGCAGAGAAATATGATTTAATGAAAAAAACTGAAGCACTGCATGAAGTAATACCTTTAGCCCCATTAGTCTCTACCTCTACTTGTAAAACATATATCACATGCTCAGTGTGCGTAGGACTAACAACATGGATTGGTTTGGATGGTTCTACCATGCTTAAAAAAGGTCATTCAATTGTACTCGACAACCCTCCCAATTAAAATCCATTCCAGTCACACAAAGTCTAATTATTTGTCTATGGCTTGGGAAGACAATCTTGTGAACCCTGAAACTTGGGTTACCAGTATATTTCTAATCTAAGTACAGTTCTTTTTCATGGTTGCACTGACAAGCAGCCACAAGTCTCCAACTGTGCTCAACATGTGGGTAAGGGTTTGTGTTAAGGTTAAAACTCTCTCATTGTGGTCACCTCCATAAAATAGGTCTCAAGTTGCAGGCAGCCTCATTTACCCAAACCAATTTCACTGCCACAGTTTCCGTGGCTATTCATCACTTAGTTTTAGTACACATGTGGAATATATACTGTCATGATAGAGTCAAACATAGTATTAGTTGCTAGCTAATTCCTGTTTTGTATAGTACTGAAATGTCAGTGTGGCTGAGTAAATATAACTCTATTGTAATGTTTTTAGTCTTGGGCAAAGGCCAAAACCTACCATAATTTTAGAAACTCCCCAGCATTCTATCCAAGCCATTATAGCAATTTTGTGTTACTGTGAAATGTGGAGGATGTAGCACAGTCATTCCACTGATTCAGTGAGGGCTCGTCATTTGGAAAATTGTACCAGAATTGCACCGATCTTGCTTTGCTCACCTACGGTTGAAAATCAAGCATATAGTAATGTTTTAATATAGTGGGCAATTGGGTGAAAGTTCCTTGTATGCAATTTTGATTATATATAATCCACACCTAGGACTTTGTGCTATAACTGACGCAGAGTGACTTCCATTGACATGTTTCTGTAAAAAATGCATAGGTACTTTCCTTCTCCATCACCCTTTGGGCTGTAGGGTGATGAGTTACTAAGGATACTTCTGAATGGCGCAACCCAGCATTTTAATTGGTGAGATCGATGTATATTGCACTGGGAATGAGAAAGAAATGTTGGGAGTTGCTCAAGGTTAGTTCAGTGAGATCTCTACTGGTTTTGTGTCAGCTGGCCCAGCCAATCACAATGTCCAGGATAGCCAATTATCATCAAGGTCATGGAATCTTATGAAGGACAGTATTGCTTTAAAAAAAAAAATATATATTTTTATTGCAAGTTTAATTGCTTTAGTTTGTCAAAACTGTATGTACAAAATTAAAGGACCACTATAGTGCCAGGAAAACATACTCGTTTTACTGGCACTATAGTGCCCTGAGGGTGCCCCCACCCTCAGGGTCCCCCTCCCGCTCGGCTCTGGAAGGGGAAAGGGGTAAAAACTTACCTTTTTACAGCGCTGGGCGGGGAGCTCTCCTCCTCCGATCCTCCTCTTCTCCTCCCATACGGCTGAATGCGCACACGCGGCAAGAGCTGCGCGCGCATTCAGCCGGTCACATAGGAAAGCATCATCAATGCTTTCCTATGGACGCTTGCGTGCTCTCACTGTGATTTTCACAGTGAGAATCACGCAAGCGCCTCTAGTGGCTGTCAATGAGACAGCCACTAGAGGCTTTGGGGGAAGGCTTAACCCATTCATAAACATAGCAGTTTCTCTGAAACTGCTATGTTTATAAAAGAATGGGTTAACCCTAGCTGGACCTGGCACCCAGACCACTTCATTAAGCTGAAGTGGTCTGGGTGCCTAGAGTGGTCCTTTAATGTATTAAAAGTTTTGTTTTTTTTGTGTTTTCTTTTTTAAGCCTTCGTAAGATGCTTGAGCATTCCCTGAGGGTAGAAGCAGGCCATACTTGGTTGGGTTCCCACACAATTTGTTTCAATAGGGGGCAGCAGCACAGTCCTCTCTAAATACTACAAGATACCAGGGCCCACTCTGTGATTTTAAAATGGGGATTCTGGTGATCCATATAAATCTTAACGTATTGGGTTACATTGAAGGGAGTAGGGGTGGAACTACTCGTGGTGCAGCCAACACAACCTCTCTAGGATCCTAGTGGTTCAGGGGGCCCTCTGACTCCAGATATAGACGCAGGCACCTTGGGTCCCTTTCAGACTGCGCTTACACTGGAATCCGTCTCACCAGGGCATGGGGGAGGCATTTCAAATGTGCACCGCAGAAGGGAGAGCTGGACTCTCAGAGGTTAAGTATGTGTAAGTGTCATTGTATGCATTTGAGAATATGTTTAAGGATCTTTTTTTTTTTGTCAATCTTTTTATTGAGGCAAGTTTACAAATATATAGGATTTACATTGTAAGTTGAGATTGAACATAGAAGTATAATCTTAACAAGTGAAAGCATTCAACTTTAGCATGCCTCTTTTACTTTTTGTTTTGTGAGTGTCAGTTGGGGTTGTGCAGTATGATTGGTGATTGTTGTTCAAGTTAGATGTAGGTACCGCGTGAGTGGGTGGTGTGCTGTGCCATCTGTTATAATGGGCTAGTCTAACTCCAGACCATCCTGTGCATATAGTGTGTCTTATTCTCAGGTAGATGAGTCGTGCATGATTATAAGTGACACCATCGTTGGCGATATTGGTACCAATCGAGTTATCTGGTGGATGAAAGGCTTAGCGAACCGTCTTGTGAGTTTGGGCACTATCTTGGCTGTTATGAGCCATCCGGGGGGCATTGACTGTGGGGATAGATTAGGCTTGGGTAGGCCCAATGGTACACTACTGTGTGTTGAGGCATAAGAAAAAAAAGAAAAGATGAAATTAAATCAACGGTAGTAATGCTGAACAGAAGTAAAGTAAAAAAAAACAACATTAGGCATAGTGGTTGATCAAGTCACGGCACCCGATTTCTCTCTCCCTCCAGGCATGAAGGGCTTCTGTCGGGCTGGATGGGTGGTGGAGGAGGCATTGGGCTCATCCAGATGTAGGCTTAGTCCCAGTGTTTGAAGAAGCGCTGCGGCATCAGTTATGGAAGTGAGTCTTAGTGTTCTGCCATCTGCTGTTGTAGCCATAAGGGCTCTCGGTAGAATCCATCGATATTCCACTCTGGCTTCACTTAGTCGGCCCATAACTGCACCATTGTAGGGTATTTCTGGTAAGATCCTGAAAGAATGTCAATTTGGAAGCCTCAAAGTTCAAGGGAGTTTTGCCCTTCACTGCTGCCAGGAAGCGGTCCCTGTCCGACACGGAATGACAGCGCACAATTATGTTGTGGGTGGCCTCGAATGGGACCTGTCTGGATTTATTTATTCTGTAGCAGCCATCGAACTGGAGTTTTTTAGCCTGCGAGTGAGGCAGGAGTGATTCTGCTAGTCGCCTTAAGTAGTGTGGCAGTTCAGCCTGGCTTATTGAGTCCGGGACACCTCGGATTTTGATATTGGCAAGTCTATTGCGGTCTTCAGTGATCTCTACCCTCTGTGTCAGGGAAGTATGTGAGTGTTGTAGGCTTTGTATTTGGTCTTTTATCCCTTGTACCTCTCGCTTGAGTTCCAGGACTTCATCCTCTGTAGTTTGCGTGCGCACTTTCATGTTTGAGGATCTGTGTGTGTATCTGTCAATGCATTTCAATCTGTGTGTGCACATGTGACAGTGTGCAAGTTTGTGTATCTGTAGTAGTGTATCTGTGTGTATGTGTCTGTGTGCATCTCTGTGTGGCAATATGTATGTGAGTGAAAATGTGTCTTATTTGTGAATGCGCTTCTGCATGCAAACACCAACATTACACACAAACACATGACTGCATTTAAACACTAACACTAGCCACAATTTACACCCCTGCATGCAAACATCAGCATTACATATAAATACACAAACAGTACATGTTCACACACAAGAACTGCACAGAAATACAACCCTGCAAGGATGGGCAAGTGGTAGATCCACAGCTTGGAAACCATGGTGAAAGTTGTAGGGCAAACAAATCTACCTTTTGCCTCCCACCAAACCCCGCTGCTTAGGGTGGAAGGGGCAAAATGTATCTCTAGTTTCACCATAGTATTCCATTCAGATGTTATCTTTTTAAAGGAAAGAGCTTGGCAGTGAAGGAGTACTTGAATGGGAACTTCTAAATGGCTAGGTGATGGTGATAAGCAATGATAAAAAAAAGCTCTTGTTATCCACACCATAAGTGAATTATAGATTTATGAAAAGTACTTAATTGTGGTTTGCCTTTATGGTGTGGTTATGTTTGCACCTGAAAGGTTGTGCTACATTGCTGTGACTATAATTAGTTCTGTTTTGACTACACTAGAACCCTGCAGAATTTGGCATACTAAAACGTATACTCATTCTTTTCGTGTATTAAGTAATCCACTATTTTGAGATCATGGGAGTAGACCGATTGAAGAAGTGATAGAGACTCTTAAGTTGAAAGAGTAAGCGACACAATAGTTTAGAAAGGGGTTTGGTTTCTTTTTTTTGATACATGAATAGCAGGCGTTTTAGCTGACATAGCGGTGTAACACGTACCGCAAGAGCATTTTAGAGCAACCATAAAGTGCAATGACACAGCCATATAAACACAGGAAAAAGTTACTGTCATGGCATGTTTGTTGAACAGCAAAATGCCTCAGCTCTTAATAACACAGAGTTAAGGATGTTGCTGGGATGGGGTTAAAACGCAACATGTTGATTATCTGTTACTCTGTTTCCTGCCCAGATGTATGGGAGGAAGTGTAACACTAAGTGTAGCAGAGGGGGTGTTTTGATCAGCGGAAAAGTGGCAGGGAGGGGCATTGTCTTGTCACAACTGCTGGAGAGAGGTAGGGAGCATGCTGCTCTGCTGTTCCAGGGATGGACTCCCTCTGTGTGTAGTGTGTGTGTGTGAGTTGTTCCTGCATTAGTCTGACATGGTTAACTAGGTGTGCTTGGCTGATAGGTAACTCTGTGTTTCATACCAGTTGCAGAGATAAACGTTCTATTTCCTATATTTAATATTATATGAAAGGATTCTTGATTACATCAGTAAGGGCTGGTGGGCTCGATCTTAATAACTTGGCAACTGTTGAGGTGTGGGTTAAAGGCTTACAGTGGGTATACCCCATGCTGTTTCCGTTTAATCTTTAAAGGCTACTCTGAGTATAAACAGAATGTGTGCATAAGCTGGGTGTTTTCTAATATATTTGCTGTATATGGTAATTGTCATGTGGTATTATATACTTAATGCTGTATAGCAGTGTTTGCAAGAGGATAGCACTACAACTCTCATGATGCTTTGTCTGGCTGGAACAGCATAATGACAGTTGTACTACAACAGCTGTCCACCTACCTTTTGATCTCTCCCTGCAGCAATGACTTATAACAATGGGATGAGGCTGTGGGCTGTGCTCATTGCTATAATATCCATCTCAAATATATATGTATAGTGTCTGGTCTTTGTATTTTGTATGGTGCAGTTTTTAATACTGGGATAATGGGTATCTAAGTCATGCATTTCTGAGAAGTGGTTTGAAATTCTAGTTAAATCATGTTTATCATGGGTACAGTTATGTAAGTATGGGTGGTTCACATGGGGCCCGCCAGTTGTTACCTTTTGTATTCACAATACAGTCCCAACATATACTACAGCACTATTCAGGATTACAACTCCTATTATTCTCAGGTAACTCACAAGCTGAGTGTGGCCTTTGGTAGCTGTAATTAAACAAAATTGGATTACTCATTTGGAGTTATTACGTTCATAGGTGTTTTGGAGTTCAATTATTTAGCCTAGTTTTCCACATTAGTTTAGTATTAAATATGATAATTATCTTTGCATTTGACTTATGGTGAAATTGAGATATACACTAATCTAAGAAGATGTTTTGAATAAGTCACCTCATTAGTTTCCTTGATATTACTTATAAGGAAAAAAAATAATACTATGGTAACAGAAATCAACACCAGTACATTTTAGTAGTAATCAAATGATTTATAGATACAACCACATCTGTTTAGTAAACTGCACATTTTATTTGTATTTAATAAAAGATTTAACCAAGCAATTATGTCCTAAATATTACAAATTTATAATCAAGCTTGCTAATTAGTCCTGATTTATGTATGGACTTGTAATAATATTATATTATCACATAAATGAGAAATTGATGATTGATGGCAATATTGGTTATATGATATTTTTGAGAATTCAGCATTATGTTTGCGCAACTCCAGGATATTGTAGCTATGTTCTGGTGTAGTTTGTTGCACATCTAATAACTACCTAGACACATTTTCAATGTATGTTAGACAGTTGATTTATAATATCAGTGAGAAATAGGGGATACAGCTTGTGAGGATTAAAGTGCCAGTGTTGCATGATACAGAAATCAGGAGGATAGTTACATATTTGTTAGCGCTATATAAATAATAAAATAATAATAATAATAATATGTGCCCAGATCCCCATCGTTGTAGTGGGCAGCAAGCAATCTATTTATTTTGCACTGGGAAGTGATGCAAGTGTGTATTTGCTTCATTATTCTTTATTTTTAAAGGAGTATTTCAAGCACCATAACTACTGCAGCATGCTGTTGTGGTTGGAGTGTGAGAAGTGCCCTGGCATCTTCCCCCTAAAGTAAGTTGTCAAACCATTTATGGGGACCGGAGGGCATTGTGCCCTTCTTCTATTACCACTGCTGGAAGTTCTAAAGCTGGAACCTCCATTTCAATGAAGGGCTTAGCTCATCGGCTGAGATCCCACCTGACATGGTTATGGCGCAAGGAGTGTTCCTTTAAGATCTATAATTTGTTTTTCATATAACATTGGTAAAATGCTTCCCTCATGCACCTTCCTGGCATACTATGGATAAACGCTAATCTCAGTCATTCAGACAGGTGCAGACTTACCTTAATGAACTTCTATTTCTTTTGGCAGTAAGACTAGGATGCCCATGTCACTCAGCAGATGAGTGTATCCACCAATTTATTATTGTCTCTACTAAAACAATGTGGTAACCAGAACTATTTAAAAAAAAAAAAAATGTTCCTCACTCACACTAATAATTTATAGGCAGGTGCTATGGTGTCAGAAATTATCTAGATGATAATATTAAAAAGGAAACACAGTGACATTTTAAAATGAGGCATATCATAATGATGTATTGACATTTTTAATTTATGAAAAACACTCAGTTCTCGAGTGAAAATGGATATGTGTTACTTGACACAAACACCATTAACCAAACTATATCAATAAAATAAAGTAAATAGCATGTACGGATAAAATACCAAGCTCACTAAGTGAGCAAAGGTCATGCACACAGGAGGCATTTGATGGTGCCCTTTGCTAGTGGATGTGGATAAAAAGGAATAACGTATTACGAATGAGCTAGTTGAGAAAAGATGGTGGTAGGTCAATATTAATTTATAATTCAGGGAAACGGAGATGTAAGCATGGAGCAATATTCAAACAATTCCATTTGTAGTATATTTGTTGATGGCCCCTTATAGAACCTTGCCTTGGAATGGCTTACTATACATAACCCCGATATATATGAAAATGGCAATATTGTAAGAAATTTGTTGCGATATTTTGCAGTAATTACCATTGTAGCATCATACTTCAATTCTATCCGCTAGACTAGACTATAGAAGGAGTGTCGTAACTTCCTTCACAATGTTCTCACTATAGAGACAGTGTAAGATATTCATGGTTACCAAACATGAAGGTGTGCTTTCCATAAGGTTAGTAGCTTTAAAAAATGGGGGTTCAAAGGACTGTAACATTTGTTTAGCTCAGTAAACAACAAATAGCAGATTTTTTTTTTTTTTATAGAAAACAAAATATTTTAGCTTGAACTCAAGTAATACAGTGCTGGTGAAAAAGCATGGGTTTACTTCTGTTGTTACACCTGTGAATATATTATTAATTAAAAAAGCACATTTTGACACTCACACTATTGTTAGTGTAACCCACATGTTATTATTATCAAAGTACCCATTTGAATGTCTGAGTACAACTGTGAGAGTGTAACTATTATGAATTTTTGAATAAATGTAACATATCTTTAATTTCTTTTAATAATTCTTAAGCATTAAAGTAGCACTGTCACCGTCTGGGGAGTTTGCCAAATTCACAAAGACCTCTGATGGTGCTATCACTGCCTGGGTATCCGGTGGCAGGCAGGGGCAGTTAAAGGTGAGATTTATTTACCTGAATCTGTTCCTTGAAGGTGCAGCCAGCTTGCTCTGGTGGAGCGCTAGGAGTTAACGTCACTGCTGTACTCTCACATTCTGTAATCTCGCAGGATCCACCAAAGACAGAGCCATTTCCCAGCAGCCATCACTAGTGATGGTTGTCAGGGTTGGCACTGTAGCTTCGCCCAGATTCTGAGAACGACAGGCGGAGGAAATATACAGACAAAGTAGTCCCTCTGTTTATCTCTTGATCGGGTTGGAATTTCTTTGAATTTCTGTCAAAATGAGTATTTCGTAAAGATCCTGGTGGGATGTGATAATGCTTTAGTACCAGACAGGGAAATGCTAACACAGGCTCACTCACAGACACAATTGCTCTTACTGGTACATTATCACTCACACAGACTCACAGTTATACTGAATTGCAAACTTTAGGCCAATATACCCAATCTAGAAAAATTCTCCAGCTACGGTGGCAGCTTTTTAAAATTTCAGATTTGAATTTGTTGCTAGTTAAAGTTTAGTGAATAACCCTTCTTTAAATGAAAACCATACCAGTTGCTAATCTCCTGTGGCACGATTAGAATTCCTTATACATTTAATGTAGGAAGCCTAATGGTGGATCACTGTCTGGATCGGTTACCTGAGTCTGCTTCCTTGCACTCTTTGGTGTTTCCTTGATAAAGAGAAGAGAAACGGAGAGACTGTCCCAGAGAGCATACAACTTACTGGCTTCATCAAAAAATGCAAGGAGATAGGTTTGTGGGATCTCAATGTCTTCGCCTCAAAGCACTACTAACCACAGATGCAATGTACCAGCTGCACTGATTTTAATCTTGCAGGATGGTGTGGCTGCACCACTTGTCAGCGTTTACAATGTGCAAATTCTATAATGTCTACCTTGCTTTTATATTGATTGAAAATCGGTTAAATTCATCTTTATCCCAGCACAGTGCGAGTATTGTTGCAGGACCTATCATTCTCTTGTGAAACCATCATTACTGATGACTTGTATCTCATCAAAGGCTTGTTGTCATTGAGAAGCATTGAGACACACTGCCAGTACATGCGTGGCAACTGCTGCAATTTACCATTTATGCCTCTCATATATAAGCATTTAGTCCAGTGCTTCTTTATGAGAAGCACCCACTTCTGCTATGTGTTACAGTTCAAAACAAGTATATCAGGGAACCCTCCTTGTTGCCTGATTGACAGCCTTAAGTTGTTACTAACTGTATTGGCTTTTTCAGTTTAAGCACTTTTATCAGGTGTAATCTCTAAAGCACTACGCTGAGTCATTTAGGGGACTGGAGTGTCCTTTTATCCTAAAATATAAAAATTTGAAGCAAGAAAAAAAAAACACCCCTGCATTTTTCATTATGGTGAATAAACCCCATGGCTTTTGAAGTTTTAACAGACAGAGCCAAGATGCTGTAAAGAAAAAAACAACTGTTTAGCTAACTAGTATAAAGGAAATTTTAGCAGTCAGATGTTACAGCATTTTAAGCATTAAGCGTTTTTACCATTGTTTTATAAAACAAAATTAACTAACAATATTGCATTTCGAAATTACCTTCTGATGTCACTGGGAGAAGCTGGGAGAGGTCCTCTTATCATGCATGTTAGAATACTTATGTTTAAAACATGAGTACAGTTGGTGTAGTGTTCACTGTCACATAACTGCAATTTGCATTATGTTTTTCTGGCAAATTTTTTAAAGTAATCAGTCCATGTGACTGAATTTGCAATTTTTATCTCCAAGCCCAGCACAATAACCCTGCTATAATCTGTACTTTACTGCCTTGCAAAACAAAATAAATATACCTCTGTGACTGAGCTCTGTGTGGCAGAGAAAGAACGGGGATGAAAGGTATCACTGGAACTTAATAGTACTAATATTAATAAGCAGACCATATTCAACAATAGAGAATTGTCACTTTATTGAATTAAATAGATATGACAGAGTAAAAGTCTGAGAATTACATCCTCCCTCCTCTGCTTCATTTCAGAAACAGGTTAACAAAGAGATGAGCCCCAACTAAAGGATAGGGTTCCCAAATTGGCCAACTGCCGCATTAAAGTAACATTATAGTGTTGGGAAAACAAAAGTGGATTCCAAACACTGTAGTGCCCTCTGCCTATTTGCCATCCTGCCTCCTACCCATGTATTAACCCCCCCGGCTGCAAATAAAAAGGTAAAAATCTTTTTTTCACTTACCTCAATTAAGCGCAGATGGGTCGGGCTTCTCTTCCATCAACGTCACGGCAATTCCTAATGTGCATTTTCTATAAGGTTTTTCAAGACACTGGATGTCCTCGTGCAAAGTGTGAAGACGTCCAGCGTCGTTTCGCAGAGTCAAGCTCTCTGGGGTGGCCAATGATAGTGCACCCAGACCACTTCATTGAGATGAAGTGGCCTGGTTGTCAATAGTGTCCCTTTAACAAGTGAAAGCAAGCAAACAAAATAAATAAAGCAACCAGTTAAAGGGGTTAATATGACCCCCATCTAACTATATGGAGGATAAAGACCTCCATTATGTCCCTTTGTGTTTTTTGAGAATCTATAGTTGTGAGGCATATTTTCCTTTAAAGTTGTTGCTGGAGACGAAAGTGAGCAATATTTCCAATAAAATTTGTGACTATTTAATATCCCAGGACCAATCTGTTCTTTCCTGAAATCTGGACATCATATTTGTTGGTTGGGAATGTACCACCTAAGCTTTAGGGAATGATCAAAACTGTTATTTTGCTCCATACCAGTGAGTACATTTCCATTTGTTCTGCACTTTTACTGAGTTACAGTGAGCACTATATTCTATTTTTTGTTCTTATTAAGATATTACCATGGTAAAGATTCCAGCCACCGATATATCAAAGAGTAGAAATTTATATAACTTCACACTAATTACCGGGAGCCATCAGAAAGCTCCATTAAATGTGAGTGTAATTTGGCTAAATATACTACACTATATTGATGCCTATTCTGTTTATCTTTCATACCTTGCGAATCATCCCCTATTGGATCAAGAGATACATCGCATATCCTTAAGCGGGGATTATACCTCCCAGACGCACAGATGTAGAGCTAAATGATAACTCTATATACTGTAAGTGTATGTTCTTATAATGTCTGATATACTGCATTATATACTTTTCCATGGTTTCTTTCTTGTGTTGCATAATGACCAAATTTGAGGATTTTCCAAGGTGCTACCCCCTCATTTCTGGGTATTAGATGCTAGCAGAAACTGTATAAACATAGACTGAGAGGCACAACTAAATTGCTGTGATTGTGTACTGAAACATGTGCACAGAATATGGGCTGGACCTGACCCCAAATGCCCAGATGGGAGGTGCTTCAAAAAGGAGTTAAAAATTAGACGACTAGGATTCTGTGGAACTTCCAAATCCAGGCTGACGAGCAACTACTGGCTAACATAGGAGACATTGTTGTGTTGGACAAGGAACAGAAAACTGCATTTATGGTAGATATGTCACTAGCTGGGGATGATAACATCAAGAGGAAGAAGGTGGGCAAATACGTTGAGCAGAAACAGGAGCTTGAAAAAATGCAAAAGTGAAGGCAAAGAAAAAAAGTCGCCGGCGCTCTCTCCTTAATCCCTATATTTAAACAAATGGAGGTCATTTAGTTACTCCGATGGCCACTTGAGGGAATACCCGCCTGCCAACGTCAAGGCAGACCCCCCTAGACGGTCCTACTCTGACCTTTCACCTTGCTTCCTTGAGCTTCTGGCAAAGATATCTCTAATGAGATAGAAAGGGGTCTTTTTTTAAATACACCCCTATATACTTATTAACCCTTAGTAGGGAACACATGGGATGGCGGCAGCATTGTAACCTACTGTGGTCATTGCTGCTGCCCAGGAGCGATGGGAGTGAGTGCAGGACTTTTGTATTTGTATTCACTTTTTGTATCACACAGCAAGATTACAATTCTGCCGCTCATCCCATGTGTTCCCTATTAAGGGTTAATAAGTATATAGGGGTGTATATAAAAAAATACCCCTTTCTGTCTCGTTAGAGATATCTTTCCCAGAACATAACACTGCCTCTGCCAGTCAATCTTTTTTCCATTGTGTATACCTGCTGCCATCTCTTCACCAGGTAAAAAAATCACCCAGCCCCCTTCACCCCCCCGATCTTAAAGAAAATTGAATTCATCAGACTAGGCAACCTTCTCCCATTGCTCCATGGTCCAGTTCTTAAGCTCACGTCATCATTGCCAATCTGATTGATCCGCATTTTAATGGACCAGATAGGCTAGCCTTTGCTCCTCACGTGCATGAATGAGCCTTGGGCGCTCATGACCCTGACTCTGGTTCACTGGTTGACTTTCTTTGCACCACTCTTGGTAGCTACTAACCACTGCATATTGAGAAATCACCAGGTGGGGTGCGAAGTGCATCCAATGCTTTACTTACTGTTTTCTGTGTCATCTTCTTAGGTGGTCTCAACTCTGAGCAGCAGCTGCAGGTAGCTCAGTCACTTGGTATTTATATCTTCTTTTTCTTTGGATACTGTATTATTTTACACATTCAATACAATTTTGTATATATTATATCAGAACTACCTTAGCATACTTGAGGACTGCTGTCACAGTGTGATGCCATGTGTATTGATTTTAATTTTTTCAAATAAATGCGCTACTTTTTCATGCTTTTTTCACCTGTGGAGTGTTTGGAGTTACCCATGTGTGTGGACCATTGTACTTTTTTCTAGTTATATTACCAACCGCTGCATACTAGGAACACCCCACAAGACTTGCTATTTTGGAGATACTCTGACCATACTGATAAGGATACTCTGACCATCACTGTTCGACCCGTGTCAAAATTACTCAGATTTTTTTGCTTGCCATTTTTCCTGCTTCCAGTATGAAATTCAAGAATTGACTGCTCACTTGCTGCCTAATATATCCAGTGGTGTATCCTGGTTTTGTGCTGCCCTAGGCATGACAAAACTCAGACGCCCCCTACTCCCCCATTCTAAATACAGACACACATACACTAGCTAACAGACACACACACTCACTCACTAACAGACACACACACTCACAAACTAACAAACACACACACTCACAAACTAACAAACACACACACACACTCACTAACACACACACAAACTAACAGACACACACACACACTAACAGACACACACACACTAACATACGCACACACACTCACTCACTAACAGACACACACACACACTCACTAACATACACTCACTAACAGACACACTCACTCACTAACAAACACACACTCACTAACAGACACACACACACACACTCACTAACAGACACACACACACTCTAACAGACACACACACACACTAACACACTCACATTTAAAAAAAAAATTCAATCCCCCCAGCCTCCTTACCTCTGGGAATGCTGGGGTAGAGAGCTCACAAATCAGTGCTCCCTCGCCAGTGCCGCCCGCCCGCCTGGAATGTTAGTTAGCCGTCAGGCTAACAAGGCATTTGCCTGGGCATTTGGGGGTGGCTTTTTTTGCTGCCCCCTGGAAAGTGCCGCCCAAGGCAAATGCCTTGTTTGCCTCGCGGCTAATACTTTCCTGAATATATCCCATCCCTTAAAGAGTGCCATTATAACATTATAATAATGTTATTCCATTCATTTGTCAGGGATTTTTATGTTGTCATGATCAGTGTAAACAGGTGAGGACACATTATTGCAGAATCAGGTATATGGTCATCAAGCAAAGGGCAGCAGAAAGGGACACTCCAAAGGTTATATCTGGACCCATGTTTCATGCATAGCACATAATGCACTCTAGATGGCACATGACAAACTACAAAATATAAATAAACAAAAAGACACAACTGGAGGTACAAACAATGCAATGCAAGGAGGGGGCATACCTGGTTTTAAAGAGTGTCCTGTGAGTTAATCGGTGCTAACTAATCTGTCAAAGCATCTGCAGACTACAAACAACTTATAAGAGGAAAATAAAGACTTGAATTGGAACTTTAACATTTCAAACACTATAAATAAGGTGAAACTTTACAGTGAGAAAAAAGGTTAGTGAAAGCCCACAACCAGCCATAAACGGGAACCATCTGTTTTCTGGAAATTGTACCATTTGATAAACCATTGAAAATCCCCTTAACACATTAACCTCTGTTCATGCATTTATTATTAACTGACATCGCATCTAGTTCATCTCTGACAATTGTTGCAATAGTTTCTGTTTCTCCAACATTGCATACTATATACAGTAACATATCCTTGTTAAATATAGGGTTAAACAAATGTAAAACTTAAAATCTTGGGAAGATGTTCTCCCTTGCAGAAGCAGTCAACTTGCACTCCTACCAACAAATAGGTAGGAGCAAAACCAAACAGACAGGGCACATACAAGAAAAGAAAAAAAAAAACAAAGTTAGCATTTATATTTGTTTGTGTGTTCAAAATGCAAAAAACTATTATGAATGCTAAATTTGGCCAGTGTTTGTGACTAAGAGGCTACTAAAAAAAGACGGAACATACCCCATTTGCAATACCTTGGGTTGTCTTCTTTTGCAAATGGTATGCCATCATGGGGGTAATTCTCATTCCTGGGCTACCATACGCTCTCAAAGGCAACATAACCAATCTGGCAAATTGAAAAAATGGAAAATCAAGCCTTATATTTAACACTGTAACTTTCAAAAACACTATAAAACCTGTACATGGGGGTTAGTTATACTCGGGAGACTTTGCATAACACAAATATTAGTGTTTCAAAACAGTAAAAGTGGGCACTGTCTGGGCTGTCAGGCAGTCCTCCCAGAACCGGAGCAACACCCATCGTTCAGGACCGACATCAGTCCTCAAGGGGATGTTTCTGATGACGATCCTGAACCATCATCGGTCCTTAAGGGGTTAAAGCATTACGAATACAAAACTGTTCCTAACACTTTAGTGCAGTAGTTTCCAAACACATCCTCAAGGCATGCCTACCAGTCTAGGATTTAGGGATTACTCAGTTGTGTCAAGGTGTGTTTTTTTTTCTTTTCTAAAAACACCTTAGACACAACTGGGTAATCCCTAAATCCTGGACATAACAGGAATCTAAAATAAGAGTGGAATGACAACTGAACAACATTTTTCACAAACAGCTCATCAACATGGAGGATTCTATCATCACTGATGGCATGGAATCCTGTCTAGATTGACAGGGCAATTCACCAAAGTCCGAAAAATCCCATACTGAATCGGCAAAATTGTAGAGCAAACTCTAAACGAGCCTGAATATGGTGCAGATTTTAACCATATTAAATGTTGCCAAACAGCTGAAATCTGGACTCGGATTGTTGAACTCTAGACCTGCTTCAAATCCAGGCCAGAATTCTAAAAATCCAAACTATTTTTCTACTGGCAGAGTTAACAACTATTTGGCAAAATGTTTTATATATAGCTTGCTTGCGAAACACCAAATTAAACTGTTAAAAAAATAAGCCTATGGGGCTCTTTTGTTTCAGTGTCAAATATGTGAAAGGAATATTATGTCAGAAAAAGTAGCACTATTGTTATGCATTGTAAGTAGTGATGTCCCGAACGGTTTGCCGCAGATGGCGAACATTAAGAGGGCCGGTGCTTGGATTTTTAGGTACATAGGCGAAGATGCATTTTTCCGCCACCCTCCCCCCCCTCAAAAAAAAAAAAAACATCTTCACCTATGTGCCTCTTAACCAGCCCCTCTCCCCTCCCTGACCATTAGTAGTCCCTTCCCTTCCCTGTCCCTCAGTGTTCTTCTCCCCTCCCCCCTCTTTTCCCTGTCTCTTGGTGTTTCTCTCCCATTCCCTCCCTGTCCCTTGGTGCACCCCACACCCCTTTAGTGGTCACACTCCCCTTCCTGGTGTGCCTCCTACCTCTATTGTTGCATTGCCGAGTGGAGCAGATCCCCTAAAGGAGCTTCAGTTTTCTGTACCCGGCCGGACTGACAGAGAGTGCTCTCTCTGTGAGCACCTCCTGTCAGTCTGGCCAGGTACAGGAAACAGAAGTTCCTGTACCGCGCTCTGCTCCGCTACACTCTGTACACACTGACAGTCACACACTCAATGACAAACACACAGACATCACTGACAGACACAGACTCATTGATCTGACACACACTCATTCATTGACACTGACAGACCCACACTGATTGACACTCATTAACAGACACACTGATAGTCACACAGAGACTCAATGACAAATATACTCTCACTGATTTGACAGACACACACTCATACACTGACAAACACACTCATCATACACTGACAGACACACTCATACACTCACATGCACACACACTCATACAATCACTCACAGACACACACACTGTCACTCACACACACACACTGTCACTCACACACACTGTTGCTCACAGACACACACACACTGTCGCTCACAGACACACACACACTGTCACTCACAGACACACACACTCTGTCACTCACAGACACACACATACTGTCACTCACAGACACACACACACTGTCACTCACAGACACACACACTGTCACTCACAGACACACACACTCTGTCACTCACAGACACACACACTGTCACTCACAGACACACACACTCTGTCACTCACAGACACACACACACTGTCACTCACAGACACACACACTCTGTCACTCACAGACACACACTGTCACTCACAGACACACACACACACACAGTCACTCACAGACACACATCACATACATTCACTAATTATTTTTATAACTACATATTTTCCACCCAGCCTCCCTACCTGGAGAGCTGGTGTGGATGATGGATCGGTCCCTGGGGTTGCTGGGCGGCGTGCAGCAGTGCTGTGATCAGGCGCGGCGAGGGAGCTCTAACCTCCATCCTCTGCTCCCTCGCGGGCTGCCTACTGATGCTGCGGGATGACGTCATATTCCGGCTCCCGCGGCATCAGCAGACAGCGCGCGAGGGAGCCAGAGGTTAGAGCTCCCTCGCCGTGCCTGATCACAGCACTGCCGCACGCTGCGGCGGGGGTCGAGATGGTGGCCGGGCAGGAGGGAGAGCTTCCCTCCTCCCTCCTGCCGGTCACTGAAATATTGCGCCCCCAGAGCCCGTGCGCCCTAAGGCGGCCGCCTGCTGCTGATTGGCTGGAATGTGTCTGCTGACTGTGAGGTACTGGGTCAAAGTTTATGTTTATGTTCAGGTCCGGCGCGTCCATAAGGCGGCACAGGCGAACCGTTCGGGACATCACTAATTGTAAGATGTTGTTGTTAGGGAACACTTCCTGGGCTAATGATACATTTGCTGAACACAGTAACTACTAATTGTATGCCACACTTGCCAAGCACACTTACAGCAGCTTTTCCGCCCTACAAAGCAATAAAATACGAGTCGGTATAGTTTAGGACATTGCTATTTAAAATGATTTTTAAGCCGTAGCACACTTGTTCGGCAAAAAGGCATTAGAAATTATTTTTGTATAGCTCTGAGCTGTAGGAGATTGTATTGGGTTTTGCTTGATCTTTATTTTTTGCTACCTTGAAAATTCCAAAGAGAAATTTTGGAGCAATATGTATCATGTTTGAGAAATATCTGAAAAGTGTGCTGAAGAGATCACAGAATTTTGAAGCGGCTTCCACATCATGGAAAAAGCAACTGATTCTAAATATCATTCTGCTCTGAAAACGCATGCACATTAAGAGGCTTTTATGGCTATCTACTAAAGCGAGAATTGTTGAGAATGCAAATTTAAGACCAAAGTAGCCAAACTGGAAGTATAACTGTCTTGGAAATTTTTTCCAGTTTAGCTATTTTGGCCTTACATTTTAAATTCACTTTGAATTCCCAACAGTTTTCAATTTTAAAAAAATAACCTCATCTGTCTTTTAATAAGTTGTAAATGTTTACAAAGTTTACTGCAGACTCTAAATTGGCATGCAAATTAGGATGGACCGTACCGTTAATTACAATTCATGTCTATCTATCATTCCATTCAGAATTTTTACTAAAAGCAATGTGGAATAAATTTTTATTAAATATGTTATTTTGGAGACCATGCATAACAAATCTAGGACATGCTTGTAAATAGTATGGACACTTTCATTTCTTTGTGGGAGTGCTCTAGTTTAAGCTGCTTGCAACAATCTCATTGACAGAACAGGTGGATTATGCCTTGTTGATAGATTTGGCTCTTGCGACTACTGACTCGATCACATGACCTGTACCTGGATTGTTACAATGAAGTTTTGGCTGAAGTATGTGACAAGATAATTGAACATTTTAGCAACATTTCAATTAATGGTTTGAGAATGGGTTTTGGCTCTCCTGCTTTAAAAGTTACATGTCTAGTCATTTTATGGGTGATTTTTTTTTGTGAGTGAATCCTTATGTTGAAACTAACAGGGTTATTTACCAAAGTGAGAATTTAAAAGTGAATTCCTAATTTAATGCCAGATCAGCTGAACTAAAAGCATAGCTCGACATAAAGAATTTTTCAATTTTTACTATTTTGACCTTAACTTTAAAAATAATTACAGTTATTCGCTAAAAGGAAAATTCTAATTAAATTTCACATTTAGGCCAACAAAACTGAATAGAAGACAAATATAATTTTTTTTAATAATTATATTTCTACAAATCTCATTTATTTGACTTTAAATTACAAGCAATTCACAGTTAAGTAAGTAAACTCTAACAGTGATTATTTTATGGCTATGAATCATGTCGATTTTAGTTTTTTAACAGATGGATGGCTGTCTATTGGATACACCTGATTTTTTTTTAGACTTAATTGCTAAATTAGGGAATTCTGGACAATTTTCAAGTGAATGGCAAATTTAAACCATCCCTGCTATTTTTTAATTTCCTTGGTGAATTTCTGACAATTCCTCATATCTTCAATAGCCTTGTGTGTGTGTCTATTTTTGACACAATAAGTTTTCAGTTCTATCTATGGGGTTTGGAAAACAAATCAGATCATGGAAGTGCAGGGTAGAGCACAAGAAATGGTAAATGGCACTGCAATACTTGTTGGATGTAATTGTTTTCTGTTATATTTGCCTGTGAACCGTGAATTCCGTAAAATCTTAATACACTCAAAGACACACTATAGTGTCGGGTATACAAACATGTATTCCTGACACTTAAGTTCTAAAAATACAGTTTAGGTTCCAGCTCCCCTTTGCTTACTTTAAAAAGGTGTTTTTATTCACATTTCTTTAGCAACGCGCCAGTCTAATCGCGGCTGGCCTCGCCCTGCCTCCTTGGCTGAGATCATCAAATTTGACCATCTCAGCCAATCCAATGCTATCGCCTCGGAAAGTATTGGGAGGCTATTGCTGATGTTAGGCAAAATGCAGCACTGTGCCAATTAGCATCTCCTCAAAGAGCTGCATTGTACCTGTGCATCTCTATGGAGAGCGTCTCCTTGCAGAGTGTGGAGATACTGAACGACTGACCCAGGAAGCCCCTCTGGTGGCTGTCTGAATGACTGCTAGTAGAGGTGTTCCTAGGCAGTAATGTAAGCACTGGAAGCGTTTCATTAAAAAGCCTGCAGGCACAGGCTGTAGATGTCATAAAAACTTAATTAAGGCAAATGTCCAAAGTCATGTCTTGAATGTAAGATACATTCAATCCTGTTGAAGTGCTCCCTGCATAGTGTTTGTATCCTAGGGCAGCGCAAGTGCATCTAATTCTGCTTTTGCATTGTGCTGCCCATGGGGGAAACCAGGGACCTAAATCAGGCTGGAGGGGCAGGACCCTAAAATAGGGCCTGTTCCTCTAAAATCAGGACAGCTAGGGGCCTGTGTAAAGGTGTATAAAATGCAATATGTGTAAGTGATGTGTGTCATGCTACATCAACATGAATGAATGTATTTTTGGTAATCGTTATTTCTACATCATTGATGCATAAACTTCTGAATACTTGCAGGGCTCTTCTAGAATAATAAATACTAACGCATACATTTAAACAACCATTGCTATAAAACCCTCTCATCTATTATTTTGTTTTCCTTAAAGCAAGGGAAATTGGGAAATCTGAAACTGGTTTTGTCTATGTGTAAAGATGACTAACTGTATATTTGTTACATTTGTATTTTCACTAGATAGTGTGTTAATGGTTATTTCAAACAACCAACGCAGCATATAGTAGTTACATTTCCACGTTTGGTTAACCTTAGGATGGATTTAACAAATGTGCTATTTTGAAACCTTTCTGTCAGGGCATTGTTGCTATCCCATGCAAAATTGTATGTGGATGCATTTTCAATTTGTCAATGTCTGGGTATGCAGTGAAGCATTCCTTTTGTGTCTGAAGAGGTGAAGATAACAGATCCATTACTTTTATGCTGTGAACATAGCCCTGTAACAAAAAGTGACAGGCTTGGTACAGGTGTACAACTGCAAATATACTGAAGCTGGGAAGTGGCGATATTTCATACTCCTTTTTAAATCTAGGCATTTTCTATTGGCTTTTTGAAATCGCAGTTTTCAGCTGCATGTGTGAATGGTTTATTTCATAGTATGTTCCTATGGGACTGGTTTTGTATAAGGATCCTGTTATTGCTTGGATTCTGCTTGCCCTGGCCATTGTAGATTGTTTATTGTGGTGGAACCCTTTAACCCCTTAAGGACACATGACATGTCTGACATGTCATGATTCCCTTTTATTCCAGAAGTTTGGTCCTTAAGGGGTTAAACACTGCCTGTATTAACAACCTTGCCATATGCCTACCTGTATTGTACTGCATTTAGTACAGTCTTTTTTGCTAACGAAAAAACAAATGACTAAAATTGAGACGTGTTTGTGTTTAAGTGTTTACTTGGAAGACAATGCTAAAATATTGTTTTTATTTTCTCAAGTATATACAGGAAAGCATGTATTTCTGCACCTGCTTTGTGGTAGTTTTTGTGAATAATATTTCTGGTGGAGACATAAAACTGTAACACAAAGCCTGTTCTTTATACCAAATGTGATTGCTGTATGCATTTATTCACTACAGTGAGAATTTAATGGAATTAAAAGTAAATTTAAAGTTTTTAGACCAAAGTAGCCAAACCTGAATCATAGCTAACAAGATTTTTTTTTTTTTTTTTACAGTCTTAATATTGGCTTTTATTCGCACTTAAATGAATAGCCCCATGAGTATTGTTTTTTGCTCCTTTGTGAAACACAGTGGGTCAAGCAGAAGCTGCTTCTGTTTTAATGCCTTAAAGGGACTCTCCAGTGCCAGGAAAAAATATCAGTTTTCCTGGCACTGCAGAACCCTGCAGTGCCCCTCTCCCTCCCACCCCCCATCCCATGTAGCTGAACCCCTTCAGTGACTTACCGTGGCCCAACACTGATGTCCCTTGGTGCTGGGTCAGGCTCCACCTACTCTCCTCTCCCGCCGATGTCAGACGGTGGGGGAGACCTAATGTGCATGCATTGCCACACACACGCATTAGACCTCTCCATAGGAAAGCGTTATTCAATGCTTTCCTATGGGGATTTTGGCAACGCTGGAGATCCTCACATCCATCGTAGTTTAAAACACAAAAAGTGTTTTAAGAACATGGAAGTCCTTCTAGTGGCTGTCTAATAGAGGAGGACTTAACCCTTCAAGGTAATTATTGCAGTTTATAAAAACTGCAATAATTACACTTGCAGAGTTAAGGGTGGTGGGAGTTGGCACCCAGACCAGTCCAATGGACAGAAGTGGTCTGGGTGCCTGGAGTGTCCCTTTAATGACTGTCCTGCGTTTCATGTATGGTCAGAAAGAGAACACATGTTGAAACAAGGAACCTATATGCATCCTGTCTGAAACAGATATTTTCATATTGAATATAGAATCCTAGTCATACTTATACAGTTTCATATGTTACATTGCTGAAAAGAGACGTGTCCATCAAGTAGAGTCTTTCTCGAATCTGTTCTTAAAGGCCTTCTTACAGCGGCACTGTCATGCCGAATCTTTTTTTTTTTTTTTTTTTACCCCCCCCCTTCGACCTCCACTATCTCTGACACCCTAGTCACCCCCAAATGGCCCTAAGCTCCCCACATTACCTATTTTTTATTCCTTATTTTCTGCCCCGATCTTGATTCAGGGTGCCGCCATCTTTGTGTGGGTAGATGAAGTCCCTGTGGGACACGTCATCAGCCCACACTAGACAGACTGTGAGATTTCCACACATGCCCAGTGAAACACCTGGACATGCGAACGGGAATTTCATCCATTCATTCATCAGACAGACGAATGAATTAATAGAAAAATCAGCCGAACAAACTAACACTATGTATCAGTGTTCGTTTGTTCATTCAGTTTATTACAAGGAGGGAGCTACTGGCACACAGCTCCCTCCTTGTAATATGTAAAGATAGAAGCAGCAGGGAGCAGTGCTCCCCACCACTTCATAAACCCCCCAGGCCCTCTGTGGGGGTCAATATGAGTAGGTCCCCCCCTCATTATCTCTATGGCCCCCACCCGCCGCCCAGGGGTGGGGGCCGAAGGGGGGTGGACAGTAGGTCTCCCCCCCCCCCATTATCATTTGGCCACCACCCGTCGCCCAGGGGTGGGGCGGGGGGAGGACAGTAGGTCCCCCGCCCCTCTCATTATCTTTATGGCCCCCACCCGCCGCCCAGGGGTGTGGGCCGGGAGGGGGAGGGCAGTAGGTCTCCCCCATTATCATTATGGCCCCCACCCACCGCCCAGGGGTGTGGACCGGGGGGAGGGCAGTAGGTCCCCCCCATTATCATTATGGCCCCCACCCGCCGCCTAGGGGTGGGGGCCGGGGGGGGGGCAGTAGGTCCCCCCCCATTATCTTTATGACCCCCACCCACCGCAAAGGGGTGGAGGTCGGGGGGGGACATTAGGTCTCCCCCCTTATTTTACTTTAGGGTCCCCACCCGTCGTTTAGGGGTGGGGGCCAATATTTTTTTTTTTTTTTACAGTGAGCAGCCACAGGCTGCTCACTGTTTACCAGACATGCCCCTACTCGCGGTATAGCGAGTAGGGGCAGATCATTTACTAATACTAAGTAATCTTACTTAGTATTAGTAAATGTGGCTGAAAGACACAGCAAGAATAGGATCGAAGTTTCATTCATTCGAATGAAATTGCGATCCGAATAAAGTGCCGAATTGTGTTCTAAAACAAACGAACATACTGTTCTCATTCATTTAGAACGCAATTCGGCAGTTTCGTGTAAAATGACAGGAAGCATCGTGGGAACACAGAGAAAAGGTGAGAATCATGGGAAAATTGCTCTGACCAGCGGAAATGAAGCACACTTTGCTCCTCCGCTGCTCAGAGCTTGTCAAGCGGAGGAATCCTCCATAAGGCAAAGAGTCCTACTTTGTCTTATGATTTTTAAGAAAACTAAAGAAGACAGGAAGAAAAGAAGAACAGATCCTGAGAGAGGGGGAGAAGAGGAAGAGATTGAGGAAATGTAAGTTCGGCATGACAGTGCCGCTTTAATTAAAATGTATATGATGAATAACAATCATCATAAAGTGACTTCTGGTGTCCATCTTTGACTGGAATAAAGATGACAGTCTCTTTTAGGACTCATTGTATTAGTTTTGCAGCCAGCATCATGTACCAAATCTGTTTTGAAAACATAAACCTATTTTATGTGCATAATTGTATTGAATTGCATCCTTCCAATAATATGTTTTGTGTTTCTTATTGCTCCTTTGGTGATCAATGTCAAAGTACGCAGTCATCAGAGGCGGTAATAGTGATACTGTTATACAAGCGGTGGTGAAGGTGACAATAGAGTTGATATTATGCTAGTTTGGGTTAGATAGGAGATTAATTGTCAGCTGCAGTTGTCCAGAGCACCTGCCTTGCAAACACATCTCATTGAGCTGCATTGGAAATTCTGTGATTGGACAGTTTGTGGGGTCAGAAGGGGAGAGGGAGCTCTTGCAGAGGTTTTAGACGATATCTGCAAAATTTGCAAGCTGTTTTAGATATATCCTTAATGAAATAATGTATAATTAAATTCATGCATGTTTTTCATTGAGGATATATCTACTTAAAGGAACAATATAGGGTCAGGAACATTGTAGTGCTAAAACCACAATGAATCCCCCCTGCCCCTTGCCTTCCTAAATATAGTAAAATCTTACTTGTATTCAAGCCTTGTATCTGCTGCCATCTGCCTGCATGCCTAACATTATCAGAAGTGATTCTCTGAGCCAATCACAATACTTTCCCATTGGATTGGCTGCGACTGTCAAGGAAGCAGATCAGGGGTGGAGCCAGCACAGCCGACACAGCCCTGGTCAATCAGCATCTCCTCACAGAGATCCATTGAATCAATGCATCTCTATGAGAAAAGTTCAGTGACTGCATGGAGAGAGTGAGACACACTGAATGACCATACTGTACAGTACTGCCCCAGGAAGCACCTCTAGTAGCCATCTGAAGAGTCTATGAAAAGACAGTGTTTGCTGCAGAAAGCGTGCACGGAATGACTCTACTCACAGAACAAATACAATAAGCTGTAGTTCTTCTGGTGGCTCTAAACAGCGATTTTGAAAAAAAAAAAAATATATATATATTTTTTTGTATTTGGGCAGTGGAGTGTTTATTCGAGGCTGACGTCTATGTACTGATGTATAAACCACCCTTATTTTGGATTTAAAATAAGTTACAAATAATTAACATTTTATTTTAAATTATATGTTGCTTACCACAGCATGTGACACAGCAATTCGTGTAACCTCATAGTCTAAGAAAATGTCAGTAACGCTCTAATGACCTTTTATTTCACTATCAAGAGAAGACTGTTTTAGATTAAAAAGCCACATATACTATAATGGAGTAAAAGGTCAATTGATTTTTGAATTCTCATGTATTGCTGTGGCATTCTTGGTTATTTTCTTCTGTCTGATTTAATTTAAGCCCTACCCTATTAAAGCGAGACTGTCACCCCAATGGTGACATTGCTGCATGGAGTCTGGCGGCTGAGCGAGCAGGGCTGGCACTACCATAAGCCTGCACAGGCGGCCGCCTTAGGGCGCTCAAGCCCGGGGGGCGCAAATATCAAGTTGACCGGCAGGAGAGAAGTGCACAGCACTCATCTCCTGACGGTCACTTACTATAACGTGGCCAAGCGCCAGTACCTCAGCAGCCTGGTGCAGGGGGAGAGGGCACGCGAGTGAGCTCTGATAAAGACGTCATATTCCAGCTCCCAGGACCTCTACAGAGCTCGCGAGGGAGCTATACAGGAAATGTCTGGATCAGAGGAGCACTGCGGCAACCCACTGGACACCAGGCTGTGGATCCACTCCAGGTCTCGAAAAGGTAGCGAGACTGGGTGGATTGAAAAGTGTGTGTGTCACAATACTGCCCCTGTTCCCTTACCCCCATAATGTTCCCATCAGAGGCTGCTCTCTAATTAGGCGGTTTAGGCAGCCGCCTAAGGCCTCGCACTGGCTGGGGCCTCGCGGCCGCCTAAACCACCTGTGGGCAGACTGTGTCAGGTCCTCGGTCAGTGACCGAGGACCTGACACCAGGAGGGGGCCCGGCGGCTTGCCCGGGATACCGTCGGGTGCGACGCCCCTCCTGGCTGCCTGGCCAGCCACCGCAGACACAGGCCTGCAGCTCCGCAGTGAGCAGAGCTGCAGACCATGTGTCTCGCGAAAACCCGCCAATCAGAGCGTTGCCGCGGGTTACCACGGCAACGCTCTGATGGTCTCGCGAGATTACATGGTGCTGCAGACCGGAAGCAGTGGCCACCGGACCACCAGGGAGCCCACTGGACCACCAGGAAAGAAAAGGTAGGTTCTGCTCACATTCCCCCCCCTTCTCACATTCCCCCCTCTTCCTCTTACCATCACCCCCCCATACACACAGCACACTTCAAGCAGCTACCCCATACACATACGGTCTCAGACAAAAATGCAAACATGCTCACAGAGACATAAATTCACACACACAAGGATACTCTCTGTCAGACAAACTCTCAGGCACATACACAGGTAGACAGTGCCTCAATGTGTATACGTGACACTTTTTTGTTAGTGGGGCCTCATGTTTGAGTTTCGCCTAAGGCCTCATAAAGTCTAGAGCCGCCTCTGGTTCCCATCCACCCAGTACCCCACAATGCTGCGCCCTATCTCTCTTCCCATCATAACCCCCGACCCCACAATATTGTCCCTCCCTCCCCCCCACCATAGCCCCAGTCCTCCACAATGCTGCTCTACCTTCCACAATACCGATCCTGCCCCATACTGTTCCTAACCCCCCAACATAGCCCTAGTCCCCCACAATAATGCCTCTGCCCCCTCACTAAAGCTCTAAACCCCACAATACTGTTCCTATCTCCCCCCCACCATAGACTCTATCCCCTCACCAATGCCCCTGTCCCACACAATACTGTCCGTATCCCACCAAACTAAAGCCCCATTCACCAAAATACTGTTCCTAACCCTACCACTAACGCCCTATCCTCCCCCTCGCTAAAGTCCCTATCCCCCACAATACTGTCTCTATTCCTCAATACTACTTCTATCTCCCCTTGACTAAAGCCCTAGTCCCACACACACCGTACTAAAGCCCTATTGTACAGCGCTACAGAATTTATTGGCACTCTATATATTATAATATAAAGGCTCCCAATCCCACACACATCTGCTCCTATCCCCCACACTAAAGCACAGTGACACAGAAAGGAGCTGGTGGGCACATAGGAGACACATGGGTGTAAGACACTAAAGGGAGATATAATACACTAAAGGGGGTGTAAAACACACAGGTATAACACATTTCAAGAGGAGATATAGAAACATAGAATGTGACTGCAGATAAGAACCATTCGGCCCATCTAGTCTGCCCAATTTTTTTAAATGCTTTCATTATTCCCTGGCCTTATCTTATAGTTAGGATAGGCTTATGCATATCCCACACATTTTTAAACACTTTTTTTTTTTTACTGTGTTAACCTCTTTCACTTCAGCTGGAAGGCTATTCCATCCATTCACTACCCACTCAGTAAAGTAACACTTCCTGATATTATATTAAACATTTGCCCCTCTAATTTAAGACTATGTCCACTTGTTGTGGTAGTTTTTCTTCTTTTAAATATAGTCTCCTCTTTTACTGTGTTGATTCCCTTTATGTATTTAAATGTTTCTATCCTCCTGTCTCGTCTTTCCTCCAAGCTATACATGTTAAGTTCCTTTAACCTTTCCTTGTAAGGAGGTAAGAAATTCAGAGGGGTTTCGAGGCACACAGGTTTAGATAAAAAAAGAGGGGGGGGGGCAAAATGCATATTTGCCTGTGTAGCCAAAAATCCTTGCACCAGCCCTGTGGCCAAGGCCGGTAAAAGTGAGTTTACTTACCTGAACCTGTTGCTCACGAGCGCCGCCATCTTGGTCCAGCACACTGCATTGAGTGCAGGATTCTCCATATAAAGAGCCAGTTCCCTGCAGCCGTCACTGGTAACGCCTGGGAGGATTGACACTTAGACTCTGCCATGAGTCCAAGAAAGCCAGGCTGAGGAAAAAATACAGAAACAAAGTAGTCTATACTTTCTCTGTATATCTCTTGGCTGAGTTTAAATTTCAGTGAAATTTCAACACAGTCAAAATGAGTGTTTCTTCTTAATGAAATACTAAGTTTCCAGGAGGGGGTGACAGTGCCTCTTTATGGATCCATTTGTAAATTATTGGACATTGATTAGACTGTTATATTTGTTTTTCATGTGATTTGCATCATAAGGTATGTAGTATGCTACAAATCCAGATAATTTAAGTAAAACCACAAGTATAATTTAAAATTAACCTTAAAGGATCACTATAGGGTTAGGAACACAAACATATATTCCTGACCCTATAGTGTTAAAACCACCATCTAGCCCCCCTGGGTCCCTCATGCCTCCATAAATATAGTCAAATTTACTGTATTCAAGCCTGAAGCTGTAACTCCGCATGCTGTTTGCCTCAGAAAAAAAAGCTGTCTGCTGACATCATCAGAAGTGGTAGCCTGATCCAATCATAATGCTTCCCCGTAGGATTGGCTGAGACTGACAAGGAGGCAGGTCAGGGGCAGAGCCAGCATGATTCAAACACAGCCCTGTCCAATCAGCATCTCCTCAGAGAGATTAATTGCATCAATGAATCGATATGAGGAAAGTTCAGTGTCTGCATGCAGAGGGAGTATGACATGGGACCCTATAGTGTTAGGAATACAATTTTTTTGTTATAATATACCATCTCATCATTTGTTTTTAGTTTACTTGATGTATATTTACATTTTTTAAGAAATTACTTGCTTACCCTTTCTGAAAGCCAACTTATGCACCTTCAATTGGATCTGAGTTATGCCCCAATAGTCACTAGTTTGTAACTTGACTTTCTACTTAAAATAGCCTGACAGTACAAACTTCTCTCGAACTTCACGTTCGCTTACCTCTAAATAAAAGCGTTACTATCGGAAAACACGATCAGCACGAGGAAACAGACACTACGAGCTTCAATAACGAAGTTTGGACTACAATGCATAGCGACAACACCCCCAAAGAAAACTCAGGTTGCTATTACCACCTGGCAAATCCCAAATTAGACGTTGACTGGAAGTTCATGAGAGACTGGCAAGAAGATCTCCAAAGACAACTAAGTCCACAAGAATGGGAGACAATCTTCACGTCACACGAAGGACTAACCACCTGCATGTAAAATACTTTACAGGTGGTACATGGTACCTTCCCAACTACATTCCATATACCCTTCCACAACGGACATATGCTGGCGATTGTAAAAAAAAACATTTCAGGGGGCGTGGTCTGCAGCCGGAGCAAGATGGACGTGTCCAAGTGAAGCTCCGCTAGGACCACACGGCCAATAGCTAACAAAAGCTTAAAACCACCGATTTCATTATAACAACACACGGGGGAGCCGAGATGGACAAACTGGCCCCGAAGAAGCAGCCCAAGAAACCCGTGGAAAATGGCGCCACGGTATCTGATCTGTTTGCGGCCTCCCGCGCCATGCGATCGACCGCTCAAGATGGCGGACGGGAGAGCCCGATGGCGCCGCGCTTACCTCCCAGCCCGGGTATGGCGGCAGTCTCGGATGTCTCGGAGGCCAACACAGCGCAGATCCTGGCGAAATTAGCGTAGGTACGCGGTTACTTAGCCGCAGTGCTCTCCAGGACCACCCAGGAAGTCAAGACGGCGGTGCTTGAACAGCGGGTGGAGTTCACTGCCGTGGCCCACAATGCAGCTACGGCGCAGATTAACCGGCTGTCCTCTAGGCTTACCACCATGGAATCTGCCCTGGATGATTTGGGGAATAGATCTCAATGGAATAACGTTAAACTACATGTTCTATTCGCCGCCACATGATACATATTCAAGAATAGACTTTTTCTTGGTGAACCCCCCTAATTGTTCCCAAGGTCGCGGAATCTACGGTGGGATCCATAACATGGTCAGACCACGCAGACGTCTCCCTTACTTTGGATAAGCTGAGCGTGGCATCTCCTTGGTCCTGGAAGCTAAATAGATCCCTGCTACAAGATCCAGAAATAGTGGAGACTATCCGCAAGGAAATCAATGAGTACTTTGTCAGGGAGGCGATATCGAAAGCTACGGTTTGGGCAGTGCATAAGTCGGTTATAAGGGGCATATTGATCAGAGAAGCGACATTGAAGAAAAGACGTAAGTCCCAACTATTGACGACCTTATTAGAAGCCTTGAGAAAGGCGGAACAATGGCACAAATCGGATCCCACACCTACCAATTTAACGACGGTGCAGAACGTGAGGAATTCTATCCGGGAATTACTCTTAGATGACACTGCGAGAGCTTTAGTGTGGTCAAAATGCACCTTTTATGAAAAAGCCAACAAGATGGATACCCTATTGGTGAGATCCCTAAGACCTAGACAACAGAGTACACATATTACTAGAATTAAGAATGTAGCAGGGGAGTACCAGACCGATCCCACAGAGATAGCCAAGGTGTTCACGGACTACTATATCAAACTTTATAACCATTCGAAAGGCGGTTCCAGGGACCCAGGACAGGGAGTGGACAGGATACGAGTGTTCCTGTCTCGGCTACACCTTCCCAAGCTGGACGTAGTGGCTTCAGCGGCCTTGGAGAGTACTGTCACGGTCGAAGAGATAGATGCGGCAATATCCGCCTTGAAAAGCAATAAAGCACCCGGACCGGACGGCTTCGATGGTAGCTATTATAAAACCGTCCGAGAGGAGCTTGTGCCTCACTTAGAACCCTGGTTCAACGATATTATGGATGGGGGGACACCAGATAAAGACATGTCCTTGGCAAACATAGTTTTATTACCTAAACCAGGCAAAGACGATTCAATCCCGGAGAATTTCCACCCGATATCCTTAATTAATCACGATTCCAAAATTTTAGCAGAAGTATTGGCTGGCAGGCTAAATCTGATCCTTACAGGCCTGATTCACCCAGATCAAGTGGGCTTTATACCTGGGAGGCAACTATTCGAAAACACTAGACGAAACATTACACTTATAGGTAGACAGGCCACAAATGGCATACCGACACTGATGCTGTCGCTGGATGCCGAAAAAGCATTTGACAGAGTCAAATGGTCCTATTTATTTGAGGTACTACATCACTTCGGCATGCCGGCCCAGTTTGTAAAGGCTGTTCAGGCCTTGTACTCAAATGTCAGGGCGCAGATCCAGATCTTGGGAGCTCGAACTATCCCATTCCAGCTGAGCAATGGCACGAGACAGGGGTGCCCGCATTTACCTCTACTGTTCGTTCTCTCGCTGGAGCCCCTCATGCAAACAATACGCGAATCCTCAGAGGTCAAGGGTGTTACCGTGGGAGGCAAACAATATGGTATCTCAGGTTTCGCTGATGATATATTGTTGACACTAACGGATCCGAGGGTCTCCATGGAAGCACTGACTGGGATTCTGTCGGAATATGGCGAGGTGGCTGGCCATAAAGTCAACCTACACAAATCAAGCGTGCTCCCCATAGGCATGGGGGATGAGGAAGCGGCGTATATAGGGAGGACCTACCACATACGCATAGCGAAGGACCATATTAAATACTTAGGTATATGGCTGACTGCAGGTGCCTCCCAACTTTACCTGCAAAATTACACTCCGCTAATTCGACATCTAATAGACGACCTGGAGAAGTGGGTAGATAAACCAATCTCGTGAATAGGAAGAATACATTCAGTGAAAATGAATGTGCTACACAGGATACTATTTTTATTTCAAGCTCTTCCTATCCAAGTGACTAAAGCTAATCTGGGAACACTTCAACAGGCTATAGGTAAGTTCATCTGGCAGAATAAAAAACACAGGATCTCACGTAATGTACTTTATAGGGCTAAGGGGAGGGGGGGCCTTGGCCTCCCGAACCTTTACTTTTATTATGTGGCGGCTAAATTGGCCCAAATTGCACTTTGGCACTTCCCCCCAGAAGACAGGAGATGGGTAGATCTGGAATCCGCCCTCATGGGCCCAGATATGCCCCAGTTCCTCATGTGGACCCCCAAAGAGCACAGACCAATAGAACAAGTGACGTGCCCTGCTATACGCAACTCCCTTAAAATTTGGGATGCCACTGCCCTTAAATACGGCCTGACCTCCGACCCATCGCCCACGACCCCAATATTAAGAAATAAAGCATTTGTTCCGGGCTTGAGTCCACGAGATTTCAATGGCATTGAGAACGCGGGATTACAGAGATTCTGCGAAATGTTTGAAAATAGCTCATTTATTACATTCGAAAAGTTGAAAAGCAGGGCCCCACTAAGACACTTCGACTACTTCCGGTATTTACAGCTTAGAGACTTCGCTCGAGACTCTTGGATCCAGACTGCTGCGTTGACGCAGCTAACGTTTTTCAAACGGATGTGCAAGAGGGAACAATTCCCGAGCGGTTTAATTTCATGTTTATATTCCCATCTGAGCACTCACACGCTAGAATGGGGTGACATCACATATACTAATCAGTGGGAAGCAGATCTCAACGAGGTTCTGGAGGGCATAGAATGGCAGGAAATGTGGGAGGCTGCTGCATCCTCTTCGGTGTGTGTCTCCTTGCAGGAACAGTCCTATAAGACTTTAATTCGGTGGTACACCACTCCAGTGGCGCTATACAGAATGCGTAAAAACACGACGGACTTATGTTGGAGGGGCTGCGGCTGCAAGGGCTCGTGTATATACACATGTGGTGGGAATGCTGGCAAGTACAAACCTATTGGAAGCGGATTGCTGCTTTGCAGCGAGATGTCTTTGGTAGGGAGGTGAAACCTGACCCATGGGTGTTTGTTTTGTCCAGAACAATGGATGGCTGGACGAGAATGGAGCAAAACCTTATACAAAAAATAAATCTTGCAGCTAGAAGAGCCCTAGCAAAGGTGTGGCTACAGAGGGAGACCCCAACACTGACTATAGTAAAACAAAAAATAAGATACCTACCTAATGGACAAGCTGACAGCACAGGTCAGGGGAACAATGAAGAAATTTGACAAGATTTGGAGCCCATGGATAAATAGCGCTGTAAGCGATTAGAGAAAAGCTGACTAAACTATTCAAAATACAGCACGTGACATTTGAGAGAGGAGGTACACCGATTTACTTCGGGTAGCAGGGAGGGCCTCTGGTAGACTCCCGACGGGGACATGGCAAGAGGAAAAGCATATCCCTTGGGACGCCTTCTTTCTGTTGAGAAGTCATACTTGAGGGCCCCCTCACCCTTTCTTCTCTGCAACCTCAATTCTTAGAGGTACTCCTATTATCTTCTTTTTTCTTACTCATCTTTTTTCCGGAGTCTTATCTTCCGACCGTACAAGGAGAGAATACATGCGCGAGAAAACAGAGACTCGTGAGCAAACGTACGATTATATATTACGCTTAGACATATTTCCCCCCCTTTTTTTTATCTCTCTTTTGAGTATACATACGTATGCAAACATGAGAGTGGTCGGCATACATTATTTTACATATTATGTGTTATCTGTTTTAAATACTATATAAAACCAGGCGGGATATCTAAATATACAAACGGAAGAGAACTGTTGAAATGTAAACTCAATTAGAGGTATCTAGTTACGAGATATGGGCCAGCGGGACTGTTGACCTAACATATGATAGTAATAACGCCTAATACACAGTTTACATGCCTGTTTATGCATAACCTTATCTTGATGTATATGCATCGTTTTAGATGTCGTGTCTTGGAATAAATAAAGAATTAAAAAAAAAAAATTTCAGTCACCCACTGTACTCCAGCTCCAATGTCCCTCCTCCAACAATGTCAGCAATAAAAAGGAGGAGCAAAATTAATGTGCCCATTGAATTCCACGCCCGTTAGGCCTTTCCCATAGGAAAGCATTATCTTAATCCTATCCTATTGAGACTTTAAAGCCACTGGTTGTCCACATGCAAAGTCAAAGTTTGTCAAAGGCCAGGAAGCGTCTCCAGTGGCTGTCTGGTAGACAGGTAGAACTGTGTCCCTGTCCTCCATAGCAGGGCTTAGGGGGCAGGGACACTGCACCCAGACCACTACAATATATAGTGTCCATTTAGGGCCAAAGTAGTCAGACTGGAAGCATAATTGATTTGGAGAAGATTTCCACTTTGCTTATTTTGGCTCTAAATTTGAAAATCACCTGGAATTTACTGTGCTTTCGCAACATTTCTCACCTTAATAAATAACCCAGAGAGTGGGGAAAAATATTTTTTCTTTGCCCATTGTTGTAAAGGTAATTTTTGTTTCTTAGCATTAGCTCCAGAGCATTGCTGGGAGCTTGGTGATCTAAGCAATTGTGGGACTAGATTACATTATTATAGAGTTTATTGGGTTGGATATATATGATAATGGCGGAGGCATTTTGCGCTGGTGGACATGACCAACACTTATGTAGACTGCTTTCTCAATTACTCTGCTGTAAAGTGTCCTTATTACTTTTTTCAAATGTTTGCAACTATGCATGCGGCTAGTATAAACATTACATATTTTGCTTAGAGAAATGTGGCAACACTTCATATTATGTTGCCGTGTGCAACAGATAGTTATGCTGATAGAACAATTTTTAAAAAGCATTATAGTGTATTTATTAATCGTCTGTGACAAATACAGTTTTTGGTTTTTTTTGATGAGCTTTATAAAATGTTATATTTTTTTATTTTTATAGTGTTCACCAATGTGAAAATAAGGCAAACCTATGTTAGGAAATATGACACCACTGCATTTTTATGAAGAACAAACATTTTCTTAGGCAGTTCTTGTCTAGGTACCATCGTCTCCTGTCATCAAATTATCTTTCCCAGGAGTCAATAAACCAGTCCACAAATCAATGTCTTTGTGACCAAGCCTAATATATTATTCCAGTAGCTTCCTCCTGAACATTTTATCATGGTTAGTCAAGTCTCACTGCCACATAATATGGAGAATCAATAATCAAATCCATGCGAATCAATTTGTTTAGTTACAGCCTCATCCTTGTGAAATATCAGCACATTCCCAAGGGAATTGAAAATTAAACTTGCTTGATTCTGCCCCTTTGACTAGTCTTCCTTTTTGATCATTTAAGTCTGGATACAAACCTGGTCTCATATAAATATTTTCTTTCTATTCAAACATTTTGGTGTCAGAATGGTTTAACCCCTTAAGGATGGAGGCGACTTTACAAGTTCTGACCAAAACAAAACCTGCAATTTGAGCTATGTCTGTTCAACCATAATTTACCTCTTTCATATTAAGTGAACCCACCCGTATTATATATCATTTTGTTAAGGAGAAATAGGGCTTTCATTTCACATAGAATACTTATGCATACAGTAAAATCTGGAAAAGTTTGAGATATTTTGTTGTTTTCCAAGTTCTTTGTGGCATTTTAACTGTGAATGTCATACTTTTAGCTTTTACTGCAATAAATACACACATTTGTGTCCAGCGATGTTTCACAAGGGCAACAGCATGACCAATGTACAGGTTTGATAGGGTTTTGGAAATTTACAGAGTAAAATATAGAGCTTGCAAATTAAAGGGACACTATAGGCCACTTCAGCTAACTGAACAGGTCTGGGAGCAGTGCCCTGTCAGTTTAACCATGCAATTGTAATTATTGCAGTTATTGATAAACTGCAATAATTACCTTTGCAGGGTTAACTCCACCTCTAGTGAATGTCTTCCTGGTGGTTAGGACACTCTGCATGAGGACATCCGGCATCTGCTAAAACCCCATAGGAAAGCATTGATTTGGTTGTCAGGGAGTCCCTCCGATTGGATCTGGTGTAGATCTTAAAAAGACCCTACAGTCACCAGAATAACTACAGCGTGTTGTATTTGTTCTGGTGAATATAATCATTCCCTTCAGGCTTTTTGCAGTAAACACTGTCTTTTCAGAGAAATGGCAGTGTTTACATGACATGCGCATAGTCGTCTTTTTGGCCTATTCCTGTTATAAACCAATTATAACCTTTAATAATCACAGACACATGAATGAATTGGCAAAATATTCCACGGCTTTATTAAATATATATAAATAATAAAATATAAATTTAAAAGGTCGTTGTCAACAACGCTTGAAAAGACATCCCCCCAATTAACATAACTAAATACCCAGACAATGACCTCCAACATATTTACAGAATACATCCAACTAACAGTATAACATAGCATAAATACCATAAACCTTAACATAGCCACCCAGGGCCTCCATTTCCAATTGTAGGGGCATACCAAGACACCCCTACGCCATTATCATAGCCACCAAGGGCATCCCTTTCCACTGTAGGGGCATACCAAGACACCCCTACACCATTATCCCAGCCACCAAGGGCATCCATTTCCAGTGTAGGGGCATACCGAGACACCCCTACACCCCCAGCTTCGTAGCTACCGCCGAGCTCGAACCTACCACCAAATCTAAAGGTAAGTATTCCTCTTGACCTATCCCACTTACCAAAAACCGACCTACCCCCAATTAACCTAATCCATCCCCCGCCGCCGTGACAAAACGGGAGAGTCATGACTCTTAGCCCTTAACCAACTAAATTAGGGAGGGTGGGTGGGACAGCTAACAACAGGTAAAGATTTCAAATTAAAATGGAACCCAAATTTAAAATGGCGAATTATTATATGTCTAAGCCACTCCCCCTTTTACCCACTAACCAATCCAGACACACTCCTCCATAGGCCAGCCTCCTAGCTCTGTCAAGGCCCATTCCACCTAGCTTTGCTATTCCATGGGCTTCATTACAGCCTAGGGATACCTCCACTGGACACTCCTCAGGTGGCTACTAGAGGTGCTTCCTGGGGCAGTGCTGCACCATGTGCATCACTCACATTCAGTGTCTCCACCCTCTGCATTTCTATGAGGAGATGCTGATTGTCCAAGTTAGTGCTTGGCTTGTGCTAGCTGTGTCCCTAATCTGCCTCCTTGACAAACTCAGCCAATTGAAGGCTTTTCTATGATAAAACATTGTGATTAGCTCAGATAAGCACTTCTGATGCAGGTAGGCAGATCAGGGGCAAAGTGAGTAGCAGCAGTCTGGATCAAAAGTAAGATTTTACTATGTATAGGGGCCATGGGGGTGCCAGGGGGCTAGATAGTGTTTTAAACACTACAGGGTCAGGAATACATGTTTGTGTTCCTGACAGGCCCGGACTGGCCATCGGGCACACCGGGCAAATGCCCGGTGGGCCGCGGTGTCCGTGAGGCCGAGGCCGGCAGGGGAGGTCCCAGGATCTCCCCTGCCGGTCTATGCAGGGCCGGCACTCTCCCAGCGCCGGCCCCGCTGTTTTCCACGACGGGCCGGTGGGGAGATCAAGGATCTCCCTGACCGGCCCACATGCGGCCGCCGGCGGGGAGGGAGGGAGACAGCCAGCCAGCCAGGCTGGAGAGAGGACCCGGCGGAGCTCTAACTTGCAGCTCCGCCGAGTTCCTCTCGCGAGATCTGGCGCGCTGCCATGGCAACGACCGGATCTCGCGAGAGTGAACTCTAGCCTCACAGGCTAGAGTTCACTCACCCACGAGGACCACCAGGGAACACCGCCACCCTGCCTGCCAGCGTGCCGGTCCCCCCCTCCCAGGCTAAAGGTAAGAAGGGAGGGGGGACATAATGCCTGTTTTTTTTATTTTATTTTTTTTATTTACCCCCCCCTACACACACACACAATAACATTTATACAGCACTCTCACACCCATCACACTCACAGCACTCTCTCACAGAGCACTCTCACACACAGCACTCTCTCACAGAGCACTCTCACACACAGCACTCTCTCACACAGCACTCTCTCACACAGCACTCTCTCACACAGCACTCTCTCACAGAGCACTCTCACACACAGCACTCTCACACACAGCACTCTCACACACAGCACTCTCACACACAGCACTCTCACACACAGCACTCTCACACCACTTTCACACACACAGCACTCTCTCACAGAGCACTCTCACACACACACAGCACTCTCTCACACAGCACTTTCACACACACACAGCACTCTCTCACAGAGCACTCTCTCACACAGCACTCTCACACCCATCACACTCACACCACTTTCACACACACAGCACTCTCTCACACAGCACTCTCACACATCACACACAGCACTCTCACAGCACTCTCACACACACACAGCATTCTCTCACACAGAACTCTCACACCCATCACACTCACAGCACTCTCACACACACACAGCACTCTCTCACACAGCACTCTCACACCCATCTCACACAGGGCACTCTCACACGGCACTCTCACACCCATCACTCACACCGCACCCTCACACACACACATACTGCACCCCCCACATACACACAGAACCCCCCCAACACACTGCGCCAC
>OW240923.1:57067506-57188186 GCA_933207985.1 Pelobates cultripes
TTTAAGACATACTTCCCTACATTTCAAATGGACATACAGGGACACTTTCATTTTAGCGATGTGAGTGGGGGTGTGACCAGGGTCAAAGCTGTTCTGAGAAATTTTTAGGTGACTTACTAATAACAATTTATGGAACTAAAATGTAATTTTGAGCAAGAACATTGTATCTTATTTACACAGACTGATTTCTAAACACATTTATTGTAGTTTAAAAAAAAACATTAATGGGAGTATTATTGTTGTGGAGCTTTGTTATACACTCAGACACACAAACAATATGGAGCTACTAGAAAAGAGGAACATTGGGATACAAAAAAATCAGAGGGATTTGGCCCAAAATAGGGACTGGTCATCTTAGAGAGGAACACTTGGGAGATATGCAGAAATGATTGGGTACATGTTCGTAAAAGAGGTGACTGTCGCTAAAATTATGTTTAGAATATAGAACTTCTATATAAACATATAACACGCACATAACCACTATCATATTTGATAAGTCTGCCTTGGTTATATGCTAGAAAACAAGCCATAAATGTAATAATATAGATGTTAAAGAGATAGTGTAAACACCAAAACAAAATTAGCTTTATGGTGCTGTTTTTGTGTACAAATCATGCCTATGCAGACTTATTGCTCAATGTTATACCATTCATGAGTTAAATCACATTGTTTATGCAGCGCTAGCCATACCTCATCTGACTGTGACTCGTGCAGTCTTCGTGATTTTTTTTTTTCATTTTTACAGCACAATGTGTTTCCTTTAGAAGTTATTGTATTCTGCTGTGATATTTAACTCACATGGGGTTGCTGTAGACTCTATCAGGCAATTAACAGAGCAGAGGGTAAGCAATTCTAAATTAGACACATTGTGTAAAAGGGAAGCTAAAAAAAAATTGAGGGGTGTTGTGACCAGAGCTGCATTGACATAGTTATTTAACTTTTAAATGGGAGAGAATTGAGTGGTGAGACTGCAGTCATGATCCATACACAATCCGTTAATTCAGCTACAGATGTTTTGGTGCTTGGCTTGTCCATTTAAATTCAATTTGCATGCTATTATAATATGTGCTGGATTGTTAGCTCTCAGGGCTTTAGGACTTAAAATGCCAAGCTGTGCCCGCCCCACGCCCCCTACGCGGGCAGACCCAACTGGGACCACCTCAAACTCTACACGCTCAACGCGAGAGGCCTCAACTCTCCTCATAAACGTGCCAGAGCGTTACGGGAACTCAGAGCACTGGGAGTGTCGATAGCCTTCTTCCAGGAAACCCATTTTCACGCACCCCAGGCCCCGAAGTTCTCCAACAAACACTACCCCAACGGCCACTTCGCGCACAACCCCTCGACCAAATCTAAGGGAGTAGCCATACTATTCTCAGCAAACACCCAGTTCCACCTGGAAGCAGAAGTAAGAGACACGGAGGGCAGATATCTCTTTATTAAAGGGAAAATAGGCAACTCCACACTCACGTTTGCGAACCTGTACCTCCCAAGCAAAGGCCAGAAACCGTTTCTGGCCTCTGCCCTCAGAACCCTAGAAGAATTCGGTGAAGGCACAATCATAATTGGAGGAGACTTCAATGCCCCCCTAGACCCCAAAATGGACACGTCCAAAGGCGCATCTACGATACCAGGACACATCCTCAGAGGAATGAGGACTCTCCTCTCAAATCACCAATTTACAGACACCTGGCGCATCCTACACCACACAGACAGAGATTTCACCTACTACTCAGCACCACATAGATCCTACTCAAGGATAGATTATTTTTTCACCCAACACAGAGACCTAGACATGCTGCTAGCAGCCCAAATAGCGCCTATGACCTGGTCAGACCACGCACCAGTAATCATCACCATAGAACACCCCAAGCCCTTAAAACCGCAATGGACGTGGAAATTAAATGAATCGCTCCTGGAAGACCCACTAATCCAAACAGACATACGCTCCGCTCTAGAACACTTCTTCCTCACCAACAAGACACCTGACTCCACGCCACCTACAATATGGGAGGCGCATAAATGCGTCATTAGAGGGATCCTTATCAAACATGGCACCCGCCTGAAAAAACAACGTACACAAGAAATTGCACACCTTGTCACCCAGGTGGCCCAACTGGAAGCAAAACACAAACACACCCTCCATGACGCCACCTATAAACAACTTCTGGATACTAGAGCGAAACTCAACTCTCGGTTACAATCAAAGATCCAATTCCAGTTCCAACTCGCAAAAAAAACATTCTACGAATTCGGAAACAAAAGTGGCAAACTATTAGCCAGAGCACTGAGAGCGCGCAGGCAAAAATGCCACGTCCAAAAGATCACAGCAGCAGGGACACACATGCTCACACCCAAAGCCATAGCAGACGGCTTCCGACAATACTACTCCTCCCTATATTGCTTACCTCTACACACTTCGCGAACAAACTCCACAGAAGCAACCTTCATAGCTCGTCAGAAAGAATATATAGCGCAGAACCTGACTTCCAAGCTCCCGCCCCGGGCCGTAACCGCACTGGAGGAAGACATCACTGCCGAAGAAATACATCTAGCAATCAAACTGGCCAAACAGGGGAAAAGCCCAGGACCAGACGGGTACACGGCAAAATACTACAAGACGTTCGCAGACGCTCTCACCCCACACCTGCTTACCCTGTTTAACGCCATCCATAAGGAGAACCCACTGGATCCCAACACGCTCCTGGCCCATATCGTGGTGATACCGAAGGAAGGAAAAGACCCGTCCTCATGCACCAGCTACCGACCAATATCCCTGCTGAACACTGACCTCAAGCTGCTCGCCAAGATACTGGCACTCCGCCTCCAACCCTTACTACCGGACCTCATCCACCCTGACCAAGTGGGATTTGTGGAGGGAAGAGAGGCCAGGGACAACACCGTCAAGGCACTCGACCTAATACACGCAGCTGGACGAGGACACAAGCCCGCCCTATTGGTCTCGACAGACGCCGAAAAGGCGTTTGACAGGGTGGACTGGTCCTTCTTATTCTCCACCCTAGAGCACCTTGGGATGGGACCGCACATGCTGGCCCGGATATCAGCCCTGTACACCAACCCAGCTGCCTGAGTACAAGTAAACGGAATTCTCTCGGACCCATTCGAAATAAGAAACGGCACGAGGCAGGGCTGCCCACTATCGCCCCTACTATTTGTCCTCCGCTTGGAGCCGTTCCTAAATGCCATCAGAAACCAACCCAACATCGCAGGGATCGGAGGCGGGTGGGGAGTCAGCAAGGTTGCGGCATACGCGGACGACCTCCTGTTTACCATCACCGACCCAGCATCCTCCCTCAGAGAATTAATGCATCAATTTGACACTTATGGCATACTGTCAAACCTAAAAATCAACTTCACCAAATCAGAAATCCTCAATGTGGGCTGCCCCCAACCACTGGTAAATACACTACAAAACGACTTCCCTTTCCACTGGTGCACAGAAGCAATCAAATACTTAGGTATCTGGCTGTCGGCAGACCTCACAGCCATTTTCCGAATCAACTTCCCACCCCTTCTTGACCAGATTAAAAAAGACCTGAACGCATGGCAGCTGCCACACATCACATGGCTGGGGAGGATCAGCGTACTCAAGATGAACATACTCCCACGACTCCTGTACCTCTTGCAAACCCTACCCATACACATTCCCACCACCTTCTTCACCCAAGCCCGACAGATAATGACAGAGTACGTGTGGCATCGCCAGAGGGCGAGATTGAACTTCGCCACTCTCACGAGACCCAAACACCACGGGGGACTGGGCCTACCCGATCTGACCAAATATCGGCGAGCCGTCCATCTCCAGCGTCTGATTGAATGGACACACAACCCGGAAAACAAACTTTGGATCCCGATTGAGGCAAGCTTCTCACAGACCCCCCTATCTCTTCTCCCTTGGCTACCAAAAGCTATGACCAACGAACTACCACGACAACACCCAACCATAAACGCTACTCTGGCGGTCTGGAGAGGCTTAGCGCCACACAGGGACATGGCCCCGGAGCTATCTCCCCTCTGCCCTATCTCCCACAACCCCAAATTCCCCCCGGCGATGGAACCTCGCTACGTCACAACCCTAGGGCTGCCATATCCATGCAGACTAAAGGACATATACAAACAAGGCACGATTACCCCTCTGAGAGACCTGGTCCCAGATACCACGCACAACTGGCCACTCCGCTTCAGATACCACCAGCTTACGAAATTCCTGACGCACATGCCCGAACTGAAATCGGCAACACGAACACTCTCCACCTTCGAAACCCTTTGCACAAGCCCCTCGATCCCACCACACGCAATCTCACTCCTATACACACTACTAATCACACCTCCCACCGATGCCCCCCTCCCTTACTTCACCAGATACTGGGAAAAAGATCTAGGACACCCACTCACCAGGGAACAATGGACCACAGTGTTTACGCTCATACACAAAGCCTCTATAGCCACCAAATACCAGGAAGCAGGATATAAAATGATCTCGCACTGGTACCGAACACCAGAGAAATTGTCGGCAATGATGTCCACCTGTGAACCAGAATGTTGGAGATGCAGGAAAGAACTGGGAACCCTCTTCCATATATGGTGGACCTGCCCACTCATCAAACCATTCTGGACGGAAATCCACAAAGTCCTAGAGACCGTAACGGATGCGAAGCTACAACTTACACCCGAAACCTATCTGCTCCACCTGACCCCGCTCCCCTTCAACAAATACAAAAAATCTGTAATCCCGCATCTCCTGACTGCGGCTCGCAGCCTCATTCCGGGACACTGGAAACAACCTACGGCCCCGACAATCAATGAATGGATGATCAGAGTAGAAGACATCAGACGTATAGAGGAGCTCATCCTCTCGGCGACGGGACGCATACAACGCTACCACGACACCTGGTATCACTGGTTACAATGGCTCACCTCTGCCACAGCGCCGGGAGACGGGGACTTACAGCCCTCAGATACAGAAGTGGAACTGTCCCCCTGGGTCGAGGCCGGAGGAGCTGGACCGAGACCTGGGCCGTCCCCCGCCTAACCCACCACTAACTCCCTATACCTCATCCCGCTTAACCTGAAACCACCCACACCCCCCGGCCCCCATTCTTCATTACCCCCCCTCACCCCCTCCTGAGCGACTCCGCCCACCTACAACCCTTCAGAGACAAACCAACACAGAGACGAATAATCATGACACAAGACAAACAACGCTCACCCCTCACTCCCCCCCCCAAACACAGATCGAACGACACGCACCGTACCCATGACACACGACAGAGACATACACAAGACAACACGCCAGAGACAACACTCACGCTACACACAACACGACAACTACCGGGCCAGAAACCCCCAGCTTTCTCCCCCAGCTACCAGACGGCTCTGAGCGTAGCAACACTTAGACACACAAACCAATGCTGCCAGTAAACCCCACCCCACCCCCGTTCATAACACTAATGGACCGGCTCCGAGCTCCATACCCGAAGCCCCAACAAAAGACCCACCCCACTGGACCCCACCAACGCAACCCAGGGCATATCCCCACTAAATAAGACCTCCACATGTACACCCATCCAACCAATGAAACCCCACATACTAAAGCAATATGAGCAGTACAACCTGCTAGGCATACCTAACCCACCCCCAAGATAAACACTGAATCACATCCCCCACTAAAACTCATAAATCTGTAACTTACCGCAAAACTACCCACACCATACCACAAATGTTGAATGATTCAAAACACGCAACTGTTTCTAAAAACTCTGTCCATTATATGCGCATGGCCCGATCTTCAGTTGCCATGACGATGGGATCAACTCAGTGAGTTACCAAACCCCACGGCACTGGAATACCCACGTACATATTTTATATTTTATATTTTATACTTTTAATGCCTAAACCATTACCTGCTCTGTAAACTAGCTGTTATCATGCTATATTAAGATGCCCATGTACCTTCTACCTGCTGTATCCTTCTTCAAACTGGATTGTTACGCGAATTTAAATCAAAATAAAAACTTTTTGAATACAAAAAAAAAAAAAAATGCCAAGCTGTACATTATTAGCCAGGTCTTACATGTTACTTACCACTGCAAGCCTGGAGGGCCCATGGCTCGCTTACCAATGGTGAAATATCTACTTGCAAGGGCTGTAGTCACAAATAATATAAATATGATGACTTGTTAAGTATATATATTTTTTTTCCATAGGGGCACAATTACACCCAGCATTGTCTTTTAAGTACATATAATACTGTATAAAATTACTGCAGTATTATAAAAATGCTTACTTTCCACTCTTCTTTAAAGTGTTAAGGGAAACAACACTATTGTTCATTATAACACATTCTTTTTCACTGGGTATATAGAAAATGAAAAATGTGAACCCCAAAGAAATAATCTGTTGCAATAACTTATTGTCACCTGGTTATATTTTGGAAAATGTCAATTCCCCCTCTTCCTCCCCCCCATTACTATTGTTTTGCGTTCTGCAGACATCATGATGTTGTTTATGTATGACGATGATTAGTTGAAATATGCAAGCAAATGATTCCAAGGTAATTATCACACTCAGGAATAAAATATGGACAGTCTCGTATTAATCAACTATCATCTCAGAAGCTGGGGAAACGCTGCCTGAGATGTTTTATACATATATTTACCTATTTCACCAAAAAAAAAGCATTTAAGAGACATTTCCATTCCTTATTTGCCAGTCACCAACATAAGCGGAGTCAGAGGTAACCAGTCAAATTAGGCATCACTGCTGGTGTAAACCTTTTAAGGGACACTATAGTCACCTGAACAAATTTAGCTTAATGAAGCAGTTTTGGTGTATAGAACATGCCCCTGCAGCCTCACTGCTCAATCCTCTGCCCTTTAGGAGTTAAATCCCTTTGTTTATGAACCCTAGTCACACCTCCCTGCATGTGACTTGCACTGCCTTCCATAAACACTTCCTGTAAAGAGAGCCCTATTTAGGCTTCTGTTATTGCAAGTTCTGTTTAATTAAGATTTTCTTATCCCCTGCTATGTTAATAGCTTGCTAGACCCTGCAAGAGCCTCCTGCATGTGATTAAAGTTCAATTTAGAGATGGAGATACAATTATTTAAGGTAAATTACATCTGTTTGAAAGTGAAACCAGTTTTTTTTTTTTTTTTTCATGCAGGCTCTGTCAATCATAGCCAGGGTAGGTGTGGCTAGGGCTGCATAAATAGAAACAAAGTGATTTAACCCCTTAAGGACGGAGCCAAATGTACACGTTGCGAACGAAACAAAATGTAAACAAAACCTGGCATTTGCGCTGTATGTCTGTCCAACCGTAATTCACCTCTTTCATATTAAATGCACCCACCCTTATTATATATCATTTAATTCAGGGGAAACAGGGCTTTCATTTACTATCAAATATTTAGCTATGAAACCTAAATTAATATGAAAAAAATGGGAGAAAATAAGATTTTCCTTTAATTTTTTTTTTATTTTTTATTTTTTTTTTTAGTCCTACATGACATTTTAACTGTCAATGTCATAATACTGTTTGCTTTTACTGCAATAAAATACACATATTTGTATTCAGCAAAGTCTCACATGTAAAACAGTACTCCCTATGTACAGGTTTTATGGCGTTTTGGGAAGTTACAGTGTCAAATATAGCACGTTACATTTGAAATTGAAATTCGCCAGATAGGTTACGTTGCCTTTGGGACTTTATAGTAGCCCAGGAATGAAATTTACACCCATAATGGCATACCATTTGCAATAGTAGACAACCAGAGGTATTGCAAATGGGGTATGTCCAGTCTTTTTTAGTAGCTATTTGGTCACAAACACTGGCCAAAGTTAGTGTTAGTATTTGTTTGTGTGTGAAAAATGCAAAAAACGCCAATTTTGGCCAGTGTTTGTGACTAAGTGGCTACTAAAAAAGACTGGACATACCCTGTTTGCAATACCTTGGGTTGTCTACTATTGCAAATGGTATGCCATCATAGGGGTAATTTTCATTCTTGGGCTACCATAGGGTCTCAAAGGCAACGTAACCAATCTGGCGAATTTTAATGTGAAAAAAATGAAACGCAAGCCTTATATTTGACGCTGTAACTTTTGAAAACACCATAAAACCTGTACATGAGGGGTACTGTTGTACTCGGGAGACTTAGCTGAACACAAATATTTGTGTTTCAAAACAGTAAAAGGTATCGCAGCAATAATATATTACATAGTTACATAGCTGAAAAGAGACTTGCGTCCATCAAGTTCAGCCTTCCTCAGAAATGTTGTTGCTGTTGATCCAAAAGAAGGCAAAAAACCTGGTCTGAAGCACTTCCAATTTTGCCACAAACTAGGAAAAAATTCCTTCTTGACCCCAAAATAGCAGTCAGATGTCTCCTTGGATCAATCAGCTATTACCCCACTAATTAGAAATTATATCCCTGTATGTTATGTTTTTGTAAGTATTTATCCAATTTCAGTTTAAACATCTGTATGGACTCTGACAAAACCACCTCTTCAGGCAGAGAATTCCATATCCTTATTGTTCTTACTGTAAAAACCTTTTCTTTGCCTTAGATGAAATCTCCTTTCTTCCAGCCTAAATGTGTGACCTCGTGTCCTATGTATAACCCTGTTTATGAATAGATTTCCAGATAAAGGTTTGTACTGGCCCCAAATATATTTGTATAAAGTTATCATATCCCCTCTCAGGCGCCGTTTTTCCAAACTAAACAGATTTAATTTTTTTAACCTTTCTTCATAACTAAAATGCTCCATTCCTTTTTATCAATTTTGTAGCTCGTCTCTGTACTTTTTCTAGTGCCATGATATCCTTCTTTAGAACAGGTGCCCAAAATTGCACAGCATATTCAAGGTGTGGTCTTACCAGCGATTTATAAAGAGGCAAAATTATATTTTCATCCCGAGAATTTATGCCCCTATTTATACATGACAAAATCTTACTGGCCATAGCAACTGCAGATTGACATTGCATATTGCTGCCTAATTTGTTGTCTATAACAATGCCCAAATCCTTCTCGTGTGTGGTTATCCCTAATTCACTACCATTTAGTGTGTAAGTTGCTTGTGCATTCTTAACCCCGAAGTGCATAACTTTGCATTTTTCTATGTTAAATTTCATCTGCCATTTTAGTGCCCCAATCTATCCAAATCTCTCTGCAACAAAGCAATATTCTGCTCACATTTTATTACTTTACAAAGTTTTGTGTCATCTGCAAACACTGATACATGGCTTTCAATGCCTATTTCAAGATCATTTATAAATATGTTAAATAGAAGTGGTCCCAAAACAGAACCCTGAGGGACACCACTTACCACTTTTGTCCAACCTGAAAATTTACCATTAATGACAACTCGCTGTACTCTGTCCTTAAGCCAATGTTCTACCCAAGAACAGGAATATTCATCTAGACCAATTTCTTTTAGTTTGAAAACTAACCTATTGTGAGGAACCGTATCAAATGCCTTGGCAAAGTCCAAGTAGATCACATCCACTGCAACACCCTGATCTATACTTCTACTTGCTTCTTCGTAGAATGCAATTAGGTTAGTTTGACATGACCTATGTTTCATAAAACCATGCTGATTATTGCTAGTAACAAAGTTCTTCCCAATGAATTCCTGAATATTATCCCTTAATAGCCCTTCAAATATTTTCACAGTTACTGAAGTTAAGCTCACAGGTCTATAATTTCCAGGCAAGGATTTTGAACCCTTTTTAAATATAGGAACAACATCTGCTTTCCTCCAATCCTCCGGTACAACACCTGAAACAAAAGAATCTTGAAAAATTAAATACAGAGGTTCACTTATTTCCCCACTTAGCTCCTTAAGTACTTGTGGGTGAATACAGTCAGGCCCCGGAGCTTTATTTACATTAATTTTCTTTAATAGCTGTAGCACCTTGTCTCGAGTTATCCAGTCACAAGTTATTTGCAAGTTTTTTGCAGCAAACATTTGCATATCTCTTGCCATAGGATCCTCATTAATGTATACTGAAGAAAAATAGTTATTTAAAATTTCTGCTTTTTCCTGGTCTTCATTAGCTAATAAACCCAACTCTGTTTCAAGTGTACCTACACTTTCATTTTTTGTTTTTTTAGAATTGATGTACTTGAAAAAATCTGTGTAAGTGCTGTTTGTGTGTGAAAAATGCAAAAAACTTCACTTTTACTGGTGATATCATCGTTGTAATACATTTTACTGTTTTGAAACACTAATATTTGTGTTCAGCGAAGTCACCCGAGTAGAACAGTACCCCATATGTACAGGTTGTATGGTGTCTTGGAAAGTTATAGGGTTAAATATAGTGCTAGCAAATTAAATTCCCTTTACTCTCGGCATGGGTTGTCAGGCAGGTCCCGCTAATTGTAATTAATTAAGATACCTAATTATGTAAAAATATTACATAAATATATATGTAGAATTAGTGTGTGTGTGTGTGTGTGTGTGTATGTATGTATGTATGTATGTATGTATATATATATATATATATATATATATATATATATATATATTATAGTGTGTGTGTATATGTATGTATGTGAATCTATATGTGTGCATGTAGGTATATATATATAATTTTTTAAAAATATTTTTATTTATATATAGGTATATATATAGTGATATATACGTATATATTTATGTATGTAGATATATATTTCGTTCTACGTGTATTTTGATTTAAATATATATATATTATCACAATACAGTTAGAACGAAATAACACACATCTATATATTTTTTTATAATTTTTTAAAATTTTTTTATTTTATTTAACGTATTTACATATTTAATTTTTTTGATATTAACTATATATATATATATATATATATATATATATCTCAGTATCAGTCTACGTGTAATTTGATATTAATAAATATATATATATATTATCAAATTACACGTAGACTGATACTGATATATATATATATATATATATATATATATATATATATATAAATAGTAAAATACACCTAGACAGTATATGTGTGTGTGTGTGTGTGTGTGTGTGTGTGTATATATATATATATATATATATATATATATATATATATATATATATATATATATATATGATCTAAGTATATATTATTTAATTTTTTTACACTTATAAACTTTTATTAATTTTATCTTCAGCCAGCAGGGGGACCACCTGTCATTACAGGCAGCACCCCTGCTGGCAATGCAGCAGGCAGCCTACCCGGCCACGTGATTGTGAGGTCCTCGCAAGGACCTCACTCTCACATGGCCAGGGGGTCTTCCAGGGGGTTGGACATGCCGCGGGGGGCTCCCTGGGAGTCCCCCTAACCGCGATCGCCGGCGTGGGATCGCCGGCGCCCGGGTAAGTACAGAAAGACCGGAGGGCGTACTATTACGCCCGGCGGCGTTTAGAGCCGCCTATAATAGGACGTAATAGTACGCCCTCCGGTCTTCAGGGGGTTCACTCCTAAATGACAGTGAATTGAGCAGTGAAATTGCAGGGGAATGATCTATACACTAAAACTGCCTTATTTAGCTAAAGTAATTTAGGTGACTATAGTGTGCCTTTAGTTTGACAAAAACAATTATAATAATTAAAGCGTACAAAAATGATTTACTTGGCCTCTACATATCTGTGACCAAATGGATAGGACGCTCTTCATCATATCACATTGTTTAAATTGTTATATTACAGTATTCTGTTACAAAGTTTTAGTTTATTCATTTCTTTTGAGCTTGACATTTCCAAATGTTCATGCAAATTGTCCTGGAATTGATGCATAATAATGGCCGAAAATAGCCATATACCCAAATTTGCAGTTAAAACATTTGTAAACCCTAATAGTTTTAGCAAATTTGCACAAGGGCATAGGGGAAAATCACTGGAATACATAACTTTACAGTTACGTAATAACGATTGATTATAGATGAATTATATATTAGTATGGTGCTAGATCTATATTGTTTGATGCTGATTATTGATGGGTGTTATTAGTTTGCGACTAAACGTATAGTAAGAGACTAAACAGTACTGTATTACTCTTTTAACCTGTCTATTATATGTTTTGTTTTTTCCTCCCTCTGTTTCTCTATCTCTTGGTCTCTACTCCCTTCCCCTTTGATGAAGTGATGTACTGACGTGTGATGTTTTAACAAAACAAACTGTACAATAAAAATTATAATTATTAATTCAAACTAAAATCGTGTCTGTGATTGAACCTTGTAAATCTACTGCTGTACCCAGACTATATAAAAGTATTAAAATCTCAGATCCGGAATTGTGTGTTGATATAATTTTTCCGTTTTATATAATAAATGTCAGGTGTGGCAGTTAATCCCCTGCCCCCCTCTTTATTTTGTAGAATAAAAAAAAAATATATATTTCGAAAGCATCAATCCCTGGGTCCAAGGTTTAGTTAAAATTATGTTGATTTGAAGTGCGGTATGCAGAGTAGTTTGCAAGACTTGGTGGCGGGTAATAAATGGGTGTATTACATTTGCTGTGCTTGGTGTCACAGCTGATGTATGCATGGCACCAAGCAATTTTCGGATGCAATGCACCTATTTACAGCTTTGTACTGGGCACTGCTAATGTTTCATAATATTTAATAGTGCATTATGCAAAGACTTGTCTGCCTAAAGCTGAACGCTGCTGCAAATCTCTTGTGCAATAAAATTGTTCCCAAATAGCAGACAGGAAATGTAATCACCTTTATTGGTTAACTCCACCTAGTTAAATGCGTCTGTTGTCCTTATTTAAAGGGGAACTATTGAGCAAGGGGAACTCTTGGTATATTACAACAAATATTTGTTACTTTTGTAAAGCTTTATTGCAACAAATGAATAGTTAATATTTCACTTTGGCTCCCATTTGAAGGCTATATGTTCTAATAACATAGTATTGTCCTCTAAGACATACCTAGATTTAGGCATTGCCTCTCCTTTGTGGATGCTCACGGATACATTTCTTAGCAGGAATGCGAGTCAGTCTTGGCCCTTTTCCTCATTATTTTCTTGTTTTGTCTTGAAGTCATTGAGTTACATGATGGTTCTCAAGTGCAAATCCTCTAGCCCAGCTAATCAGAAACAATCTCAGACTGGCCAACAGGAAGTATGTTGAGAGCTCACATGAACATTTTAAATTGAGAGGAATTTGCTATCGATTTAGCTGATTCTTAATCAATATCTATGTTAAAATCTTGGGGGAAAACGAATGCCGCTTTGCCAACAGCGAATTCAGAGTATAAGCTGCCCACATTTGAGTTGTAATTCAGTTCTACAAAAATCACCTTCCCTTGGCCAGGCCCAAAGACTGTTTTAATAAATAAAGTCTTATGGGTGGATCCAGATCCCGAATTTGGGAGGGGCACAGCTGGATTTGGTGTCAGTTTTTTTGAAAATGAACACCTACTTTTGCACAAATAAAGATACACAAACTTACATGGATACAGTGATAAATACCTACAGGTCATACATATGCGCAAACTCAAATATCTAAACCCACAGACACACACATAAACATAAACCACACAGATTTATATATTACAACATGGCTAGAGGTCTTAGATTGGGGTGGTATTCATTCAGCCCCTGACTACTTGGGGAGAGCATTTGCCTCATTGCTCCTTCCCCTCGGATCTTTGTACAGTTTATTATTTGAAACATTTTACAAGAAGATGACACATAATAATAAAATAAAAGAAAGTATATATCATTGTATAATCATTTATCTTTTCATCTAGAGTGAATCTTGTGTAGCATTTACAAAGAGCAAATACCCGTTACCGCACCTTTATTAATATTGCCAGTTAAAATATTCACAACAACTCCAGCTATTTTCAGTTAAAAATAACCCCATTTTAGTACTGTTGAATTTCTGAAATGTTACTGATTAAAGGAACACCAAAGGATCAGGAACACAAACATGTATTCCTTATCCTATAGTGTTGAAAACACCATCTAGCCCCGCCTTGCCCCCCTTAAAATAGCAAAATCTTACCTTTATTGCAGTTTGCTGCTGCTGGCTCTGCCCATAATCTGCCTGCTTGGCTGACCTCATCCTAAGTTGTGTTCTGAGCCAATCACCGTGTTTTCACATTGGATTGGCTGAGCTTGTGTAGGAGGCAGATCAGAGTCAGTCAGCACATGCCAAACACAGCCCTGGCCAATCAGTATATCCTCATAGCAGTACATAGACTAAATGCATCAATATGAGGAAAGTTCAATGTCTCCATGTAGAGGTTGGAGAGCCTGAATGGGTGCAGTGCATTGTATGTATCCCAAGGCTGTAATATAAACAATGCATTTTTTTCTGAAAAGACAGTATTTACTGCAAAAAGCCTAAAAGGAATGATTATACTCAGCAGAACAAATACAATAAGCTGTAGTTGTTCTGGTGACCATAGTGTCCCTTTTAAGATATTTTTTTTCTTTGTGCCTACCTTTTGAAAATACCACTGCCTCGTCAGAAGTTAAAACAGTAGTAAAGTGTACTGTTATAATTTCAGCATTTAACAACAAAAAAGATATCAAATTGAAAAAAAAAAGCAAATTCTGTACCACATGTTGTGTGCTGTACACTTATACATACTATATATTTTAAATACAGGTTATTACCTAAACTGTGAATTGTAGCAAACTAAAATATGAATGGAATCACTCACTAGTTTAGTGAGTAATCCTAAAAGCCTAGTCATTTTTACAGTCCTTTTCATTGTGCTAGTTAACTAAAATCCACCTTGTTCATTGTTTTTGAAATTGCAAAGAATGTTAACCTTTGGAAAGCCAAATCTGTTCTCACTGAGTGTTGAGGAACCGAGTTGTGAAAACAGGAAGGTGAGTCTGTGAACTGAAGTAAGCAGGCAGAGGAAGAGGTTACCCAAATTAAGGGAGGGGTGACAACAATTTCAGAGTATTTCTCAGTGTGTCTATATAGTTACAGACAAAAACAAGACTGCTTGGCGTCCCTTGTAGTTCCTTACTATAATCTGTCATTTTCTTATTGGAATAGATAAGTGAACATGATTGTTATTTGTAACACTTTGTAATTCTCTCCATCCGTAGCAAAGTTACCCCTGCTTTGAAACGTCTTGGGACCACTGAAGTCGATGATAAAATAGAGATGGATAATTCTGACCTTGAAAAGGGTGTCACCATTGATGACATTCTAGCAAGATGCATCCAAACCTTCGGTAAGCTTTATAATCAATTGTGTGGGGTATTTTATTTCTGCTCAAGATAGTATAAACAATGTCTTGCAAAAGTGTTCAGACCCTCAATTAATTTTCACATTTTACTGAAAACCAGTTGAGACATTAACTTTTTGTCTGTTAAAATTATCTTAAGGTGACATTGGTTTTATGCTGGAACATATTTTTAAGAAAAACAAACTAAAGTATGCAGTTTTATAAAATATTCAACCTTGTGTGGTGGAAATTACATATTTACATAACTGAAAGAAAACCCCCAAAGTGGCAATAATTGGCCTTTACCTGTGAAAAATTAAAGTAACAAGCATTTTCTTTTGGCTAAAAGTTGCAATATGGATAAAATCATTGGTCAGACTGCGTATCTGAATGAAATGTCTAACTTTGAAGAAGAGCAGAACAGCAGTATGAGAAAGTGTACTCAAACTACATCTGTTAGGAAAAGGTATATAGTGGTATAAGAGTGTTTAGAAACCCCCAGTTAGCACTGTTGGGTGAATTACCCAGACAGGGAGGCTATATCACACCATCCAGCTACTGACTAGATATGGTTGTCCTCAAAAACTCTGTGACCAAGGAAGGTGGAGAATTGTGAGGGAAGCCATGCCGGGGCCTCTTGTCATTGTAAAGGAGTAGCAAAGGTAAATACCTTTGTAATCATACAAATATGATTAATGCCAAATTTAATCTATTCACTATATCTATTTGATTCCCAGTTGTTTAATACCTCTGTGATGGTTATGGTATGTATGTATGTATGTATGTATTTAGTCTGTGTTTGTGTGTGGTGGCTGAGTTTTGTAAGAGTGTGGGAGAAACTGAGTTTTTGTGTGTGTGTGTATGTGGTGGATGAGTTTTTGTGTGGAGCAAGTGCTGTATGTTGTGGGGGGTTGTGTGTGCTTGCAATTGTTGTATGTGTGGTTGATGAATTTGGTGTGTGGAGCAGTGTGTGTGTAGTGGAGAGAGTGTAGTGCTTGTGTGTGGTGAAGTTATTCTTTTGTCCTCCTCCATCTTACCTTTTGGCAGGAGGGGGCTTTTGCTCCAGTGTAGGGTGAGCCAGAGAAGAGGATCCTTTGGGGTCCAGTGGGGGAGCATTGTTGTCTGCACCAATTTTTTGTGCAGGCAACTTTAAAAGCTTACTCACAGTCCGGCTCTCCGCCAATGACTCGGAGTCATTTAAAAGTGCTGGCGGACCACAAGGGATCTCTTAATGTGATCTGCACTGGATATTGATATTGAGCAGGTGAGGAGTCAAATGGCCAAATAGCAAGATCTTTGGACCTCTGTACCAGCTCTGGGAAAGCCCCCTCTCAGCCAGAGCAGGAGCTTCAGATCCAGACAGGGCTCCTGTCTGAGCCTGGCCCTAGGTGGCTGTCTAAGCTGCATCATGGATAACCTGATGCTGCCCTTGGGGAGTGCACACCCATGGTTTAAGATATTGCAGTCAAAGAGAAGCTGCCACTTGCAGGTCTGGTGTTTTTATGCACCACTAAGAGGTGGTCAACTGAGTTAGACACAGCATCAGGTGTGACGGAGCTCCCTGTACCCCCGGCTGGGTACCTGTGCTAAGCTCGCATCCTAGCTGGAACTGGGAAACCTGAAGCACTTCTGTCCAGTTGCCGCAGCTTGACTGGGGTCCTTCTGGAGCTTTTCCACCCAACCAGGCTACAGCTCTCCTTTTAAGCAGATATCGTCCCCTCTGCTTATTCCAGTGCAGTCTTTTTTCCAGACAGGTATCATCCCCTCTGCCGATTCCTCTGCAGGTCTGCTTACGGTGATTGCTATTGGCTTTTGAAAGGCACTTGCAGCTCTCAGGCCTAGCTCTCTTGATTTATCCCAGGGCTAGAGGGATAGGGCAACCAGCCAACAGGTCTGAAGACTCTGTCACTGGGATTCCTAGAAATCCACACAGGACACCCAGTTCCAAATGGAGTGAACATGCAATACTTTAGTTTGACTTGGGACTAGCCCATATGTTCATTACATCACCCTTGATGTAACAAACTCCATAAAATACAAATAACCAAATCATGTCAGAAAATATACAGGGAATTCCTATACAAACAAAATAAACCCCTTTTATGGGAAGGGTGAATGTACAAGATATTGCGGGATAAGTTATCCCATTCACAGATATACTTTGTATTAAGTGCTCCACTTAAGGTGTAGGTTTTACTTAAACGACTTTACAGAAGGGAATTATAATAACCTAATAACATATTTTTAAAGGGCGGGGAAGACCATATTTAACAAAAATATCTCTCCTGCCTGCAGAATTATCAATATGCAAATCTACCTGAATATGCAAATAAACAAGCCTTGCTATTCAAGTAGTGCATATATATGTAACTACCAACAGAAGGTGCCCTACAGGCTACATAGCCAAATACAACTTACTGGCAGCAAGCATCAGCAGGACAAGAGAGCACACAAAACAATTAACAATGCACAAATACATATACACACCTTGCACCTATAATGAGCATGGGTGACTCAGACATAGGAGTAGTCCAGAAAGGGTCACTGGGCAGGGAGACATGGGTTGGACGGCTGGTCCATTGTGAATATAGTCTCTTTGGAGAAGATGGAGGGTCTGGGACCGGAGGATCCTTCACATCAGGACTACATGTAATGCTAAGTCAACCAGTATTACATCAGCCCTAAATGATTTTACCACCATATTCATGTGACTACACAGGCCCAGTGGCCCAGCCACACAAACCAGTCCCCAATAACTACTAGGATAATCCCCACTGCAGTTTAAGGGCAGACGAATTGCGACACTTTCGTGGTCAATGTTTTAGAGCCCATTAATACAACAAAGAATATAATGATGTGAAAAGAACAGTATTAATTATACCAATTCAAAGTGCAACAATCATGTTTCAGCTCCTACTCCATATATGGTGCAAAAATATATCCAACATCGAGTAATAGTGGTATGGTACAAAAGCTCTTAAAGTGCCACTATTAGTGTTATATTTATTTACACTAAAAGTGGCACTTCATTGTATAATAAGCAGACGGTTCTCATTGAGAAGTATCCGTGTTGTAGCCATGAGTGTGCATGATCACATGCTCACGTCTTTCAATTGCTTTAGTACAGCTGAGTGAGAAGGTGGGAAGGCAAGTGTGCTGTAGCTTAGGGTGTCTTGCCATATCCTTAGCTCTGTGGAACTAACTGAAATAGAAGAAATCTCCATGGCTTTCTCAGTGACAGCCCTGAAGGTATTTCTGTCCACAATTCTAAAAGTGGTAGTTTCTGTTAAAATCAGCACCTTTTTATAAACTATCTCAGACTTTAGAAATATAAATCACTTCAGCAAGCTAGAGTATTTCTTTAAATAAATTAAGAAAAAAAGAATATGTTATAAGCTAAGAGTCTAGTTTATTGTTGCTCCCTTTTTTCCTTCTATTGAACATATTCTTGGATTTTGAGACAACCTCCTTTTAGGTTGCATTTATTCCTATTTTATTATGGGATAACTATTTTTGTGACAGAATCTTTTTTATTTTTTTTTTATTTTTTTTCCTCCTCTTTCTTTCTTTCCTGCACAGACTCTGAAGGGAAACCCAAAGATCCAGAACTTGTCCAGATGTTCCTGATGATGCATCCTTGGTATATACCGTCTGGAGACCTTGCAAAGAAGCTTTTTGCACTATATCCTTTTTATAAATATCAGCCATCATCTCTGTCTTGGTAAATTCACTTTTTGTCAAGCGTAATGTTTTGTTTTTTTCTATTTATAATCACAATCTTATTTCTTAAAAACTAGATGAACACAGATGGAAATGTACAATAAGACAAAATTGCACTTGAATATAGCTGAAGGACTGTTTGTGTGGGTGAAAGGGAGATTGAAGGAGCTATATGGGAGAGAGATGATTCTTACCCTTTCTGTTCTCCTTCACTGAGTTTTCCTTGTGCTTTCCGCAGACAATGTGCCAGAAGCAAATACATTTAAAGAGGCCACCACAAAATACCATCCTGGTCCTCAAGAGATTCTAACTAATCATATAAAAATGTTTACCTGCTTTGCTTTATAATCCCTCCTTTGGGGTTCTATCCCCTGTAGCCTCCCCCAGAAACAAAATGCACTCCTGTGTACATTTTAGATTTTTTTTTTTTAATTGTTACTTACTTGAAATGAACCTATTTGTCTAAATTTACTGACCCATACTTTTAAAGAAGGTCCAAGTATTAATCATTGCTCAGCGCTACAGAACTTGCTGGCGCTATATAAAGAATATCATAATAATCCGTCTGCATTTAAGGGTTTGACGCAATCCTAAAACTATCTTAATACATTGTTATTATTACATTATTACCCTTTTAAGAAAAAGAAAAGACAAACCTTTATTCTGCGGAAAGGATTTACTACACACAAAAGTAGTGACACCAACTTAAATTAAAAAGTGACATACTCTATTCTCCACATATGTATTCCTTGAAAGATAATATAATATATAGGGCAGTAACATTTATCACCGGTATTGTATAGATGTCCTCAGTATAAAATAAACTCACATTTCAGAACTCCTAAATAACCGGGAATCTTGGCATACCAATGCAATACATAGGCTAACTTCAGTTAAAACCTCACAGATATCACATATGTTCATATCACAAGTAAATGTCACATTATAAATATTGATCATCACACTTCTAGTATTCAGTATTACATTTCACATACATTGTTAAGAATTAAAAACCTAGTTTATAACCACTAATTTTAACCTTCATGTATATAATGATCAGCACACTGCCAGTATTCATTAATTCACTAATTACATTAAAAAAGTGTTTTTCATAAAATACTAGTTTTTGTTACAAAAACTGTGATGGTCCGCCCCCCCCCCCCAATCAGGGAAAAAAACTGTAAAAGGCTTAAACATACTTCTTTTCTATTGCAAGATTATTCCTCAGCTAGATCCTCCTTCCCTGACATCTGTATGTGCAGCGTTTTCACATGACCAATTGAAGTCATGGTACTTGGAATAACCATATAAATTTTACTTACTGGTGAAATTTAAAAACACACTCGCTTACGCTGTTATACTTCTAACTAACCATATCTTGAGTTTGCTTAGTCTGTTTTATGTACTATTTTTTTATTTCTACTCACTGACATATATTTTTTGTGAGCATGTTTAATATATATCCAAAAATTGTGCATTTCCATCATATGCCATGATACTGTTTATTTTTACATGTTTACACAGGCTTATTTTTGCTGTTGTGGCATTACAGGCCTGATTAAAGATCAATGCACACTGAAAAATAAAAATTGACAAAAAAAATAAAATGTTCTTTTAACCCCCATGCCATCCCATTTTCTTCTCTTTACTTTGGTCCCCAATCATACTAGGTGCCTGTAAATGTAAAAAATGTCTGCCTTTCTAAAAAATAAATAAAAAAAATTGGTCTTTGTAGGCAGACTGCACCTAATTGTCTACTTGTAAGATATTTCAATGTTTTTTAAGAATGTTATCAATTTCTCTACTTCTAGCATTAGATTTAATTAAAACACAAAGCCTCTGAATTCTCTCTTTTTTTTCAGAACTATGTAAAAAGTGATTTTGTTTTAAACTTAAAACTGGGTAATCAACTAGATTGCCTCCTAAGTCCATGTTGCACAGGAGTGCCCAAAAGGCAGATCCCCAGATGTTTTAAAACTACAGCTTCCATGAAGACATGCAAAGCCTCATGGGAGTTGTAGTTTTACAACATCTGGAGATCTACCTTTTGGGCACCCCTGATGTAGCACATAAATGCAATATTATAGTCTGAAATCTCTCTTTTTCAGAAAACTAACCCTTTATAGTTAATTTTCTGAGAAATATATGTGTACCCACAAAAACTCTAATTCAATAGGTCCAGTATTAGTGGCAAATTTAAGGTCTTTTTTAAAAAGCTTTAGTTCAGATACATCAAGTTATCTACCATTTAAATTAAATATTCCTTTTCCTACACCATTACTCTCTATCTTTCCATTTCTTTTGTTCTCTCTTGATCCTCTCGGTCCTCTGATATAAAATATTAACACTTTGGAGATTCTAATTCACCAACTGAAGCTTGGTACCTGTGTTGGTTTGTTTTTTCTTCGTCTCTCACCTCTACTTTATAATTTTCTTTGAGAAAGGAGGTTTATCTTGCTGCAGTTCGCCTAGATTCGTGGAAATTCTAATTTTCCATTGGTTTTTATCCACTATCTTTTCTTAGAGAATCTTTGGGCCTAGCCCCCCACTTATTACAAGGTGGTTACCCTTACTTTACTCCACTAATTAAATTTTTGAGAAGTGCGGATTTTGAGGTATTTTCTCAAAAATCACTCTATTTCCTCCTTCCCTGGAATTAGTGTAGGATATATGTTTCCAGAGTAAGGAGATATTAAAAAAAAATTTCTTCGAATCTCTCCTCCTTCCCTGTTTTTTAGTTCTCGCTACCTCTCCAAAGCTTCCTCCTCTTATTATTTTGTCCCGTAAAACTTTTTATATGTTACTTTAAAATCTTTGGAATCTTGATAGGAGATTAAATTTCCTTTAAATCTTACATTTTTTTTCGCTTAGTTGTTCCATGTCATGCTTATGGCTTTCCACCAAAAGTGATATTAAAAATCAAGGAACAGTCATCTTAGGCTTTATTCCAATTTTCCAAAAGGGACATATTAAAATTACTGCCAGTGGGAAGTTTAAGCCATTTCAGTCCCTTAGGAACTTTTTTTTTTTTTTTTTAACCATTTCTTTTTGTAATCGAGACATATCAATCCATATTTTCAAAATGGAAGTACTCTTATATGGTATTTTTATATAATGATTTTTATAAAATGTTGGTAAAAATAATCAATTTTAGTTATGTTTTTAATTTCTAGCTATGTCTGTAGATGTTATATTGATTGCTAAAAGTGTGCTGATGATTCTATAGAGATCAAACTTACTGGTTTTAAACTGTTTTTAACTCTTAATGATGTATGTAATATTGGAAGTATGTTGATCAATATTTATAATGTGACATTTACTTGTGACATGTACATATGTGATATCTGTTCTTAACTGAAGTTAATGCCAAAAAGTGAAATGATTCCAGATATAAATTCTGGCACCATAACACACAAGAAGCATAACCCTAAGGAAGTTTAGATTGCTGGACAAAATGCGTAGTTGTGGTACTGTAGTTGATGTTGCAGGAGGAAATGATTTAGGTAAATTAGAAAAATGGTCAGAGCTGTAACAACTAACATTTAATGTGGATAAGTGCAAGATGATGCATCCTGGACATAAAAACCGAAGGGCAGAGTATAGAATATTTGATAGAGTCCTAACCTCAACATATGAGGAGGGATTTAGGGATAGTTATTTCAGATGATTAAAGGTAGGCAGACAATATAATAGAGCAGCAGGAAATGCTAGCAGAATGCTTGGTTGTATAGGGAGAGGTATTATCAGTAGAAAGAGGGAAGTGCTCATGCCATTGTACAGAACACTGATGAGATCTCACTTGGAGAAATTGTATGCAGTACTGGAGACCGTATCTCCAGAAGGATATTGATACTTTGGTTCAGAGAATGGCTACTAAATTGGTTCATGGATTGCAAGATAAAACTTCAAAGGTTAAAGGAACACTCCAGGCACCCATACTACTACTTTTATAAACTGCAATAATTACATTGCAGGGTTAACTCCACCTCTAGTGGCTGTCTAGTAGACACACTAGAGGGCACTTCCTTGTCCACAGCACAGAAAACCTGTGCTAGAGCGTCGCTGGACGTCCTCACCCTGTGTGAGGACCTTCAGCGTCGCTCATTTCCCCATAGGAAAGCATTGGAATGCATTTTCAATGCTTTCCTATGGGAGCGCTAATACGCATGCGGTGGGCGGGATCAGTCTCGCCCACCGGCCGACGCAATCAGAGGGAGGAGCGGCGCGGAGGAAGAAGCAGCAACGTGGGACATCGTCGCTGCCTCAGGTAAGTTACTGAAGTGGTTTTCACCCCTTCAGCAACCGGTGTTGGGGGCTGGGAGGGAGAGGGAACCTGCAGTGCTTTCCTGGCATTGGAGTTTCCCTTTAAAGGCTCTTTACATGTATAGCTTGGAGGAATGACGAGACAGGGTGGATAAGATAGAAACATTTAAATGCATAAAGGGAATCAACAGAATAAAGGAGGAGACTATATTCAAAAGAAGATGAACTACCACAACAAGAGGACATAGTTTTAAATTAAAGGGTCAATTGTTTAACAATATCAGTAAGTATTACTTTATAGAGAGGGTACTGGATGCATGAAATAGCCTTCCAGCTGAAGTGGTAGAGGTTAACACAGTGAAGGAGTTTAAGCATGCGTGGAATAGGCATAAGGCAATCCTAGCTATAAGAAAAGGCCAGGGACTACAGAGTATTTTAAAAATTTTGGCAGACTAGATGGGCCTAGTGGTTATCTGCCCTCACATTCTGTTTCTATGGCAAAATTGTAAAATATTGGTTATGCCCCAAATAAGCCTGTGGAAACTGCTGATTCACTCAAGTTTAGAAAAGGGCTGATCTACATATACCCATAGCGAAACAGTAATTATTGCTGTGGTGTCAAAAATTATATATATATATATATTTTTTTTTTTAAGACTCCAGGTTATTTTAGAGTTGTGAAATGTGGGTTTATTTTATACCAAGGGCATGTATACAATACCTCTGATAAATGTGACTTCTCTATTTATTTTTAATTTTTTTTAAGAAATCCATGTGTGTAGAGTAAAACCATTAAAGTTTTTAATTCGAGCATCACAACTTTTGTGTGGTAAATCCTTTGCGCAGGGTACAGGTTTGTTTTTAATGTCTTTAAAGCTGGCAAGGGACAAACACATCAAAGGCTTATAAAATCAGAGCATTGTTTTTAAGTAGTGTAAAAATTCCTGTTTTTTTTTTTTTTGTATTTTTTAAATAAATATATTTTTTATCTGGGATGTGTTTTTTATTTTATTTTTTATTTTACGTTATTGTAGTGTGCTATCAAACTGCTGTTGAGGACTGCACAATTCTAGAGCTTTTGAATTATTCTTAATGTTAATAGGAACAATTACTTTGCAAAAGACAATGTAACTCCCAATGTAAAGTCTCAACCTGCCTGTACATTGCGCCAATACAAGTGTGAATTGCAATGCAATGCACAAACCTATCTGGCAACATTAAAGGAATCCTATAGTGCCAAGAAAACAAACCCATTTTCCTGGTGTTATAGGCTCCCTTTGTGCCCTTCTCACTTGGGGCCCCCCTCCCGCGGGGTTAAAACCCCTTCAGCCACTTACCTGAATCCAGTGCCGATGTCCCTCGGCGCTGAGTCAGGCTCCGTCCACGCTGCTCCCCTACCGTCAGCCGGGGTGGGGGGGAGACCTAATGCAGCCACGAGCGCATTAGACCTCCCCATAGGAAAGCATTATTCAATGCTTTTCTATGGGAAAAATCTGATGCTGGAGTTTCGTGAGGACGTCCAGCGTCAGATAACGGACCAAAAGTCAGTTTACATTCCGGAAGCCCTCTAGTGGCTGTTTGGTAGACAGACACTGAGTGCAGACTTAGAGCTGCACTAAGTGCAAAAGGGACACAGCACCCAGACCACTTCAATTAGCCCTAACTTTAAGGGTCAACTTTAAAAGATATACTTTTTCGGGTAGAAGGAGAACCTATACAAAGGGGGTAAACTATGTATAATTTAATTACCATAATTTAACCTAAAAGGGAACATTCCACATACTATAAACACTTCAGCTATATGTGTTGGTTGTGGTGCAATGAGCCCAGGGCCGGCTAAAGATATTGTGCTGCTTGGAGCAAGGATGAAATACTGACTCCTGTCTGCGGGGCTTCGGCTCCTGCATTAGGGAGCTCCGTGTCCTGCAGTCTGTGCTGCCCTGTGGGTGGTCAGCATGCAGCATGTCAGACACGGATTGGGATTCTGCCGCTCTGCCCATCCTACAGCAAAGTGAGCACTGACATTCCGGCTTGCACTGCAGGTAATGCACTGGAACTTCAGTGCTGAACCTTCCCGTAACCCTGAGTGCCTGGGCAACCCCTCCACCCTCCTCACGATGCCCCTGACATATTAGAATTTGGGGTGGCCTCACTTCCTGCCCTTGGGAGTGGATGATCTGGGAAAACGAAGGCTTTCCCCAAATGGTTATTATTCTTTTAGATAATGACAGGGGCGACAAAATGCCGCCTGTCAGCGTGTGGTGTGGAGCCATGGCTCCACCGCGCTCAATGGACGGGCCGGCCCTGAATGAGCCTATAGATATTTCTTTTCATTTTTGATATTTCTCAACTAATTTTGGAGTTCTTTGAGAGATTTTTGGCACACACAGCATGCCCTCTCTTTTGAAACTACACTTCTGCATTATTAAGTACAATAGTACTGAGAGCAGGTCAGCCCAGCACTTTAAGTGCCATTTTAAAATTCATCTTATTTAAAATAAAGTCTTGGCTATTCTGTTTTACGTTAAATATTATTCTAATGGATAACGATAAGAATGTGATGGTAGACCATCAGACACAACCAAGCTGTTGTATAATGCAAATTATTTAATTTAACAGTTCTTAATAAAGCTCTTATCCAGAGCGATTTGCAAAAGTTTAACAATTTGTAACAGGTATTCTTACAGGCAGAGGGATATATAACTAGACATACTGGCACAGAAAAACTACAGAGCCTTGCCCGTAGGTGTTAGTCTACTTAACACAACCAGTGAGCATACAATCTAAAGACAAATTTGCAATGACACAGAAGGTAATGGGAAATAATGAAGTTTATTCTAACTATTCAGATATAAGCAATTGAAGAGTAGGATAAATCATTCATTTCTAATGGGCGATTTCACACAAATTAAGAAGTGTTGTCTATAATTTATAGTGAAGTCAGGGAATGAGGGAAGGTGGACATTTGTTCACAATGTTGCTCTGTTGTGGGGGGAGTCTATATTGCACCTTAGGATTTTATCCCTAAGTAACTACTTTGTAATTTGTATAATTGTGTCGGTTGCTTTATCAGATCTAAAAATGTTGTTCTGTGTTTAAGGTTCAGAAATACATTTAATGCTGTAAAAAATTCTGGTCACATATGTGGTTAGCTATAAATATTAACATTTTTAATGTGGCTTTTATATTTGTTCAGTGTTTCGGTTTTGTGATATATTAGATGTGGTTACAGCTTGTATGAACAAAACTATTTTATAACGTTTGTGCAAATACTGCCATGTGGTTAACAACATTAAGTAAGAAAATGTTGCGTTTATGTATTTACAGTATACCTTATGCTTTTGTTTTGAATAAAAAGCTGTTATTGATTTTCATAATCAAAAGGCATGAGCCGATATAGGTTGGTTAACGACTGCTTAGGGGCTAGTGTGCTGCAAATGCGTTTACAAAGAATCTGTGTGCTTTAGTGAAAAGAGAGAAACTGTAAGTCACCAAAACACAGTAACTAATAGGATGTCTTTAATTGACCTCCAGTGGAACTTGCAAATGTCCAAAAATACTCTAGCAGATCAAGCAGATTTCCTATTCAAGAAACCTTGGATCTGGTGGAACGACAATCCGTTTTAAAATTTTATAAAAATCCTACATCCTGTCAGGAAGACAGCCACTAGACGCAGATTTAAGCCTGTAATATAAGCAAGGAAGGTTCTTTAAAAAACTGCAGTGTTTTACATTGCAGGGTTACAATGACAGAATCACTGCCCCAGGCCACTTCCTCTCAATGAAGTGGTCTTGGTGACTATATAGTGTTCCTTAAAATGATAACCTCATATTAGACAGACCATTTAAAGTGAATCTGCAATGACAGGCTCACTTTAATTGATAGTATAGGTTTATGCAATGAATATATAATTTATCTTAGTAATGAATGATCTAGTTTATTGCTTTAGGGGCTGTTATTTTGATACTTGCCTTCTCTGACAGAACTCAACCCTCTTCACTCTTATTGCTCCTGCTAAACACTTTTCCTCGTTTTGGAAAGCTTCCCTTGCATGGTGCATCTGAATAGCAAACACCGGGAACAAGAGTGGTTTATCTATCAGCATAAGAGAAATGCACTCCTCATTAATGCTTTCCTTGCAACTGGTGTGTTTTAGCATCTACTGTGTTGATGCTGTGTGTAATGTTAGTGCTAAGTGTCAAATGTTTGTTGTGTTGGGTGCAGAGCACGTTGTGTCTGTGGGTGTCAAATGTGTATTTTGCATGTGCCAACAAGTGCTCTATGTGATCTGTGCATAGTGGGTGGACAAAGTGAGTGGAGTTGTCTGAATGGCATGTGATATGTTTGTGCCATGTCATTGCTTTGCATCATGTTTGTAGTATAAGCATAATGTATGCCTTATAGGTATGAATGCTGCCTGTAATATGAATTGTGACAGAACCGTCTGTCTGTGGATTGTGTCTATTCTCCCTCCGTTCGTCTGTTCGGTTATTTCCTTGCCCGTACGGTCCCTGTGTGTTCCCTTGTTGTTTCCCGAAAGACGCACAAAGGCGTGACCACCGGGAAGCTGGCCTGTGCCGCCAGTTGACCTCTCCGTAGCTAGCGCGTGCCATCAATTGACCACCCAGTAACTGCGGTTAACCGCAGCTTAATTGACTGTTACTGGGTGGTCGCAGTTACACATGGCGGCTGCACAGTGGCGGCATTACACAGCTCCCGGACAGCCAGCGGTGTTCAGCCCAGCCTCAGTGAACTTAAAGCGAACACTTTTACTCGCGATCACCGCTGAGCCGCCAGCCTTTCCTGCTTCTAGCTCTGGTTGTATTGCCGAACGCCGGAGCAATCGGGACTTTGTATTTAGTGAATGTTGTACCCAGATAGCTATGCCATGGAGCCTATTCGTATAATAAAAGACTTTGGCTCCATGGCAATTGAACTGTATGTGTGTAGTCTGAGCGCCATTCAGTAATAATGTGTGCTATCTGGGGATGTGTATTTTATTGAATTTCCCTCTTCTGTTGTCACCTCGTGGGTAATGGTGATCTGCCTCTGTCCTGGGAGATAATTGAATTACTTCCCAATTATCCCCAGGACAGAGAGGTGGTAACGCAGTGTATCCTGGGAATGTTTTACCCCTTGTATGTCTGCCATTGATACGTGTATGTCCCTTGTCACAGTCTCCCAACTAGTCCCCTAGAAGAGTGTCCACCAAGTGGGAGACCTGCATAAATCAGAATCCTGTTTTACCCTCAATACGGAGCTTGGTCTCGTGATTGGGGGGATTGCTACTGTGGAGTATTCTTTTGACTGTTCCAGGAGAGGATTTCATATGTTTCCCGTTCGGTGGGTTCGAGTGTTTGTGAGCTGCTGTTCCCTTGTAAAGGTGAATCCCTTAATCGGTATTAACCCTCACTACACCGGGTTATACCGTAACATGAATGATTGCGTGCAGTGTGTGGTGTGGATATCATGTGTTACATAGGAGCCAGTTAAGTTGTGTCGGTGACAAGCATGCGATATTAGTATAATCTGAGTGCGGTCAATGCTATATATGCATTCTTAGTGAGTGATGCCTGTCATGTTCGTGTTATGTAAGTTCCATGATACTGTGAGTTTAGTAGGTATGATATGTAATCCAACTGACTGATGTTTGTGATTTGAATGTATTTTGTGTGATCTGGTCTTTGTGTGGTTTGAGTGCATATTATAGGGATATTTTCTCAGTATTTAAGTCGGAGTTATCACTTAAATTGTATTTTAATAAAAGAAAATGGCTTTCTAGCTCCTCTCCAAGTATTATAGAGTCACAGCTATTGTACGGCACTATGGAATTTGCTGGCACTATATAAATAATAAAATGATAATCTGCATTTTACTAATAGACATTGGTAAACAAAATAGAATACCAACCTGTAACCTGGCTTCTAAAAGAAAATGCCACATAATTTTCCATCTCAGATGGTTGAAAGTTAGGAGAAGGGCTATGAAGAGAAATCTGTGCATAGGCGTCTTCGTGGTAGATACCCTGTATATTCTAAGAATGGAATAATAAAGATGATGCTTTTCAAACATTCCATACCTTGAAATTGCTGTATGAATGGAGTCCTTGTTGGACTAACATGGTCCTCATTTCACACAAACAATAACTTGCAAATGTGTACTAGCAATAAGAAATAATACCACTTTTCAGCAGTGTGTTGTGCTTTTCCTTGACCGTGTTCTACTTCAGAGGCTGGTGATAACTTGGAACGAGAGAGGATCTGCAATCTTGTGAGGTATTCCTTTTATAACCCATGTAATGGAATTCTCTTTTTTTTTTTCCTGTTCTTTTATGTTCATGCATAACAACTTATTATTCAATGGTGATTATGCAGATTCATTTTGTTTACAATTGTGGCTTCTCTATAGATTCTGGATATCGGAGTACCCAGCTGAGTTTGACCTGAATCCTGAACTGGGAACACAAATACGGGACCTGAAAAGAGCTTTAGAAAACAAAGGAAACCGGAGAGAGAGCAGCCTAATAGACATTGAGAGTGTGTAAGTTGAAGGTGAACTGGGCAGGTCATATCTTAAAATCTGCCCATACAGGGTTGGTTTTAGGAATGGTGAAATTGTCAGTGACCCAGATTACAATACTGACTCCGCATCCAACACCATTCAAGTACAGAGTTTTGGAATAGCCATCGTCTATTTACATATCAAGAGCTCTCTTGTTGTGAAAGTACCCTTTTAAAACAGCAGTGTCATGTCTCCTTTCCTTATGCCCCATGTATATTAATGATTACACCCCCATTGTCACTTGCTTTCATTTGTTTATTATTTTTATTTCCTTGCACAGATCGCAGTATCTGGTGGCTGCCATTTTGTTATGCTCTGTCCATCTGACTGATGGATTGTGGGATATTAAATTAGCTTAGCAACTTAAGTGGAACTTTGCTTAAGCTCTGCCCTTTGCCAAATATCATGCTTCATACAAGAAAAAGTAGTCCATACTTTTTCTTGTGTATCAATTAAAAAAAATATATAAAAACAGATGGAGAAAGAATGATTTATTTAACCCCTTAAGGACACAGCTTCAAAAGCTTGTCTTGCACTTAATGACACAAGCAATTTTTGCATTTTATGTTTGCGTTCAACTGCAATTTGAAAACAGAACCTTTTCTGACACACTTTATTCACTTCAGGGACACAATCCGTCTCTCTCCACTTCAAAAACCCACAAGAGGTGGAGGGAGGCGGATCCGAAATACCAGCAGCATTGTGAACGCTGTGAATGTCACAGAGATCACGTGGGCTGGGACATCGCGATTTGCTGTTGCTGGTCTGCCACTGATTCAGAGGCACCCAGCAACAGCGTTAACCCCGCGATCGCCAGCACCGCAGCGATCTGGGGTTAATTTTAGCGCATGACGGACCAGGTCTGTCATCTGGCATGAAGTGCTTCCCCAGTATGAGGGACCTGGTCCGTCATCCATCATTAAGGGGTTAAAAACAAGGCATGCAGAGTGACAGAGCTACTTACTTTAAAGATCAATAGTCTCTTTGAGAATAGCAAATGCAAAGGATTCAATTTTTTTCACATTTCTCTCTAATATTTATCGTAACTAAATTTAACAAAAAAAAAAAAAATCAGAAGAAATATATCATATTTAAGGTTATTTGATAAATTGGCAGTTGTCTTGAACTGATCAGTGGATTTCAAGTGTTAGACAAAAACAGCCAAAGTCTCTCAACTATATTTTTCTTGCTTGGCCATAAAATTGTATTGCTCCCCAATCGTTTTTGTAAAACCTGATATGTGATTTAAAAAAATTTCCTTTTATCACACAAAATACTTCTAATTGTCTTAATAATGGCATATACATTTCTAGACATGAAACCAGACTGTGGGATGTATCTTGTCTGCGTATGTTGTAAACATTAACACCTCCAAATACAACTGCTCTCATGAGAAAGCTAGTAGAGAGAGTAATTTTCTTCAATGATTATTTTTGGTCCAACACAAATCATCCTAATGGACAAAGAAACACTGGAGATACTGAGAACACATGACCTTGAGCTAGCATCAAAACCTGGTCTGAGATCATTACATTTGTGAAACCAGCTCACATGTTTTGAAAAGGCTGTATAAAACAAACAATACAACAGTATATCTTTCTGTGCTTCACTAGACAAAGTCAGAAATAAAATTAATAAAACATGGAGATAAAATTATCAAAGTGGTGAATAAAATTATTCTGTTTTACTTTTTTCTTTTTAACACAAAGATTACATATGGCACATTGTATAGATATTTATAGTACAACATTATTAATGTGCAAGGTCATGTAATGACAAATGTATGACAGTTTCTGGCAGTGCAACTTTTTGTTAATTCAACTAGTTGATATTTTCTTTAAAGGATCACTATAGTGTCAGGAAAGCAAAGCGGTTCCTGACACTATAGTGGGCACCCTCAGGGTCCCCCTCCCATGGCACTGAAAGAGTTAAAACCCCTTCAGCAGCTTACCTTTATCCAGTGCCGGGCTCCCTCTGTGCTGGTGACCTCTCCTCCCCTGCTGACGTCAGCGGAGCCGAATGCGCATGCGTGGCAAGTGCCGCGCGCGCATTCAAAGTGTCCATAGGAAAGCATTTCTCAATGCTTTCCTATGGACCCCCTGCGCGATGGAGGCGAAATGTGCCTCCAGCGTCGCAGATGCGCCTGTAGTGGCTGTCCGGAAGACAGCCACTAGAGGCTGGATTAACCCCAAATGTTCTCTGAAACTATGTTTGCATCTGAAGGGTTAAAACCTGAGGGACGTGGCACCCAGACCACTTCATTGAGCTAAAGTGGTCTGGCTGACTATAGTGTCCCTTTAATTTATCTTCAAACACTTATGACTGTGTCTTTTCTCCATTTTCCCCCTTTGAGGGATTTATCAAAGCTTCATGTTGTGAAAAGTGGTGCAATGATGTACAAGGAGATGAGTCACCAATGGGATGTACCTTATGGTTCCACTGTTTCTATGGTAACTGTCCACCATGTGGTATTTGCACCATTTTTTAGAATATGACACTACGATAAATCTCCTCTATGTCATTGTACACTGTATAGTACTAATGTATAAGGCATATATTTTATAGTAATGTAGGCTGCACTATGAAAATTGCTATTTTTTTTTGTTGAGTGCAAAAAAAACCCACACTTTTTAAAAAATTTGTGTTTATGGGAAATTAAAATAAAAATAAGCAAAAATGTTCACAGGGATTATTTGTGATGAGACAAACTCTCAAAGTTTCTAGTCAATTTATTTATTTTTGTTTGTTTTTGGATAAAAGTATGGAACACCTCTAACTTATCTTGTACCATAGCCCATCCTATGGCTGGAAACGACAAGTGACACAACGTGGACCAGTTGGTGGCAGAGTACGGAAAACATCCCTCCTGTTTGATCACCTTGATCCAGCAGAGCTTGCAGAACATCTAACACACCTGGAGTTCCACTCTTTCTCCAAGATATTGGTGAGCTCAAGATCCTAAGCATGGACAGATTTGTTCATAGTTAAATTGTATAAAGGATGTACAGTGTCAACATAGAGAATGTGTTTTTAAGTAATAAATACAATATTTGTGCTTTAGGTACCTTAAACAATTAAAGTAAGTCAATCTTATGACAAATTGTAAGCAAGGTTGAAAGTTAATTTTCACTATAGTCTTCATGAAGTTAGAAATTAATAACTTAAAGAGAAACTATAGTCACCAGAACTACTACAGCTTAAAGGGACACTGTAGGCACCCAGACCACTTCAGCTCATTGAAGTGGTCTGGGTACCCTGTCCCTTTTGCACGTACTGCTGCAATATTTTGCATTGCAGTTCCATAGAACTGCTATGTTTACATTGCAGCTCTAAATCTGCCCTCAGTGCCATCCAGACAGCCACTAGAGGGCTTCCGGGGATTGAAACGGACCTTCGGTCCATTATTGGACGCTGGACATCCTCACGCTCCGTATGAGGACCTCCAGTGTCAGATTTTACGCTTAGGAAAGGCAGGCTCAGCAGTGTAAACGCTGCCTTTTTCAGAGTAAAGGCAGTGTTTACATTGCTGCTAGTAACACCTTTAGTAGCTGTCACTCAGCTCCTAGATGTGCTTCCAGGGTTAAGTAATGCAATGTTCTGCATGGAGACATTAAATGATCATCCTAGAGACGTCTATGAGGAAATACTGATTAGCACAGCGAAGTGTTTTGCTGCTCATGTGCACTAGCATCTCAGTCCTTTTATTTGGGATAGGCAATGGAGTGGCTGAGATCATCAAGATTGATTGATCTCCGCCAAGGAGGTGTGCTATATCTGGCAAAAACATAGGATACAAGTTAAGTGAAAAAGCTATTTTTAACGATTGCAGGGTGGCCCTTAAATTTAAACAGGACACTATGGACTGTAAGCTCATCTGAGCAGTGTCCTCCTCAACCTATTGTTTCTGTAACATTTTGTATTGGTCTCATTTATTGTTCATTTTTTCCCTTTTATAACATAACATTCTGTCTAATATGCTGACGCTATATAAATGCCAACAATAATATTATTAATGGAGTTCCTTTAAAACCGTAATACATAAACATATTTAAAAAAAAAAAAAAAAGCAAACAAATAGGCTAACGATGCACACATGTTCCAGATAACCAAAATGCTCTCTTCTGAACATCCCTTGTTTGCAGCTTCTGTTGTGACCAGGAAGAAGCTGTGCTTTTTAGGAGGAGCACTGTGCATATCCTAGATGTATAACTGTAATGATGTTTGTGATTCATGGCATGTAGGGTACTGTTGTTTTGTAAGACACAAATAAGCACAAACAAATGAAAAATGTGTTCACATATTAATTATGGTTGCAAAGTGGCTGGAGATTGATTAAATATAATGCACAATATCTCTCAAAGGGACTCTCCAGTGCCAGGAAAACAATCCGTTTTCCTGGCACTGCAGGTCCCCTCTTCCTCCCATCCCCGGTTGCTGAAGGGGTGAAAACCCCTTCAGTGACTTACCAGAGGCAGCGACATGTCCCACGTCGCAACTTCTTCCTCCGCTCAGCTCCTCCCCCTCATCACGTCAGCGGGGCAATGCCGCGCAGGCACATTAGACCTCTCCAAATGCTTTTCAATGCTTTCCTTTGGGGATTTTAGCGACGCTGGTGGTCCTCACATAGCATGACAACGTCCAGCGACGCTATTGCACAGAAAACCTGTGCTATAGACCAGGAAGTGCCCTTTAGTGGCTGTCTAGTAGACTAGTAGACAGCCACTAGAGGAGGAGTTAACCCTGCAAGATAATTATTGCAGTTTATGAAAACAGCAATAATTGCACTTGCAGGGTTAAGGGTAGTGGGAGTTGGCACCCAGATGACTCCAATGGGCAGAAGTGGTCTGGGTTTCTGGAGTGTCCCTTTAAAGCAAACTAGCACTAACATGGGTTTGAAAATGGGTTGTGTGACAAACCCTCCTTATTTCATTGATTTTCCCCGTATGTTGTCACCCAAAAGACTATTCTTTTTTTTTTTTTTTTTTTTTTTGTTGTGCGTAAGTTTATAACAATTGCTTGTGAGGTACCCCAACGGCAATCCTCTAGCACATTTCAAACAATGTAACGTGAGGGTACAGGAAAAATCTAGCTCAAGTTTTTATATATAGATATATATGTGGTTAAGTTGAGTAGTAAACAACATGTGTTGTAGTAGTTTAGTCTCTTCTATGACACAATAGCAACAATGCATAATAGTATGGTTAGGTTGTGAATAGACATAAGCCTACAGACATTTATACAGTTATACAGTCTAGTAGGTGTATATACAGGCAAGCCCTCAGTTTCTCTATAGACTTTAAACAGGCTGGGGTTGCTATATTATTCCTCACCAGCTAGTAAAATAGTGCCCATTAGTTGAGCATTTACATAGTAATAGTTAACGATCTAACACATGCTTAACATAGGTCTAGATCTAGGTTCTGAGTGGAATCAATTGCTTATACAAAATCTATCGATGGGTTGGGGTTTTGACTTCTCACCGAGGAAGTCGCGGGGGGGCGGGGGCGGGAGAAGGTATATTCTCCCCGGAGCTTGTGGTGTTCTGAGGAACAATAACGAGACAGCAAAACATAAAGACCTTAAAAAACAAGTATAGGGTAAAACAGTAGGTGAGCCGGCATGCACGGCTCGAAAGCGGAGGCAGTGTCTGATTAATGTATGAAAGTCGTTGGCAACCATTAATGCTGTTCAAAACAGCTCTTCATCAGCTCCTGTGGAGGACATATAGGAGGTCGAGGGTCTGGCAAAGTGGGCCGTTCAAGTTAGGGCTCCGCTTCTCTCAGAGTTCCTAGGAGTGAAAGAGATTACTGACTCTGGGTTCCATGTGTGTGGCGTCGTGGGGTTCTCCCTTGTTGGGGTTGGAGCTGGCATCCCCAGTGCCCTTAGGAAAGGTTCTGCATCCTGTAGCGAGGAGAGGCTGTGCGTGGCGCCCCCCTTGGTCACTGTCAGAGACCTTGGGAATGTCCATTTATACTCGAGCTTTGCCTCTCTCAGTTGAGTTGTGACTGGGGCCAGAGATCTGCGCCATAGTAATGTGTTGCGGGTCAGGTCGTGGTAAAAGGTAATGTGAGAGTTTTCAAATGTTAGCAGGGTCTTCCCTCTGACCGCTGTGAGAAGCTTAATTTTGTCGGTCACGGAGTGACATCGGATAATGACATCTTGAGGGGCGTCCGTTGGTGCTTGTCTGGCTTTTCTGATTCTGAAACAGCCGTCCAATACGAATTTTTTTGCCTGAGCGGATGGCAGAAGCGTCGCTATGAGACGTCTGAGGTAATGGGGTAGTTCTGATGAGTCTATGGTGTCTGGGATCCCCCTTAATTTTAGGTTAGCACGTCTGTTGCGGTCTTCTGTTTGGTCCAGTCTTGTGATTAGGGTGGATTGTGCGGCCTGCATATGGCAACAAGTGTCTTTTATCTCTCTCACCTCTCTTTGGAGGTCTAGGATGTCCTCCTTTGTGGCCCGCGTGCGTGCGGTCATTGCTTGCATTTCAGACTTTATTAGGTTGATATCTGCTGCATGCATTCTCCTCATTTCCATCAGGAGGTCGGCAATATCTTGTTTGGTAGCCGGGGTTTGTGTGTCTTGGCCGGCAGGTGACTCTGTGGCTTGGGGAGCAGTGGATATTTCTAATCCAGCCCCATGCTGTTCCCCCTCTTCTGGAGAGGCTGGTGTGCGTTCCACCGGGGTCGCCATCTTGGGCGCCATGGGCCTCTGCAGCATGTCGCCGATATCTTGGGTGCCTCTGCCGGCGGTTGGTGGAGGCTTTTGGGACCTGCGACCCATTGTGTAGCCGTCCGGTTCCGCGGGGTCCTTTAGGAGGTCGGTGTCGTGTCGAGTGTCGAATGCTGCGGCCTCCGTCGCGTACCTTGCGGTTTGGAGTGTCAGGTAGGCCCCAGATTTTCGCCGGGTCTCTTTACCCGTTTGCGGGAACTGGAACGGCATTCGTCTGTACCGCGGGTTCCAGGGGTACTCGGGTGGGTGTTTGGGTCGTCGGATGACACCCTGGTACCTCGGATTGAAGCGGGTTTCTGTCGATTAGTCGGAGCTCTCTGATAGTGCGTCCGTTCAGCTCCAGGCTCCGCCCCCCCAAAAGACTATTCTTACTACTTCTGGCTCCCAGCACCTTTCCCTTCAGTCCAATTACCTAAAAGCGCCCTATTCCCTGACTGTAACCAGAGTCCAGAAAGCCGCAAAGACTGTAGCCTCAACTTCCTGCCAACTTCCACCCCGATTTTCCCCTGCTTCCCTACTAGCTACAAGAGCGCTTTTTGGAAGGAGAGTGCCTCAGACGATGTGAGACAATTGCTCCTTGAGTGCTGGTGGAGCGCTTTCATTTCATCCACAGGAACTACCAACATATGACCGGCCAAAGCCGTAATTGCTCTGGAACACTTTTAGGCATGAACTTTGTGTGCAGACGGTCAAAACCTTACCCCGGTGGCAGTTTGTCAATTTTTTGGCGCTATTTTCAACATGTGTGCTCAGATCAGAGCTATCTGAGGATATATCATGTGTGGGGTTTCTGTAGGTTTTTATTATGTTTTTGGGGTATTCTGTGTTTTGTTCTCTGTATATGGGAGATAATGGAGTTGCTGCTCGCTAAAATAATTATCTCCCAGACACAGAGGCTTCAGAGATAGGATCATTGTACTGTGAATATCGACCCTAAGCCGGGGATTCATGTATAAATGACCATGGTGAGCCTTTTAAAACCATATACTCCCAGCGTTAAATGTCAATTAATGTACGAGGAGAGAGTTATAGCAGCTATAATCACTACTTACTTTGGAAGCAGCTATAATACTACGGGAAAGGGAATCCTTGGTGGTGATACTACGGTGGTCCACCACAGTGGGGTTTAATAAAAATATAATGCCCACTATCTCTAAAACCAAAGCGGCACAAACATTCATTTTTTGTAGCACACAGCAGCACAAATGCAGCACAAGCTAATGGTGCATTTTTATTTACCAAATTGCCAAATTCATACAACTGTATCTCTACCTTTTCAATTCCATGGAACTGGAGGTTCCGGAGTTTTAATTTGGGGACATTGATTACAATGAACTGGAATAGAGTGGTATCTGAAATTATTTCTAATATTTTTAAGATATTCTAATATTCGTTGTTTCAACTTTCGCTTGGTTTGACCCACATATTGTTTGCAATTTGGGCAACTGATGAGGTACATTACACACTGTGAATTGCATATTATTTCAGATGGAGTATCATATTCTTCTTGTGTTACTTTTAAAAAACAAAATATGTGTTCCCTGTTTTTACCCTTCTACGGGCTTTGCATTTCCAACAATTGACAGCCTGTCTTTTTTTTTTTTTTTTCCTCTGTTCCTTTTTGTATTACTGTGAATAAAACTGGGTGCCAGTATGTTTTTCAGATTTTATTCCTCTTGCAGGTGTTTTTTTTTTTTTTTTCCAGCAATACAAGTTCTAATAGTGGGTCTTGGAGGAGAATGGGCCAGTATTTTATTTTATTTTTAATGTGTTTTATTTTTTAATATGGAGCTCTATATTTTGTAATAAATACATATTGAAATTTCCATTTCTCTTGTTTTATTTTCAGACATTTAACAGACGTTTTCTTAATATTCATTTACTTCTCTAGTGTATTTTTTATTATATCCCATTTCTAATTGTTTATCTTGCATTTCAAAATCCTTTTGTCCTTAAACATTTTCTTTTAATTCTCATGGATTGCCTTTTTGCTATACCTTTAAGCCATGGTTTATAGTGACAATTTAAATTATGCACATCTATGCTGTTGAAATAGCATTGTTTGGATTTTGTTGTTGTCCAAGAAAAATGTCACATCCGAAAAGTTAATCTCTGTCTCACAAAATTCTGAAGTAAAATTTTAATTAAAGTCGTTATGATTAATATATTCCAGAAATATATCAAACTCTGGAGATTCATAGATGATAAATCATCTAGGAATATCTGCCATAGGACCATGTTTGCCTCCCAGCAATGTCCACCCCAGATTATAGGATCCCTTTAAAGTAGTAGGATCCCTTCCCAATATCTCATAAGGGTATTGGCATAGCTATTATAGCATATTATGCTGGGCAGCATTATGACTTGAAGAGCTTCATGTGAGTTGTAGTTCAGCAACAACTGGAAATCCATCTTTTGGACACCCTTAAAGGGACACTATAGTCACCAGAACAACTACAGCTTATTGAATTTGTTCTGGTGAGTAGAATCATTACCTTCAGGCTTTTTGTTGTAAACACTGTCTTTTCAGAGAAAATGCAGTGTTTACATTACAGCCTAGTGATAACTTCACTGGCCACTCCTCAGATGGCTGTTACAGATCCTTCCTGGGTCATGGCTGCCTAAAATGCATCCAAACATTCAGTATCTCCTCCCTCTGCATGCAGACATCTTGTTTTTCTGATGCAAACAGCAGGCAGAGTTACAGCTTCAGGCTTGAATACAAGTAAGATGTTACTATTTTAGGGAGGCATGAGGGGGACAGGGTGGCTAGATGGTGGTTTTAACCCTATAGGATCAGGAATACATGGTTGTGTTCCTGACTCTATAGTGCTCCTTTGTTATAAACCTTGCTTGTCCTTTCAGTTACTTATGCTATGTGTGACGTTTCTGATATCTAACATGTTATTGGCACATCTAAGCACCAGAGTGGCTGCTGAAAGTTAAGTTTATGAATTATTAAATTGATATAAAAAAAAATCCCATACAGTCGTCTGATGTACAAGAATTATAAATTGTTCCAGTAATGAAAGTCCTTCATTTAGTCATCAGTGGATTACTGTAGATGCAATTGCTTCTTGTGCAAACCTGACCTTGATGGTCGCATTGACCTTGTATTTCCCCAGGCATCAGTGCTAAGATTACTACTTGGCAATAGTGACTAAAAATAAATTGTTGTTGCTATATTAATTTTCTATTACACTCCAACCTTCTTATAAAGTTTAGATGTAGAAGAGGAGGTAGCTCTAGGTGAACATATTATGTAGGCACAAAGACAATGTTAGCTTGCAATATTGACATGTGCTGGTTTCTTGTTTGAAATGATGACATTGAGATAAGTATAAAGTTAAGCTCTGGATGGCTGTTTCTAATGAGATAATATTTGATGGGTTAGAATATAGCTTTACTTCAATTATATGCGGACGTTATCATTATTATTATTGGCATTTATAAAGTGCTGACATGTTCTGTGGGCATGTACAACTGGGGGGAAAAACAGTACAATATTCACAGACCAATGTAAAAGTTAAAAAGGCTCTACCAGTGAGCGGAGATCTAGCTGTTAAAGGTCTTTAATAATAGATTGCATGTGTGCTTACTAACGTGATGATGTGAGATCATCACTCTGTTCATGAACTAAGTGTTACCAGAGCATTGCAAATTTCCTTTTGTGGAGTGGTACAAACAGCTCTGATGCAGTAGAGAATTTACAATAAATGGGCAAATTTTGGGGCCAACATAGCAAAATTGAAAAACTAGTTTGGTGTAATATCCTTAAATATTTCTCTATAAAACATACATTAAGATTGGAGATGAATCAAAACAGCTTATTTTGTCAGCCTAACTCAGTGTAAAAGCAATTATTGGATACAAGGAATTAAAACTGTTGTAATGGTAAATTGTTAGTTTGTAGTAGTAATTTGCAATCTTGAAAACAGTGTATCTGAATTTTCAGTAGAGAGCTATTCTTTCAGAAGTGAGTCTTTTTCAGTATTAGTAACTATCAGCAAGGGAGAAAAGGGAACACCGCAAAACAGTTCCTTAATGGAACATTGCAACAAAAGCAGAGCGTATGAGAACATTCTGGGAACAATAACAACCTCATTGGAAAGAAGTAGTTATGGTGCCAGCTTACCTTTAGCGGTTATACCGTCCACTAATGGTTTATTACCAAAGTCTTCAATCCAGCACCATTGACCTCTGCCCCTTTTCTTCTGATGCTCTGAGATTCTGGAAAGAGGAAGTCTTGGACAAAGATTGGTTCAAAGCATCAGCTGATGCTCTAAGCCAGTCATTAGCTCCCCATTCACAAAACTGCTTGATAAATATACAGTGTTAACCTCAAAGTTGGCTCTCCAGTGCTGCTCCTCACTGTCCCAATTGACATCCGGTTTCCAAATTTCAGCTAGAGGAAGCATTGACTGCTGCCAGGCAGAGGCACCACTGACTGGCTTAGAGTGGTCAGATGGCGCTCTAAACTAGTCAATATCTGCCTAATAATAAAAAGGTACATACCTTTTTTATGATCGAGAAGCTACTGATTGGCTTAGAGTGTAAGCTTATTCTCTCAGCTAGTCAGCGACACCTACTCCGCGAGGCTTGGTGTTTAGGAATCAAAGAGAAGTGATGGGACAGGGGCAGAGCTAAATAACAGTGGATTTAACTCTGTGGTCAAACTTTCTCTGTACAATATAATCCTGGAATTAAAGCTGCTACCAGGGACCTCTGGACACCATAATAACTTAATTCAGATGAAGTTACGGTGCTTGGAGTGTTTTGTTTTAGCAATGCTGTCTATGGAGAAGCATAATCTAGTAGACATTCAAAGGAGCCAAACTTCAATTAGTGGAGTCCAAGAAGCAGCACAGTATCATAATGTAGATAAGTTAATCATAAAGAGCAAGCCAGAACAGTTACCAGTCCTTATGAAAAGTCTAAACAGCAGAACTTGAGGGTGATCAAAGGAGCAATATCGAAGAGCCAAGTCTAGAGCCACAGGAATTTACACAATCCGAATAACAGAACCATAGAGAGTGATCAGGTAACTAATGGACAGTTATTTTGCCAGGAGAGCGATTATAAGCAGGCTTAACAAATTCATAACGCCAGAAAAGGCAGAACCCAAAGTCATAAATTACATTACTAATCCGGAGTGGGGGTGATATGAGCACCTGAAAAGAAGTACAATTAGGCAAGTGGAGAACATGAGGGTTACGACCAACATGCTGAGTATAATAAGAGTGCATCATAGCAGTTACAGGGCTTGTTTAAATAGCTTGCCAAGATGTCAGTACTCTGGTGCGTTGTTGTAAAGGAAAATAACTGCATACAATTTAAAGTAACAGCAACATATCTGAGTAAACTGTAAGGAGACCTGGCAAACTAGGGGAATTATGACATTTGTTTTGAGACTTTTTCTAATTTGACTATTTCGACCCAGCATTTGCATTTGCCTTGTCAGCTCTTCATAAGTCATAATTATAAACCGCTGGAGTTTTGTGTTTAGTTTTAACAAAAATAATCATTTTGTTGGGGCTAAAAGTATTTAGGTGCGTTAAATGCATCCAAATCTTTCTCTCACTCAGTCACGTAATGGTTCTGCTTGACCACTGTACAACTTGGAGACCAAGGTGTTTTACTGTGTGCCAAATGGTAGGAGCAGCTTTGAAACACAGTGCATAGATGGGGCTAGGCTCTGTACTCTCCTTCAACCCTCTTTTACGACAGATTGCTTTGAGGGAGGTGCTAAATACTGATCAACATACAAGGCAGTCAAATTGTGGTGTCCCAAATGTTGATGGATTACAACTCCTAACTGACTTTGTCTGAAATAAAACATAGTTGGTAGGTTGGCCAGATTAAAGTTTATTCAAGTAATCTTTACATGACTACTTCCCAAAGCAGATGCCAGTTTCATTAGTCCTTTCACAAACTGGCACCGTGGGTGCTCTTTCATTTCCCCTATATGCTGTCTCCCAATTTAATCAGGTGCTAGACAGTGATTAGAAAGCACTATGCTGGTTTCTGGGCATAGCTCAGTGGGAAGCAGGAAGGTTTTACAGTAGACGACATTAGATGCTCAGTTAATTTCAAGACCAAGATAGCAACATTTCCAGACTCTTATTTGCTAAAATAGCTATGCAGCTCCTCACATGTAGACTGCGCAAGACTTTATTATTATTATTTTTTTACTATACACTGTGTATGAACGTCTGATAACCACAGTTAATCTCTGTGTCTGGATGTTGGATAACCCTAAAGTTTAAAGTGTACAGGTCTTGGCACACACAGTTTAATGTAAAATTAAAATAGTTTTCAGGTATACATGCATTAGCATATTTGTCATTGAATGTATAGATTGGAAGAAAAACCTATTTAAAATAGGTCTGTGTTCTGAGACCAGGATAGCTGTAGTAGTAGAGCACACGTAGAAACCAAAATGATTACAATCCCATTCAAGATTACATATGACGCAACAGATAATGGCCGGTGAACGGCCGTTCGAACGACAAATTAAGCAACATGAGAACACAGGAGGAGAGGTGAGTACTGTGGGAAAATTGCTTTAAGTCGTTAAATTAAAATCATATCTGACTTTGAGAAAGTTTCTAGTTTATCTATTTGACCTTTAATTTGAAATTCCCTTCTTTTTATGTTATACTTAAATTCAATACCCTATTTTAAAGGGATACCGTAGGCACCCAGTCCACTTCAGCTCATTGAAGTGGTCTGAGTGCTGTGTCCTTTTTTAACTTAGTACTGCAATGTAAAACCTCTACCAGACAGCCTATGGGGGTGCTTCTGGAATAGTAATGGACTTTTGGTCCATTATCTGACGCTGGACGTCCTCACTCTGCATCAGGACCTTCAGCTTCAGATTATCAATGCTTTCCTTTGGTGGAGGTCTAATGCGCGTGTAGCATTTACCGCGCATTAGACCTCGCTCATCGCGGGACGTTGAAGGGGCGGGGCTTTGACCCAGCGCTGAGGGACATTGGTGCTGGGATAAGGTAAGTAAATAAAGGGCTTTTAACTCTTTATTTACTAGGGGTAGTGGGGGCGAAGGAGGGGGGAGGCAGAGGGATTGGTAGTGCCAGGAATACAGCTTTGCAATGAGTTCCAAGTTGGAAAAAAAGATGTTGCTTGTGTGCCATAAAAGCCAAATTCATGCATTGCTTTGAGAATTCTTCATAAATTAAACAAGTAAAATGTGGGGGAAATATTGGCCTCTCCCCAACCAGTTCTTCAGCATAGCACTCTAAGTTGACAATTGACTGGCAGAGGAAAGCAGGGAAAACTTACAGACAATCCTACTGTTTTATGGCACAGCAGCCACATTACATGCAATGCTAGATGCTCTGTTAAAAACCATTTGGTTTGAGACATGTTTATTAAAGGCACGAGTAGATGTGACAAAAAAGTACTAACATACCAAATGTGTTAAGCTGTTCAGTCACCACTACTGTTTCTTCAGGTAAGTCTGTTTGTCTGGTGTTTCATTTTGTGAAATTTAATGTCATTTTGCTGCTGCAACTATAACAGTTATGAAGAGGTGAAATTAACACTTTCATTACATGTAGACTGAGGTTTGCAAATACTTTGTTTTTGGAAAACAAATTTAATGTTTCTCTTTGTAATTTGTAAGATGGAGTATTTATCCTAAATGCATAATGACTCAACCCATAGCTTAATTGGCTTATGCGCCAAGTATGGAATTTAATACTTTTGGTTATGGGTAAAAATCTCGGAAGAGTCAACTCAGCCTTTCAAGTCAACATCTATTAATAACTGCTCTTACAATCTGTAAGAATATGCTAAACAAGTCCCCTTGTTGAGAAAAGTGCTGCATAAAAAATAATTGCTATTATTATGATGTCAAATGAAAAAAAAAAAATATTAGGCCAGGTTGCACATTTATTTGACATAAAAAAAATGAACATAGAGATGTAATTATTGGATGAGAGAAATGTATTTGTAGCTACTTTTAATTCCATGAAAAATTATTGAATTCTACTTGGACTTCATTGTATTATTACTTTTATTCCTTAGTTTCAAGACTATCACAGCTTTGTCCTTCATGGATGCACAGTGGGGAATCCTGTACTGGAGAGGTTCATAGCCCTTTTTAATGGTGTATCCCAATGGATCCAACTGATGGTACTTAGCAAGCATACGCCACAGCAAAGGGCAGCTGTCATTAAACAATTTGTACATGTTGCAGAGGTATGCAGGTTTCACATTCTTTGTTTTATTTGCCATAATTACTGTCCTCTCTTAATTCTGAATCTGATCTAAATATAAATGTGGGATTTTAGGTAGGGATTGTTTGAAGGACAATATCCATAACTTGTTAGTGGGCTGGTGTTTTTTTTAAGAAGAGGTGGGTGCAAGGATATATTCTCAATAAGTAGGTGGGGAATATAACATTATCAAATTGAAAAGCAACTCTAATAAACGGATATGGATTGATAATGTGGAAAAGTTGGTGGGCCCAAATCATAGTCTTCCCATAAAGTCAGTTTGTGTTTTCCGCAGAGACTGCTTCAGCTACAAAACTTCAACACTCTCATGTCGGTGGTGGGTGGGCTCAGCCACAGTTCTATTTCTCGTCTGAAGGAAACTCAGTCCCATATCAGTCCAGAGACCACTAAGGTAACTACAAAGCCATGCAATTTTTGTGCATTATTCCTCAAAAATAGTTGTATTGAAATGTTCCCTTCCGATCACAAACCATTTTAGAGGTATGCAAGTCACAACAAAAATTAGCTGAAACAGTTTCTAAATAGTGAGTTTGTCTTCAACTGTCTTACTGTGGAATAGTTAATATTAGTTTTTTTTAACCTAAATTCATTTTTCAGATTCCAGCTTCTCAAAGGTAAAACAAGGTAATTCTTAAAGTAAACAAAGATTCTAATTTCCATAGTCTTCACAGACAATTGTATGGTAAAAAAGAAAAGAAAGGTTTATAGTTTAAGTGTATTTTTTTGGCAGAGAGGAAAATGTCTATGGATGTGTGTAGATTGCAATATTGCAGTCATTTAATAATCTTCATAAAGATTTTGTGCAGTGTAATAAAAATTACAACAAATGTATTTATCTATTGTCTTGCCTCACATAGCAAACTAATTAGTTGATATTGTTGCCTTTGAGTCTGCAGAATTCTAGAAGATAAATAGAAAAACTATATGTTCTTAAACAGACTGTAATTCAATTCTAGTTTGCCTTGTGACGTTAAGGCTGTGTAACCCAAGTATGCTATTCATTAAAATAAAATAGGGGTTTGAAATAAAAAAAAAAATTTGTACATTGCTGGTGTATCATTCTGGGGAGAGTCGGACCCCTGCCCTGGTCCCTGCTGACCTGTTATATGATGGTGAAGGTGGGGGCATTCATCAGGGCAATTCAAAGATATGCTGTCTAGGGTGCTCCTATTGCAAAGGGTAACACTGCTATGTGTCCGTTATTATCTGTTGCTGGTTAGTGGTGTTTGTGATCGTTCTTCAGTGATTTTTGTCTGCTGCATATAATGTTCTGTACATTCCAACCATTTTCATGTATATGTTTTGCCCATTACTGCAGAGCTCAGTCTCCATTTTTGTTCGCTCTAGGTGTTTGATTCACTCTTGGAGCTTCTAACTTCTTCAGATAACTATTCAAGGTATAGACGAAGGTTTGCTCTTTGTGAAGGTTTCCGTTTCCCAGCTCTTGGTGTGCATTTAAAGGACCTGATGGCTCTACATGTGGCTCTTCCTGATTGGAATGATAAGGCCAAAACCACCATCAACATCTCCAAAATGCGTCAAGTCTACAAAGTTGTTCATGAACTCACAGAAGCCCAGAGGTTGGAGCCACCAGTGAAGGCAAACTCAGATTTACTCAATTTGCTCACGGTGAGACTCCTGTTCAGACATAACCCAATAATGGCACAGAGTTAGAGAAAAAAAATGTGGTGAGACTGTGATTAATCAGATAAGAGTGTCTGTCTGAAATGTGTAGATTTGTTAAGCAGAAGAATAAATTTACAATTTTACCCAACTGTAGAGATTGACCTTGAATGAATGACTAATGAGTGAGAAGAGATAAATTACTTATAATATGAAAAGTTACATAGAGCCCAATGGAAATAAAACTTGACTTGTTAAGTAAGATGATTGTTGAATGAGATGAGTTAGTGTGAACCATAATATGGGAAATACATAATAAAAGAAAAGGGAAGGGGAAAAAAACAAGTGGAGACAGAAGCACAAGAAAGAGGAAGAACAAAATAAATTTATCTGCCAAGTGGCTCGCTGTATTTTACAATGAATATTCTGGACTTTCTGGCATTATGTAAAATGCTACTGTTTCCATTGATTTATGAACTGTATCTTTACTAAATAAAAACATAATAATTACCAGCACATCAATTGGGAAGCTCCGGAAATTATCAGTCTGCGACGAAACGTTTCAATGCAAAAACAACCTCATGATGTTCCGAAGACTGTATGTACTTCTGCTCTTCTCATGTTAATGAACGTGCTTAGTTTTCATGTTCTATAATGAGTCAGAGCTTGACTTTTAAAGTAGCAAAACTTGCAGTCCTAAGACATTTTGGTACAGTGCATAATTTTAAACAGACAAAATAAATATATATATCTATACTTGAAAAAATGTATATTTCTTCCCATGTTCTTCCCATGTAAATAAAACACAGAATTATCTCTTAATTAATCATGTGAATTAAATATCACACATGACCCACACTCATGTGTGGGTCATTCATTTCTAATTCAGCATATTGAAGATGGATCACATTTCAAAGAGTTTCATCAACACCAACTTGATTTAAATATATATATTTTTAATTCTAGGTTTCTTTGGACCAATATCGCTCAGAGGAAGAGATTTACCAACTGTCTCTTCAGAGAGAACCACGGGCACGATCTTCGGTGAGACAACAGTTACCAACACAATGTAACTACAAACCACTAGATGAACCTATTTTTGTAAAGTACTTTTTTTTTTTGTTAAGGAGAATTAAATAACTTTGCCCAAGCTCAACATAACCACACAAGCAGCTGTATAATGTGCTTTACTTTTAGTACATAATGGTACTAATTATAGTGATCTTGAAAAGACTGAAAAAGACAGCTTGATTCAGTTTGTTAAAGGGACACTATAGTCACCCAGACCACTTCCGCTCAATAAAGTGGTCTGGGTGCCAGGTTCCTCAGGATTTAAGCCTTCACATATAATCATAACAGTTTCAGAGAAACTGCTATGTTTACATTTGGGGTTAATCCAGCCTCTAGTGGCTGTCTTCCGGACAGCCACTAGAGACGCATCTGCAACGCTGGAGGCAAATTTTGCCTCCATCGCACAGAGAGTCTATCGTAAAGCATTGAGAAATGCTTTCCTATGGACTCTTTGAATGCACGCGCAGCACTTGCCGCGCATGCGCATTCAGCTCCAGTGACGTTGGATGGGGGAGCTGACGTCGGACGGGGAGGAGAGGTCACCAGCGCCGAGGGAGCCCGGCGCTGGATTAAGGTAAGTGGCTGAAGGGGTTTAACCCCTTCAGTCACAGGAGGGGGACCCTGAGGGTGGGGGCACCCTCAGGGCACTGTAGTGTCAGGAAAACCGCTTTGTTTTCCTGACACTATAGTGATCCTTTAACCCCCTCCGGACCATTGACGGAAAATTTCTGTCATTTACTAAAGTTAACCCCAGATCGCAGCGATCGCGGGGTTAACGGTGCTCTGGTCTGCCTCTATATTAGAGGCAGACCGGGAGCACCCGATCGGGCTGCCCCAGCACCGGTGCTCGCTCTGACAGGCTGTCAAAACGAGCACATGTGCTCAGTGTACTTACCTTCCTCCTCCCTGCACTTCCGGGTTCTGTGTGACGTGCAGGGAGACGGATCAGTGCTGCTGATCTTCTCCCTGTGTAAAAAAAATAAAAAAAAAATAAAGTTAAATTCCACCCCCCCTTTCCCCTGCTTTAATAAAATTAACCCCTTCCCTGCCAATTAATCACTGACTACAGTGATCAATTGGCAGGGTATACATTTTAATGTCATCTGATATATTTTTTTTTTTTTACCCCAGAGGGGTAATTAATTTTTTTTTTTAACCCTCAGGGGTTACATTTATTTTATTAATTAATTTAAATATTTAAAAATTATATATTTAACTAGCTGGGATGGGTGGAAGTCAGTGGGGAATTGGGGAATTTGGTGTTAGGCTAACTAGGGGTTAAAGTTAAAAAAAAGTTTTAAAATAAGCTTTAAAAAGGGAAAAAAAGTTTTAGTAATGTTTAAGATAAAAATAAAATACCACCCCTATAACATTATTATACTGTAATCTAATTTCTTTTAACCCCTGAGGATTAACTTTTATTTTTTTTTAACCCTCAGGGGTTCAATTTTATTAATTAATTTAAATATTTTATAATTATTTTGCTAGCTGGAGTGGGTGGGAGTTATGGGAAAGGGGGGAATTTACTGTTGGTGCTGCTTACTGCTAGGTAGGGGTTAACGATAAAAGAAAAGTTTAGAAAAAATTTAAAAGTGTAAAAAAAGTAAAAGTGTTAAAACATTTAATAAGTAAAAAAATTAAGTTTAAAAACTGGTTTTACAAAGTAAAAAAAAATACATTAAAAATGCTCATTGCCACTACACTTGGTACAAGCTAGCGGAAAAATGATCCCATGCTAAGGTTCAAAATATGCCTTTTGAATTACCCTGGGATGTCTTCTTTAAGAAATGGTATGCCTTTATGGTGTAATTGGATTAAATAGCCTGGTAAAATACTCTAAAATGGGACGTGGACACAGCGTAAAAATTCAAAATTTGAGAAACTGGAATGGCTGTGTCTCAAATGTGCCCCTTCAATGTCCACATATACCTGGCAAAGGTACATACGTGGGTATTGCTGTACTCAGCCGACATAGCTGAGCAACATATGAAGTATTATATAGTCGTAGCACACATAAGGTTTGCAAAATATACTGCGCAAACTCACTTTGTTTGTCAAAAAGGCAAAAAAACACTTATTACCACTACACTTGGTACAAGCTAGCGGAAAAATGATCCCACGCTAAGGTTTAAAATATGCTTCACACTGGGATGTGTTCTTTAAGAAATGGTATGCCTTTATGGTGTAGTTGTAATATGTAGCCTGCTCAAGTGCTCCAAAGTGGGACACTGACGCATCAAAACCCTCTATGAAAATTCACACTTTAAAAGTAACTTCACAAAATAGTGTCTAGGTCATACATTGGGAATATTGTTTTACTCAGAAGACTTAGCTGAGCATAATTTTGGGGGTTTGAACTTAGTGGCACATATGAAATGTACAAAATGCCCAGCAAAAATTTAATCCGTATGTAAAAAAATTCCCCAAATTATTTTTTCTCACATACTTTGGCATATATTGGTGAACAAAATGGGGGCATGTTAAGGCACAATATGCACCATATGAGATACACTGGAGTGTCTATTTTTACAAATGGTAGGCCTTTGTGGGTTTTTTTTTTGAACAATCAAACTGCTATAATACCCCAAATTTAAGCATAGGCCCATTAAATCCGCCTCTCAAAATTCTACTGTAAATGTTGAAACGGACAGGTCTCCTATATGGCACTGTAGCTTTACGAAACAGTGCCAAAGACATACAATGGGGGTGTCGTTGTACTCAGCAGAAGTAACTGAACACAAAATAAAACTTTGTACAGGAATAGCACACACCAACTTTACAAAATACACATGAGAAGTTCTTTGTTATAAGTTACAGATATATATATGTGTTACATCAAACTAAAGCCCTTTCTGTCCTTTAAAAAAACAGTATATAATATGTGTCGGTGCAATAAACGAGAGAGATGCAAATTGCAGTTGAACGCATACAGCAAGAAAATGCAAAAATTGCTTGTCATTAAGCGTAAGACAAGCTTCTGAAGCTGTGTCCTTAAGGGGTTAACTATTATAGCATGTAATATTCTGGTTTCCAAAAAAAAGAAAAACCACCAAGAATCTCCTTTTGTGAATCTCAGTGGATGGCCTCTTGTCCTATGTACAATCCTGTTATTTTTATATATAGATTATCCTAAATTATTTTTTTTTTGAAAATGAAAAGATAAGTTATTTTCCCCCGAATCATCTTGTAATTTATGCATAAAATTTATATTTGCAGCAGCACAAAATTGAGATTTTTCACAATTAACAGTAGCATATTAGTTGTCTCACCAACTGTAATAAGATAGATCAGATCGAATGTAATCATGAAGGGGCAATACATTAGTAACAGAAAAAAACAATAGGGGTTCAAAAGTAGAGCAATTATCATGATCATTCTATAGGTTTCCCTGGTGATTAGACCACTTTTAGTACTTTTCCCAGTATGACTCTTTTTATACAAAATCTGCAATCTATTTTGACTTATTTTCTTTTCTAACCTGGCTGTTTTTTTTTCTCTTTCTTCTCCAGCAAACAAATATAAAATCAACTCCATCCCCATCACCTCCAATGGAGGAATGGGCATCCCTCAAAGCTAAACCTGATCAAGCATTGCTGTGCCAGCACATAGAGAAAATGGTAGAGGTACGTACTTTGCTCAAGTATTTCTTCTTTATTTTTAATTATAACACTGCTAATGAAGCCTAAATACCATCGTATTCTTCTTCATAACCATTTTTACAAATGTGTTCTATGTTACATATGCTGTCTGTTCTCTTACCATAAAGGACAACGCCAAGCTGAAATGCATAGTTACTTAAAGAAGTGAAACAGAACAATTAAGTTACATTTTGTTAAATATTCATTTTTGTGAGGAGTTTCATAGGTTGTATTTAAAGTATGTTACCTGGTTTTAAAGTAATAATGACCAATGAGTTTCTTATTAGGTGTGTGTGTGTGGTTTTATTTCACAAACCCATACTGGCTAATTATTTTCTTATATAATATAATATTTTCATTACTGGAATATAATCTCTCTCTCTGCAGTCAGTGTTCAGGCTATTTGATGAAGATGGTGATGGTCATATCTCGCAAGAAGAATTCCACACTGTTCGTAGTAACTTCCCTTATCTGTGCGCCTTTGACGAGATTGACCAAAATCAGTGAGTGATATCTTTCATGTGCTTTAATTGTTGCCTCTGGCTGGATGACCTGTAAAATCTTTAGCAGCTACGTTATAAGGATTATAGTGCAGTGCTTTGCTGTTGTTTCTGGTAGAGCTTACATGACTGGACATGTTTTTTGTGTGTTTGGTTTGGTGGACAGTGCTGGTTCATAATTGGCCAGAGAGATTTATCGGTCTGATTGACCACATATATTTTCTCCGTAATTGGGGCGTTCCTTTTGCGTTCCAGAAGCCCTTCTGTGTTCCATCTAACCGGAAATAATTTCTAAGCGCCCTGACAGGCGTCTTAATTTATCCACTGTAGATTCCTTTATTTATTTTATTTTTATAACTTTATTATAAACTCTTGTCTCTTCCTCTTTTGGCACGTAGGGGTAAGGTATGGATTGTTGTGTATATAGTGTATCTATAGATATATTTTGCATGATCTGTGTTAATGATTCAGGTTAATGACTTTCACCCAAGTGAATTATTGTTTGACCTTTTCCTTGGCATTCCCTGCTATATATACACACTTATGTTTGTTCTGTGGTGTTCGCTTGAAAAATACCTCTTAGAAGGTCGAAACGTTGCTGCTTTTTTTGTTTCATTAAATCTGCCTGACGCTTTAACACTCTGAGTGCATGGGAATTTATTTGTGGCCTTCATATTCAATCCAGTCCGAAATCAGTAGATCATTTTTGACTGGGTTTGCATAAAGTCCAAGACACTTTTTGTGTAAATGTTGTGTGTGAAAGCGCATTATAATGTTGTCGTTGGAGAAACATCTAAAATCTAATGCATGATTTGTGAATGGTTTCTAAAGAAAGCATTGAACAGGACACTCCTCACACCCTAGTAACCTATTCACTTTGCAAAGACCATAGAGCAGGCAGATTCCCTGTCCCACTGCTTTCAATTGCAATGCTTTGCAGCAATTTATGTCACTGTAACCACACTTAGGATATTTCCTCCCTGCCTTCCATATATACAGTGTGCAGAAAACACCCAGCCACGTGATCACATTTTGAATGGAACTGTTAACAAGCTATTAGAGGCCACATTACAGCTTCTATAGGATTCTGCAACAGTTACATTAAATAAGTGCTGCAATGCCTTTTTGTCAAATTCTCATGTAGTTGGCGGTTTATGGAATATACTTGGCTCTCTTTGAAAATCCTGACTGACTGCTCCGTTCCCCAGTTTTGGCAACAGAGCTTATTGCAGAAAATGCTAAGTCATGGACTTTGAAGGAAAGTGAATGAATGTGAAGTTTGGTTTTCCATGGTTGTAAAGTTTGGTTCTAAATTGTGATCTCTAACTTGATTAAAGTGCTCAGCTATATACTATAAATGTTATTAAAGAAATTAGGTACTCACCAATTTAGAGACAAATCCCCTCATTTGTTTTATTTTTCTACCTGGTAATTATACCTAGTAGATCAACGGTTTTTAATAATATGTGCATTGCATTAGTTTTTTTTTACCATTAAGTGTGCATTTTCTCATGTAACCAAACACACCTATAAAATAAAAACACAGGTGAAGGTGTAGCGCCCAGGGTGTCGTTGAAGTGTATATATAATAAAACAATGAGAAAAATAAAACAATAATGGCGAAGCATGTAACGTTATAATAAATAGAATCAAAGCACACTCACACTTTTCAGGAGCTAAGATGTAGCTCCAAATTGAGCTTCTGGGCAGAATGATCGCCGCCTACAGATATGGTGGATTATAGACTCTTACAGTAGGTTCTTGTAGTAGATGTGACTCTTGTAGATATATGGGGAAAATAAAACTATATAGTGCAGTATAGCAAATAAAAGTGTATGATTAAAACTAACAGGTATGCACTCACATGTCCTGGAGAGCCTGGAAAGCGGCTAATCTGCAGAGCCTGGAAAGCGGCTCTGCAGATTAAGTGTGGAGTGGTATAATCCCCACTCTTGGATATTGGTTGTTGGTGTTTTCTCTCCGATGATATAAATAGGGGAAAACCAAAACCAAAATAGTGTACATCATATGGAGTGCAAATTATGATAACAAAAGTTAAAATCTACTCACATTTAATAGAGCAAATAAGGATTGCTCTATCCAACAGGTATAGGTGGATTTATCCCCACCAAGGATATAGGTGTTCGCGAGTTCAGCAGCAAGCAGGTCCAATAAAAAAGTACTTATATTGATAAAAAGATAAAATATAAAAGGAATAAAGTAAAATGGGTATATAAAACAATTTCAAAATATACTTAACGCGTTTTGCTAATTGAATGGCTTTATCCAAAGTGTTATTGATCATGTATCAATAAAAGTACTTTTTTAATGGACCTGCTTGCTGCTGAACTCACAAAAACCTATATCCTTGGTGGGAATATATCCACCTATACCTGTTGGATATACTAATCCTTATTTGCTCTACTAAATGTTAGTAGATTTTAACCTTATCCTAATTTGCACTCCATATGGTGTACACTATTTTGGCTTTGTTTTTCCCCTATTTATATATTCGGAGAGAAAACACCAACCACTGATACCTGTCATCAGTTTTATTCATACGCTTTATAAAACTTTAGTTTTATTTTTCCCATATATCTATGAGAGTCATTACTACAGGAATCTACTGCAAGAGTCAACACTCCACCATATCCATAGGCAAGGATCATTCCACCCAGCTCCTAAAAAGTGTGAGTGTGCTTACTTCTATTTATTATTTATTGGAACTGTTATGTACTTCATTGTTCCATTTATCCCCTTGTTTTTATTATATATACTTCAAGGACACCCTGTGCGTTACACCTTCCCCATTGTTTTTATCTGCCTGTACATGGGACGAGAGACCCCGTTTTTGTTGACTCTATCAGTATCTGCAAAGCGCTGAATTCCTTCTGTTTTTTTACATCTATAAAATAAACATGATTCTTTTTCTTTTCATTATTTTTTTTTCATTTTGTTAATGAGCTCTGACATTTTAAATTGTTTTAAAATGCTGATATTTTTTTCCTACCATTCATACAAGCACTCATCATTTTCCCATGTATTGCATGTGCTTTACAGACAGGGAAGTTTGACGAAGCAGAATCCATTTAGCATAAACAAACAACTTTTCTGCTTGTCTGTGCTTTTGACAAAAATAATATATATATTTTTTTATGTTTATACAGAGATGGAAGGATCAGCAAACAAGAGATGACCTCTTATTTTATGCGAGCTAGCTCGGTGTTGGATTGTAAAATGGGATTTATCCACAATTTCTCAGAGAGGACATTCATACGACCTGTGTCTTGCCAACACTGCGGAAATCTGGTAACGGTTACTGTGTTCCTTTTGTGATCATTTATAGTGGTATTTGTTTGCATAATGGATAAATAGTCATATTGTTTTTGAATCAATATATGTGTTGCAAATAAATCCCATATGTGTACAGTGCGGGTTTGTTTGTCAGAGCATAGTGTGGGCAATACAGATTGAGTGATGCACCTACTGTATGGACAGTGACATGAAACAATATTGTCATAGCTTTGCAATTGCAACAAATTGAATTGAAAAGGAAACCATGAACACGGGTATATATGGACTGTTTGAAAGTATTTACATCCATAAACAGTGAATCAGACGTAAAATCCATTATAAAGAAAATTCTAATGACTTGTAGAATCAGTGGTGGAAAAATAACAATTTGGACGAATTCAGGCCGATTGGTAATTCTGCCGAAATACTAGACTCCTAGCCATCAAATGAACTACTACTGAAGCAACCAAAATGCCCACCAATGACTGCTACCACCCATGTAGTGGGTCAATAATTAGTGGCATCTATAGACACCCAAACCAGTTCATCCCTTCATTAAATGGGCTAGGTGCTATGCCACCCTCATTTTAACCTTGCAGTTGAAAAGTTGCAGTTCTGCAGGAAGAATCGGTAGGGAGAAAAGTAAAATTTACAATGTTATCCCTAGCAACAAAGCGCCCCAAAAATACATCCTGCTACCATAAATAAATGTACCCGCAGCTGGGCAAAAATGAAAAGCCAAATTTGGCAGCAAAACCACAGTATTGCAACATGACTCTGTGGTCCTTCATGGCTCCACAATAGGTCCCATCCTCAGACACACACAACTGACAGAGAGCAACTGTGATGGCTGTTTTACATGATTCCATCTGGAACAAGAAAGGTAGAACTGCTATTGCCAATGAACAGACCAGGGCTTTGGAAAGGCTCCTGCTAGCTGTCCAATAGACTGCCAGTGAATATATTAACATAATAAGACATCAGGGAGAGCAATGTCTTAGGCAAGGTCTTAGGCACTTCTTGGGCCTAATGCTGCAGCTGCCTCTGATGATAAGTTAAATAGAAATAGCAGACCATACAGGGAACTATTATCTCCTCAAGAGACAGGAAATGCAAATGTGATATTAAAAATATCACCACGGAAACTGGTTTCATGCTTCAGTGGTCAATTAAAGTTTTGTTCCAGGCAAAAAGAGAGCCCTTTGTTTTTTATTTCTTTTCCCCATTTTTACTAATTATATCGCAAATTGTAAGAGTGACTTAACATGGCTTTTACAGGGAGATATAGAGTGGATTATATGAAAATTCAGATGCTGTTATTTCAAAATGGGTGCCCCTTTTTTTTGTGAATATGGTTTTTATTCATTTTGCATGTATTAAGGTTCGATGAGACGCACAGGTCTCCATTGCATGGTATGACAATAGGTAACAAGTCGGGCTCGTAGGCCCCATCATAGAAGGCCTCGCAGGTCCCCATTTTCTGGTGTTACGCTTGTTCGGGAATATAAGTTAAGTTACGTTTTTATAAACTGGGTGAACAATATGCCAGGTAACCGTACTTGAACTGGGTTAATCAGTCCTTGATTAGGTGTCAGTGTTTGTGGAGTGAGCTCCGTTCTCTGTGTCATTTGTACACGTAGGAACTATGGTGTATGCGTTGTGTCCCTTCTGTTGTGTTCGAGTTCCGTCTATGTGTCGGCGTTCCTCTGCTATCTTGTCTGGTCACACAGTGTGTCAGGGGCTCATTCTGCGTGGGAGCCTGGGAACGTAGGCTTCCCCTATGGTCTCTGTCGTCGGGCATCTCATAGGGCCCTGTGTCTCTAGCCGTGCGGTATTGTCCCTGTTGGGCTTGTGTTTTCCCCGCCATTACTATCAGTATTTCCCGTGTTTAACCAGGGATATGGTGACATTGCGGGCAGGGGGTATCCTTTTGTTGGGTGTGTGGTTACGGCATTAGCCGTGTCATTGCCGGGCCTGTCCAGGATTATCACAGTTGTTCGCGTGTTTTGGCTTTGGGGTGTCATCCCGGACTGGTCTGGAAGTGTGTACCAGTTTGTGTTTGTTGTTGTTCCTGATTATGGTATCCCTTATTGCTGTGGGTACGGTGGGGATGATCCAATCAATGATCGTGCTCGGGTGGTTCAAGGGGAGGGGGGTGGGGAATGCATTGGGGTGGGAAGAAAGGGTGGTGGTTCCGTTCAGTTCGTCTGTCGGCCGTCTAGTGTCGTCTGAGGTGTGTGTTCTGAGTTCTATCTGTCTGTGTCGTGGTGTCCGTCAGTGTTAGGTCTGAGTTCTAATTGGAATTCTTCTTTTGCTGTCTCTAGAATCCAGTGCGTCCAAATGCTCATGTAGGTAGTGGGTGTAGTATTGGCCGTCATGGTCAGTTCCTCTATCGTCCTGAGTTCCTCCATTTGGCTAAACCAGGTCGATAGTGGGAGTGTCACTGTTTGTTTCCAGAATTGGGGGAGCACTCATTTGGCCACGTTAAGTATTCTAATAGTCATGGATTTTGTGTATCTGGAGCAGGGAACTGTTGTGTGGTGTAGGAGCATCGCTGCCGGTTGCAGGGGGGGGGGGCGCATCTGTGAATTTCTCTAGCATTTTGTGTATCCTCTTCCAGTAAGGTTGGATCAACGCGCAATCCCACCAAATGTGTTTCGTGGTGCCTACCCCTCGTTCACATCTCCAGCAGAGTCTGGAGTGGTCTGGGTTTACGTGGTGAAGGAGGTGTGGTGTCCTATACCAATGTGTTAGAAGCTTGTAGGCCGTTTCCTGTGTTTTTCTGTGAGTGGAACAGTGGTGTGTAAGGTAGCAGATGTTAGCGTTTTACCCAGGGCGGCCTCCCATTTTCCCATGAAGAGGGGTGTCTCGGACGGGGTTTCTGATTGGAGCATGGAGTATAGGAAGGACACTCCGTGTGGGAGCGGGTCTTGGTGTGAGCTGACCACTTCTATCGTGGTCCGGTCTCTGGCGAGTGCTGGTCCCTGTGGCAGGGAGTGGACATAGTTGGTCAGTTGGGCATGTCGGAAGTGGTGCATAAAGGTCGGGGGCATCTCTCCCATCATATCCGTTAGCGTTTTACATTTCCCTCCTTGGAGGAGGTGGTGTAGGCATGGGGATCTGTCCAGGAGGATGTGTTTGAGGGTTCTTGGGTCTAAACCCAGAGGGAAGTCCTCGTTGTGTGTCAGAGGTAGGAGGGGGGAGGGGTACGGTGCCATATTCCCCTTCTTTGCGGCCCTCCTCCACACTCTCATGGTGTGTCTCGTGTATATGGACATGTCGCCTCTATCGGTTGTGTCTCGGCCCCAGGGAAGGCCCGAGATCGGTCTGCCTGCTTCTGCCTCTTCCACCGTCTTCCATAGTTTGCGTACTCCGTCCTTAGACCACTCCATGATTCTCTGTAGGTGTGTGGCCACGTAGTACTGGTGGAAGTCTGGGAGGGCTAGTCCCCCTTTGTCTTTAGGACATGTCAGTATGGAGGGTGCCCCTTTTTGATATCCAATAACTAGGTTATTCAAGAGGTATATGATATTAAATGACACTAAGTATAGTATAATTTTTGGTTGGTTAATATGTTGGTGCTGTAGAATTGATAATATCTAGAACTATCATATTGGCTAACTGGAAGCAAAGACAATCAAAATGTGAGTTGCTATCGCAGGAGCAACATTAACTGTGTGACCTGACACCGTTGTTTTTATTTCACTTTAGGAAACAATCCAATGAAGGCCAAGGCCTTTAAGAGTAAACACAAAGTCAAGAACTTAGACCTCACTATTAAAAGATACATCACATAGGATAATGCCAAGTGCAAGGAGCAAGCCCAAGTAAACAAATATCAAGGACATTGTCAGGGAAATCAAAATATTCATAAAGGGATATAGTGGCAGTTAGTTGCCTTGTGTTCTGCAGGCAGTTCTACTGCTCTCTGTCACACTATTCCCCAGGAAAAGTTTCTTGAGTTAACAGGGTGGAGGGGTTATAAAGGCTCTTCTGAAGCCAATGTGCTGGCAGTGAAATAAACACACTGACATCGTGGAGGAGGATTGTTCTGCCCCTGTTTAGGGTACCACTCACAGACCTCTGTGAATGGTGGCACTAGAGCAATAGATAAAAGGTATGTTCTAAATTAACCACTTCTAAAGGAATTACATTTATTTTATCACTGATATATGCTAAGGTGACTTAGTCATGTAGGGTCCATTATAATATTATGGTTTATTCTATAGTTGACATTGATGGTTTAAAGGGTTCCTACAGGCACCAGACCGCTTAATCTCATTGAAGTGGTTTGGGTACAGTGTCCCTGTTCCCTTAACCCCAATGTAAAACATGCCAGTTTTAGAGCTGTGTAGAGTTTTACAGCTATAGACAGTGTTAAATGTGCATGCGCATTGTGTCCCTCCCCTTGGCTGACGGCGGAGGAGGAGACTGACAGAGCGCTGAGGGACATCGGAGCTGGAATCAGTTAAGTGTTTAAAGTTTTTTTTTTTAACCCTTTACATTGCCAGATTGTCTCTACAGTGTTAGGAATACAAAGCTGTATTCCTAACACTACATTCTTCCTTTAGTGTGTATATAGTGTTTGAGTATATACTTTTTATAAACACCTTATGCCTGTTAAACACATTCCTTTATGTTGTTGTTCAGAAAGCAGGCCAACCCCCACAGCCTAACCCTAATTTCAAACCGAAAAAAAGCCTTCTTCATCCATAGTGGCAATCAGATTTATCTTTGGAACAATAAGATGTTGATTTGTTCACGTTAGAAGGGAACAGTAAAATACTGCAACACATGTAAAACAGAAAATTGTGTATAACTTAACAATAAAATAAAATGAAGCTACTGATTATTTTCTTGGTTTACAGTACATTTTGTTTAGAAGTTTACAGTGACTTATCGTTGTTGGAGGACGGAGTACACAATCTTGTTTAAATTGCTTTAAATTTCTCTCTTGTGTTAAAAGTAGGTGATTGGAGTATTACTGTCACTTGCTTCATGAATTATATTTCTTTTTTTCAGATACTTGGAATTTATAAGAAGGGCTTAAAGTGCCGATGTGAGTATTTTGTGTTCTATCTTTACAGCAGCTAAACCATGTAGAAAGCATTTTTATAAGGCAGAACTACATATCACACTGCAACAATGTTCTATTGATGCCAACCATTGGATACAAGGACACATTTCCATCTAGGGAAATTACATTTATAAGGAAGGGTAATGCCGTCTGTACCAATGGTTAATCTGAAGATGAAATGAAAACGTAATGTTGCCAGAAGTACATGTCTTCCAATAATGTAGCATTCATTGTTTCTGGGTATGTTTTGATTAAACATCACAGCTTACTGTTGTGGTTATAGTTTAAGACCTTTCCATTGCACTAGTTTTTTTTTTTTTTTAAGTGAATATGCTACTTGTGCTCTTTTAATAACAAAACAGATTTTTGGCCAATTCCTATATTCAGCAGGGATAGAGATTTAGATTTTGACTAAAAGTCACGTGTTTTATTATAATGTTTCATTGGCTCTTTGACCCCTTATTTTTTTTAAATTTTTTTTTTAACAGCCTGTGGGGTTACTTGTCACAAGCATTGCAAAGATCGTCTCTCCATAGAGTGCAAGAAGAGGTCAAAAAGTGTAAATGAAAAGAGAGAGTCATCTCACAATCCTCGCCAATTCTCCTTCTCCTTGCCAAGGTCATTTAAGAAAACAGCAGTACAACCAGGTACATTTTTAATAACCCTTTGTTTAATATTTCAACCTATGTATACCACTTTAATGGAATTTCAAATTAGCTGTACTGTCTTTAGAAAAATGTTAGTAAACCACAAATCATTACAGTAACAATTAAGCACTTGCACATATCCCACAATAGCATTTTGTATTCTTGGCGGTTATGTTATAATGGTTAAAAAAAAAAAAAAAAACACAAAACCTTGCTGCACTGCAGAACATATGTTTAGGCGCTCTTGGCTCTCATGAGGGTTTTATTAATCAGATGTTTATAGTATACTTTTAGACTCTGCATACACTACTTAACTTTAATAATCTCTTCAATTTCAACCAACAAAGTAAACATTTCTGTCACTTTCAACTCAGGTCCTCAGTGTCTCCAGTCCTCATTTGCTGCCCAAATTATTGCTGCTTATACAGGGGACACTCTGCCAATTCTTTACCAACATCACTGTATGCTTGGGCACTTAAAGGAGAAATGATTTATGCTTACATGCATGCTTGCCATTTTCTCCAGCAGATCCATACACAAGTGTACCCTGAGCTTACAACACTGAAAGCGTTGACTAATTGGCATACTGTGCCTGAGAAAGCATGTAATTTGAAATAAAAGAATTTAAAGATGTTTTAAAAAAGTAACTCAACCAATAGCTAACTTCTAGCAAGACATTACTTGTTAAAATTGAATAAGTGACCATTCCTCCTTTAATTTGGCCTCATTGCTTTTGTGTTTGAATTCAGTGATTCTGTTTTAAAAAAAACCTTATTTAAAAAAGGACCGTATCTAAATAAAGCACATAACACAATACACAATGTTATAAGTGATTTCTGAGAGATTTATTTTCCTTCTTGCCTTAGAGAGAGACCCACAGAGTCTGTATATGCTGTGAAACACTGCAAATACAGAGTTTATTCCTTTTACTGCTAAAGGTATAACAACACCTCTGGCTGCATCATTGGGGTGCCATTAGCCAACCCAGAAGAAGAGTAACGATCTGGCCAATGTCAATTTTATGCATATTTAATCCTCTAAACTGATTTTTGCTAAGTCCCATGGTCACCTTTCCTTACCTATTCACTTAAGGCTCGTGGCTGCTTTTGATGCTGTGTATCCCAAGACCAGTTACTTTTACGATAAAGCTGGCTCACATCATACTTGTCTAACTGCTTCTAACTGGTTAATTTGTTATAATGCCTTTCACACTTCACTGGTTTCTCAGTAGACCTACCCTTCTCCATCTAAACCTCTTTTCTAAAAACATTGTTTGATTTACAATACTTTTACTTATTCTATATTCAAATGATGCTTCTAAAACCCCCTTTCTCTCCCCAACTAAATTAGCATACGTTATCTGTGTTGTATTTTGTTCTATTTTGACTTACCACTGTTAATTTTGATGGTGAGTTTCAAATTAGTTTGTCATAGTCTTTTTACTAAAAAGCCATTTTAGTTTTAGTCATATTTTAGTAATCTGAATTGTTTTAGTCTAGTTTTTAGTTAACTAAATCTCCAGTAGATTTTAGTTGACACAACGAAGTCTAATGGGTTTAGTTTAAGCATCTGTCTCTTTTGCCCCTTCCACAGCCCCTCTGGGTGTCACTCAAAGTCCTGGTTCATCTCTTTTACCCCTTACCCAGCTCTTCTGTGGCTCTTTGCCTTACCTCCCAGCCCTTCTGTGTGTCTCTTCCCCCCCCCCCAGCTCCTTGTCTGTTTCTCCCCAGCCCTCTGTCGCTTGTGACCCCCGCCACTCCATTCATTGCATCTCCCCAACATGTCTCATACCCCAGGCCCCATGTGTCTTAATTCTAACCCCCAGCCCCTCCATGTGTCTCACTCCCCCAAGTCCCTCCATGTTCACATTTTCTCCCTCCAAAGTTCCTTCATGTGTTTCAATCCCCCAGCCCTCCATGTGTCTTATTCTCCCAGCCTCCCCATGTGTCTCATTTACTCTCCTCCCTTCCCCCAAGTGTCTTACCCGCAAATTTCAATTCCATTTTAGTCATAGTCTTATGACTAAAAAGTCATTTTAGTTTTAGTCATATTTTAGTTATCTGAATTGTTTTAGTCTAGTTTTAGTGGACTAAATTTCCAGTAGAAACAATGATAAAAATTGTTAGTCTATGAAATGAACACTGCTCCTTACACACCAATAGTCCTGGTTTTGTCAGTATTCCTACTGGAATACATACCTCCAAACTGGGTTCTGCAGGATTGTCCTGAATTCTGGCTTCTGTCCTGCTCTCTGGGGTTAGTCCTCTGATGTCCTGCATATATGTGTGCCTGGAAAATGTTCCCAATCAGCAGAACGTGAGCACATCAAAACACCTGCTATGGAAAAACATTTCAGTGCATTAATAAGGCTTTAAGGCCATGCCTAGAGTATTTCAAAAGTGCTCTCTCTGCATGGTCTGCTATGATTAGGGCCATGCATTCATGTGAGATTGACATTCCCCTTCTTTGGCAGACAACAACAAAATAGTCATCAACGCCCCCCAAGTGTTTAGGGGTCCCAAGCCCATACCCATCCACAGTAATAACCTGATACTTACCTTTGGTGGTCTTCCTCCTCCTTCTTAAATTCTCTGTTCTTTTGCCTCAAAAGGCCCAAAAAATCCATTAAGTTTCAAAGGGACTGTTGGGGAACAGTGGGTACTCCCCATTTATTTTATGTAGAGCTTCCAACTGCTAACCATACTGACCGAATGTAATCAAGGCCTTTGTTAGCATATCACATATACTGATTTATTGAAGAAAATTTATGATCTAAAGTGCCTTACAGTAACACAATAATTTCAATTTAAACCATGTCAGCAAGGAAAAAGTAACGCATTACCCATTTGTTACCTATGTTGTTTGTACTTGTTCTATTGACCTTGAAAAGCAAAATGTCTACTTGATGGAACTGACAAATTGATAAAATCACAATGCCATGGACTCTGATCATATTCCATTCAATTAAAGCATTTTGTGATCCACTTTAAAATTAATATGCCATTGCCTGTTCAAATATGACACAATTTGAAATGCAGTATTGCTATATATAAATGAAGTCTCTTAGGGTTTGTCTTTCTACAATTATGTTTTGCGTAGTAGATCCATTTTTTAATATTAAAATGTTTATCATCATGTTGAACTGGGTTATATCTTGTGAAAACTATATAATAAAAAAATTTCTGTTAAAAAAAAAAAAAAAAAATACAACATTATCTTCTTGCTACTGGAGTAAAGGTTCACCCAGGATTTGCTGTGTAACCGGTAAAATATAGAACCTTATTCTCAGTCAGGATTGCCAGGAGGATAACATTAGACTTTTAACCTAGCCTAGCTGGAATTACTTAAAGAGTGATAGACAACAGGTTGTGTTTCAAATCTCTTCAAGAGTTTCATCAGTTCAGGAATGCCGTTTGAGAATGACAAATGACAGAGTGGAAAAAGGAATTAGCAAACACAGCATATCACACTCTGACAATCCTAGAGACAGATCAATGATTTCCATAACTGCACTGATTTAATTCACAGAGCAAACAACACAGTGCAATTACCATCACTCCACAGCAGAACCTGAAAAACAAAATCATAAAAGTCAACATTCATCTGTGTGTGAACATACACAGACACAAAAAGTAGTAAATAGCAACAAGCGTGAAAAGGATGTCTTTTTTTCCTATTCGTGAGTATGGAAATGATGTATGATAGGGAGAATGAAAAGGTAATAAAAGTGTAAGTAAAAGGTTTGCAATGATAAATCTGATATTACCGTTTAACAATTTGAGATCGCTGTAGATTTTATTTCAATATGTTGATGGGAGGCAATAAAATAACTCATTTTAGTCTCCATCATACCTATCCCCTGCCATTCCTACCATTTGTCTACAATATGACAGTTGTAGTTCTGCTTTGTTTACACACTTCATATTCCAGGCAACATGAGAAAGAAAGGGTACAATAGAAAAGCGACCTTTCAGCTTTAAGGCAATGAAGAGATCCTTATGATTGGGGAGGGAGGGAGGGAAGAGATCCTTATGACTGGGGAGGGAGGGAAGAGAAGCCTGAGAGAACTGACATTATGACTGGGGTCAGTTGTATATTCTACATTTGTGCTGCCCTAGGCATGGCAAAACTTGGGCACCCCCTAATTTAAATTTGCCACACCCCCTCCTGTCAAGTTCAAACATCTTTCTGTTTAAGACCAGCACACACTTTGACTGACAGACACAAACTGACAATCCACTCAGTGAAAGGCAAATAATATCAGATTCATATGCACTGACATATATACACACACACACAGTGATTTGACACAATGACAAACACACAATCACTCAGACACACACTAACAGACACATACACTCCCTGATGGACACACACTCTCACTAACAGACAGATGCACTTACTGACAGACACGCACACACACATACACTAATCATCTAATGGACTCACTCAGACATGCGCTGACAGACACGCATACAGACTAACACACACACTGTCTCACAGACATACACTGGCACACACACTCACTCACAGACATGCACTGGCACTCACACTCACTGACAGACACACACTCTCACTCAGACATAAACTGACAGACAGACACACTCCCTAACACACACACACTCACTGACACACACATACCCATATTTACTGGCACACACACTGATACTGACACACTCACACACATTTCCTTGCACACTCTCACATTATAAATTTTTTACATTTTAATTCAAATTCCCAGTCTCCCTACCTATGGGAGAGCTGGAGTGGATGCTTTGCCTGGGACTGATGTCCCTGGGGTCCAGTGTAGGTGCTGGGCTGGTAGGGTGGCTGTGCAGGCTCCTGTGCTCCTTTGTGGTTGGGTGGTGGCCGGTCCTTGGAATCTTCTTGCTCAGCTCCCTTGTGCGCCGTTTTGTGATCCCGGGAGCCAGAGTGATGTAATTTTCCGGCTCTGGCATTACTGTGGGATGCACAAGGGAGCAGGAAGAGTTGAGAGGACAGCTATCCCTCGCCTCCCACCCACCATATTAGTAGCTGTCTGACTCGGAGGGGGGGCTCTAGGCTGGCAAACTGGACAGCTCTTGGGCCCCACCAAGAAAGAGGCTAACAAGGCATCTGACAGGGAGCTTGGGAGCAATGTATTTTGCTGCCCACCTGAAAGTGCCACCCAAGGCAAATGCCCTTTTAGCCTTGCGGAAGATACAGCCCTGGCTGGGTGTGAGATAAATACAGCTGGGAAAGTAAAGCGAGGGCATTAGGTAGAAATGTAATAAGTATTGTGGATGGTTAGGGAAAACTTAGAGCTTATGTTAAAGGACACTTAAATGATTTTTCTTTTTAAAATACACTAGTTAGTTGGTATACACAGAAACTTAGAAAAATAGAATATATAACGGCAGATAAACATTTGGCCCATCTAGTCTGCCCAATTTTCTAAATACTTTCATTAGTCCCTAGCCTTATCTTATAGTTAGGATAGCCTTATGCCTATCCCATGTATGCTTAAACCCCCTCACTGTATTAACCTCTAGCACTTCAGCCATAAGGCTCCCCTCTCTGTAAAGTAATACTTCCTGACATTATTTTTTAAAACCTTTGCCCCTCTAATTTAAGACTGTCCTCTTGTTCTTTTAAATATAGTCTCCTCCTTTACTGTGTTGATTCCCTTTATATATTTAAATGTTTCTATCATATCCCCCCTGTCTTGTCTTTCCTCCAAGCTATACATGTTAAGTTCCTTTAACCTTTCCTGGTAAATTTTATCCTGCAATCCATGAACCAGTTTAGTAGCCCTTCTCTGAACTCTCTCTAAAGTATCAATATCCTTCTGGAGAAACGGTCTTCAGTACTGCCTACAATACTCCACATGAGGTCTCACCAGTGTTCTGTACAATGGCATGAGCACTTCCCTCTTCCTACTGCTAATACCTGAAAGAGCCCACGCAGGAGACAGAGGAGAAGGAGACGACACAGCAGTTGGTAGAAATGCAAGGAGACCCCACACTCCCATCAGCCTCAGCCAGAAGCAGGATCCCAGGATCCCAAGTAAGCCACCTTCCTGCACATAAAAGATATGTTAACAGGAGGGTGGCTGCAAATATAAAACTTTTATATGGCAGTGTGTATGTGCCCAGCAATCGAACACCAAAACAACATGCAAACAAAAAATACCTACGCAATGCAGCGACTAATGACTGGTTGAAAATCAACTTGGAAAAGTATGCCTTCGTGAGTGACAAACTAGAATTTTGTGCCTATGTATTAGATTGTCATGGTCTACATCAGGCCTGTCCAACCTGCGGCCCCCCAGATGTTCCTGAACTACAACTCCCATGATTCTTTCAATGAAACAGCCAGGGAATCATGGGAGTTGTAGTTCGGCAACATCTGGGGGGCCGCAGGTTGGACATCCCTGGTCTACATATTGCTGATGACAAAGTCAACTCCTTGCAAGAAGCTTCTTCACCACAAAATGGATTACAGATGAGATACCTGGGTCTACTGGGTCTATTTTCACTGTTTTTCTTCCACGATTAGCATATATCTTACACCAACTGCATCAGATTCTTGAGATAAACCGACCCTGGTTGTGAAGCAATGAATGCAATCAGGCGTCTATGATTCTGAGAATCTGCTTTTGTCTTATCGTATGCTAATGCACTATAATCTATATAAACCTCTCACAGTAGCACGTGATGCTTCATCTTATGGTTTAGGGGATGTCTCATCACACACGATATCAGATGGATCAGATCGGCTGGTAGCCTTTGAATCTCATTCTCTGACAACAGCCGAGAAAAATTATTCTCAATTAGACGAGGAAACATTGGCCATAGTATGGACTGTAAAGACGTTCCATAACTACATTTATGGCAGGGAACTTACTCTGTTAACTGACCATATGCCTCTACTAACCATTTTTAATCCAAACAAGGGAATTTCAAATACAACAGTTGCCAGATGGCAACAATACGCTCTATCCTTGGATGCATATCATTACACTATCAGATATCGAGCCCATGACTTCCATGGTAATGCTAATGCCATGTCAAGGCTCCCACTAAGAAGTTCCTCACCAGTTGTACAGGAAATCCATCCTGTTGTATGTTTTCCGGGTATAGTACATGCCAGAGAGATTGCAAATGTATTTAAGAAAAGGCTGGCGAGGATACATATTATGAGCCATAAAAATCCCACTACGGAATGGATGTATTTTATGGAGTGAGAGAATTCTGGTTCCTAATAGGTTATGGGAGTCAGAGCTCCCACTCTGACTCCCTCCTTTCCCTGCATTCTCCTCCCGTGTGGACCTGCTCTGTATATGCTGGAAAGGAAGTGACGGCTTCCTCCCAGAGGTGCTCTTACGTCATCAATGGGGCTCGGTCACGCTCTTAAAGCGCCGCAGTACTGACCGGGCCTCAGGTAATCCATTGCCATCGGGTGGCCCGTGCTATTGGGTCCCTTCATTGCGGTCCCAGCGGCAGCTCCCCGCGACCGGGGGAGCACAACAATGCCAGCGGTTGGAGGGGTCGGCAGAGCGGCCGGGCCCCCTGGAGTGACGGGCCCGGTCGCAACTGTGACCCCTGCAACCGCGGTAGTTCTGCCAGTGTGTGTGTGAGATGTAGTGTTGTGCTTGCAGAGGTCATGTTGTAGCTACTTCCTGTTTGGTTGTATGGCACTGAGCTTCCATGCAGGCGGGATCTAATCAGCTAGGCATAGTTTGCAGGTATATTTAAAAAGGACAGTTGACAGTTATCTTCTGAATGGTTGGTATACATACACTAAAAAAGGCCTCACAATATATCACATTTAAAGGAAAACATAATAATTGGCATTACATATGAACACACTCTGTATTAAAACGGTAAAATTATACACAAACCTCATTTAATTCAAACACCAACACTACACAACACTACACACAAGTACTCCACCGCATTCCAATGGCAACAGTGTATACAAATACATCCATGCATGCACATAAATACTCTATGCAAAAACATGCTTACATTCAAATGCACAAACACTGCTCACAAATATAACCCTGCAAGGATGGGTTAATTAAGGATTCCTAGCTGTCATAGCATCGTGAGAGTTAAATAACAGATGGGAATCTAATTTTTGGCCTTTCTTGCGCTAGAGAGGGGACCAAACTAATCTCTTACACCAGAGCCCTCTCTGCAAAAGTTCTGCCACTGAACCTATTGTAACCCAATAAAAATTAAAAAAAATTTTTTAAAATTGAATTACTTTATGCAGCTTTATTTAAATAGCATTTCCTAGTTATTCCATTTCTTTATTCCTAGAGCTGTATTCACCACAGTGTAGCCTGCTCAGCAGAATACATGTATTTGTAGCATGTAGAAAAGAGGTTTGGTTTTGGTGTGAAATGTATAATTAGCATTAATATTAACAAATGAAGGACTGTGAATGAAGAAATACATTTATCAGGAAATGACTGAAAGAAAACACTTATATGGGAAATTGCATACCTTATCTTGCAAGGTGTATCTCTTTTGGACAGACCTACATTTGTCTATTCCTCTCCTAGTGTCCTATTAACTACATTTATAAATACATTATCATTTGTAAATGGAAGCTCAAGCCATTTAGATTGTGTGATTTTTCTCTTAGAGCTTCATAGTAATAAAACTCAATAATGTGTTTTTAAATGCAGTAATGCGTTAATAAATTAGTCTGTGTAAAATAAAACACTTTGACTCATTCAGTTACATAAACAGCAATCAATAGGTCATAAAGTCAAGTAAATAATCTTGATAAGTCTAACCACTTCTGCTAAAACAAATGTCCTTTTGGTCATTTGAAATGTCTAGATGTGTGTTTTATAGCATCACTAAAAATACAGAAAACACATAACACAATATTATAAAAACCTCTTTTTTTTTTTGGGGAGCCATATTCTATAGATTACTGCATATGTTCTAATGTGTAAATACGTGTATATAAAGCATCATTTTGTTATATAATGCTATAATCTGAGACCAGCATACATTTCACTAGCTGTAAAATTATATTATAATATCCTAGAATACTACCCATGTTATAACCTAAAAGCCATGAATTGTATTATTATGTATTTATTGGAAAGCAAGAATTTATTACATTAGAATAAGAAAATTGTCTGTAAAATAGAATTTTTAATTTGCAAGAAGTGAAAATGTTAAAGCCGACTATCACCATATACTAAAATAAATATACTTATAGCACTACATAGTAAAATATATATTATTATTTTATTATTTATATAGCACCAGCAAATTAAATAATGGATTAATAATATATCGGATGCATTCTTTGAAATGTCTTTCCGAATTACTCTAATGCCTACTTTAGATAGTGATTGTTTACCTTGTCAAATAAATCATATACATATGCAGCTTGGGCTTTTAACCATTTCCAAAGTCCCACGCTCAAATAAAAACCCTGAAATCCACACTGGCCACAAATATATTATCGTAAATAATATATTTACAAATACATTTTATTATACATACGTGACAATAAGCTACAACGCAATTAAGAGACATAATAATAATAATAAGGCAAAATGTGTACTATCAATGTTTCTGTGATAAAAAAAAAAGTATTTTATGATCCGCAAAAAACAAATGTGAGGAAGGCTGAACTTGATGGACGCAAGTCTCTTTTCAGCTATGTAACTATGAACAATAAAAATGTGTACTTTTCATTTTTACTGTGTGGTTTTAATGGCTTTGTAGTGATTAGATTTGTCTCTCACTTAGTGGAAGTCTTTTTTTTTTTTTGCTTTACTTCTGCTGCAACTTGGTGACCAGCATTTTGACAACAATGACTTATGTATGAGATTATGCCCCCCAGAATGTTTTTTGTGCTCTGATTTCATTTATCACACATATCATACTTCGATCTTTTCCCACATTTTCAATTTCCATTTCCAACGGCCTCGATTTAATTCTAATAGTTGGTTGAAAACAGTTGATAATTATCAATTTAATTGGTTTTTAAAATATATTTATTTTTATCTAATATCCCCACGCATGACTCGAGAGAACGTAGACTCGCCTGTCACTGGGCTCATAGCGTAGGAAATTATACAGTTGCAGTTTTTAATGAAAGGAGAGTAGGCAAGATTTTTTTTTATATTGGGGAACCTGACTACAATGGGGTGGACAATGGTATGTTCACTTCCCATTGTCATTAATAACCCCCAACCAAAGCTTATGGGTGAGGGTGTAGGGGGTGGACATATCGTTATATCTATATCTGCGTAGGGTTTTTTTTTTTTTTTTAATGATTTGCCTACTGCCACCAGGAAAATTTTAAAAAAATTATTTATCTTCAACGTTTGGTTGTTAAATTCGATACGGCCATTTATTGGAGATTATGTGTCTAATAAATGGAATTAAATAACCTCATCCAATATTTTCAATGTAACGTATAGTTATCAGTTTCATATTTGCTTAACTTAACTGTGGTAATGTAATCAATCCAAACCAATGAAAGGCTTGCCAGGAGCCGCCAAATTGCCGATAAAGTTTATCGGCTGTAAGTTGAGGCCTATACAGGGAGTGCAGAATTATTAGGCAAGTTGTATTTTTGAGGATTAATTTTATTATTGAACAACAACCATGTTCTCAATTAACCCAAAAAACTCATTAATATCAAAGCTGAATATTTTTGGAAGTAGTTTTTAGTTTGTTTTTAGTTATAGCTATGTTAGGGGGATATCTGTGTGTGCAGGTGACTATTACTGTGCATAATTATTAGGCAACTTAACAAAAAACAAATATATACCCATTTCAATTATTTATTATTACCAGTGAAACCAATATAACATCTCAAAATTCACAAATATACATTTCTGACATTCAAAAACAAAACAAAAACAAATCAGTGACCAATATAGCCACCTTTCTTTGCAAGGACACTCAAAAGCCTGCCATCCATGGATTCTGTCAGTGTTTTGATCTGTTCACCATCAACATTGCGTGCAGCAGCAACCACAGCCTCCCAGACACTGTTCAGAGAGGTGTACTGTTTTCCCTCCTTGTAAATCTCACATTTGATGATGGACCACAGGTTCTCAATGGGGTTCAGATCAGGTGAACAAGGAGGCCATGTCATTAGATTTTCTTCTTTTATACCCTTTCTTGCCAGCCACGCTGTGGAGTACTTGGACGCGTGTGATGGAGCATTGTCCTGCATGAAAATCATGTTTTTCTTGAAGGATGCAGACTTCTTCCTGTACCACTGCTTGAAGAAGGTGTCTTCCAGGAACTGGCAGTAGGACTGGGAGTTGAGCTTGACTCCATCCTCAACCCGAAAAGGCCCCACAAGCTCATCTTTGATGATACCAGCCCAAACCAGTACTCCACCTCCACCTTGCTGGCGTCTGAGTCGGACTGGAGCTCTCTGCCCTTTACCAATCCAGCCACGGGCCCATCCATCTGGCCCATCAAGACTCACTCTCATTTCATCAGTCCATAAAACCTTAGAAAAATCAGTCTTGAGATATTTCTTGGCCCAGTCTTGACGTTTCAGCTTGTGTGTCTTGTTCAGTGGTGGTCGTCTTTCAGCCTTTCTTACCTTGGCCATGTCTCTGAGTATTGCACACCTTGTGCTTTTGGGCACTCCAGTGATGTTGCAGCTCTGAAATATGGCCAAACTGGTGGCAAGTGGCATCGTGGCAGCTGCACGCTTGACTTTTCAGTTCATGGGCAGTTATTTTGCGCCTTGGTTTTTCCACACGCTTCTTGCGACCCTGTTGACTATTTTGAATGAAACGCTTGATTGTTCGATGATCACGCTTCAGAAGCTTTGCAATTTTAAGAGTGCTGCATCCCTCTGCAAGATATCTCACTATTTTTGACTTTTCTGAGCCTGTCAAGTCCTTCTTTTGACCCATTTTGCCAAAGGAAAGAAGTTGCCTAATAATTATGCACACCTGATATAGGGTGTTGATGTCATTAGACCACACCCCTTCTCATTACAGAGATGCACATCACCTAATATGCTTAATTGGTAGTAGGCTTTCGAGCCTATACAGCTTGGAGTAAGACAACATGCATAAAGAGGATGATGTGGTCAAAATACTAATTTGCCTAATAATTCTGCACTCCCTGTATTTCTCATTAGCTGTTCAAGCAACCTTTTTGCTATGTTATTCTACATTTATTTATTAATAAAATATTTTACCAGGATGGATACATTGAGATTTCTCTTGTTTTCCTGGGTCCACAAAACATTGCATTGTTAAAATAGGATACAATATTACAAAAATATAATATACAGATTATGTATATACATACATAGACACATATATAAATTTAATACATAACCAAATAACCCATAATAAATATACTTAACCATGACAGGTGCATTCTGTGCTGAGGTATATTGCCATAGATCTCTTAAAAGATTTTAGATTGAATGAAGATTTGACTGTATCCCTTAGGTTATTCCATAATTGCGGTGCTCTGTAGGAAAAGGAGCATTGAGCCACTTTATATTTGTATTGCGGAATGCTAAATATCGTACTAGTACTGGATCGGAGGTTATAGGAGGTGGGAACAGCCGGGGAGAGCATTCTACTCAGGTAGGGTGGGAGTTTCCTAGAAATGCTCTTAAGCACAAGGCTGGAAAGATGAAGTGTGTTGGGATTCCAACGACAGCTGGTTTAGCTCTTTTAACATGTCACAGTGGTGGGTACAAGAATTAAATTTTAGCACAAAGTGGCAGAAGTAATTAAATAACGTATTAAGTTTATTAAGGTGGGTTTGCGGTGCGGGTGCATACACTACATCCCCATAATCATTAGCATTTGCTGCACTATCTGTTTCCTTACTGTAGGACTTAGACAGGATTTGTTTCTGTACAGGGCACCTAGTTTTGGGTAAAGTTTTGAAGAGATTTATTCGATGTGCCTGTCAGTGTGCTGTTTGAATTTGTTCTGACACAGTTGTTGATTTTGTAGTTTATGTAATTTAGGGACTGTTCCAAAGATCATTGTAACAGTTTTGTCAGTGTTTAGGAAGAGTTTGTTATCCGCTATCCACTTTTCTACCTCTGTGAATTGGTTTTGGAGCACAACCTCAAGCTGCGGTAGCTTGGGTTTACTAACGTAGATTACAGTGTCGTCTGCATACATGTGTACAGTTGAGGATTTGCAGACGTTGGGCAGATCATTTATAAACAATGTGAATAGCAGGGGGCTGAGTATGGAGCCTTGGGGAACACCACACGTGAAAGAGGGAGGCGCCATCATAAATGGCCACATATTGCACTCAGTCTGAAACATATGATTGAAACCAATCTCCAATGACTGAGTTTTTAAGTTTTTGCAAAAGAATGCCATGATCTACTGTGTCAGAGGCCTTGGCAAAATCAAGGAAAATTGCTCCAGTTAAGTCTCCTTGTTCCATGCCAATTTGGATATCATTGCAAACTTTTAAGAGGGCAGTCGAAGTTGAGTGATTTGGACGAAAGCCTGATTGATCAGGGGTCAGATAATCTGAACGTTGATAATATTCACATAGTTGTGTGTGGAAGCAATTTTCCAAGATTTTTGACAATACAGGGAGCAATGAGATCAGGCGATAGATACCAAAGTATTGTCACCACTTTTATGGATAGGAACAACTTTTGCAGTCTTCCAAAGTTTGGGTATGTATCCTGACACCAGGGATTCGTTGATAAGGGTAGTGACAAGTTTAGCAATTGCTGGCACATTGAGCTTCAGCAACATTGCTGGGATTTGATCTGGTCCACACTGGTTTTACATTTTTAAATTATTAAGATGTTTATTAATGACACTAACAGGCACAGGTCTAAAATTGAATTTCTCTATATGAGGATTTTGAAGAATTGGCCTGACCTGATCTTTATTTGCGGTCTGAAAATGAGTGTCATTTGTTATCTTAGCAGGGTGATAGCACATCCAACAAAATAATTATTAAAGGCATTTGCTACATCTAGTGGGTGTTGCAGTGTTTGGTTGTCCATTTTGACAATGGAGGGTTGGGAGTGGATTGTGGAGGTTTGTATGCTATTTATGATTTTCCAGAAGTTTCTTGGCTTTGATAGGTTGTTGTTAACATTTTCACTGAAATATTGGGCCTTCTTTGTTTTGTGCATGCATTTCGCCGTTGTCTGGAAGTACAGTGATCGTTCATGGAGCCAGTACGCTTGAACTTTGACCACAGTGAATCTGTAAACTGGTACTTTTGAATGAGGTCAGCTGTAACCCAGGGCAGGTGTATCCCTTTTAGTCGCACTTTACACAGAGGGGCAATCGGACTGAAAAAATGCAATTGCAGAGTCTAGATATGGTATTAGACATAATCTGTGCCATGGTATGCTGTGAGATCTTAAAAAGGATTCACGATTAAATGTTTTGAAAGACCTGGTGATTGTAATCTTTGGAGGGGGTTTAGTGGTCTTTATTTTGCGTATGCAGTACACTAGACCGTGATCCCTGAAACTGTTAGGGAGAACGCCCGCCTCCTGGATTCTGTCTAGCAAGGTATGGTTCTGGCTTTTAATATTAATGTGAGTTGGGAGGAAATTAATTGTTACAATTACAGGTACAGCATACTTGATTTATTATTTTTAGGATTCAGCCAATCAATATTAAAATCTCCAAAAACCAACAGTTCACTTTTTTGTTTTTGAACTACAGTTTCACTTAGTAGTTGGGCTATGTCAGAAAGGGAGCGCACCGGAGAGCTAGGTGGGCGGTAGAATCCAGCAACAATGATAGTTTTACTGAAAGGGAGCTCAATTGTGCCAGAAAGGAAATCAAAGGCAGAAGGGGAGGTATAGTTTTTTAAAGGAGTAAATTTTATGGACTTGACATCATAAATAACAATGCATCCTCCTCTTTGCTCGGTCATTTCTAAAACCTGAATAACCCTGTATTGCAATGGCAATGTCATTTCTTCTGCAATAACATGTCCTGCGTACTTTTGTGATATCTTTTTCATTCCTATTTTACTCCTCAACACCAGGATTAAAGCAACACCTAACACACTAGCTTGCTAAAGTGTTATGTGTGAAGAGTGTGTCCACTTCTTTTTTTCTTTTTCATTTTATAAAAAGTGCAGATACTTGCAGACCACCCTGGTTGTCAATCAGACAGCTGCTACTGTTACTTCCTGGTTGTTTAGCTCAGTGAGCTAAAATCAAGATGAAAGCTAGTGCCCAGAACACCTACATTGCAATGACTTCTTAATAATCTGAATTCGGAAGAAGGGAAGGGCTTGCAAAGGGCTGCAGTTGAAAGATCTCCAGCTTTTTTAGATATATCTCTAAAGAAAAAAATGCAACAATACTTGTATGCATGTTTCTATTGCAGGTATATCTACTAATTTGTTTAAAAAAAAAAAAAAGTGTGTGTGTATATATATATATGTATGTATGAATCATTCGTTTCCTCTGTCTAGGTATAGGCGTCCTTACTACTCTGGATTCTCTGAATTGTTTTTTATCGTTTTCTTTTTTTTTTGTTTCCACTCTATATTTTCACTACTCTCTTACGTTTCCTAATTTTGTTTATTTAGAAATGTGGAAAACATGTATTTGCCTTGATTACACTGTAATATATATATACTATATTCCTGTTTTACTTTCTAAAATATATGGTCAGAATATAATGTGTGTCAAAAAATATGGTGTGGTACAATTTGTCCTGGGTCATCCCTTTTCATTTAGTTACATTACTATATCAGCACCATTGGTGATGAAGTCTTTTTCACTTTCCTACTATAAAATGGATTATAATGTCACCATGAATTCACAAGCATTTCCTCTGCAAACATGTAATGGACACCACGTTGGAATTGGTTCCCCACACCTAATGCCATTTTGATATCCAGGTCCCTTAGCCATAGGGATTCCTTTTTATATCCATACCTGATTTCACAAGTACATAGGCGCTAAAGGACCAAATATAGTGAAAAGAAAGAAAACAGGTTGTGCCAAATAACTAGGCAGTACTGGTATTGCTAAGGAATACAGATGTATGCAAGTAGGAGTAACTGGAATCTATAATGTCAAAACATTTCTTTGTAAAACAATAAAAAAAGTCATTGATAACAGTGGTAGTTGTAGAAGGTAGTTGAATGTATTTTACTGATTAAGATAGGTTCCAAGATATGAAACGACACAAAATTACAGAGAGAATGAACAATAGTGTGATATTGTTTGTAACCAGTGCAGAAGCTATCATTTTTATAAAAATACACTGACAAACAAGGAGCCGTCTGTTGACGCGATTGTATCTGCTTGGGACAATATAATCCTTGTCACAGGATATTAGGTAATGAATCACAACAGGGTCTTTGTAGGGACACTGGTATGTTCTACGTTATCTTCACAGCATATGCATCTCACATGGTATTCATAAAAAGGGGATCCAATAGTGCAACTCAATAGAACAAACCCAGTGTGTTTATAAAAAGAGAATAAAATGTACTCCTAAACAAAGCGCTTCCAATCTAGCTCTTAGTAAGATCTTAAAATGGGTATATAGTAAAAGATAGAAATAAGGAGAATGGTGCTATCTGTTTGTGTTTGAAAATACAATTTGTAAGTAAAAGTAAATTGTACTCACATTTAAAGGAGCATATACATGCTCGTTGGAATCAGCATGGGTGGTACAATCCCCACCTGGGATATGCAAGTAGGTAAAATTACTTGCTCTCAGCAGGTATTTTCCAAAAATTATAAAATAATCAAGGATAAAATGAAATAAAAGGTGGGACTAAATAAATTGAATGTTAAAATCCACATTAATTGCATTTTTAAATATTTATTTTGAATTAAAAATGTTTTACCTAAAAGATAAATGCATAAAATACTTAATCTGTTAAAATCCCAATGTGTTACACCCAAATGGCTTTTTTCAAGTGACAATAATGGAGGTCCTGCAAATGTGAAATTATAAGCAATTTAAAAAAGGCGGGATTATGACATCATCTCATAACTTGACTAATGCCACACATATGTAATTCATTCACGACTAATAAGTGTGTACAATTAATACTTAAATAACACATTTAGTGAGTGCAAGTCACTAATGGCAGTTTCTAATATATAATAAACAAATTAGTGTTGGGAATTTACCTTTATTATATAGTTAAATATAAAATAAATTAAAAAAACAAGTGAGATATAGAAAAACAAACAAACTACTAATAATGCTTTTTTGAGTTGAGTCGTGGTCACGGCTATACTTTGCGATTGGTTGATTTGGTTGTCTATTAGGGCTGTTGTATCTGCCCTCTAGCCATAATGTAAACAAATGCCAGGTAATATGGATGTAGATCGGCGTGCACGTGTGGTAATAGCTCTCCGATCTCCAGACTAGGGTGAAGGTTAAAAAAAAAAAATGATATGGCTACATCGGACTACTAAGTCCATAATGCCTTGCGAGTGGGGAGGCTTGTGGTGTCATAATATGTTGCCAAAGCAACCCAGAAGTCTAGACGGAGATCGGAGGGCATGTGCAGTAATAGCACTCTGATCTCCAGTCTCTGAGCTAGAGAAAGTGAGGGTTGCAAATAAGCAATACCTATATCAGAATGCTAAGTCCATAGGGCTGCTGGGGCTTGTGGTGGTGGTATGCGTTGCTAAAGTAACCCAGAAAAAAGGGATTTGATAGTATCTATGAACTGAGGGAGTCCTACTATAAATGAATTGTTAAGATTATTATATGTAAGGTAAAAATTCTCACAACTATAAATAATAGAGGTTACATAAAATAATATAAGAAATATAAGGTATATGGGGAAATGAAAATTAAAGCATAATAAAACTACATGTGTATATATGGGTCATATGATGTTACTGATGATAAAAACAATTTTTAAAGCAGTAGCATAGATATAGTTTGTATTTTGAGTAAATCAAGTCTCAAAATATTCATGCACATATAACTGTTTTTTTTTTTTACATTTGGTATGCATGTACTATATGCAATAAAATATTAATATGTGTCAAATCTACATTGTTCTTGTAGACCTGAAAGAAGAAGAACCACAGGTGGACGATGACGGTGTATTTGATGATCGTTTATAACCAGTGTTGTAAGTAATATCTATGACAAGAAGATGAGCAGATGCAGACGTGTGAGATGATGTGCCAGAGAGTGAATAGCGGAAGAGTGAAAATGACAAAGGACATTGTGACAGAAATATGTGATTGGAAGAACACCTTCTGAAACAGATTGTCAAAATCAGAGTCACATTATCAGAGAAAAATACAATACCAGGATAATAAAATGTTAGACAGAAAAAAAAAAAGAGCAGTTGGGAAAAAAAACCCCAAAAACATGAAACATTTACGATATGCCACACGCGAGCTAACAGTATTCTATTTTTCAGAGGATTAGAATAACCAAAACAATTTAAAAAAAACCAAACAGACCTACAGTCACTCATTTTTTTGCTAATGTGTCTCATCTGATTGCAGTTAACTCCCACTTTCAAAGCCTTAAAAATGTACTCCATACTGGCAATCAGATTTCCTCTTAGATCAACAACTTATTCAAATAAATATTCATGAATATTCTGTTTTTGTAAAAAAAAAATATATATATATATATATATATATATATATATCTGTATATCTATAGAATCTGATACGACAACCTCTTTAGCTAGAGAATTCCACATCCTTATTGTTCTTACAGTAAAGAACCCTTTCTTCTGCTGTAGCAAAAATGCCGTTCTTTCAGTCTCAATGGGTGACCTCTTGTCTTTTGTATATTCTTCCTAATTAACAGATTAATTAACCCTATATATACTTGTATAGTGCTATTATATCCCCTCTGAGGCTCCGTAAAAGAATAAAAGAAAACAAGTGCAGTTTTCTACCTTTGATTTTTAACTGTTGCCCCTTACTAATTTTGTAGCTCACCTCTGCACTTTTTCTACTTCTGCATATCCTTTTTTTTTTTTAATTCTTTATTTTGAGTGCAAATAGTTATGTGTGCCTGTAGTGCCACAATAGCATAGACAGGTTTCATTGTGTTACACGCTTTGAACCAGCAATATGGCATGAGAAAAAGGATAACTGCACTGTTTTTTTTTTTATATTATAACATGAGATAGCTCTGAAATACAAACATGATAAGTGGGTATAGGTAATGTTAATATCGATATAGTGTAGCTGACTACGTTGTTGCTGCTGCTACGCTTTCTCTTCTGTGTTAGCATGCTAAATCCTTATGTTTGGTTCATCTCATTGAAGGAAAAGTGGTGGCTCGTGTTCCCTAACTGGCTGCAAGCTGGTTCTTAGCTAGGGATGGAGCATAGGGTGAGCGTGTAAGTGAGTGTCGACCAGAGAGTGGGCTTTAGGCCCTGTGCTAGGCGCGCCAGCATCAGAGTAATTTGTAATGCCTACCTTACTCCAGCGATCGGCAGAGCCCGGTACCCCCTCCCATCTGTGTGTTTCAGGCTTTTGGACCCAGGTGAGAGTCAGCAGATCAGCTTAAAGGACCACTATAGTGCCAGGAAAACATACTCTTTTTCCTGGCACTATAGTGCCCTGAGGGGGCCCCCACCCTCAGGGACCCCCTCCCGCCCGGCTCTGGAAGGGGGAAAGGGTTAAAAACTTACCTTTTTCCAGCGCTGGGCGGAGAGCTCTCCTCCTTCTCTCCTCCTCCGTTCCTCCTCCTGGGTTGAATGCGCACGCGCGGCAAGAGCTGCGCGCACATTCAGCCCGTCGCATAGGAAAGCATTTACAATGCTTTCCTATGGACGCTTGCGTGCTCTCACTGTGAAAATCACAGTGAGAAGCACGCAAGCGCCTCTAGTGGCTGTCAATGAGACAGCCACTAGAGGATTAGGGGAAGGCTTAACCCATTCATAAACATAGCAGTTTCTCTGAAACTGCTATGTTTATAAAAAAAATGGGTTAACCCTAGAAGGACCTGGCACCCAGACCACTTCATTAAGCTGAAGTGGTCTGGGTGCCTAGAGTGGTCCTTTAAGGATCGAGAACAGAGTTTCCCACTGGCAAGTGGCGGTAATGTCTATGGCCTACCGCGTAGGACGCGGTTGTCGCGGGAGTATAGGATGTTGGGGTATGAGACGCATCCCCAGTCTGGGTAGGGCAGAGTCAGAGTTAGCGGTACTCTGTATGTCTGTGTTCTACGCCCATGAGGTATATACTCGGGGACAGAGCGGCAGGAGCCGGTGTCATTAACGTGATGAGGGTCTGCATATCTTTTTTATTTTATTTTTTTGGTGCACTGGTGCCAAAAATTGCACAACATATTCATAGTGGGGGTCTAACCATCGATTGATAAAGAGGTAAAATTATATTCTGATCACTTACAATACCCCTTTTTATACATAAAAGCACCTTACTAGCTTTTGCAATGGCAGAATGGCATTGCATATTGTTGCCTAGTTTATCTTTATTTGTTCAAAAGACCTTTTCATTTAATATTGTTCATAGCGCAAGCCATTAAATGTATAAATTACTTGTTGGTTTCTTATTCAAAAATGCATGACTTTGCATATATCTGCATTGAATCTCATCTGCCACTTGCCTAACCAGACCCCTAATATATCCATATCCCTCTGTAGAGAAGTTATATCATGTTCAAATTATATTTTCTTACTTAGTTTTGTGTTATCTGCAGACACAGACTTTCAATGCCCACTTCAAAATCCTGTGTAAACAGACTAAAGAGAAAAAAGAACCCTGAGTCACCCTACTTACCACTTTCGTAAAATTAGATTTTATTTGCCATTTACTACTCTCTGCACTCTATCTTTAAGCCAATGTTCTATCCAAGAATAAAAAATTTTTCATGTAAACCAACTGATTTCAGTTTTAATTGTAACCTTTTGTGTGGAACTGTATCAAATGTCTTATCAAAATCGATCACATCTATTGGGTCACCCTGATCTATATTTCTACTTACTTCTTCATCGAAAGCCATTAATTTAGTTTAAAATTATCTGTCTTTCATTAAACCTCTTGATTCCTGCTAGTGGTGATATTGTTTAAAATGAATTCTTGAATACTATCCCTTAATAGCCCTTCAAATAATTTCCTCACCAAAGGTGTTATGCTCACAGTTCTGTAGTTTCCAAGTTTGAAATATAGATACCACAGATGCTTTTCTCCTATCCTGTGGTACAATTTCTGAAAGAAAAGAATTCTGAAAGATTAAAAACAGTGGTATGGATATTTCTAAACTAAGCTCCCTAAACATGTGTGTGCCTTGAATACCATCTGGTCTTGGGGCTAGATTTTCAAGAGCTTTTCATGTTTAGCTCATTTAATCACCCTTTTGCAAGCACTATTGACATGCTTATATTTGTTATAAGATGATATTGACCCCTCTGATTGAAATGTTTTTAATACATGTTTTGTTATAAGATGAAATTGACTGATCCTTTTACTACGCCACATTGGTTTTAATTTGCTTCTTTTATGTGTGTTTCACAATTGTATATATTGAGACATTTCATTTTGTAGAATTGTTTAAAGACTTCCATTTATCGCCTGTGCTTTTGCCAGTGAATAATACTTCCAGTCAATTTGTTGTAAAGACACCCGTATTTAAAATTAAGTTGTTTTTTTTTGTACAGCCCATATAAATTTGTTGTTAAAAACCTGTTTCCTTAAACTGCTCTACTAGTCCCTCTGGACCAATCACATAAATATATAGCAAATTAGAGGAGGAGTAGACTGTTATAGAAATCATTTGCTCTGTTATCCTTGTAATTGAATGGGCAAGGGAAATCCCAGCTAGCAGCATCTGAGATATGTAAGTGACATTTGAGCTTTTAGTAACCAGGTTAATCACAGGAGCATTCGTATAACATAACCATTGCAAGGAGCTTAAGTTGCTATGGTTTGGAATGTCCTTTTATTTCTTAGAGCAAAATTAGCAAATGACCAAAACAAATATAAAGGTATCTATTTCTGGTTACAAGTTGAATTATTACATTGCATGGGATCATGTTTCTAATATTGCGCGGGCTCCTGGTTTGGTGATTCCGTGTTGTTTAAACATCCCAATACAGATTAGTGTCTAAATTGTACATTTTGCTCATTAGAACGTTCATGAACTAAGTAATTGTACTCTATACGTATTGGTGCAGAGCTTTACTGCTGTATGCAAATACACTTGCACACACTCTCCAACTTTCTATGGCCCTAAGTTGGTTTCTAAAACTCAGAACACAGTAAATAACCCTTGCCTGGTTCTTTAACTAGTCAGATCTTAAATTGACTCCTGATGGTGACATATGCAGAAGCAAAGATTTACATTAGGATTTCTAAGTACAAAGAGCATAAGTGAGCCTCATTTAGTATATTCAAAACAAATCACAAAACATTAACACACATAATCAGAAGAAACTTACATTTCTAATCTTAAGACCTTCTATAAGAAGCTTTGACATTTTACATGTAATTGTATGAAAATCTATATTAATTTTGAGATCATACAAGACCCAACTGGTCAATTCTGCTGATAAGTTTATCAGTCTGCTTTTTTTTAGCTCAAGTTATTTTTCTTACATTAGAAAAGACCCAAGTCTATTTGAAACCTTTAATTTATTAAAATCTTTTATTATTTTTGCCGTTGAGTTTTTCAAACACAATTGTGTAAATCAGCATGTGTTAATATTATCCATGAATACTCATCAGCTTCTTTTCTGGTATTTTTGTGATTCATATGTATGTCTGTTTTATTTTTTTCTGTTAGATTTTTTTTTTTTTTTTTTACATCATTGTTTATTCATAAAGGTTTGATTGAGGCAAAGGGTAATAAGAATAAATGATAAAATGCAGACACTGAGATCGGGTTATGTAGTAATATTAACAATCCAGTCTTATCTTACATTTTAGGTGGATAGTCCCTTAGTTTTCTCTGATGAAGAGCTCTTCTGTTGGAGAGAGCGACCCGTGCCACTTATTGAGAGACATTCTTCAAGAGGACCTGTCTGTTCTATGGCAAAGTCATTTATTTGCTGACACTGCTCTCTGCAAGACCACTTGCCCGCGCTTGAGAGATGCTCTGTTTCTCCTCATAGGAAAGAGACACTCTAATGACCCTCAAAGTGTAGGGATAATTTTCTCTGCAAGATGTGTATATGTTAAAGTATTGCAAGATGTGTAAATGTCTTTCACCAAGAATATCTTTTTTTCTGAAATAATACAATTTAAAAAAGAATAAATATATATAATTGCCTCTTGGGGACACTCTTGATAAAGGTAATATGTTTTGCCTGTTAAACATACAATACATTTAAATTGTTTAAAAACATACACTTCAATGGGATATAAAAATGTACATATTAATATTTTTTAACTTAAAATGATGATGGGAGTTGAGCCTCAAATGTCCAATTTACATTGATATATAAACTGAACCAACAAAAGGAAAGCCAATAATTTAGTATTGTCAAATCGGAAAAAAACAAGATAATGCACTTAAACTTTCAAGAACCATAAATAGTTCTAATTGGTACAATCACTGCCCTGGACATATATGTACTTCTTCCTTCAATATAGATCCTCAACATAGTATGGAACAGAAAATTGTCCCATGGTGCCATAGGTTATTGTAAGGTAGGTGGGAATAAATACATTTATACAATTTCATGAATCTAAGATGGCTCTAATGTGATAGAGTAAAGTGGTACAATGCTCACTCTATGATGGTATGTCCTCAGCATTATTATGCAAAACAAATAATGTGTAAATAGTTCACACTGTGAATAATAGTGAATGATAATAAAAGTAAATTAATGGGCGGAGCCTGGCCACGAGCCGGAGCGGACGCACTAGAGGACCCGTCCAAAACCCACAACAAAGCGTGCCAATTGAGGCTTAAAACCCTCAATTGACCCATTCCTAACCAGGGGCACGATCTGTGCACAGCCCAGCAGCCCTCCATGCAGTTTGTATATCCGGCACGGGTGAACTGACGAAAGCGCAGACCCGTGGCCTACAAACCCACAGCAGCCCTCGACTGGTCGGCGTTCCTGGGCAGACTTGAACAACCTGAGGACCCAGCAGTGTAAGACCTCCCCACAGCACCCTTAACCTACTCAGACAGCGATGGGCCGCCGGTCCCAAAAACCCTCACCGGAGATGCCATCAGGGTCCAGGGACATAGGTACCATGCTGCAACAACAACGGCCGCAGGCCAAAATGGCGGGAGCAGTGACATGCACCATGCACCTACCCCCAGAAAAGACTCAAACACCCAAGGGGAACTCTGATGGGTCTGCCCCAGTCACCCAGCAGGACTTTCAACACCTAATTGGGGAAATTAAAAACCTCCTGGCATCCAGCATAGCGGCCATTAAGACAGACGTGCAGGCTATCGCCAACAGGGTGCAGTCCATGGAGAATGATGTCTCTAACATCAAGCAGGGACTAACAACCTTACTGTCAGGATTACAGAATGATCCAGCACGTAGAATTGTATAACACAGAGGACTGATAGTTAACGTATACCGGACTTTAGAATGGCCGGACTAACGTACCAAAGAATAGGCAGGAATAGCCGAGGTCAAGGGATACATAAAGAGACACAACGATAAGTAAAAGCCAGGAGTCAGGGATGCCAGAAAACAGGGAAGTCAAAAAAAATGCCAACGCCAAAGTCAAATAACCAGAATAAGCGGATGAATACGTGACACTTACAGGAGTCTGTGCTGGCCCTACAGGCCCAACAACAAGCACTCTCTCTCCACTATATCACCCTCGATGACAGGACAAGACACAACAACATTAAGATAAGGGGGATGCCAAATGCCATCCCACCCAAAAAACTGCCTCACTATTTGAGGCGCCTTGTGGCCGCCATCCTGCCGCCAATGCATGCTAAAAACAGACGGGATGTACCGCCTACCACCCTCAGGCAGAACAGCCCCAAACATGGTCCGAGATGTGATTGTACTACCTCCCAAGACAAGAGAATCCCGATGACTGCTCTCCGGGGCAAGACGCCATTAACATTTGAAGGCGCACAGCTTACCATTTATCAAGACCTCACCAGATCCACACTGCAATGGTGTAGATTGCTGAACCAAGTCACCAGCACCCTCAGAGAAGCGGGATTTCTGGTGGTCACACATAAAGGAACGGTCTATAAACTCTCCACACCAGCATTCTGTCAGGCACTGGGCCTCCCTGCACCCACGCAAGATACCAACCAACGATCCACACCGGAGGCCTGACCTACCCAAGTGCTGCAGAGGCCATAACAACCAAGACATACATTGTTCAGCTAAAGCTGTTTATAACCTGTTAGCGTGGAGCCATACCCAGTCCACTCGGCCTCCATTAAAAGGAGGGATCGGCCGCTCTGTACCCAGTCCCCCCCCCGGGGCTCTAGTTCCCCCCCCATCTTGGGCTAAGGGTACACTTAGAAGAAGGCCATAACTATTAAACCTGATAGGGTTGCTTTAAGCCCATCCTTACCATTCAGCCATTCTCCCGGAGCAGTCCACACACTCCTGATAACGTATCAATGTTGGTCCACAAGTCCTGTGGCATAATTATGTACTCACACTATTGTTCACCTTATATTGCAACATATGAATAAGTATACTGTATTTTTATTCTGTTTCATGACCCACATGGGTATGAAAAAAAAACAAAAATCTCAATAAAAAGAGAGTGAAAAAAAAAAAAAAAAGTAAATTAAATACAGGCTTTGCTCACTCCACAAAAGCATAGGTTGTCTATCCCTTACCAAGGATTTTTCATGGCAGCAGGAGTAAAAAGGATGATGAGACTAAAAAACTAAAATATAATTTCTTAGCAACAATATAAAAACTATAAAATGAGCAATATAATATGCACTAGCATGTTTTGCCTAAATTTGGGCTTTTGCACAATTTCCACCATATACATATTATTTGCCGTACATACACTGAGACACTTGAGGGGATATTATCCTACAGTGGAGTTTGTACCCCTTTAACCCCTTAAGGACTGGACCGTTTTTGCGATGTTGTACATTTGCGACCAGGCCTCTTTTTACACTTTTCTGGTGTTTGTGTTTAGCTGTAATTTTCCGCTCTCTCATTTACTGTTCCCATACAAATTATATATTTGTTTTTTTCAGGACAAAAGGTGCTTTCTTTACATACCATTATTTATATAATCTCATGTATTTTAATTTAAAAAAAATAAAAAAAATGATGAAAAATTGAAAAAAATACATGTTTTTTGACTTTTACTTGAAAAATCTTTTACTCATCTACAAAAGCGAATGAAAAAAACAGCTAAATAGATTCAAAATTTTGTCCTGAGTTTAAAAATACCCAGTGTTTACGTGCTTTTTTTTGCAAGTTATAGGGCTATAGGTACAAGTAGGATATGGCGGTTTCAAAACAAACATTTTTAAAATGTATCAATAGTGACATTGTAACACTATTATCTGTCATAAATCTCTGGAAAACACTCCACATGTATATATTTTTTTTTAAAGTAGACAACCCAGGGTATTCATCTAAGGATATTTTGACACTTTCTATGCAGCCATTTTACCACAAGTCTTTGCCAAACTTTGCATAGGTAGTTTTTTTTGTTTTTTTTTCACATACATTGCAATTCAGGTATAAACTTACAGATCCTGTTATGTCTTGATGCCAAAAAATACACTAATATATGTTCAGCAATATCTCCTGAGTACAGTGATAACACCCATGCATAGGCTTGTTTGGGGGCTAAAAGGCCACATTTGGCAGGTGCGCATATCCGTTTTTCAACTTGGAATTTTGACATCATGTCAACCTGCGCACATGTCCTATTTGGGACATTTGTAAGGCCGGCCAATGTATTTTTACCCCCACCAAACCATATATTTTTGGAAAGTAGACACCCCAGGGTATTTCAAATGGTGGTTTTTTAACACTTTCCATGCACTAATTCTACCACCAGACTTTGTCAAACATTTAGGTAGTCATTTTTTGTGTGGTTTTTTTTCACACACATTGTACTTTAGGCATAAATTAACAAACCGTGTTATGTGTCACTGCTAAACAACACGCCAATATGTGTTCAGCAACATCCATAGGCGTGCGCACGGGGTGTGCCGGGTGTGCCTGGGCACACCCTAATCCCGCGGCACGCCTATGCATATTGAGACCAGCAGGGGAGATCTCAGGATCTCCCCTGTCGGCTCATGCAGAGCCGGCGCTCTCTGAGCGCCGGCTCTGCTCTCAGCCTCCCTCCCCACTGACCCACATGCAGGGAGGGAGGCAGGAGAGGACCGGCGGAACTATTGCCGGCAGCTCCGCCGGGTTCCTCTCGCGAGATATGAGCGTTGCCACGGCAACGCTCAAATCTCGCGAGAGTGAACTCTAGCCCCACTGGGGGCTAGAGTTCACTCTCCACTGGACCACCAGGGATCACAGCAGCAACAAGGATCCCCTCCTCCACTGGACCACCAGGGAAGGAAGCAGCAGCACGATCCCCCCTCCCTACAAAAGGTAAGAAGGGAAGGGGGATAGCAAATAATGTACCCCCACCTCCACCCCCCACAATCACCCACATACAACACACATACAGCACCCACACACATTCAGCACCCACAGACATACACAGCACCCACACACATTCAGCACCCACAGACATACACAGCACCCACACACCTTCAGCACCCACACACACACCACACACACAGCACCCACACACATCAGCACCCACAGACATACAGCACCCACACACAGCACCCACACACATTCAGCACCCACAGACATACACAGCACCCACACACCTTCAGCACCCACACAGCACCCACAGCACCCACAGACATACAGCACCCACAGACATCCAGCACCCACACACCAGCACCCATACACACACATACACAGCACCCACACACATACAGCACCCACAGACATACACAGCACCCACACACATACACAGCACCCACAGACATACAGCACCCACAGACATACACAGCACAACACACATACAGCACCCACACACATACAGCACCCACACACACACACAGCACCCACACACATACACACCCACACATCAGCACCCACAGACATACACAGCACCCACAGACATACAGCACCCACACAGCACCCACACACATACACAGCACCAGCACACAGACATCCAGCACCCACAGACATACACAGCACCCACAGACATACACAGCACCCACAAACATACACAGCACCCACACACATTCAGCACCCACACACATTCAGCACCCACAGACATACATACACAGCACCCACAGACATACACAGCACGCACCCATACACAGCACCCACAGACATACACAGCACCCACAGCACCCACAGACACACACAGCACTCACAGACATACACAGCACCCACACACATACAGCACCCACAGACATACACAGCACCAACACACATACACAGCACCCACACACACATACAGCACCCTCACAAACACACACAGCACCCTCACACACAGCACACAAACAGCACCCTCACACACACACAGCACACTAACAGTACCCTCACAAACACAAACAGGACCCTAACAAACACACACACAGCACACTACCAGTACCCTCACACACAAACAGCACCCTCACACACAGTACATTAACAGCACCCTCACAAGCGCACAACACACACAAACAGCACCCTCACACACAGTACATTAACAGCATCCTCACAAGCACGCACACACAAACACCCTCACCCACATAGCACACTACCAGCATCGTCACACACACATCACACTAACAGCACCCTCACACAGCACACACACACACAGCAGTGTGTGTATGTGTGTTGTGTGTATATATGTGTGTGTGTATATATATATATATACATACATACATATATATATGCGGCTTGCGCTTTAGGGTGCACACCCTAATGCAATAGGCTGCGCACGCCTATGGCAACATCAATATGTGTACAGTGATATCACCCAGGCTTGTCGGATTGTTTGGGGGCTAAAAGGCCACATTTGGCAGGTGCACATATCCATTTTTCAACTTGGAATTTTGACATGTAGTAAACCAGCACCCCTGTCCTATTTTGGCCAATGTATTTTACTCCCATCAAACCATATATTTTTGAAAAGTAGACAACTCAGTGTATTTTAAACGGTGGTAGTTTAATACTTTTCATACAATAATTCTACCACCAGCCTTTCGCGAACCTTTGGGTAGTAATTTTTTTCGTGTTTTTTTACACATACATTGTACTGTAGGCATGAATTAACAGATCCTGTTATGTATCACTGCCAAACAACACCCCAATATGTGTTCAGCAACATCTCCTGAGTACAGTGATATCACCCATGCATAGGTTTGCTGGGTTGTTTGGGGGCTAAAAGGCCACAATCAAGACTTGTACATATCAGTTTTTCAACTTGATATATAGGTAAATATATAGGTTAATGTTAACATCATGAAAGTTTATATTTTTATAAAGTAGACATTCCAGGGTATTGTATATGAGGTGTTTTCACATCCTTCCCCCAACCATTGTGCTAAACAAATTTCAGAGAACGTGCATGGTGGTAATTTTTGAATTCTGCTTTTTATGCACACGTCATCTGGTTTTGGCCAGCCAGTTATATGTTACTACCATAAAACTTTTTTAACCAAATGTGCAGGTATCAAATGCACCTTTAGCAGCATTCTCTAAACTCACTCCTGCAAAAAGAATCTAATTGGAGATTTGGGGGGAAGGAAACTGACTAAAATTTGCTGCTTTCAAAAGAAAAAAAAACAGTGCAAAGGGGTGTCTGTCCTTTTCCCTTTTTTTATAACAGACCCAGCAACATTTCAGGGGATTTGTTTTTTTTGCAGTTGGCGGTATCTTAAAATTAAATGTCTGGACTCCTTTGGCACCGTTGTTGGAACTTGACCATCTCCATAAATTATTGTGGAAATCAGCTTGAACTAAAATTGGAGAAAGGTGGTTCTTTCTGGATTCATTTTTTTTAAGAGTAAAAATTAATTATGTGTTGCTACTTGCATCAGGCAGATAACCACCTTTTTATACCAGGCTTTTGTCTTTCTTAAGATGAGATATGGCTGCATCAGCTGATCAGCCAAATCAACACCCCCTTGTGCATTTTATAAGCCCTGATGCAAACAGGTTTGGTCTGTACTCTGCCTCGGACAGTGACGTCTGACATGCTTTCGTCATGGATGGTGGTTAGTATATTAACATCTTTCCTGTCCTTAAATTTTATTGCAAGCACTTTAGCTTTGTGCAGACCTTTACATTCACTTTTTTTTTAATTTGGCCTCTATAAGAGGTCTGGGGAAATCCTTGGCATATCTTCTCACACGGCCACAGGCCAGTATCTAGAAACCCTAAAGAGTTTGAAACAAACTGACAATGCTATAAAAATTGCCCACATAAGGGTGTTAACCCTTATTGAACAAGGGGATCAGTAAGTCAAAAACTAGTTTCCCGCTTGTCCCCAGAGAGTCAGTACAGCCAGGAGGGTCCAGTTGACCATCTTTCCCCTCATATATACGAAAGGCAAATGTATAGCCACTTTCGCTCTCGCACAGTTTGTAGAATTTTACGCCATACCTAAAGCGCTTTGAGAGGATATATTGTTTGAATCCTAATCTCTCTTTATATTTCATTAACGATTCATCAATAGATACATTTTTTTGAGGAGTATAAACTTCAGTAAATTTGTGCTGAAGATGGTCTACCAGTGGGTGTATTTTATGAAGCCTATCATATTGGGTGTGATCTCTGGGGTGACAGAGGGTATTGTCATTGAAATGTAAGTATCTCAGCAGCAGCTCAAATCTTGTTCTAGACATGGTTTGAGAGTACACTGGACTAGAACAGATTGGGTTGGTGCTCCAGTAAGAGCAAATTGATGGCTTCTTTATAATCCCCATGAGAATTGTAAGAGCCCAGAATTTTTTAAGTTCAGCGACATCTGTGGGATGCCAAGCACACTCCTCCCTGACTGCATAGCTATCTGGATTGGTATCAATAAATTGGGTAGCATATAAATTAGTCTGGGGAGCAATCTCCTCCCAGATGGTATCCCCTAAAAATAGCTCCATATATTGCATAGGGGAGAAGTCATCCACATTGACATTAATGCCTGTGTTGGCACTAAAAGGGGTGATTTGGGGCTCAGCTAACTGTGGAGAAACCTGTTTCTCCTCCACATTCGGCGTAGCAGAGAAAGCACAGCTTCTTTTTGCAGCCGGCTCACACACAGATGACATGTCAGAAAACTGACCTGGGTCAAAATCGGACGCAGTGTCAGTGGCGTCAGAGTCTGACTAACACAGAGTTACTAACATACAATTTATTTTATTTTTTTTTATACTAAAAATAGACTAAAACTGATAAAAACAGACTAAATGAGACTAAAACGTCTGTTAGCAGCAATCTGTAAACTAACTCCTGCAAAAAGAATCTAACTGGAGATTTGGGGGAAGGATATTGACTAACAGAAATTTGCTGCTTTCAAAATAAACAAAAAAAATAAATCAGGAACAAGTATTATAAAAATTTATTTTCTGTGTGGTAGACCTTAAAACATGCTCCAATACACAGTCCAGGTTTTGTAGGGCAATCGGGACAGTGAAAAGGGGTGTCTGTCCTTTTCCCTTTTTTATAACAGACCCGGCAACGTTTCTGGGGGTTTCTTTTTTTTGGTGTTGGCGGTATCTTAAAAATAAAATGTCTAGACTCCTCTTGCACCGTCGTTGGAACTTGACCATCTCCATAAATTATTGTGGAAATCAGCTTGAGCTGAAATTGGAGACAGGTGGTTCTTCCTGGATTCATTTAAAAAAAAAAGTAAATATGAATTATGTGTTGCTACTTGCAACAGGTAGATAGCCACCTTTTTATACCAGGCTTTTGTCTTTCTTAAGATAAGTTATGGCTGCATCAGCTGATCAGCCAAATCAACACCCCCCATGTGCCTGTTATAAGCCCTGACGCACACCGGTTTTGTCTGTACCCTGCCTCGGACAGAGACGTCTGACATGCCTTCGTTATGGATGGTTGTTAGCATGTGAACATCCTTCCTGTCCTTAAATTTTAGCGCAAGCAGTTCAGCTTTGCACAGAGCTTTGCATTCCCCTTTTTTTAATTTGGCCTCTATGAGAGGTCTGGGGAAATCCTTGGCATTTCTTCTTACAGTGCCGCAGGCCAGTGTCTGTAAACTATAAAGAATTTTAAACAAGTGGACACTGCTGTAAAAATTTTCACATAAAGGTGGTAACCCTTATTGAACAAGGGGATCAGTAGGTCCCAAACAAGTTTCCCACTTGTCCCCAGAGAGTCAGGACAGCCAGGAGGGTTCAGTTGAGCATCTTTCCCCTCGTATACACGAAAGGCAAATGTGTAGCCACTTTCGCTCTTGCACAGTTTGTACACTTTAATGCCATACCGCTTTGAGGGGATATATTGTTTGAACCCTAATCTCCCTTTGTATTTCATAAGGGATTCATCAATAGATAAAGTTTGTTGGGGAGTATAAACTTCAGAAAATCTGTTCTGAAGATGGTCTACCAGTGGGCGTATTTTATGAAGCCTATCATATTGGGGGTGATCTCTGGGGTGACAGAGCGTATTGTCGTTGAAATGTAAGTATCTCAGCAGCAGCTCATATCTTGGTTTAGGCATTGTTTGGGAGAATATAGGAATCGAACAAATTGGGTTGGTGCTCCATTACGAGCGGATTGATGGCTTCTTTATTATCCCCATGAGCATGGTAAGAGCCCAGAATGTTTTAAGTTCAGGGACATCTGTGGGATGCCAAGCATGCTCCCTGACTGTATAGCTACCTGGATTGGTCTCAATAAATTGGCTAGCGTATAAATTAGTCTGGGAAGCAATCTCCTCCCAGATGGTATCCCCTAAAAATAACTCCATATATTGTATAGGGGAGAAGTCAACCACATTCACATTAATGCCTGCGTTGGCACTAAAAGGGGGGATGTTGGGCTCAGCTAACTGTGGAGGTACCCAGTCCTCCTCCACATTCAGCGTAGCAGGGGAAGCACAGCTTCTTTTAGCAGCTGGCTCACACACAGATGACATGTCACTAGACGTGCCACTAAACTGACCTGGGTCAAAATCGGACGCAGTGTCAGTGGCGTCAGAGTCTGACGCCAAGAAGGCATATGCCTCCTCCAAGCTGTACATGCGCTGCATGTTTCACACTAACAGACTAAACTAACAAAATACTAAATACAATTTTTTTTTTTTTTTTTAACACTAAAACAGACTAAAACAGTAATCCCTAAACTAACTCCTGTTAGAAGAATCTAATGGAGATTTGGGGGAAGGAAACTGACAGACTACGACAGACTACGACAGACTAAAACAGACTACGACAGACTAAGACACAGATTTTTTAAAATAAAGTTAACCCTTAAGGGCAAAAAAAAAATACAGACTGTACAAATGCACTGTCTGTAACAGATCTGGCAGGGAAGGGGTTAAAATGGGATTTTTATTCACTGCAGATACTTTTGAAAACTCTCTGGAACAGCTGCTGCAACAATATATCACGATCTCTGTCTCTCTCCTCTCACAAAACGCTACAGAGGGGAGAGAGGCAGAGATCAGTGTCAAAGTGAGCATTGTTTGTAACACCCATTTTGACACCAGCCAATTGTGAGAGATCGCGGATCGCTCACATGCCGCAATTGGCTGTTACTATCTGCCTGGGATACCGGGCAGATAGTAACAATGGGATTTCGGCGGAAGCGATCTCTGATCGCTCCCGCCGCCCGTTTTCCGTTAGGACGGTTCAGGAAGGTCCTCGGTCGGCAACGCAAAAATGCCGAGGACGGTCCTGAACCGTCCTGCGTCCTGAAGGAGTTAAGCTATCAGATTGGAGTCATCATGAGCTCAAAAACATGTGCGTGTATATCTTATTTTTTTCTTACACCTATGAATTACATAGTTACATAGCTGAAAAGAGACTTGTGTCCATCAAGTTCAGCCTTCCTCACAAATGTTTTTGCTGTTGATCCAAAAGAAGGCAAAAAACCTGGTCTGACGCGCTTCCAATTTTGCCACAAACTGGGAAGAAATTCCTTCTTGACCCCAAAATAGTAGTCAGATGTCTCCTTGGATCAAGCAGCTATTACCCCACTAATTAGAAATTATATCCCTGTATGTTATGTTTTTGTAAGTATTTATCCAATTTCAGTTTAAACATCTGTATGGACTCTGACAAAACCACCTCTTCAGGCAGAGAATTCCATATTCTTATTGTTCTTACTGTAAAAAAAACTTTTCTTTGCCTTAGATGAAATCTCCTTTCTTCCAGCCTAAATGTGTGACCTCGTGTCCTATGTATAGCCCTGTTTATGAATAGATTTCCAGATAAAGGTTTGTACTGGCCCCGAATATATTTGTATAAAGTTATCATATCCCCTCTCAGGCGCCGTTTTCCATACTAAACAAATTTAATTTTTTTAACCTTTCTTCATAACTAAAATGCTCCATTCCTTTTATCAATTTTGTAGCTCGTCTCTGGACCCTCTCCAGTGCCATGATATCCTTCTTTAGAACAGGCGCCCAAAATTGCACAGCATATTCAAGGTGTGGTCTTACCAGCGATTTATAAAGAGGCAAAATTATATTTTCATCCTGAGAATTTATGCCCCTATTTATACATGACAAAATCTTAGTGGCCTTAGCAACTGCAGATTGACGTTGCATATTGCTGCCTTATTTGTTGTCTATAACAATTCCCAAATCCTTCTCGTGTGTGGTTATCCCTAATTCACTACCATTAAGTGTGTAAGTTGCTTGTGCATTCTTAACCCCGAAGTGCATAACTTTGCATTTCTCTATGTTAAATTTCATCTGCCATTTTAGTACCCAGTCCCCCAATCTATCCAAATCTCTCTGCAGCAAAGCAATATCCTGCTCACATTTTATTACTTTACAAAGTTTTGTGTCATCTGCAAACACTGATACATGGCTTTCAATGCCTATTTTAAGATCATTTATAAATATGTTAAATAGAAGTGGTCCCAAAACAGAACCCTGAGGGACACCACTTACCACTTTTGTCCAGCCTTAAAATTTACCATTAATTACAACTATACAACACTATTAAAGGGACTCTCCAGTGCCAGGAAAACAATCTGTTTTCCTGGCACTGCAGGTCCCCTCTCCCTCCCACCTCCCAATCCCCAGTTGCTGAAGGGGTGAAAACCCCTTCAGTCACTTACCTGAGACCCCCGCCGATGTCCCTCGGCGGTGGTTTCGGGTTGCCGTCGCTCCTCCTCTCCATTACGTTGGCAGGTGGGCGAGACTGATCCCGCTGGCCGCAGAGACCTAACGCGCATGCGTGGCTTTTCAATGCTTTCCTACGGGGAGTTGAGCAACGCTGGAGGTTACACTCTCTTGCACCTCCCACTAATTGAATACACTGCCCTCACTCCCACCACTTTAATTTAATACACTGCACCCTCCTGCCACCAATTTAATACACTGCCCTTCCCCAATTAAAAAACACACTGGCCCTCTCCCCCAATTTAACACACTGTGCCCTCCCACCGCTCTAATACACTTCCCCCTCATCACCACCTCCCACTAATTGAATACACTGCCCTGACTCCCATCACTTTAATTTAATACACTGCCCCCCTCCCCAAATTAATACATTGCCCTCCCCCAATTTAACACACTGACCCCCCTCACACCACTCTAATACTCTCCTCTGGCACTGCTCTGCAGACAGACACTCTCCCCTCTTGCGGCTGTGGGAGGGAAGACAAGAAACAGAAAATATCTTTCCCACCTTGCGGCTGGTCGCAGCCACAGCACAAAGCGGCCGCAGGGCAGGCAGGCCGCAAGTATATTCATTGTGGGCCGCATTTTTGACATGTTTGCTGTACAGTGTGGATACAAAGACAATGAACAGAAATACAGTATTGATTAATATACTGTATTTCTTATCAGTATGGCAAATTCTGATAATTAAATACAGCAGTCTTGTATATCAAAACATTAAAATCTTAAATTCTAAAAAAAAAATCACGTTTTGTGAAGGTTGGGTGGAAATTGAGCCCAGGTGAGATGCCATGGATGGAATGGACACACTTCCCATGGTCACATACTATAAGTAGATGAAAGGATTTGGATCAACAGCAAAAAACAAATATGAGGAAGGCTGAACTTGATGGACACAGGTCTCTTTTCAGCTATGTAACTATGTAAAGATGACAGAGTCATCACCGTCAAGAAATTTCAACTGCTATTTCTCCTCCATCTATTGCTAGCCAAAGAAAAATTATTTATTGCAACGTAGCATACTGGTTCCACTATATGGAGGAAATATTCTTGTCACCAGGTGTATTTACACTTGCTATAATGTAGACACCATGAGTTAGAAATAGTTCCTCTTTGTTGGGACAACAGTAGTAGCTTTGATTCTCTGACCTTTTTAAAAACATTCCAGTGAATCATTACCAGTGCTCCATCCTTACTATGTCCTGCATTTATTTTTGTATTGGTATTCAGATTGCCTTTTTTGCACCATTGCATAAGGATTTGGAAACTGGTAGGTTTGGGTATGCAGACCCATCTATTTATAAATTAATTTTTTTTAAAGGTCAATATAATGGATTTTTTTTACGTCTATGCTTAAGTTCTGCAGTTGTTTAAAAACCCTACCATTCACTGCTTGTAAGGTAAATTTCTCTGCAAGTAAGGGTAATAAAGCAGAGCTGAACAATCCTCCGTTACATTCATCACTTTGCTCTGGACGCTGTGGTGAGCTGAAAGCTTCATTGTAAAATGTTGGCCAAATTACCAAATTTGGCACACTTATCCAAATTGACAGAGTTTACAGAGACACTCCAATCCCTATAACCTCTACAGTTTATTGTATGTTTGAGCTATGGAACCCAGTTGCAGAAAACAATAGACCTTTGCAATCCTAACCTTCTAGGAGGTCCTGAAGTTTTTTAGGTGGTGGCTTAATTGCCACAAATTAAAGGACCACTCTAGGCACCCAGACCACTTCAGCTTAATGAAGTGGTCTGGGTGCCTGGTCCAGCTAGGGTTAACCCATGTTTTTTATAAACATATTTTCAGAGAAACTGCTATGTTTATAAATGGGTTAAGCCTTCCTCCAAAGCCTCTAGCGGCTGTCTCATTGACAGCCGCTAGAGGCGCTTGCGTGCTTCTCACTGTGAAAATCACAGTGAGAGCACGCAAGCGTCCATAGGAAAGCGTTGTAAATGCTTTTCTATGCGACCGGCTGAATGCGCGCGCAGCTCTTGCCGCGCGTGCACATTCAGCCGAATGGGCGGAGAGGAGGAGGATCGGAAGAGGAGAGCTCCCCGCCCAGCGCTAGAAAAAGGTTTTTACCCCTTTCCCCTATCCAGAGCCGGGCGGGAGGGGGTCCCTGAGTATGTTTTCCTGGCACTATAGTGGTCCTTTAAGAAACCAAGGTGTAAACAAAGAGAAGTTGGCTTGGTCAGGGAAGGTAACGTAAAGATGACAAAGATTGTACTTAAAAAGTCTGGTACAGGCTAGGTAACCAAGGGATTTAGTAAAGAAGGAATAGAGCACTAAACATTTTGGTTCTAAAGCATCAGAATAATTAAAAGGATACAACAGTAACCAAAACAACTACAGCTTGATGTAGTTGTTCTGGTGTCTACAGCATGTCCCTGCAGTTTTTTCTATTTTTTTATTCTTTATTTTGCACACTCCACATGTGAGTATAACATATTCAAGCAGGCAAAACAGCACAGAGAAAGGTTTTCAGCATATTAATGACCATTAGGCATTCAAGAGTGCAAAGGTATTGGGTGATGTCTACACTTGTTACCCTATAGATGATATGGAGTGAGGGTTTTTATTATAAATAAGAAGAAAAACAATATAATTATAACTTATATGTAGAGGCCATAGAGTCCTAGGAATAGATATTACATTCCAGAGGGCTGGTCAAAGTACATCGTCCATATGGTCAATCACCCCCTTCTGTCAGTGTACCCTGTTGCATAGCCTATAATCTAGATGAATACAAATACAAAAAAGCAAGTCCTGCGCTCAAACTCCCATCACTCCTATAGCTATATAGGTAGCTAAAATTTGGCTACATTGCCCCACAGACTGGGTAACTTGAAAAACAAGTTCAAGTTAATGAGCAGTGTTGAAGTCTGTGGTGAGGAGATAAAAGAACAACAAAAATAAAACTGAGAAAGGGAAAAATAACTTGCATCGCCCGGTGGAAGCCATAGGTAAGTCTCGAACTGTGTAGGAACTCTGTACATTAGGGTGCTTCTGCTCCATGGGGACTCTGGTCACTCAGTCAAGTCACAGCTCTAAACGTCAGAGTGGACTGTGCTGTGTGGGATATGAAATCCTGGATCCATGCGGGACAGGCCTGTCTTCAAGGCCCCTGTGAGCTATGTGCTCACATGTATTCCTCCAATTCCTGGTAGGTTCCCACCAGGGCCAGACTGGGAATTCAAAGCAGCCCTGGAAAAAAAATGTATGCCAGCCCCAAAAGTTCTTGTGCCATGTAATGTGTATGTGTACACTGGCGTACATATAGCGGTCGCAGGGGTCGCAGCTGTGCCCGGCCCCCCTGCAGACCCCTGCGACCAGGTCCCTGCCATCATCATCCGCGGCCACATTTTAAGGTGCTCATCGGGTAGCCCATGCTGTCAGGGCCACCCGATGGGTTTGGATTTTCAGGGGGCCCGGTCAGCGCTGCATCATTTTGAGATCATCACACGCTGGGAGGAAGTGACTCTCCGTCACTCATCCCAGCTATCACTGAGAGCCCGCGCGGCAGGAAGCAGAGGAAGTCAGAGTAGGAACTCTGACTCCCATCAACCTGAGCCACCACTGGATCCCAGTGAAAGTCACCCTCCTGCACTTAAAAAGGTAGGAAACAGGAGGGTGACTTAAATATTATGTGTATGTTTGTTTGTTTGTATGTATGTATGTAGGTGTCTGTCTGTATTTATGTATGTATGTGTCTTTGTATGTATGTCTTGTGTGTCTGTCTGTATGTCTTGTGTGTGCCTGTCTGTTTGTATGTATGTTTGTCATGGGTGTGTGTGTCTGTTTTTATGTATGTATCTTGTATATGTATGTGTCTGTTTATTTGTATGTATGTATGTATGTCATGTGTGTGTGTCTGTTTTTATGTATGTATCTTGTGTATGTGTGTGCCTGTCTGTTTGTATGTATGTATGTATGTATGTATGTCATGTGTGTGTGTGTCTGTTTTTATGTATGTATCTTGTGTATGTGTGTGCCTGTCTGTTTGTTTGTTTGTCTGTATGTATGTATGTGTGACTGTCTGTCTGTATGTGTGCTGGTCTGTTTGTATGTATGTGTCGTGTGTGTATGGGGAGGGAGTTAGAGGGGGGGCCCCATGGATCAGTTTCGAACCGGGGACCCATGGGTTGTGTGTGTGTGTATATATATATATATATATATATATATTTTACACACATATATACATATTCAGTTCAATCTTGCCTTGCACTTCTGCTTTAATATAATCACTGTTTTAATACCGGGTGCTAATTAGGCGATTTAGGCAGCCGTCTGGGGCCTCACAGCCACCTAAATCACCTTAGGACAGACTGTGTCAGGTCCTCGGTCAGTGACCGAGGACCCGACACCAGCAGTGGCACCGGCGGCTTGCTCTGTATGCCGCTGGTTGTGAGGCCCCTCCAGTCTGCCCGGCCAGAGAGCGGCAATCACAGACACGGGTCTGCAGCTCCGCAATGTGCAGAGCTGCAGACCATGTGTCTTGCTAGACCTGGCCAATCAGAGTGTTGCCGTGGGTTACCACGGCAACGCTCTGACTGGATCTCGCAAGATACATGGTGTGCAGGTCTGTGGAGCTGCAGACCGGATATTATGGCCAACAGACCACCAGGGAGCTATAAAAAGGTATTTAATTCCTTACCAGCACTTCCTCCCTACCTCCCAAAATTATCAACCCCCCTCACTCCATCAATAGCCCCACTCCATCAATACCTGCCTCCCTCACTTCATCAATACCCCCCTCCCTCACTCCATCAATACCCCCTCACAGCAGTAATACCCCCTCACTCCATTAATACCACCCTTTACTCCATTAATACCCCTCACACCATTAATACCCCCCTTCTCTTTATTAATACCCCCTCACACCATTAATAACCCCTTCACTCCATTAATACTCCACCTTCACTCCATTAATACCCCCCTTCCCTCCCTCCATTAATACCCCTCTTCCCTCCCTCCATTAATACCCCCCTTCCATCCATTAATACCCCTCCACTCCATTAATACTCCCCTCCACACCATCAATACACCCCTCCACACCATCAATACACCCCTCCCTCAGCTTACTGAAACACACTCACTACACACACACTTACTACCAACACATAGAAACATAGAACACTCACTACACACATTCACTACACACACTCACAGTATTTAATCCTACCTGGCACTGGAGTATTCTCTGGGAGGCCACACTCTTAGGCCTGTTCCTGCAGCTAGGTCCACTGCTTGCATGCAGGAGGCAGGTGTTCCATGCAGGGGCGGAGCTACAATGCGGGGGCGGAGCTACCATGCTGGGCCGGTAAGTGCTAAGGAAGGTGCTGGGAAGGGAGACTCAGTGCTCCCTGCTGCTGCCACCAGCCCCCAGTACCTGCCTCCTGAATTCCCTCGGACTGACAGAAGCTGTCACAGTCCGAGGGAAAAATTATTTAAATAAAACATTAGGACTTCCTGTCGGCCCCAGGTGCCTGCGGCCCACCGGGAAAAATCCCGGTATCCCGGTGGGCCAGTCCGGCCCTGGTTCTCACCTGCATGGTGAACAAAATGGAGTGGGGTAGGCTCCATCGTTAAGGGATGTCCTTGGCCCACAGTGTTTGTGGCTCCTTTATTGGAGATTGTTGTCTTCCCCCGTACAGCTGCCTGGAGTAGTGCTTTGTCCTGCAAGGACTGGAACCTGAGGATGAGATCTGGAGGGGTGGACGACGGTGCACTTGCTGGCTCGGTAGTCAGAACATGCCATCTAACTTTACAGCTTTGGCCTGTTTAGGTGGTAGGAAGGCCTCGAAAAATCGCCGGATAAAGTTGGGCAGGTCCGCCAACCCTGGTGTTTCCGGTACTCCCTTGATCTTCAGCTTGTACCTCTTCCTGAGGACCTCCATTACATCAATTCTGTTATCAGCACTTTGTTGCTGCTGCCACACTTCAGTCATTCCCCTTTCCACCAAAGCCAACCTCTAATTGTGAGTGTTGTGTGAGATTTCCAGTAGGGTTAACTTGATTGTGGCACTTTCAACTGCCTTTTTAAAATGTGCCAAGTCTCCCACTACATTCACTTGGAGCTCGGCCAGCATCATCTTCAGTTGAGTGACAGTGACTGGTTCCCGGCCTCCCGACACAGGAGGGTTAAGTCCGGGTTTTGTACCGAGTGAGGGAACCTCCCCCTGATCGAACTACAGATCTTCAGAGGAGTATGATGAGCCCCTGTCAAGGAGCGCCATGTTGTCCCATGCGGCCTTCTGTGAGCCGCGAAACAGATCTCTAAATCTTGGAACAGTGGGCATTTGTCAGCTTTGGGTTTCTTGTTTTTGCAGCCCATACTGATCCACCTGCCTGGTAAGTATTAATATTAAAAGAATTGTTGGTTTCCACTGAAAATCTAATAATTTAGGCAACTTTCCACAGAGCTCTGGAGAAGTGCAACTGCTCACCTTTTTAAAGTAAGGAAAGGGGATTCGGTGGCCAAAACTGCAGTTTTACAATATTTGTGTCAGGAATACATGTTTGCATTCCAGATACTACAGTGTTCCAGACACTACAGTGTGGGTAGGTACCTGGGATGTCAGTTCATAGAGGCATCATCCACATTTAAATATCCTGCAATATGTGTTGACATCTTCACTGTATGCCCCTTAATCTTCCAGAAATACTGACGCCATGACTGCTAGCACCATAAAGCCCTAGTTCAATACAAAAAGCACTCCACTTGGAAACTGCACACCCAGAAATGAATGAACAGCTAGAATCCAGTTAGGGGAGCTACAGGGTTGCCATAAAATTGTAGTATATATGGTGTTATAAGACTATGGATGAAATTCCCAGTTTTTTTTTCCAAATATTTTGGAGTACATCTCTGTCACTCACAGCATTTTGCAAGCAGGACGCAAAATATATAAATAAAAACATACAGTATAATAAACGGAAATGTGAATTTAGTTGTATAAATCATTTTATGCTCTAGTATTGCTTAAACTCTACAAAACAAGAGGCAGCCCCTTTCACCATTATAATATTTTCAAATTACCCTGTTTATCCTTTACATATGATTTAAAATACCTTCTAGATCAATAAAGGCAGTGGTTTGCATTAAATTGTCAGTTGTCAACAGTTTCTTTGCTCTCCAATTGCTTCTATTTAGAGCTATTATCTAATTCATTGTGCTATAAAAACCTATTCAGACTATCTAACCGATATGCAGTAAAGAATTTGTAACAGAATAGAATAGAAATCCCACATCTATTCAGAAACATCCCTAAGTGAAGCATTGTGTATCTGATTCCATTCCAGACACATTGACCTCTGCGATAAATCTCTAAAGAAGCTCTGCCTTTAAGGAAGACCTTTCTGTATTTGTTTATGGTCGAAATTGGAAGGACATATGTCACATCACTAGCTGGCAAAGAAAAAGAAAAGCGCATCAGGATATAAGCAAGTAATTTTACACAACTTTATGCTACCTCAATGTAACGACATATAAATATAAAGAAAGAAACACAACCTTATTTCATTAGGTTTATTTAAAAGGACACTCCAAGGTCAAACTCTATTACTGCCCCCCTGTCACAGAGCATTACATAAATGAAATAATAAAACATGCAACCATTGCTCTTTTTCCGTGCTGGGGGCCCAATTGGAGGTAACCCCCCCACTATCGTCCATATACCTAGGGGGCCAACCGGTTCCTGGAAAACCCATGGGCCTCACGATCCTGCTGAAGGGATCAATGGGCTTCAGGCATGTGCTCCCACTAAGGCCTTGGGCTGAAGACACAAGGGACAGAGATCTCGTAGACCTATATCCTGTCGGCAGGAGATAGAAACCAGCCCCCACCGACCCGGAAAGTGGAAGGGTGAAATGAGATCAGGTGTGCCCTATCAGATATGGCTCGGATTACCCAAATACCTAAGGGGACTACCAGAGTCGTCTGAAAGCCAGGCCTCTCCTGAAGGATGTCATGCAGATTGCCTCAGTCTCGGCAACATCTCCAAACACCATCCGATAAGCATGCTTACTGTTATGTTTTATTTAGACCTGTTGCCCACTTATTTTATTTAGATGCCTCTATGATGCCATTTTGCCAAAATGACACACTCCTAGTTGAGCTCTCTGATGCAGTTTATAGCCTGTAGATGCCAACACCAAGCAGTTCCACTAGCCTCAGTGGTCTACCCACTCCCTCTCTATGTCACACTTGTAGCCATACTCACTTATACACACTATCACTCACAGAGAGCACTTTACATGTCTTGCCTATTTGTCATCTAACTATTAACCAGAGTTTAGATATGTTCATCTATTCTGTCTTTTTGTTCTTAAAAAATGTGCTGAAATGTTGAAATATAATATAACCACCTCACTCTGTGTCTTAATGTGCTTGCTCTAGCTGTTGTGGCATTGCAAGCTTGCCTGTGAATTTACTGCACAAAAAAAACCATGCAACCATTTAGTTATAAAAAGGCATTTTGTTATCTGGGTCCAAATGATGCCTCCATATCACCTACCACAACACAATTGCCTGAAACCATGATCACTCAAAACAGAACCAATACAACGATCAGCCACAACATTAAAACCATGTGCCTAATATCGTATAGGCCCTCCCACTGCTGCCAATGCAGCTCTCATATGTCTTTGCATGAACTCCACAAGACCTTGTTACAGCATATCCTACAAATGCTTAATCCATTCTTGAACAACGTGCAACGTGCATCAATGAGCCATGACCCTGATGTCGGCATCCACCGGGATGTTTCCATGTGGACTGCCCCTGTCTTGGGCCGCAGTGCTGGGCGAAAGGTGGCTCTTGAGCCACCCCCGGTGCCGGGCTGACCCTCAAGGCGCCCGAAAGTGGGGGAACCCAGAGGAACCCTGTCACAGGGGGCCCAGGAGGTGGCCATCTGGCCACCTCAGGGTGTCCCGATGCTGTCCTTCTTAAATATGGCAGAGCAGGCACCTGCTTACCTTCATGGCAAGTGCCTGCTCTGCCGAGAAATACCGGGGAAAAGGAGGCAGGCTGCTGTATTGTGGTCGGCGAGGGAGGCTGTTCTTGCAACTTCTCACTCCGTGTTTGCGTGCCCTCTGTGATGTTGGAAGCTGGAATATGATGTCATTCCAGCCCCGGCTGCCCCACTCTGGACCCCAGGGAGCAATAATTTACTGTGATTATACCGTGGAATTAGTTTGTTTAAAATAGGGACTGTATCCTAGTCCTACTTGCACACTACATAGGATGCCAAGTTCCTCTTACTCTAATCTTCTTTCTTCATAAGTTCGTCAAACCTGACCCTGTCCTGCACTCTCTTCTTACACTTTCCTTGCCATTAAAACTTTTTTTTTACTGCCTGAAACATTTGCCCTCCCCCAGCCCCATACATATTTATACAAGATCCTAAGTGACTTCAAACCAATACATAGCACAAGCGACATTGAGGAGGGACAATTCAAACAGCTTGCCCTGCAGTGGGTCCATGCTCAGGTTAGGTGCTAGCTCATTTTGTGCCAATACAGAGATAAATTGACTCATTTCCATTTGAAACTTATCACAACCAAAAGTGAGGTAGAGACTTGAATGCTGCCTAGCTCCCTCAGAATGAGAGCTGCAGCAATTCTAGATTATTTCTTGCCCTGCTACTTACTAAAAATATCCATTAATCATGTTTTCTTTACTGCCAGTCCTCATGTTTAACTAAACCACCAATGGGTGGATGTTTAAACAGATTTGGTATGTATGCTACTGTCAACCACCCTGCCACACTGCAACAAATATTCAGGAATGGTTTGAGGAACATGCAAAAGAGTTGGCCTCCACATTCCCCAGATCTCAATCCTTTTGAGCATCAGTGGGATGTGTTGGAGCAACAGATCCAATCCATGGATGCTCCATTTTCCAACTTGCAGGATTCAAAGGATCTGCAGCTAATGTTTTTGTACCAAATAGCACAAGACAAATTCAGAGGTCTCCCATGCCTTGATGCATTAGAGCTGTTTTGGAAGTATGAACTCAAGTGGTTTTGATATTGTGACTCATCAGTGTATTAAAGGTTAGTAGTAAAACTATTTTAAAATCAATCTGTATGGATAAAGTTGCCATATCATTCAATGTTATAGGTAAAACTCGCTACCATCATCCATGGTGTAGAAAAAAAATTTAAGTAGAAATATTAACAATGGAAAGCAGAGAACATGAAAGAATTAGGAAAAATAGAAAAACATTGCAATATCAAAGACTCAGTAAGAAAGGGAACAGGGAAGTGGCATCTAGCAAAAATAAAGGTTGCAGAACTCATCAGGATCTCAAATGATAGGATAAAACTTTTCATCACTTAGCCATAAAAAGTCTTGCAATTGTACATATTTTATGGCACAGCCTCAGCAGGTGAAATGTGAGTCAGATCTGAGAGTTGGAGCCATTTAACTAGGCCAAACATTGTGTCCAGAGGTCCAGAGCGAGGTATAAAACTAAAATATTGTTCGGTGCCCAGGACAGAAAAACACTTCAACTATGTGAAAATATGTCCTCATCCTGCCACAAACCCTAAAAGACAGGGTGATACAAGCAGAGTGCATGTGATGGAGTTTGACAGGGTCCAGATACCATCTAGAAAAACATTTAAAAAGGGTTCCCCTGATGGACATGCAGATGAAGTCCATATTAAAAGTATGCAAAATTTTACTACACTATTCCTCATTAATCTCAAGGTTCAGATCCCATTCCCAGAGTAGAAGCTAATGGTTAGTGTAACGAACCTCCTGTACTTCGTGAAGTACGTTCGTTCGCACACTCTCAAAATGCTAGAGGCTTAGTGATTATAGCCCGTTAGCATAGTACGCTGATTCGTACTTTTCCGAAATCCAAGCTGGTCGTGAGAATAAATCAAGTGGATTGTCATTCACATACTCAAACATTAGTTGAGACTTGATGAAGGGTACAACAGGAATGTTTTATTATGGCCAGGTGGCCCACCTATATACACAAACCCCCAGCATGAAGTCTCAAGCAAGGACATAACAGAACACTCCCACAACATGCCCAAAACATGCCCAAGACACTCCCAGGCGTCTCTGTTTGGGAGATAATTTAGTGTACTTTACTTAAACTAATTATCTCTCAGGCACTAGAGGTATAAATAATAAAACATAAAATATCCCAAAATACATATAACACATATATGAACCCCCACAAATATATCCCTGAATAGTCTGGATCTGAGCCCAAGCTGTCCAAATAGCGCTCAGATCCCATGAACACAGCCGAATCGCCACCGGGGTAAAGTTTTGACCGATTGCACACGTGGCGTCTGCCCAAATTATTTCCAGAAATAGTGGTAGCGTTTGGTCACTTTCGGGAGTTCCATACGAACAAACACACGAACAATTCCCCTGTCTCATAGGTAGCAATTGTTCGCCTTGTTCATGCGAACAATCCTAACGAACAGCGCTCTCCTGGCTTGTGATGGAAAGAAGCAGGCGTTCGTATGAAATCGTCGGTGTTCGCAAGGTCGAGTGCCCAACTTATAGTTCCAAACACTCGGCGACCAAGTCACGCTTCCTGCTTTCGTGCAACAAGATGGCCGTTTCCTCCAGCACGTGTTGTTTGGTTATACGAACGGTGGCCACACAGAGAGAGCACTTAAGTTTGTGGTTTATTTTCAGTTAATGAACCAGGGGGATGGTCGGTGTTCGGTAGATCCATCTACCGAACGGAGGGAAAGTAACTGGGTAAATAAAATACATAGTTTTTGTCACAGTTAGTGTTTCCAACAGGACTGGTGGCTTGAAGCATAGAATAGATGAAAGATATTGCCCCCTTATCCAATAAGGGGAATTTGAAAAGATTTTCGAATGGAGTCAATGGCAAAACCTGGGCATGGTCATTAAAAGGTGAGGTAAACTCCATGAATAGTGTTGAAATTATTCACCTTAGCTGTTTGCAATTCATGTCTACCAACAAACTCTCACATGCAAGACAACCATCACAAGAGATATTGTAAATAGTAAGATGTTGCTCCCACTACCACACCAACTATTTAGGACCATGTTGTCAACAGAATGAAAAACAGGGTTCCAGATGACAGGCGTCAAAAGAGAATCATGCGACATCAAACTATTGAAAATCAAAAAAACAGGAAAAGGGCTGCGCCACAAATAAAACAACAGTGTTTAGACAATCAGCAAAGGCAAGTATAGAACAGTGGTAAAAATCGAAAATTATATAGTCCAAAAAGGTTCTCACATAAAAAGATGCCTCTAATATGAGAGGAAAGTGCAGCTGTAAATACTGGATAGAACGTAAGACAACCTTGGGCCGAAGGAGTGTAACTTTTTCAAATAGCTTGGATTTCATATAGAAGATAAAAGAGAAAAACAGGGAAAGCCAGTAGTGCAATATGTCAAATCAAGTTTTTACAAATATATGAAAAATAGCGATATGACACTTACATTTCCCAGAGCTATGGCAAGCTCTACCTTAAATGCCATACACTGGTACAATCCCCACTTGTAGGATATGGTGTAAAACGGCCTCAGCAATAGGAGTGTCTGGGAACCCAGGACAGGGTAAAAAAAGACAAATGATAATGCTCTCAATATATGGTAAAACTTGTTTTATAATAGTGTAAAGAATGATACTCACAAGTGTAGAGCAAACTCACTGCTCTATGATGACAGCGTTGGTGGTATAATCTCCACCTGGGATTTTCTTGGAGTAAATATATAAAATGCCTGGAAGTATGAAATAACTATCAAAAAAATAAAATAAAAAGGTAATTGTCAAAATAAGCTGAGTGCAGTGACAAAAAGATCTTTATTGGTTTAAAAAAATAAACAATAACAACATCCAGAGGCGTTTTAGCCGCGAGGCAAACAAGGCATTTGCCTTGGGCGGCATTTTTCAGGGGGCGGCAAAAAACGCCGCCCCCAAATGCATAGGGCAAATGTCTTGTTAGCCTTGCGGCTAACAGACATGTCGAGTGGGCGGGCGGCTGGCGAGGGAGCTCTTCCTCTGAGCTGTCCGCTCAGCTCCCTCACGCGCCGCACAGTGAGGCTGGAGCCGGGTTGATGACGTCATCTTCCGGCTCCCAGCCTCACTCTGAGGCGCGCGAGGGAGCTGAGCGGACAGCTCAGAGGAAGAGCTCCCTCGCCAGCTGCCCGCCCGCCCAGCGCCGCTCGCCCAGCGCCGCCCGCAGCCACTGGACCACCAGGGAGATAGAGAACCCCCACCCTCCCCCCCAGCATTCCCAAAGGTAAGGGGGGGGTAAATAAAAAAAAATGTGTTAATGTGAGTGTGTGTGTGTGTCTGTTAATGTGTGTGTGTGTGTTTGTTAGTGTGTGTGTGTGTGTGTCTGCTAGTGAGTTAGTGTGTCTGTTAGTGTGTGTCTGACAGTGTGTGTCTGTTAGTGTGTATGTGTGTGTCTGACTGTGTGTGTATGTGTGTGTCTGTCAGTGTGTGTGTGTCTGACAGTTTGTGTCTGTTAGTGTGTATGTGTGTGTCTGACTGTGTGTATGTGTGTGTGTCTGACTGTGTGTGTGTCTGTTAGTGTGTGTGTCAGTGTGTGTGTGTGTATCTGTTAGTGTGTGTGTGTGTGTGACTGTGTGTATGTGTGTGTGTATCTGTGTGTCTGTTAGTGTGTGTGTGTGTCTGTTAGAGTGAGTGTGTGTGTGTCAGAGTGAGTGTGTGTCTGTTAGTGAGTGTGTGTGTCTGTTAGAGTCTGTGTGTGTCTGTTAGAGTGAGTGTGTGTGTCTGTTAGTGAGTGTGTGTGTGTCTGTTAGCGTGTGTATGCGTATCTGTCAGTGAATGTGTGTGTGTGTATTTAGAAGGCGGGGGTGGCGCCTGAGTTTTGTCCTGCCTAGGGCAGCACAAAACCAGGATACACCACTGACAACATCCATGGTAAAAAAATACACAGTGACACCATCCTTTATTGGATGTTGTTACTGTGTATTTTTTAAACCAATAAAGGTCTTTTGCCACTGCACTCAGCTTACTGTGACAATGGTGGGGAATATACCACCAATGGTGGGGATTATACCACCAACGCCTTTCAGGGTTGCTGCCAGTGGTGTATTTTTGATTTGTGCTGTCCTAGGCACGACTAAATTTGGGCACCCCCAAAATCTAAATTTCCCCCACCAATTTGTGTCAAGGCCACTTTTTTTGACTGACAGACACATGCCCTCATTGATACATGCACTGATATACACTCACTGACAGATACAGTCATTGGCACATACATACAGTCACTGGCACACACTGTTTCACCAACACACACTTTTACTGACAGACACACACTGACAGGCACACACTCTCAGATTCACATAAAATGACATACACACACTGATACACATTCACAGGCACACCCATTCTCACTGAAAGACACACACTTTCACTCACTCACTCACAGACACACACTGACAGCTACACTCACTCACTCACTCACTCACTCACAGTAAGGTGGACAGCCCCAGAACATGAGGCAAACAAGGCATTTGTCTGGGAGCTTGAGGTGGTGTTTTTTGGCGCCCCCCTGAAAGTGCCGCCCCATGCAAATGCCTTGTTTGCCTTGTGGTAAATACATCCCTGGTTGCTGCCTCATTATTATATATTTCATTGGTTACTTGGCGCTAACCCATTTGTGTGTATGACATCAAACTATTACTAGTTAAAATATGTGTGAGCTACATTTAACAGGAGACTCTGTAAATCATCACCCTTCCAGTAATTGAGCACGAAATCTGATGGCAGTACGAAGATCAAACAGTTTAGTAGCAGAAGATGTCAAAAGAGGATATGGTCTGTGTGTGATACGGCCTTAATATATCGTCCATGGGTATTCTTTTTACATAACTTGCTGCACTCAACTGCTCCACTAAATGCTAGGACTCCTCTTTGGTAGGGTACGCAGGATATACTAAGCTGATATCTGTTTACTATATGATTAGTGATGTCCCGAACGGTTCGCCGAACGGTTCGCCACGGCCGGCGAACATATGCGGTAAACTTTGACCCTGTACCTCACAGTCAGCAGACACATTCCAGCCAGTCAGCAGCAGACCCTCCCTCCCAGACCCTCCCACCTCCTGGACAGCATCCATTTTACATTCATTGTGAAGCTGCATTCTTAGTGAGCTGTCCAGGAGGTGGGAGGGTCTGGGAGGGAGGGTCTGCTGCTGATTGACTGGAATGTGTCTGCTGACTGTGAGGTACAGGGTCAAAGTTTACCGCATATGTTCGCCGTCCGTGGCGAACCGTTCGGGACATCACTATATATGATATTCTATCCATCCAGTCTTCTGGCAATACTCTTATGAGTAATTACTCTCTAGAGGACAATGGATAGCCATATCTAGTGAGACCTCAAGGAAGAGACAACACCAGCTTCTTTCTTGGCAACTCCATAGAACTCAGACTCAGACTCTGACTCCGTTTATTGTATCCAAATCCAGCTTACAAAGATCACAGCATACGGTAAAAAAAACCATTACACACAACTTTCACCAATATGAATACAATACAGGGCACAGGAAAAAAACTACAAGGCTACAAAGTGATTCCTTACACAAGTTCCCACCTCCCCCTGTGCCAATACACCATGACAACCAGGGCCGGTGCGTCCTATAGGATAAGTAGGCGGCCACCTGGGGCGCCTACTTGGGGGGGGGGGGAGGCGCCCACAGTGGCTTTTCTGCTTGTCTGGCCGCCCACTATCAAGTGGGATTGATTATATATAGCGGCCGCTCTAGGGAACACTTACTTGTAAACTAGCGCCCAGTAGAACGTCGGTCCGACATTAGTCAGGACCCCTCTCCCAGTTAAGCACCGCGGCAGTTCAAGGGCGCATCATTCACTCGCTCCCACCCCTTGTCCTGTACATAGGGACAAGGAGGCAGGAGAATAACAGGAAATGGGGCTTATGAAAAAAGTGTCGGCCACCAGGCACAGTAAAGAAGACAGGAATGAAGAGCACAGTGCAATGAAGGTAAGAGAGAATGCACAGTGTTTCATAGAATGTGTGTCAGTATGTTTCAGTATGTTTGTGTATGCCAGTCTGCTTGGTTCTGTGTGTGTATTTATGGGACTGTGTGTATGTGTATGTATGGGTCTGTGTGTGTGTGTGTGTATGTATGTATAGGTATGTATGGGTCTCTGTTTGTATGCATGGGTCAGTGTGTGTGTATGGGTCAGTGTGTGTCTGCATGGGTCAGTGTCTGTGTCTTTATGAGTCAATGTGTGTGTGAGGAACTGACTCTGCTGGGTTTCGAACCCTGGTTTACATGGTGCTAAACCTCTTCCTTACCAGTACACCAGCCTGCCTTTTGCAAATTTACCTGAGATCTGATACCATTGCTTGTAGAGTCAAGGTTATCAGTGACAACTCTCTTCAGCTGTGTCTGGTCAGGTGTCTGGTTCTTGGCCTATAAAAGCCACTTCCTGTCTCTGTACCTTTGCCAGATTATTGTGGTTCCTGTACTCTCTAATCAAGCGTGTTCCTGTTTCTCCTTCCTGTTGCTGAATTTGGACTGTTTTGACTTTGCTGCTTCTCCTTCCCACTGACCTCGGCTTGCCTCACTACGATTATCATCTTTCTGTTCCAGTCTCCCATCTCTGCTTAAGACCAGAAGGCCACTCAAGGCTCAGGGGCTCAACCACCTGGGTAACGAGTGGCTACCTCTGGCAGAAAACATTGCTGATCTGGCTACTGGACTCCAAAACTTTGTAACATCAATATCATTACAGAATAATCTGGCCCATTCATGGAGACCGTCGGATCAGATTCTGCATTGGCCCAGCAGGTTGCTTTTAATGCAAGAACTATGCAGACCCAGGCACAGACCATTCAAGTGCTGCAGGATCAGGTAGCTGAACTGCAAAATGAAGTTCGATCAATGCATAGTGAGCTTACCAGCTACAGGGCACATGATGTTGCGGCTGCTGCTACTACTACTGCTACACCTGCACAAGATGCCCGCTTGCCTCTACCAGAAAAATTTGGAGGAGACCGCAAAAAATTCAGGGGTTTCCTAAATCAATGCCGTTTGCATTTCATGATGTTACCTAACCGTTTTCCATCTGAAAGAGAGAAGGTGGGATTTATTTTTTCCCTCTTCAAAGATGAAGCCCTGGCCTGGGGCTCCCCTTTTCTGGAACAGGACAGTCCAATCTTGGGAAATTTAAAAGACTTTCTTGAGGCCATGTGCCTAGTTTTTGATGATCCCAATCGCTGTGCTACAGCAGAAGCCACTCTCCTTCATTTACATCAAGGGAGGCGCTCTGTGGCTGAATATGCTGCTGAATTCAGACAGTGGGTTACTGATACTACTTGGAACCAATCAGCCCAGAGGTTCCACTTCAGAAGGGGTCTCTCAGAAGCTATAAAGGATGAGCTAGCTCGTGTTGATCTTCCTGTTGAGTTTGATGCATTTGTGCGGTTGGCTATCCGTATTGATCGGAGACTTTCAGAAAGAAGATTGGAAAGACAGGGCTCTTTTAAACCAAGTGCTACTCCTACTTTCTATTCAAGAATTTCTACTCCGACCCCACAAACACCTACAGACTCTGAACCTGAGGCTATGCAGGTAGATCTAATAAGAGGGCCATTATCCAATGAAGAAAAACAGTGGTGACGCACTCACAATTTATGCCTGTATTGTGGTAGTACAGGGCATTATGCCATCAATTGCCCTAACAAGTCTAAAAGAACAATAGCTATGACTGCTGAGGGTGCACAGATTCAACACCAATCCCAGATTTCAGACCAACTGGATTCTGTCACACAACCCTTATTTTCTCTGGCTCAGGGTGAAGAAGGTATGATGACTCAACATCCTCATTTGGTGGTGCCTATCACTTTGCAATATGGTGATAATAAAATTTCAACTACAGCTATGATAGATTCCGGAGCAGGCGGAAACTTTATGGACATTAAATTTGCAGCAGGAAATAAAATTCAGTCTATCCCTAAATCTTCACCTGTGTTAATGGAAACAGTAGACGGTTCTCCACTTACGTCAGGCCCGGTTACACATGAGACTGTGCCCTTAAAATTGATTCTGGAAGTGAATCACCATGAGTCTATATCTTTCCACCTAATTTCCTCAACACAGTTTCCAGTGATTTTGGGTATACCCTGGCTTGCTCTGCATAACCCACAGATTGATTGGAAGACTAGAACTTTGTCCTTTCCTTCAGAACACTGCTTAATGAATTGTCAACCCTCTAAGGCGACACCTGTTACCACAACAATTAATGAAATGGTTGCTACAAACTTAACTAAGCTTCCTCTACAATATCGTGATTTTGCAGATGTCTGTGATAAGAAGAATGCAGATCAGCTTCCACCTCACAGGCCTTATGATTGCCCCATAGAGCTGCTACCTGGAGCTGCTATCCCATTTGGCCGTATATACTCCCTTTCTGAGCCTGAATTGAAAGCACTTCGTGAATACATACAAGAAAATCTTGCCAAAGGCTTTATTCGACCATCCACTTCTCCAGCAGGAGCTCCTATATTCTTTGTAGAAAAGCAAGATGGCAGTCTACGGCCATGTGTCGATTACAGGGACATTAATAAAATCACTGTTAAAAACCGTTATCCCTTGCCTCTCATTCCTGAACTTCTGGAGAGACTTCGTTCAGCTAAAATATTTACGAAGCTTGATCTACGGGGGGCATATAATCTGGTTCGCATAAGACCAAATGATGAATGGAAAACAGCTTTCAGAACCAGGTACGGACATTACGAATATCTAGTAATGCCATTTGGGCTTTGTAATGCCCCTGCAACTTTTCAGCATCTAATCAATGATGTACTACGGGATCTCCTGGATCAGTTTGTTGTGGCATATTTGGATGATATCCTGATATTTTCTGATAATCTTGAAAATCACAGAAAACAGGTCTGCATTGTTCTTGAGCGCCTTCGTACCCACCACCTATACATTAAACTGGAAAAATGTGAGTTTGAACAAACAGAAATTCAGTTCCTGGGGTATGTAATAACTCCTAAAGGTTTAAGTATGGACGCAAGTAAAATTAAAGCTGTGCTGGACTGGCCCATCCCCAAGAATGAAAAAGATATACAGAGATTTGTGGGGTTTGCCAATTTTTACAGGCGTTTCATTAAGAATTTCTCTGCCGTTATTACACCAATCACTGAACTTACACGTAAAGGGACTCCTTTTCAGTGGTCCAATAAGGCTGACACTGCATTTTCCAGATTAAAAACTCTGTTTACATCTGCCCCTATCTTGGTACATCCTCAGCCAGAATTGCCATTTACTGTAGAGGTAGATGCTTCTGATTCAGCTGTTGGGGCTATACTGTCTCAAAGGACTGGGCCTAAGATGTTGTTACATCCATGTGCCTTCTATTCCCGCCAGATGTTACCAGCAGAAAGAAATTATGACATAGGGAATAAAGAACTTTTGGCTATAAAAGCTGCCTTCGCCGAATGGAGACATCTCTTGGAGGGAGCCACCCATCCAATTACTGTCCTCACAGATCACAAAAATCTGGAATGTATACAATCTGCTAAGAGACTGTCAGCCAGACAAGCACGCTGGTCCCTATTTTTCTCAAGGTTTAATTTTTTTATTTCATACCGCCCTGGTTCCAGAAATGGCAAGGCAGATGCCTTGTCTAGGATAGCTGACCCCCTCCATACTAGAGTAACCAAGGCCACCATCTTGCCGGAGAGCAGATTTTTAGGAGTTACCTTTCCTTCTGATCTAATGTCTCGCATTAAAAAGGGCTACTCTAAAGATCCAGTTTTTCGTGATCCTCCTCGTGATCTTCATATGACCATGCTTAATGGGTTTTGGATTTTTCAACAACGTCTGTATGTTCCAGAATCAGTGCGACTGGACGTTTTACGCCTCTACCATGACTCTAAACCAGCAGGTCATCCAGGAATCCGAAAGACACAAGAACTACTTACCCGATCCTTTTGGTGGCCTAAATATTATGAGGATGTTAAGAAGTATGTGTCCTCTTGTGATGTATGTGCCAGACATAAGACTCCTCGCTCATCCCCTGTTGGCTTGCTTCAGCCTCTTCCGATTCCTCATCGTCCCTGGGGATCTATATCCATGGACTTTATTGTGGAACTACCTCCCTCTAAGGAACACACTACCATTCTTGTTGTTGTGGACCGGTTAACCAAGATGAGTCATTTCATACCAGCTCGTGGTCTCCCTTCAGCTAAACAGACTGCTGACCTTGTTATTCGGGAAATATTTCGCTTGCATGGAGTGCCTGATGAAGTAATTTCTGACAGGGGAGTGCAGTTTACATCTCATTTTTGGAAATATTTTTGTTCTATTCTAGGTATTAATGTAAATCTGTCTTCAGCTTTTCATCCACAAAGTAATGGACAGACTGAGCGAACCAACCAGACTTTAGAACAATATTTGCGGTGCTATATTAGTTACCTGCAGGATGACTGGCTGGATTTTCTACCCACGGCGGAGTTTGCCTATAACAATGCCCAACACTGCTCCACTTCTCTGAGCCCATTTTTTGCCAATTATGGTTACCATCCAACCTTTCTAGTGAGTCTCCCAATTACTACTCCCATTCCTGCAGTCACTGACCGGCTAACCGCCTTACGAGATTCCCAAGAACTGTTGAAGGAGACTCTTTCGGAGGCTCAGGAATGTTACAAAAGAGCTGCTGATAGGCACAGAAAGGAGGCCCCAGTTTATCATGTTGGTGACAAGGTTTGGCTGTCAACAAAGAATCTTAAGCTTAGGATTCCTTCTCATAAATTGGGTCAAAAGTTCATGGGACCTTTTGAGATAATCGCTCAGATCAATGCAGTCACCTTCCGTCTGCAACTTCCGGGTTCCATGAAAATACATCCGGTGTTTCACGTGGCACTGCTTAAACCTTTTCATGAAAATACTTTCCCTGGTCGAGCCTTGCCTGCCCCACCACCAGTCCTCGTGGATGGTGAAGATGAATACGAGGTGGGAAAAATTCTTGACTCCAGGATCTCGTAACAAGCTTCAATATTTGGTTCATTGGAAAGGCTATGGTGAGGAGGATAGATCGTGGGAACCAGTGGACAATATTCATGCTCTTGATCTTCTTCAGTCTTTCCATGCACAGTACCCTGCTAAACCAGGAAATAGGGCATCCAGAGGCTGCGCCTGTAGAGGTGGAGGTAATGTGAGGAACTGACTCTGCTGGGTTTCGAACCCTGGTTTACATGGTGCTAAACCTTTTCCTTACCAGTACACCAGCCTGCCTTTTGCAAATTTACCTGAGATCTGATACCATTGCTTGTAGAGTCAAGGTTATCAGTGACAACTCACTTCAGCTGTGTCTAGTCAGGTGTCTGGTTCTTGGCCTATAAAAGCCACTTCCTGTCTCTGTACCTTTGCCAGATTATTGTGGTTCCTGTACTCTCTAATCCGGCGTGTTCCTGTTTCTCCTTCCTGTTGCTGAATTTGGACTGTTTTGACTTTGCTGCTTCTCCTTCCCACTGACCTCGGCTTGCCTGACTACGATTATCATCTTTCTGTTCCAGTCTCCCATCTCTGCTTAAGACCAGAAGGCCACTCATGGCTCAGGGGCTCAACCACCTGGGTAACGAGTGGCTACCTCTGGCAGAAAACATTGCTGATCTGGCTACTGGACTCCAAAACTTTGTAACATCAATATCATTACAGTTTGACAGAGACTGGTGGTAGAATAAGTGCATGTAAAGTTTTGAAATGCCACCATGTGAAATGCCCTAGGCTGTGTACTTTTCCAAAACATACGGTTTGACGGAGGTGAATTACATTGGCTGGCTTCAGAAATGTTCCAACTGGGACATGGGGGCATGATGGCCAGCTGTGTTTTATGTCTCATCATATTTCACTTTTTTTTATTCTAGTAAATCATATGATATGATGAAAATAATGGTATCTTTAGAATGAACATTTAATAGTGAGGTAAACGGTATACAATATGTGTGGGCACAGTAAATATATAAGAGGCAAATACATCTAAACACAGCCACTGCAGAAAAAGAGCCCTGGTCCTTAACGGTAATACAATTGAAAAATTGCCTGGTCACTAAGGGGTTACGAGCACTGTGGCCGGGGCAGCACATAAGGAGAGCCCAAGGGATGAACAAACGGCCGCTCCCCGCGCAGCAACCGTGAAGCCAGAATGACCGGCACAAGGCCTACACACATGTGGAGGTGGCAAAGCTCGTAAGGCGATGGAGGGAGAGGTGGTGCTGACCCCCCCCAGCCGGTGTGGGTAATCCCAGCCCATGAGTCAGACCTTCAGAGGCTGGGGGCGAAGGCTGGCGCGGCGCGGGGCCCTTTCCACGGGGAACCAAGATGGGGGATACACACACGCAGCTGAGAGCCATGCTGGGTCACCCGGATCCCCAGGATACCGGATCCCATAGAAGGACCGCTAGGGGCGGAGAACTGCCTGGCAAGGAGCCGGTCTGGGCCCCAGGATTTGGTGGTGGTCCAGGGGTAGACGCCCCCAACTCTGCGAGCCCTGCGGTACCAGGGTGTGCTAACCCCCGGCGGACCGGTGGCCGAGGAGGCGCGCACTGGTGCCGAGCATGTGGCCGGAGAAGGGGGAGGTGCACGGGACAGGGGACCCGCGGTCTTTTCAGGGGTGGGAGGCTGCCGGACTGCTCCCGACCCTGAGTGCCCACAACGCTGAGAGACTCTCTGATGCAAAGCAGGGGCAAGCCCTGGGAGGAACTGAGGGGGTTCGCTACATGTGGGACGTTGGGGGGCCCAAGCAGTGAGCAACCAGCTTGCAGCGCAAAAGACCACCCGAGAAGCCATATACCGTGGGATGAGGGATCCCCCCCGCAGCAGAGCTTATAAACCACCTCCAGAGAAGGGACTCACCTTTTTTATGTCCTAGGGACCAAGCCCTGAAATGACATAACACAAATGGTCCGCCGAAATTATTCACGTACTGTATTTGCTTATTACCTTAATACTGGACCATATATCAATGCAACAGACTACCCATATCAGCTTTAAAAGTCAATAGGCTATTTGGGCAACAGTTTGCGCCCTAGGGACCAAGCCCTGAGACGACATAACAATTGAAACTGAATTCGCTTGTTTATGCATTCCTTCACTTACATTGCATATTACTACTAGCCTCTCATAATGTTATAGTTCTTACAACTGATTTCCATTTCTTTTGCATTCATTGCTGTTGCAGGCCTATGCCATAATTCATTAGACGCAGTTAAGAGACAAACGGCTATGACCTATCACAGCCTTACGATGCTTACCTAATATATTGTAATAGGCGTGGAAACGCTGTTTATGCTGCAGCACCAATACGTTAGTTTGCTATGGTACACAGGTCTAGGCCTACCTCGACGCAGTTGAATTGCACCCATCAGTGGAGTACTAAACTGAAGCACCCAAGATACGGCGGTATACCTTCGTAACCATATTAGCTTATTAAGGAACAGCGGCATATCTTATCTACATACACGATTAATACAGCTGCACACTTTATTTTCTGACCAGATAGGCAGAACTTAAATAAGTGGTAATATGCAAAGATTGCAGCTGACCAACAGGTTCAGGTCTAGTTAGACACGGTCAAACTGCACCCACCTAAGATTTATTAAACCGACCCACGCTGTCTGATCATCACATCACACTAGCGGTATCTGCCTCATACAGTTGCGTGTGATCATGCTCAGCCACCGCTGGAGCGAAATAGATCCATAATACCCACAAACCGCTGTTATAAGGGAAATGACCAAGAAGCTTAACATTCAAGCGTAGACAGCCTGGTGCGCAGCATTAGCTCAGTGCCTGCAATTTATGCTGTAATGATTGGAAGTGTATTCCTGCAAAGTTCAAATACGCCTATGTGTTCTGATCAATATGCCTCTGCGCAGGCGATAATCTGCATTTATTCCTATGTGCTAACATTTAAGCCTTTATGTAGGCGACCTTTCACCTTAACGAATGCTATAAATTACTGCTTAAGCCCCTGCGTGGGCAACCTCTTGCTTTACTACGAACCAGTTCGCATTATGCACTTATATTGTGAAAACAATAAAAATATTCAAAACAAAACAAAACAAAAAAAAAAAAACAGATAAAATGCGTATCTTGTAATACCTTTTTTATTGGACTAACAGGATTTTTTAATGACAAGCTTTCGGGAGAACCTCCCTTTCTCAAGTCTGAAGCATTTCTGAGCAAGACGACACATAGAATTCAAAGTTGAGTTGTGATACAGGGGTTAAAGCGACATTAGTGTAAATAAGACACAGGTTTGTTAGAAAATAGACACCATTTTTGCAGAGGGTCATAAATATCTTTCTGAAGAGCAGAGTGGGGGGGAGAGAGAGGGAGAAGAAAAACAAACAAGCAGACAGTACAGAGGATGGTACACTTTATACATGCACACACACATAAATATGTATATGTGAACGCACAAACACATGTACATATACATATACATAAACACATATACATACATGTACATGATCCAATATACACAAATATAAATGCACAGTCATATTTGTAAGCATACATGTATAAGAGTATGGAAAAGCACATAGTCTACACGTAGTACTTTGTATATAGATAGAATAAACATACTGGAATGCATTTTAAAGTGTTGATGCATATGACAGAACAGTAAGATAATGCTGGGAGAGTGTTCATGTAAAGTGTTGGTAGTGGGACAGGAAACCCAAATCAATATTTAGTCCTCTGTTCTTGCTGTTAAACCATTTAATCATTCTGGCTTCAAAAGTTTTTCTTTCTTGGGTATTTTTAAAACCCCCTTTTTAAAGGTTAGTGTTCAAACTAAAAGAAATTGGTCTAGAT